>OY856414.1:439207600-439822600 GCA_963693085.1 Alisma plantago-aquatica | reverse complement strand
GGGTTCCTAGTATGTACAAGATTGTGCGGGAGTGGAAGGGGCCAGAAGATCTCAGATTTTCACAACTTGCGACACTCGAAACGGTCATCGGCCACATTGTGATGTCCGTCTGGTGTGCCAAACGGTCCTGTCAAACTGTGAGAAAGTTCGTTTGGCAGTTTCCCAATCGTATACAAATTTGGCAATTTGATCATAATTAATATCACATATTAATTCCTTGAACCACAAGTAATGTGTAATCAAAACAAGTTTGGGAGACACTCAGAACCTTCATTCGGACCAACCAAGCCATCTCACTCATGTGAGACACCCATCTTGTTCACCCAGAAGGTCGTCTGGTGAACCTCAGTTGAGTCGGTTGGTTCAATAGCTTGAATTGGTTGGTCCACTCTTCAATTTGGGTAGAACTTAGGCAATTTTAAACTCTGACTGACAGAACAACCCAAACAGTCATCTCAACACTTGAGACGCTCGTCTGGATGACCAAACGGTTGTCTCAACACTTAGGATGATCATTTGGCAGTCCAGTCAGCCAATTTGTCGATTTTCTATGTGAATTCATTCAAGATAAACTCCCCTTCTAGATGAGTTCCTTTGTTTGTGACCCTACATGTCCCATATCACATTGGCAGTGAATTTTCATAACTAGCTTATGACATCACAATCAAGGATCGATGCCTAGTCGCACATCAGTGCTACCCAAGTGAATGGAAAGTTGGAGAACTACTTCAACCTACAATCTATGCAAGGTGTTGTAGTGATTGTATGATTCCTTTGTCTCTGGTATCTAGAGTGAACTCGAGGCATAGACTTGACATCCTCTCAACGTTCATCTCATGTTACTTGAGCCAAGAGAAGACTGTCTCAAATAATATGACCTCAATATCAAATATTTATTCACATGTGCATGCACATGTGTTTCTCAATCTTGCAAATCAAGTGGCTTGGATATCATACTCTGGTATGAGGGACAAATCCCATATCTATCACTCCCACTCTATCCACATGTGTCAAAGTCACCCAAACATCACCTTTATAACAACCCATGTTTGAGGACTGTGTTTGATGATGTCAAAGTGTACCCAACGACATGTGATAAGTGTAGTGATTTTAGGTCTAAGAATCACAATCACCACCTTGACTATGAGAACTGACTATGACTTACCATTTGATGGTTTCCATGTGTCACTCTCAAGGTGGGCATGTATGATACATTGTTCTCTAACATGTATCTGTGTGCTTGGTGTGATATTTCCATATCATGACTAATGAGATTCTATCATCATCCAACCCACACTCTAGTCTTATGTGTTACTGATGTCTATCTACCTTCCACAGTAACAACTGACTAGGGACATAACAAGAATGTACACACTCTTAACATTTGTATGATCTCATCCTTCCAAGTAACGTACTTGAAGACATATATCATTGAGTATTGTTATTCTTTAGACATTCATAATGATTCCTCATTATCTCATAAATGAGTGAAAGAATGAATTGGAAGCTTGCCTTTATAAGTATTAATCAAATCCTTTATGGTATATGCCATGTCAATCATCACATGATTGTCTCTCTGGGCATGCCTTACCAACAGTATATGTATCCCCTTTATATATGTATGAGTGGAATACGCGCACTTGGGACCAAATATGCACATGCAATTATTATGGAAGTACAGAGGTACTATTACAATAAATAAAATTAATCTATTTGCACATGCATGAAAAATTTAGGCAAGATATAATTTTAGTCATCTTCAATTTGATACAAATAAGAGGATGATATTATCTCAACAAATAGGCACAGATGACCTTCAATAATAGAATCTCATGTAATCAATAACAAATCATGAATAATAAGGGAATAAAAAATATATCCAATGATGATACAGATTTTACCAAGGAATGCCTCATATGGGATAGTTATCATAGTATTGCCTAGATAATCAAGAAATATGCACATACCTTGACATGAGTACTAAATCAAATCTACCCTTCCTAGTCTAAACAAACCTCAAACCTACATATAGTATTTCGTAGATCAATTAGGTTTCAATTTATGCTTAATAAGACGAAACCCTAGAAATCCAAATCCTTCAGCAAAATTCTAGATTAACTCTTGTTATTAACCGAACATGGGGTTCAAGTTACTTGTTATTATCCTGAATACAAATCTAAACTTTGTTAATTATAATATTTCCCTTAAATATTAATATGAGTTTAAGAGAGATCAAAACCATACAAATCTAGTATTTAAAACTTTAGAATCAAGCGATAAAAGTCATGTCAAAAGATAGAGAAAAATCTCATGATTTTAAAACATATTTTGTATAATGTATGGAGCTTCCAGTAAAAAGATATGATTTTTACGTGTTTTATGACATTTACGGATTAATTGTGAAAATAATTTGAGAATGACCATAGTAGTCTTGCATTATATTCTTGAAACACTGGGCGTGACAGAGTGATATCCTTTCGTTGTCAATTAATTATGCATGTGAAAAAATGAATAAAATGTGGTTATTTACATAAATACCCATGAGACTTGGGCCCCAAGATTTGAGAAAATATTGAATATTGTAAAATAGAGCTTGACTAGGGGATCAAAGGATGCCAGTTTTGATAAGGAATCCATTGATGAAGAAATTTTGAGAGCCAATCAAGCGGAGAGTGAGAAATTAAAATTTTAAACCATCTAAAACTAACAGCCTATTTCCAATTGGGCGCAAGGATGAAGATGACGTTCCAACCACCTGATCCTCATCCAACAATCATGAACAATCTCACATCCACAAAAGTAGCATGACACATGTATCTCGAACTTGGATTTGACTAAAGTGATGCATAAATTATTTCCTTTTTCTCTCGCAATCAAATTGAATGTGTAAAAAATGTCCAAATAAATTGAAATTTGGCAGGTAACCTAAAAGGGACCCAACGAATTAGAATTTAGAATTAATTTTTCCTTTTGGAAAACTTTAATACCCAAAATCCAAAATTTGGGGTAAAACCTATTTTCAACATATTAATGTATTCCTTTCTCATTTATTGACCAACTTTTGTTGTGACTCCTTATTACCCATACCTACCTATTGGAAAAGTCTAGAAGAATAATTTTGATCTTATATCATTCAATTTGATATATATATAGACAACTAATCCCAAATTAGTACATTGCACCTATTTCTTGTATTAAAACCTTGAATAGTTATGTTATTTGCTAAAACTCTTGTAATTGCATGTTATTAACATTCTGGTACAAACTGAATTGATAAGAGGGGTTTAAAATAAAGATTATAGGATAAAGGGGTAAAATATAGTATCTACCAAAATTTTGGTAAGCTACAACTCTCCTCCCCATAAAAGTATTTTGGCCCTGAAATCTCAAGTAAAGAGGGCGGGGTGAGTTTGCAACATTTCTTCTCTGAGCTTCCAAATTGTTTCCTCTAGACCATCATACTTGTATAAAACTTCTACTAGTTTAATTTCTTTGTGATTTAGTTTCTTCATTCGAGAGTCAAGGATCTTCACAGGATAATCCTTGTAGGCCAGATTTTCCCAAATTTCTATGGTTTCTGTAGAAATTACATGGGATGGATCTTTTACATATTTATTCAGCATCAAAAAATAAAAAACATTATGGATCTTATCATAAGCAAGGGTACCACTAAATGATAAGAACACTCTCCAATCTTATCCATACCTTCAATCGGTCCCACACAACAAGGATTGAGTTTTCCCTTCACCTTGGATCTTACAACTAACAAGATTGCTTTATTTTTAAGAGAACATAGTCACCAACCAAAATTTTCACATCCCTCCTCTTGTCAGCATACATCTTCTAGCGATCATGATCTACTTTCATCTATTTATTAATTATACCAATCTTGTCTTTCATTAACTGGATTTCATCATTAGTTTTCTCATCCACATCATCCCAATGTAAGGGTGAATGACAAGCTCTACCATACATAGCTTTAAAGGGTAGCTTACCTATGCTTTCTTGGTAGATATTACTTTAAGCAAACTCAGTCAACAAGAGATATCATTCCCAAACACCTCCCAATTCCATCATGTAAGCTTATAAAAGATTTTCTAGATTGTGAACTTGCCTCTCAGAATGCCCATCGGTCTAATGATGGTAAAATGTACTAAAATGTAGATATGATCCCATCTCTTCTTGAATCTACTTCCACATGAAGGAATTAAACTTAGGGCCTCTATCACACATAATAGACTTCAGCATGCCATGTAGAAAAACTATCTAATTCAAGTAGATTTTTTCCATGTCTGAAACCTTATATGTGGTCTTGAAAGGTAATAAATGAGCATACTTGGTAAGTCAATCTAACACAACCCAGACAACATCATAACCACTTCTAGATTTTGGAAATCCAGTCAAAAAGTCCAAGATAACATTTTCCCACTTCCACTCTAGTATTTTGAGGGGCAGAAGAAGTCCTCTAGGTATTTAATGTTCAAAATTTACTTGTTGATAGGTCAAACATTTCACGACAAAAGTAGTTATGTCCTTCTTCATATTTTCCCACCAGAAACTTCGTTGATAATCTTTGTACGTATTTTTGGTGCTAGGGTGAATTGTATATTTTGATCCATGAGCCTCACTCAGTACCTCCTATCTTAGATCATCCACATCAGGTTTCCATAATCAATGATGAAAATGAATTACACCATCAACACTGACAGAGAATTGAAATTGTGGTTTTTCCGTTAAGGACTTCATCTCATTAAGGTCAAGATTGGCTAATAGAGTCATAATTACCTCATAGATCCAAGAGGGAGTAACTGAGAAACTATCAATGTGCACATATATCCTGTCTATAATAACATCATTAACATCATCCTTCAAATTAGGTCTCCAACTAGAAACATGATCCATACTTCTCCACACAAAACCACAAAGAGATGTGTAGACAATATCATTCTTGCGACTAAGAGCTTTAACTACTATATTTGCCTACCACAATGATAAGTGATTGTGAAATCATAATCATTCAAATACTCCATCTAATGCCTATGTCTCATATTTAAGTCCTTTTGTGTCATAAGATAGAAAAGACTCTTATGATCAGAGAAAACCTTGAATTGCATTGCATACATATAGTGCCTCTAAATCTTGAGAGCATGAAAATTGATTATGTGTTCAAGGTCATGGGTCGGCTAGTTTTTTTTATTTGGCTTCAATTGGCAGCAGGCATAAGCTATAACCTATCCTTCTTTCATAAGAATGCAACCTAAGCATTGTGTATATGCATCCATATAGGTAACATAAGGCTTTCCTTCGATGGGGGAAGTGTCAAACAACGCTTCGTCTCTGGAAATTTCTTTTTACATTTGGGGTCCAAATAAACTTGGTGTCTTTGTGTGTCAACTTGGTTAGAGGATGAGCCAACTCAAAATATTTGTTAGTAAATTGTCTGTAATAACCCGCAAGACCAAAGAAGTTATATATCTTAGAAGGATTCTTTGTAGGTTGCCACTTAGTCACAGCTTATACTTTTACCAGATCCACTGTTGTGTGGCCTATTGATATGATGTGGCCTAAAAACATCACTTCCTTTATCTAAAATTTAAGCTTTAAAAACTTGGCATAAAGTTTGTTTTCTCACATTGTCTGCAAGACAATCTATCGATGTTCTTGATGCTCACCCATCGACCTAGAGTAAATGAGAACATCATCGATGAACACTACCACAAATTCATTCAAGTATGGGAAGAAAACCTAATTCATTAGATCCATGAAAGCGGTAGTGGAATTATTCAAACCGAAAGGCATCACTAAGAACTCATAACGCCCATAGCGAGTGTGAAAAGCTATTTTGGTGTATTCTCATATTTTACCTGCATTTGATAGCATCCACTTCACATATCCATTTTAAACAAAATAATATATGAATTCAATTTATTGAATAAATAATCAATGTGTGGAAGAGGATGGTTGTTCTGTACTATCACTTGATTCAGCATTCTATAATCCATGCATATCCTCAAAAAACCATCTTTCTTCTTTACAAACAAAATCAAAGCTCCCCAAGGTGAGACATTGGGGTGAACAAACCCCATGTTAAGAAGTTTTTGAAATTTCTTCTTATGTTTGCCAAGCTCTATAGGTGCCATGCAATAAGGAGGTTTCGAGATGGGCGGGGTCCCTAGTACTAGATCAATGAAGAACTCAACCTCTCGGGAAGTGAGAATATCAGACAACTCTTCAGGAAAAACATCAGGGAAATATGGAACCACATCAATATCTTCCAACTGAGGTGGTGAGAGATCAAGGATAATGGATGTCAAGTAAGCTCGACATCCATGAGAGATAAAATTTTCAACTCTTGTCATTAGCCTAACATGGGGTTGAGGGTTACTTATTATTATCCTAAATAAAAATATTAACTTTGTTAATTATAATGTTTCCCTTAACTATAAATATGAGTTTAGGAGATATCAAAACCCCAAAACTCCATTATTTAAAACTTTGGAATCATGTGATGAAAACCATGCTAAAAGATAGAGAAAAATTCCACAATTTTATAACCTACTTTTTTATAGTTTTTGGATCTTTCAGTAAAAAGATGTGATTTTTACAAGTTTTATGATATTTTTTAATTAATTGTGAAAATATTATGTGAATGACCAGAAAAGTATTGCATGATTTTCCCAAAACTTTAGGCATGACAGGATGATATCATTTTGTTGCCAGTAAATTATTCATGCAACAAAATTGAAGAAAATGTGGTTATTTATTGAAACATCCATGTAGACAGGTTAGTTAACAAAGGAGTCAAGGGGGGAAAGAAGATTTCAATTTTTGATTTCTCTCCCCTTAATTTGCCCATGCCATGGAGACAACTTGGCACAGAGAAGATTTTGGCTGAATTAGGGAAATCACCAAGAAGAAGGAATTGGCATACATGCATACCTTTAGATACAGAGTGTAGTTCATCGGTGCTATACCGATGAGAAATTTTGCTAGAGTCTAATGATAGTTGTAGCCATTGTCAAACACATGTTGCTCACAACTTGGGGCATCTGTGGCAAAGAGTACGGGGCTTGGTAAAATTGGTAGGAGAGAATGGTTGTGTGGGGTGAGTCAGAACAACAGATGCAGTCAAATATATGTGGGGTTCGTCCTTAGAGTTTGTGCAATGTAGCTTTGAGATACTTGAGCCCCAAGATTTGGTATGAATATTCTAGAATAGGGTTTGAGTAGGGTATTAGAGGTGTGGATTTATATAAGGAATCCATTGGTGAAGAAATTTCAAGAAATAATTGAGCGGAGAGACAGAAATCATGATTTTAAACCATCAAAAATTGGCAGCCTATTTCCAAATTAGGATCAAGGTTGAAGACAATGTGCCAGCCTCTCGATCCTCACCCAATGGTTAGGAGTGGTTCGTGCATCCACCAAAGCGGCATGATGTATTTATTTTGAAATTGGATTTGGACTAAAGTGACATATAAATTATTTCCTTTTTTTCTCCCAATCAAATTGATTGAGTAATGTCCAAATAAAGTGCAATTGGGTAGGTAGCATAATAGGGACCCAAAGAATCTGAATTTAAAGTCAATTTTTCCTTTTGCAAAAGTTTAATACCCAAATACTACAATTTTGGGAAAAGCCTTTTTTCAACATTAATGTTTTCCTTTTCCTTTATTGACCAAATTTTGTGTGTAACTCCTTATTGCCCATACCTACCCATAAGAAAAGTCTAGAAGAATAATTTTGAACTTAAATCATTCAATTTGATAAATTTGCACTAATAACCCCAAACTAATACATTACTCATATTTCTTGTAGTTTAAAGCCTCAAATAGTTATGTTATTGGCTAAAACTATTATCATTGAATATTATTAACATTCTATCAAACCGAATTAATAAGATGGGTTTAAAATTTAAAGATTATAAGATATTGGGGTAAAAGGTAGTATTTACCTAAATTTGGGTATGTTATAGATGGATTAAGAATGTTGATAAATATAGTTTAATTCAATAAAAGGATTAAGTTCAAGGATATGATTTGATGATTCATGAGGATGCATTCTTTGGACCGATATTATGTTCCAAAATACTAATATTTTGAGAACAATCTATTTGATGGATTTCAAGTTACATAATATATGTGTTAAATAGTAACATTAACTCAATCATGGCATATAGTAAAAGATTAGGAATAAATGTGTTGTGCACATTTATGCACTGACAATTCATTGTATCAATTGAAATCGTATGGAATAAATATATGTTGTATAATAAACTTGTTCAGGGCATGATGTATAATAGAAAAATGTAAATTGATAATGTCTCTAATTCTAGTGTCTCTGTGAATTTTTTACTAAAAGATATGATATGGAATGAATTTAATTAAAGAAAATTAGAATTGAAGTAGCAAGTATTGGTTATATTTGAGAAAACCTAATTAGGGCAAATACTTGAGAACGAGAGTATATCTCTAGATGATAGCTCAATGATGGTGAATCATATGAAAGAATGAGAGAATTATCAGAAACATTGCTTTTGTAAATTATAGATTGTTGCTTGTTGTAATGATAGTCTTTCTTCTTAACCTTGATCATATTCATGTCATTTTAGATGCACGAGAATACACACACATGATAAATGTTGAAATGTTCATTTTCTTGATGATGAGTAAGAGGATTAAATAAAAAAATATAACTTGAATGTCCCCTGAAAGCTATGATTTCCTCCATGGTCCGTTATGGGGAAATGAAGAAAATATTCTTGTAGTAATTAGAGGACAATGCAAAGGATTTTTGGAGGTTTGATCGAGACCTTTAAGGTTATACCACCATCATTTAGGTTCGAGTCACATGGAATTATTCTCACCCTAAATCCTTTTTATGAAAGATGATGTCCATAAGGAATAGACTATGATAAAATGTAAATTGTAAAACATGATAAATGTTATGATATTTGATATTGTGTTCTATATGTTCCTATCTCATGTACCAGAGATGATTACCTAATAGTAGGAGGTTGAAATTCCTATATTAGCCTCTTTTAGGACACATTGAGGTGGACATGGGTTTTGTTGTAGATATCTTAGGGTTTTTGGCTACACCCAAGGATGATGACCGTGAGTTGTTGACATGAAAATCAGCCATGGTTAGTTCTAGGTAGTAGATGTGAGCCAATTAGTTTAAGGAAAAATGAAATAAAGATGGCAAGTTGTGCAGTATATGAGATTGAATGTTTATTATATTCCTTTTATGAATAGCTTGTAAATATATTGTACTTGAATATGTTTCTTATGTGTGGAAACCAATTATTTATCTGTTAAATATAATTTGTTGCCTTATGTATATCTAACAAGTATGAAATCTAATTGTTAACTTTGACATCCATATTAAGGTGGATTTGATATCTACTATTGTTAGGATTTGGCTTTAGTTGTTATTTGAATACTTCTATTTTGTTGACATGTCTTGTGTGAACCTTAGCTTCAGGACTATAGGATATGTTCTTGGTCTGGATGGTTGGGTATCACAAAGATGGCATTATTATAGTTATATTATAAATGTTTAGAAGTTACATTTCTTACTCCTATAATAGCATTTAATCAATATTAATTAGTATTTGTTGATCCTCTTAATAGATATGATATCAAAATTAGTTTGGAAGTTGGGATTTTCTTCTCATGAATGCTTTTATGATTAATTAGATTATTTCATAAGATGGTTTTACTAAATTTTGAAGTTACATGTTATGCTTATCAACATATGCAACTTTCTATTATGTTCAATAAACTTAACATGGTTATGATGCTTGCTACTTAGTTGAACGAGGAATGTTCATCCACTAGGGCTCTATATGAGTCTCATGAGGTTGTTTCACATGTTTATAGGTATTATGACATCCAACAGAGATTTCATGACATATAAGATGTTAATACAATAATTTAATATTGATCGTAAGTCTCTCTTTTCCAAGATGGGTTGTATACCAAACATGTTTCTTTTGTGTATGTATAGTCTAATGTAAACTGAACATGATATGAATAATAAGGTCTCATTTTAGTTTTAACACAGTTGACTGAGATTTGTGATAACCAAACATGTTTGTCTTTTGATGTGGCATTGGTTTCTAAGCTTTTGCAAAAGGAAAAATTTAACTTTGTTTCTTGTATATCGTTTCAATCATGTTTGTCGAGAATATGGTCTTTTATTTGATAAATTTAGTTTAGTTTTAGGGTTTCTCTCTAATGGTTGGCAATTATGCTAACCTAAAGAAATGACTCTATAGTGTGGTATTAGAGATTAAGTTAGATGAGTGTGCAAGGACAATCGAATTATGTCAGACTATTGAATGTAGGGCTAAAGGACAACATGGATGTCAAACATAACATGAATGAAAGCATACTAAATAAACACAGTATTTGACTACTCTAGTCTAGTATTCAAGTATTGCGATAAGTTGAAGCTTTTTGTTGTATTTCTATTGGATGGACTGACCAATAATAAAGATTAAGATAGTTCTGAAGTACAATTAGATGAATGATTGAGCAAAAAGCATAAAATAGAGAAAGAGAAAGGAATATATAATTAAAAAATGGAACTGATGTCAGGATGAAGATTTCACATGAAAATATATACGAAGATAAGCAATGATGAAGAAAATTTTTGTTAAATTAAAATATGTGCATGAATCTTAAACTTATAAAAATATTAGAATTGATACTGATCTAGTTCTATATGATCTTCCATGTGTGAAGACTAGATGGATGCAGATAACAACATAGAATGTATTATAACATGATTCATTAGAATCATAAACAATCTCTAAAAAATGAAAAAGAAAGCACCATGAGTTTTTACTGACAAGAAAAAAGAGAATCGTAACCAATTCAATAAGAATATGAAAGATGATGGAAATTCCACTTTAGAAATGATTTATTAGTAATTAAGATTTGTAAGCAAAAATTGAGTATATTCAAAAAGGTAAGTGAAGATGTCAAGAAACAAAAAATCCATCTATTTAGAGTTTTTGTGTAAAATATCTAAGAAGCAAAAAAATGATGTGACATTGAAGATAGTAAATTGGAAATTACACTTATAAGACACCAAGAAAATGCACGATGACATGTTATGATCTCTTTTCACCTTTTATTTGAATTTGAGATGAAATCTTAATATGATAGTTGGAATATTAATAATTTGGTTTCATTTTAGGTAGATGTATAGGGTTTTCTTGGTTAGTCACATTTTTACTATATTGATCTTTGTTTTATCTATTTGAGATGGTAGTTTAGATATAATATGTTTAAGATACATGATAATTATAATTTTATTTTGAATAATTAGGGTTTTGAAAGTGAAAACTGTAGTCATCCCATAATTATGATTTTTCTAGTATTTGAATTAAGAATATTGTAAGTATAATGGTAAAGTAAATGGCACTTAGTATTTTATCTGCTATTTTTATTACTTTAAAAAAATATTTAAAATGGATATCTCAAACATAAGTTTTACTATAAAATTTCATAATTTTTAGATGTTCTCTAGACCTTTTGGTCGCCTGAGCTTCTCTAGGACAAACTTAGCTGACCATGCTATACATACTGTAGTACATTAGTTTGGTTTTTTATTTTAATTTATTCATTGGTAATTCATAATGAGATGAAATGTTAACATAGTTTATAAACTCTTTTCCTGACAACATAGTAAATTTTGTTACTGTTTGGATTATATATGAGTGACAAAAAAATGAAATGTTAACATGGCTTACAAACTCTCTTACTCACAATATAGTAAATATTATTATTATTTGGATGATATATGTTTGACAAAAACTGATGTGTAGGCTGAGTTACTTAGGAATAATTCAACTGATCAAAAATTCTATATAATGAATAAAAAAGTCCAGAAATATTTTTAGAAATTGTTTGTTATTATTTCAAACACCAAGTTTGATCTATATCACTTTCCTTACACCTTAGTATCTCCCATAATCCATCATCCTAGAGATATAAATTACAGAGAGGGGGAGAATTATGGCTTTAGAGAGAAAAGAATTCGAAATGTCGATTTGGGATTTGAAATTCCAAAAGCCTGCAAAATCATGTATGTGTATTAACTCTGGATAGGATTTCAAGGCTAGTCTTCTCTGTTAGGTCTGAAATCTATATTTTTCTAGTTTGAACTAAAAATATATCAAAACACCCTCTTTCTCATTCATTCTCACCAATTCTCATTTTTTAGATTCTTGAGTTGAGAGGACAAAGAAAAGAGCTAATTTCTAGGACCTTGATGTGTTTCTCTAATTTGAACTCATGGGTAGTGAAATTGAGTCTTGTAACACCTTAAGTAAGTGGTTAGTCCTGGATTCATATATTTAAATATTAACTCTATTTGACGAAATTTCAATAAAATCAATGTATGTATCTATTATGGGGCTGGGTAATAGTATGCATAAATTCTTGAATGCTATTAATTTAGGCTCATTATTAATGACTAATATTTATAATGGTATTTATATTCAATCTTACCAAATATAATGGTTAGGAGGTATCTTATTTTATGCTAAAGTGTCTTCAACTAACATGAGTTAATAAAATTATTGGGAATTGGATGGGCATGCATAAACCAAAGTTTCAATTGATAAGCAAGGATCAAATATGATTAATTAGTTATTATTACTAAAACCATGTTGACTTTTGTATGAATTGTGTATAAGACTTTGTGTACATGTTTTAAATGGATATGTCCTTGTTTTGGGTTAATGCTGAGAGATCAATTCATGTAACAAAGAGACATTATGTATGCTTATATTTAATGTATGTTTTGAAGTGAAATAGAAACTATTGATAACATCCTTAATATATCATAGCACACACTAATGTGGTTTTTTGTCAATAAGATTATTATCACAATGTATAAAGAAGTCTTACACTAAGCCAAGTTCTTGAATACTCTAAAAGTTTAATATTGGGATGTGAATGAGAGTTCTGACTTGTATATAACATTGCAAATGTGAAGAGATTCCAAAATTTAATTTTGATTACTTCAATTAAAGGAAATATGTCTGATTAAGATTATCTAATACTATTGCATCTAGTATATTACAATTTATGGACTAACGAGTAAACCCTACATGAATGTAAGTATTTTCTAAAAGTCACATATTTATAAATTGAGAAGAGGAGTAGAGATTAGGGAGTAAGAAGATGTAACCTTCCTAAAGTAAGTAGTATTATGAGGAGGAAGGATTTTTTTTCAATTACCAAAATGTCATTAGAAGTCAAATGACATGGTACACGTATCTAAATACATTAAAACAAAGAACAAGGTAAATTTTAATTGTGATGATAAGTAAGGGATGAAATATTTATAAGATGAATATGAGAAAGTATTTAATCTTAAGTTGTGACATCTAGGTACACTAGGTCATGACACCAATCTTAAGGGAACAACCCATCATATGATAATGCAATATAACTTTCATATCAGTTACCATTCCTTACCGAACCATTGGCCTTTACTAAGAGATAAACACAATTTAAAGGCATTAGGATACATTAACCACAAACACCATCATTTATTCACTAATATATGGACCTGAGAATCTTCTCACAATTGATATTGGTACATGATTAACTTATTTCATTATTCCTCTTAACAACTCAGGGGCATAGATCTACATATTCAAGGATCCAAAACTTATGACACTCTTATTAATTAGATTTGTTAAAGTACATCTATATCACAAAAGCTATATGTAAATCCATAAGTGAAAACTAAATAATGGAGTTCCTTAAAATTTCAAAGATATAAAACTCATGGTTATCACAATTTAACTTTTTAAAGCATGTTTCATTCACATCTATTTCTCCATCAAGGCTTAGCACAACACATCCTCCTAAGAGTATAAGAGGTTACAATATCCTTTTGAAGTCATATAACTTAAAGAAATATGTATGAAATCATCACTGAGTACCCTTATATTAAGCACTCATAGATAGGTAGTACCATAGGTATATGAAAATATCATTAATTTTTAAATGGAAAAATATTACATAATTTTAGAAACATAACAATAAGAGGAATAAATTAAAAACATCCTAAACGAAATTCTCCTAAGGATAATTGAATGTATCTCACTCCCTACCATCATTTACGGTATCATTATGTATAAAAGAAACATTCTTTGAACTAATTTGGTCATTAGAAGATGAAACTATTAGTTGTATACCCTGATGCCAATCATATAATGATTCTAATGGCATGTATTGTAATCGATTTGGTTATTGAAGAAATCAATTCCAGTTATTATATTTGCTTTAATAAGACATAATTAATATATAGAATAATAACCTAAGAATGTATGATTCAATGACATGTGATTTTAGGTTGAGGATCTGAATATGAGACCACGTGTATGTTAAGAATATTAATTCTTTTCTATGTCCCTGGTCAGATTTTATTGTGGAAATAAGGATGAATGTAATACATTAAGACTAGTATGTGTTTTGATTGATTTACTACATAAAATTACTCATGATATTGGATATCAAGTCAAACACATAGGTACTTGTTGTGATTAAGTGTATTGGATAGACCCACTTTGAGTGTGATACATGGAAGCCAATAATGATGATCATAATCATACCTCAATGTGACATTAGTGATTGTGGTCCGCAAACCTGAAGTCATTATAGTGATTGCATGTTGTTTAGTGTGTTTTATCACTACTCAACGTGATATTAAATTAGGGATGATTTCCAGTAGTGCTTAGGTGCATTGTGACACATGAGATTATTGTAAGTGATGTAGCTAGAATTTATCCCTCCCATTGGTGTGATATCTCATCCACTTGATGAGTGAAACTATGAAATGAATGTTTATGATCATGTCAGTCAACATATGATATTGAGATTAGTGTATCTCAAATAATGTACTCTAGATCAAGGAACAAAGATTGAACAATTATAGGATGATGTTTCCATGCCGCAGGTTCAACCTCGATATCAGAGACAAAGGGATTATATAATCATTGTAACACTGGTTGCAATACTGGGTCAAAGTCATTCTCAAATTTCTCTAATAACTTGAGTAGCAATGAAGTCTTGATAAACACCAATCATCACATGTGAAGTAGTAATTTGGTTATAGACATCACTACCAATGTCATGTGGAGCCTATAGGGTTACACACATAGGATGCATTGGAATGGGAGTAAAATTAGGTACATTATTGGAAATGTTACAAGTCAAATTGATTACTAAAATGTTTAGCTAATCAACTATAATATTATTGAATTGAAATCCTAGATATTTGTCTAAAAGGTCAAAGTGCATTGGTTAGATTTAAAATTGTCAACTTATATGATAAGTCGTCCGACGAACCCCAAGTAATCATTTGATGCTTCCAGAGGAGTGAATGAAATTTAGCAGATCAATTAATCAATCAATGAATTAATGGCATAATTCCATAAAATTTTGTCTTAGACAACTAACTGTTTGGCTATCCATGAGCGGGCCGCTCTACATGTAGATGCCACCTTTGTTTCTTAGGGTTTAATAAACCATGCTTCCTTGCCTCTTATATTTAAGGGGCATGATAGTAAGGTCATGGTTAGACAATCCTTCTTGTAGAAACTATATCCATCTTACCCACTAAAAGAGAGAGAGAGAGAGAGAGAAAAGGAAGTAGTGTGCAATACTAGCATGTTGTTAATTAAGGGTTGCTCCTTCTCCGTTGGCTCAAGTAATGTGATGATGAGTTCCTATCCATCTATGTGGACTATGTAGAGATGCATGTGCTACACCACTGCATTGGGACGACGTCTCTGAGGACCGTATGTGCATCATCATGACAAACACACACCACAGTATGAGGGAGTCACTAGGCTTGATCCATGATAAAGTATGCTCACACACCCTCTTTGTAGATACATAATTGTTAACAAGATATGTTTGTATGGGACGTGGAGAAGTATTTTTGTTGTTTCTACTATCTTTTTCCCCATATTATTCCTAATGGAAACTATATGGGGAAAGTATAAACAACCGGTTTTTTCTATCAAGAGACTAGTTTTGAGATTTAACTACCACATGCAACTAATTTTCATATCATACATGGTGCAGGTTACATAAAGATATCACCCTTTAATGTTTTTAAGGAATATTAGAACAAGGTTTCACTATGCATGCTAGGTAATGAATGTATCATAGGTCATATTACTTGTCTAGAAGAATATGAAAATTTAGAGCTTCATGATAAACTCTTAAGTCAATGAGAAAGTCCACAAGATCTTAGCTCCTCCTCCTAAGGAACTCTAAAGCTTCTGATCCAAAATCTAAAGCAAGTAGTGTAGGGACGGTGAAGATAAAATAAAACATAAGATGTATGTAGTCAAATCCCAAGAGAAAACCATCTAGATAATGGCCATGAAGGGAAGAAGGTTGTAGATCATTAAGAGAATGAAGGATATAGGTTATACTTACACGAGACTAGGCTCAGAAGACACAAGGATCATGTCAATCATTCAAACAAAAGGGAATGAATGTAAAAGCAACTCTAATGAAGATTGATGAAAGTAGAATCCTCATCGGTAGACGTCATTCGATGACATATGGCTCAGCTCCAGCCCTTCAAGAATTAGCTCATACAAGTGATATGAGGAAGGAAGGGAAAGGAGGAGTATTTATTGCCTTAAAGAAGAGATAAAAGGTGGTCAAAGTTGTTCAACTATCAATAAATGAACTAGTCATTCATCGGTCAAATGTCTCTTCCTAGATGACCTTGTCTTTAGATTAGTATGTGATGTCAAAACATCCACCAATAGGTTGCCCCATCAAACCATCTTTGCGCATAAGAAGAGATCCCATCAGTGGTTATTGTTAGTGTAAGCTCTTAGGAAAACCATCGACATACATCCACATATTCTTCACTAAAGAACCACATAATCAAACCATTAGTATGTAGTGCATCACTTCAATTGGTTCTCCATTGAGGAAAACTCGATACCCAACCAATTGGTTGCTTTGTCGATGGTCAACTCATGAAGTCACAATAGGTCACAAGACCGACCATTTCCTGCAGTCCCCTACCAATGGAAAGGTAGAGAAACCTCATTGATCCTCAATTGAAAAAACAAGGCACGCTTCCATCCATCCTCTACCAATAGAAAACTAGAAGACTTTCATTGATTCTCTAACCGAAGGAAGGGAAGATGACTCTTTCATCAACATAGCACTCAATTAAGTCCAAGCAAGAGAGAAGAGAGAGAAAATGTGCTACATGCAATTTACAAGGAAAATCCTCAAACATTGAGTGATTTGACATAGATCCTCAACCATTAAAACATTTAAACTAGTGTAACATCAACCATCAAGCATATCGTGAAGGGAAAAAATAGGTCTAGGAGTTAACATAGGTTAGGGGCAATGTTTCTCCCCAAAAATCTTAGGAAAACAAGGTTGTTACTTCTTGCTCATTTCCTCCTAAAGATCCCATGTAGCCTCCTCCACTCCACGGTGGTGTCACAACGTTTTCACTAGCATCATATCTTTCTTTTCTAGATTCTCAACTCGCTTGTCCAAGATCAATATTTGACCTTCCAAATAGGTATATAATCATCTTGTTGCACTTCAACTGGTTACATTGTCTGCTTTTTCCGTAGATGACACTTTCTTAGCATGGAAACATGGAGTAAATTATTTTGTATGTGCAATTTAGGTGGCACTTCCAACTTATAAGACACTTTGTCAACATGGAAAACAACAAGGTAAGGACCCATAAAACTAGGTACCAGCTTACCTTATTTATCAAACCTCACAACTACCTTCCAAGGTGACACCTTAAGGTAGACCTTATCTCCCACTTGAAACTCCAACAACCTGTGACAACTTTTTGCATATGATTTCTGTCTATTTTGAGCCACTTTCAAATGTTGCTTGATGACCATGATCTTTTATGTTGTCTATTGAACTATCTCAGGACCCAAAAGTTAATGCTCACTTACTTCATATCAACATTGAGGTTATCTACAATCTGAATGATATAGAGCTTCATATGGTGCCATATCTAAACTAATGTGATAAATGTTTTGCTAGAAAACTCAATTAAGCTGAAATTAACATCCCAACTCCCAAGAAATTGAAAAACACATGACCTCAACATGTCCTCTAGTTTTTGTATTTTTTATTGTTTATATATGGATGGAATGTTGTGTTGAACTTTGATTGTGTTCCCAAGGTTATGTGTAGGAGATCCCATACCCTACTGGCAAAATATGGTCCTCTACCAAACATTATTGTTGCTAGTGATTTGTAACTATACAGTCTCATCAATGTAAATATGTGTCAGCTTCTCTAATAAATAGGTAGTCATTACTGGCAAGAAATGTGCTATCTGTCAATTTGTCAACGACCAATCAAATATAATCATGTACTATGGTTATTCTAGGAAGTTCATCCACAAAGTCCTTAATTACATTGTCCTATTTCCACTTTAGGATTGGATAGTTTGTAGCATTCTTTTCGGCTTTGGATGTTCTTCATTTACTTGTTGATAGGCCTGATACTTGATCACAAAATCTGCCACATCCTTCTTCAACTCTACCCACAAGTATAAATCCTTGAGATTACTATATATCTTTGTACTATCAGATTGCATATCATACATCTAGTGTGTGCTTCTTATAGCATTATCTTTCTCAATTCCTCCACATCAGGAACCACCATCATGTAATGATAGAACAATGTCCCATTTGAAGTCATGAAACCCATCATGTTTCCCACCACCAAGGTTTGGCATGATGTTCTATATGACAGTATCACTTTGAATTGCCTCTATGATCAACTATATTATTGTAGGCTTGACTTGTGATTGAGCCAATAGTCCCCCAAGCATGAAGACTTACATTAGTAAGTCCATTTCTTACAGATATACCAACATGCCCCTTCTTGTATAAGATAATAAGTAAAATTATGCAACCTATGATGGATATGAAGGTGATATCCTCCTTCTTAATGCATCTTCTTCCATGTTTGTCATTCCTAGGTGATATTCTATTATGGAATCATATTCCTTCACCAACTCGAGACATATCCTCTAGGTCATGTTCAACTCTTACTATGAAAAGAGATATTGAAGATTTTTTGTGGTTTGTGAAGATCAGGAACTTCTTCCATACAAGTAATGTCTCTAGATCATCAATGACAAAACCACTACAGTTAACTCCATGTAATGCATCAGATAGTTTTCCTCATGCTTCTTAAGCAGTCTAGGAGAAAAGAGATCACATGATTTTCATGCATCAACACACATTCGAAACTCTCATTTGAAGTGTCACATAAGACTATGTAGCCCTTAATTTATAGTATGTGGCAACATCAAAACATGTGTTGACATCAGCTTCTACTTTAATATTCAAAAACTCCATTGATATCTCTCTATCCAAACAAAAGGTACAACTTTCTTTATCATCCTCATCAACAACAAGGATGTAATGTTGAAATCCTAAACGAACCACATATAGTAACCAACCAATCTAAGGAAACCTTGCACTTCCATTGGTGTCTTTGTTTGTTCCCACATCAACATTGACTCCACCTTCTTGGGATCTATGCAAATCCCTCTATAAGATACAAAGTAACCAAAGAAATAAACTTCTCATAGTCAGAACTCACATTTGCTAAACTTTTTCATATAGATATTTTCAAGGTCAACCAAAGATGTTGCTCATGCTGCTCTTGGTCCATGTAGTAGATCATGATACCATCCATGAAGACCACTACAAACTGGTCCAAATATTACTTAAAAATCATGTTTTTTGGGTCCATGAATGATGTGGGTGCACTGGTTAGTCCAAACAACATAATCACAAACTCATAGAGACCATACCTAGTCTTTAATCTATCGTAGGTATGTCTTCTACCCTGGTCCTTAGCTGGTGGTATCTTGGCCATATATCTATCTTTGGGAATATTGTGCCTCCTTTTTGATGATCGAACAAACCATTGATTCTTGGAAAGGGGTACTTGTTCTTCATTGTGACCTTATGTAATCCATAAGAAACCTCATGGAACCATCCTTATATTTTACAAATAGAATATGAGAACACACAGATATGTGCTCCTCTACCTAAAACTCTTGTCCAACAACTCTTGAAGTTATTTATTCAACTCCTTCATCTCTGATGGTGCCATATTGTATGGTGCTTGTGGTGTGGCCTATGTTCTAGGGATAAGACTGATCTCAAAGTCAATATCTCAAGGAGGAGGAACACTAGGAAACTTGTCAGGGAAAACATCTTCAAACTGGAAAACTATTGGTACATCATAGAGAGTAGGATTAGCTACCTTATTATAAGCTACATGGACTAGGTAAGCCTTGCAACCTTGCCTCATCAGCTTCTCATCTATGGAAGTGGAACTAGACATGTAGGGAGAATTTGATTTTCTCCTTGGAAAGTCCAAGAGACATCTCCCTACTAAAACTTAGCAACCTTGGATCTACAATCCTACACCATTATATGCTTCTCTAATATGTCCATCCTAAGGATAACAATGAATCAATGCATCTCAAGTAGCATAAGATCCAATTGAATGTTGCATTTGGAAAAGACAAGAACAAAGGATGGACACACTTCATTCACAACTACAGATCTAACTAAAGGGGTATCAAGGAAGGGAGTTTCAGCTATGACTAATAGGAACAATATAGTGTGCAATCACCTCTTTGTTCATAAATGAGTGTTCACACCCATATCAACCAAAATAGATACATATATAAGAAAAAAAGTTAGAATGAAAAAGATTCATCTGGCATGAATGTACTTCAGGGTTGGGAACTCCCTCAGGCTGGCCCATTGTGCATAAATGGGTGGCGGCTAGTGATCTTCCTTGGAATCTCTCTATGGATCCTAAACTTGGGAAGCTTACCCACACACTTTGTTGTTGTTGCTACATACTATTGTGAACCCTATTGGTTCTGACCTTCGGGTTGATATGCTTCCTATTTTAGTTGTGGCTAAAATATTGTTAGATAACCTACTGATGGTAGTAGAAACACTTCTTCTACGGAGATTCATACCACCCAGACTGTTGGTATGTATGCCTCGAAAGCTAATCATATCATGATTGGAATGTGGCATGAAATAACTGATTTGATAATAACAAAAGGTAGTTTCGTCTATTATTTTTTTCTCAGTCATGATATGATGAAACATATGTAAGTAGATGTCTAAAGAATTATGTTATTCAATGACAGATGTCTTCCAATACATGACTTGAACAATGAGTTCATATAGATGCTAAGAGTACATACATTCTTGTTATCTCCCTATTTGAATATTACTATGGAAGCAAAATAGAAAACAACAATACATAAGACTAGAGTGTGTATTGACTAATAACAGAGTGTCATTAGTCATGACATATGATATCAAGTCACTCAAAATGGTACATGTTAGAGAACAATGTATAAGATAGACCCACCATGAGAGTGTTACATGAATACCATTGAATGGTAGTCAAAATCATCTCTCATAGTGATAGTGGTGATTGTGGTTCTTAGACCTGAAGTCACTACAATCATCACATGTCATTGGGTATACTTTGACATCATCAAACGTAATCTTGAAATACGGGTTATCATAAAGGTGATGACTGGGTAGCTTTGACACATGGGGACTTGAGTGAGAGTGATGTAGATGGGATTTGTCCCTCCTACGTGACATTGATATACAAGGCCTCTTGATAAGTGAGAATGGAAATGTACGGCCGCACTAATGTGGTTCAATATGTCATATGTGAACTCATATGCATCTCAGACAGTCTTCTCTAGTTCAAGGAACATGGATTGAATGTTGAGAGGATGGAGATTCCATGCCTCGTGTTCAATCCATATATCAGAGACAAAGGAACTATATGATCACTGTAACACTAATCACAGATTGTAGGTTGAAGTTATTCTCTAACTTTTCCAATGACTTGGGTAGCAATAATGTGTGACTAGGCACCACTCTTTGCTTGTGATGTCAAAATTTTGTTATGGACATTCATTGTAAAAGTAATTATGGACCTATAGGGTCACACACATAGGATACACTTGGATTAAAGTAGTATATTCATGAATGATGTTTAATTTGATTACTAAAGTTGCTTAGGTATTCAATTAAACAATAGATCAACTAACTCGACTCAGAATCATCAAGTTAAAGTGTTGGACTCATTGATCAGAGTGTCAGGTTGATTGAAAATTGAATTGGCTGATTTTTGCATGACTCAGGACACCAACCAATTAGCTCACAGGGTGAACTGATTGGTTCAGGTTGATTTGATGATCGGTTCACCTATTGAACTGATAGGCTCAGGCCAATGAGATGACTTTGTTCACTTAGTGAACCAATTGGCTCAGACTGGCCAGCCAAAGGTTCTGGTGATTTTTCCAAATCATGAGAAAAGTTGAGTTGTTTCACTTGTTCAATTCGATTGGTACAAGGATTAATGTTGGACATTAATTGGAAATGAATTGCAAATTTAATTTCAAAATAGAAAACTACACGAAATGACCATCTCGCACACACAACAATTGTTTTGCTATGCAAGTCGACCGTCTCACATTTCATGTGTTCTAGAACATTCATGATTTTAGACCTTTCTACTCCCACACTGATTGGGAACCCTGACCCTGGCCTCTACTAATAACAAAGGGGTACTTGGGGCTTCTCAAGACACACAATGGAGAATTAGTTTCTCTAACAATTATTTTCCTCTCTGGTTGTGGTAACCAATAGAGAGCCCAAGAAAGTCCTACTTGTCAAAGGGAGGGATAGCAAGGGAGAGAACAATTGAGGAGCAGTTGTGGGAGAGCATGTCGGTGACTAGTACATTGACAAAAGGGGACAACTCCTTCCCATTGACTCTGGTAGTGTAACATGGATTTCTCGGTGTTTTATGTGGACTACTCTATAGATGAGAGTTTGTTGTCTACTGGTTGGAGGACAACATCAGTTTGTAGCCCGTGGCAAAACTGCATGAGCCACTATAGATGTTGTTCTAGTCTGCTGCCCGTGGTGAAGACCAGGAGCTACACAGACACCCTCCAAGAGCAACTAGATGACATTTGCACATCTATAACGATGAGGAATATGTCTCTAGACTTGATCCAGGACCAGGTATATCCTCAAAATCATCCTTTCCATTATATAGTTGTTGACACAATCTACTTGCTTATGGGGAATATGGTAATAAAAAATTTGTTTCTGCTGCCTATTATGTCGCCCTATTTCCTAATAGTGGTATCAGAGCCATGCCAATCTACTATATTTTAATATAATCAATATGATCAGATTTCGGTTTTATCATTTAATTATTTAATACCATGCGAATAATTTATTATCCAATCAAATACCACAACAATCCCAAACTAATATATATACATATATATATGTGTGTGTGTAATTTACATACATCACCCTAAAAGTGAGTTTTGATGGTGGATGTGTAGCATGGTTATGTCCAATAATCCGAATTATATGTGTATGGTTGTGCGGTTGGTTAATCCTACTTTATATTAGTCTACGTATCGAGCCTCTACCTTATCATCCCAATATAAAGTTAATTATTTCCTACCCTTTCTCCCTTTGAATGTAACTCAAGTTTCTTTGTAATAATATAATAGTAGGATAGTTTACTTTCCTATTATGACGAAGAAGAAAAACATTATGATGATGTCAACTGGCCGTCTTGGATACGGGCTCACCATTTGGAGGACTGAGGAGGACCAGGAGGATGATCCAAATTGATCACCTAGTGGACCCAACCAATTAGCTGGAGGAGCCAGCAAATGGTAGATAGAAGAACCAGACGACCGACAAGATGACCAAATGACCAGCTAGGAGGCAAGTCGATCAGTTTAAAGGTTGAAGTAAAAAACCTGAATTGGTAAGCAGGATCTTCATCAACAATAGGTTTCTACATGTTATGTAGATCTAGGTTGTGGTAGTTCCTTGTGGCTCCAAGGAATTACATTAGGTTGGCCATAACCACCACTTTTTGTTTATTGCATGTTTTTATTGTGGAATATAGCATGTATATGAAACGTAGTATATATGTGGTAATTGGATGAAGTATATGTATTTATAAATACAAAATCCCTCACAAAAAATAGTAAGTCTAAGATGTTTTACATTAGCAACACACATGAAAAGTTTGATAGACCAAGTGTAGGTTACGCCCTCACGTGGTCCCCGTCTATCTTGTAGATGTGTGATGGTAGAGATGTAGGTTCTTCCTTCGTAGGGTGCATATCTATTGTGTTGGCTATTTTATCATGCTTAATTGGAAATTCTTAGAGCGTCTAAGCCCAGAGACATGTAGATGATTGTGGCAAAGAGTTGTTCATATCATCTATCAAAGAATTGCATATGATGCAATTGGTAAAAGTTGCCTACCTTGATAATTACTATGAATTGCGGCCTTGGTTGTGCCATAGTTGAATTATCTTGGATCATGGCCACTAGAAGATCGTATAATGTAATATTCTGAATTGATACATGATGGTTATCAATTTGAAAAAAATAGTGGGAGTGGTAAATAATTAAAGTCCTAAGTAATATTGTTATCTTATCAAATCAAACTAAATAAAAAATGTTTTGAAAAAGTTGCAATATTTCTTTGTAGAATCAAATGTCAAACACAAACACATTTCTATTGCGATCATTCCTTAAGGAGGACAAATGGGATAATTTTCCACAACTAGTTTAGGATTTTGAGAAGTGTTCTCAATCATGAGTGAAAGCTCTATGTCCTCAAAAAACCAAATCCAAAGGAACCCGCTCCAAATGCGCCTAAAGGCTAAATGTACGCTTAGTGGAAGCATGCCAATGATGCCATAGACATTTGAATACCTAATGCTCTGTTGTATGAAATATGATTTGAATGAAAAACATCAAAACATGGACATTCTGGAGATGGTAAGACATCTTAAGAATCATGTAAAGAGAATAAGGTATAATGTCTCCAAAGTGCTATTTGAGTGCAAACTGATAAAGGGAGGTCTAGTAGAGCCCCATGTGCTCTATATGATTGGGCATGTGGAGTGACTGGGATTTCTCTTAGATCAAGAGTTGACCATGGATATGATTATGCAAGTGTTGCATGAATCATATACTCAGTTTATCAAATTCTTGGCATGTTGATGCCAAAGCATGCATGAAGAAGGACAAATCCATGATGGTGATCAACGGAAGAGAGTCCAAGGGTAAAGGCAAAGGAAAGGCCAAGAAGTGTATAGAGGCTAATATAAGGTCCAAGTCTTCAACACTAAAGATATGGAGAAGGTTAAGTAGAAATGGAATTTGTCCTTTTCACTTAATGGATTAGGGAAAGAAAGATCCACCATTGTCACCTATTTGGACATTGGAAAGAACTATCCACTTTATATAGGATCTCAGAATGAAGATGGAGATAGAGATCTCTACTACAGGACCTGAGAAGAAGTAATCTAAAACTATATGGATCAAGGGTTGTTTCCTTTATAGTTGTAAGATTCCATTCATGTGCACACAACAGAATTAGTGAATTGCTATTATGTACTTTCCATTGATGAAAACATCATATGTCTTGTGTGATAAGAAAATTATGATTTATTTTAAAAGATGAGATCTTATATGGAAAAGCCCTATGTCTTATAAACTATACTAGATAGTTTTAGAGACAAATGTGAATGACACATGTATTGAATGACCTGATGACCCAAACAATGAATTCCTATAGCATTGTCATCTAGAGCGCATAAATGATAAATGCATTCTGAATCCATATGATGGTTATCTAGACTCCTTTAGTTATTGAACCAACAGAGACATTCGTATATTATTTGTTGTGCAATATGACAAAAGCATCTTCACTACATATAGTGGGAGAGAGACTATTCTATTAGGGCTCATACATACTTATGTACATAAGACCTTTTAGAATAAATGCTTAAGGTAGTTACTAGTACCTCATTATATTTATTGATGTTATCAATAGATATGGAAATTTGTATTTAATGAAATATAAGTCTGGATCTCTTGAAGTCTTTAAGGAGATCATAAATGAAGTATGTAACTAACTTGCTAAAAGTATTAAGATACTTCTATATGATTGATGTTGAAATATTTTAAATGAAGAGTTTGAGAACCTTCTAGGAGATCATGATAGTGTATCATGATGAACTCCACCTAAAACATGATGATAGCGTATCATGAAAGTGTATTAGATAGAAGGTATCACACCCTATTAAATCATGGGATGATTATCAATTAAAATCTAGCTAATCTTCCAATTTCTTTTGGGCACATGCTAAACCTTAAACAATGTACTGTCTTAAATAGGTTCAAATGACACCATATGAGATATGGCATGGGAATTGTCCCAATTTGTCTTTTTTAGTGATTAGGGATGAATGCTTATATAATAAAATAGCTTATTAAAAGGCTTTGTCCACAAATCACATAAATGATATTTTGTTAAAATACTACTCTTATCCCAATCCCGCAACAAAGTTGTTTGTTGGTTTGGATGGTTGTATTCCTCTTGATAAGCGAGATTGAGAAATGTGTGGTTGTACTGATGTGGTTCAATATGTGATATGTGACTTCATATGCATCTCGTACAGTCTGCTCTAGTTTAAGGAACATGGATTGAACATTGAGAGGATGATGATTCCCTACCTCAAGCTCAATCCAGATATCAGAGACAAAGGAATTATATGATCATTGTAACAATAATCACATATTTTAGGTTTAAGTTGTTCTCGAAATTCTCAACTACTTGGGTAGCAATGATGTGTGACTAGGAAGCGCTCTTTACTTGTGATGTCATAAGTTTTTTATGGACATTCACTGTCAATGTAATTCTGGACCTATAGGGTCACAGACATAGGATACACTTGGTTTAAAGGAGTATATTGATGAATGATGTTTAATTTTATTACTAAAGGTGTTTAGGTATTAAATTAAACAATATATCAACTAACTAGACCCAGAATAATCTATTCCAAGTGTTCGACTGACTGATTAGAGTGTCAAGTTGATTGAAAATTGAATTGGTTGATTTCTGTATGACTCAGGACACCAACCGATCAGTTTACATGGTGAACTGACTAGCTCAGGATGGTGAGATGACTGGTTCACCTAGTGAACCGATCAACTCAGGAAATGAGATGACCGGTTCACTTAGTGAACCGATCGGCTCGGACTAGCCATCCAAAGGTTCTGTAATGTTTCTAAATCATGAGAAAAGTTGAATCGTTTCACTTGTTTAATTTGATTGGTACAAGGATTAATGTTGGACATTAATTGGAAACAAATTGCAAATTCAATTGTAGAATAAGAAACTACATGAAACAACCATCTCGCTAAGCTAGACGACCATCTCGATAATCTAGATAGTCGTATCATAGTTTGAAGGTTCTAGAACATTCATGATTCCAGACCCTTCTACTCCCACACCGATCTAGAACCCTAACTCTGGCCTCTACTAGGGGCTTCCTAAGACACACAATTGAGTATCAGTTGCTTTGACAATTGTTCTCCTCTCTGGTTGTGGTAACCAATAGAGAGCCCAAGCAAGTCCTACCCATCAAAGGGAGGGATAGCAAGGGAGAGAATAATTGAGGATCGGTTGTGAGAGAGCATGTCAGTGACTAGTACATTGATAGAAGGGAAAAACTCCTTCCTATTGGTTGTGGTAGCGCAATGTGGAGTTCTCAGTGGTCTCTATGGACTAATCTAGAGGCAGGAGGCTATTGTATGATGCTTGGAGGACAATGTCAACCTACAGTCCGTGGCGAGATCGTAGGACCCCTTGCAGATGGTGTTCTAGTTTGCTCTCTATGGTGAAGACCAGGAGCTGCAAAAACACTCTCCAAGAGCAACTAGACGATAGTTGCACATCTACAATGATGTGGAATATGTCACTGGACTTTCTCTAGGACCAGGTATATCCTCAAAACCATCCATTCCATTATATAATTGTTGACACAATCTACTGGTTTATGGTGATTATGGCAATAAAAAATTTGTTTCCTCTACCTATTATGTTGCCATATTTCCCAGCACAGACGACCCTATCATCAATCTAGATTCTGAACTATATGTCCCATACAAAAAAAGTCCTTGACCTCTGCCTTTACATTGGGGGCCACTGCAACTAGTTTTGTTGTAGTCTTGACTCTGACTTAGTCATGCTCTACTGGGACTTCCAAAATTGCTACCTTGGCAGCTCTAAAAACCTCTACCTCATGGATCCTCTAGAGAACTATCTAGAAGATTATGATGATTTCCTCTTAGTATTGTTGTCATAGATGTTGATTGTCATTCTCTCGATCCTACTTACAAACTCCACATTAGCACAAAATGTCTCGTGTGTTTCCAAGGTTGATGTAAACCTATCCATCTCAACATTCAACACCTTCTCAACCACCTATTTTTTTCTATCTCATTTGGTGCCATATGAAAATTAAACCTTAGCAACTCCAAAAACCACACTTCCTACTCATTTAATAACATAGTTCTCTACATCATCTATTAAGTTACATTATATTATCATCCAGATAGGATAGAGGGAAGTATCATTTCTCAAACACCCTCCAAACTCCATCTAGAAGATGACTTCCCCTGATATCTTCTCCACCTCAGTGGCCCACCAATGGATAATGTTCGTTTTCAATAGGTAGATGATGTGATTTACCATGTTTTCATTCAACATGTTTAGTAGTCGGAAAGCCTTCTCAAGTTCTACGAGGAAAAAGTATGTGTCTATAAGATCTATAGTACCCAAATACTCCACAGACCCCACACACCTAACAACTCAAATGTCATTCTATAGCATGTAAACATGAAGTGTGAGCTGTGAGGCTTGCCTTCCACAACCAATATATTATCTTGAAATTGAGAAAAAATAAACATCATATGTCCAAACATTGCATGAAATGCCAGATGTACAAGAATCGACTAGATGTGCCACCTCAGGCTGCTTAGGCTCATGTGTCCTATCCTTGCTAACATATTGCCTTCCATCACCTCTTGGAAGAACATAACTACTATCAGCATGTTCTTTACGACGTCTAATCATATCTACATCACCATAATTGATGGTCAAATACTGTAGATTTGTGAGAATAGACACAACAACCTACCTTATATCCCTATAAACTCATCAACCCTAGGTTTTGATACCAAAAACTTGTGATGTCCCACCACTACAAGAGAGATATTACTCGTAATAAAGCCCAATTAAAATAGAGATCACCATCAGAAACATAAAAACATGTAGACATCAAAAGTCTAAAATGTAATCAAACCTCAAAGATAAAGTTATCTGAACTATATAACTTTTACAAAGTTCACCATATCACAATATGTGTTTATTACAACAATCAAACCCTTGCTACAAAATATGATCACAGTCACATATACAACACCTCACTAAAGTGAATATTGTTTTGGCAATAAAAAAGGAGCATTACTATAGAGCATGCACATTATTCTTATAAATCTTATAACTATGACCCTAGAGGTCATTCACGCATCTCAAAAGCTCAAGCCGAGAATACATATAAAAAACTCTCCCATCTGAAACTAAGAGTATAGGAATAATGATTGACCACTACTCCTATATACAAACTTTACTTATTCCCATGACGAGGTCACACAAACATCACATTCCTTTGGGACCCCTTCACACATACATTACCAACCTCCTTATCTAAGGCTAGATCCTCTTGTTGATCTTCTTTGCCACTGTTGGGACAAGTCTTCCGCTCACCTAAAATATTGGATAAACCACGGGTCCATGTCCTAACAATATGATATAATGCTTGAGACATCCATTACTTACCAGAAATGAATAAGCATTAAATGAAAACAATAAAAATTTTAGATATAAGAACTATTAGTGTACTTGTAGGTACAACTTACCAAGACATACTTGATTTCATATAAGTACCTACAAAAGAGGTTAGGCAATATATACGTATTCAACTCCACAATAAAAAGTTCCAAAGAAACATAACATCCATGTTTAGTGCTAAATAAACTAGAATACATATGCAATTAGGCTAGATTATAATCTATTACTAGCTTGGGCAGATTGATCCCCGCCACTCAATTCACTATCTATATTCTATGAAACCATTCTAGCAATACATACTAGATATAAAGAAATATGAATACCCTAGATCTCTCCTCGTAACCATTGGTTAAAGTGAGGTGATCAAAAGGTAGAGATCCCATTGGCTAAAATCATTGTGGATGTTACTTAAACGTGGATCAACCAATCACATTCCCATCTTGGGTACACAGATCATGGTGATAATATCAGGGTAATAACCCATCATATCATAATCCAATTCTACTTTTCATATCATTTACCATTCCTTACCAAACCATAAGCCTTTACTGAGGCCTAAACATAAGTTAAAGACATTAGGGTATATCAACCCCAAACGTCCATATATAGTCATTAATATATGGCTCCAATCATCTTCTCACACTATGAGTTACTTACAACTTTAGAAGATATAAAACACATGGTTATGAAATCTATCTTTTCATATTTGGTTTCAATTTCACACCTCTTTCTACAATAAGGGTTACCACAACACAACCTTCCAAGAGTAATGGAGGTCACAATATCCTTCTGAGGTCATATACCTTTGAAGAATCCATAAGAAATCATCATTGATTACCCTTCTAATAAGTACTCATAGAAAGGCGGTATAATGGGTAGATGACGAAACATCATTTATTCATAAAATGGCTAATTACAATATAGGTCAAGCCTAAACGACCACATTTCAACTATCAAGAGACTACTTCTGAGATTTAAATACTACATGTAACTCATTTTCTCACAATACAACATTAAGGATGCATAAAGATATCATATTTTAATTCCTTTGGGGATATTACAACAAGTTTTCGATTTACATGAGCATTTTATGCAATGAATGCACTAAAGGGTATATCAGTGACCTAATGATAGTGGAAATGGGTCCACCCATGAAGAATGGCAGGGAAACTTTGAGTGTAGTAACAAAATTCAAAGTTGATGAAAACTAACTAAGATCCAATCTTCTCCACCTAAGGTATTGTTACAACCCCAAATTTAGGGTTCATTTGGTGAGAAACGTAATTTCTCATATTAAAGATATTTGAACAAATAATGATATAATTTGCTTCAAATAAATGGATTTCATTTACAATAGCCTTGACGTTTGTGTTGTGGGCTTTATTGGCTATTGGTCCCAAATAACAAGGAAATTCAATTAGTAAATGGATAATTGAATTTTTAAGAAAAGAAATATGTAGAAACCTCTAGAAGGAAAATCCAAAGAGGATTTCGTGCCTCTTGGGTTCCTTGGGTACCAAGGAGTCCAAGGTTGCAAAAAGAAAGCAATAAGAAAAGAAAAGTTTAATTAAGTATTTCTTTATTAAGAAATAAATTGAAAATAATGTTAAAATGTGGAAAATGAGTGGAAAGAGGCATAAATGAGATTTCTTGGTGAAATTTCGTATCCATGAGGTTACTAATATTAAAAGGAATGCCAATGAGTAAAATAAAAGAGAAATAAAAATAAATCCTCAAAAGGAGATATTTTAATGAGAAATGAACAAGATAATGTGAAATAATGCATAAAGATGCATCTAGAAGGATAATAAGTATCCAATAAAAAGAATTTTTAAATAATGGAATGTCTTGGGATCCAAGGAGTCCCAAAAAAGAGGAAAGAAAGAGAAAATACCAAAATTGCAAAATAAGAGGATAATGTGATACATTATTAATGGATTTTGTGATTTTGATAGAAAGGAAGTATTTTCTATTAAAAGAGAATATAATTTCGTGCAAATAAATTAAAAGGCAAGTACAAAGAAGATAAAAGAAGTAATTTTCGAAATCTTAATGTTTAAAGAAAAAGGATTATCAAAAGAATTAGGAAAGAGAGAGGAACTTGTTTCTTATAGAAGGAATTGAATTCCTTTTGGAAGTGGGAGTGGTTGCTTCATGGGCAAGCACCCCAGGGTGTTGGTACACTCCCCTACATAAGGGGGTAAGACCCAGGGCTGAATCTAGAGAGAGATCTCACGCATATCTATTTCTTCATCTTCTCCTATCTCATCCAAACCCTAGTTGCAAAGAATACCTTTCCTAGAGCAGAAAGGGGGCTAGGGAGGAGGTTCGAGAGAGTCTGGATGCTTCCACGACTTCAGGGGGGTGGTTGGGCGAGCATCACCTCACCCTAGTCGACCGCAGCAGCAGTAGCACGGCTGCATGCGGCAGCAGATCTACAGGTCTGCCCGGACCTTTCTCTCACCACCTAAGAGACATCTCAAGACCATGGAGGTGCGGAGGAGGTCTACGGAGAGGATGAGGTCCTCGCCGACATTGTTGGCCCATAACCCATAGGTCTGCAGTTTGCTGCAACCGCAGCAGCAAACACGGCCAGTTTCTCGCTCAAGAACAGCCGTGTGGGCCACGATCTGGAGATGCTCGAGTGCACCTAGGTGCGGCGGAAGCAGGGCAGTGACCGGCGTGGAACCTCGGGCCCAGGGCGGAGAGGAGAAGAGTCGCGGACAGTTGCAGGTGGCGGCCGCTAGGGCTAGCCGAAGGTGGGAGACGACCCCCTATTCACTAAACGGTCCTGCCCCTCTACAGGCTGAAACAACGGATGACTTAAATGGGGGTATAACGGTAATTCCATTATATTTTCCAAATCGCGTCACTTTGCATGGAGAGGAGCGACGTGGCGCCCATTGATTGGCTAAGGTATTCTTATTTTGCAAAAACCATATCTTGCTATTCGTAACTCCGATCAAGACAAATTATATATGTATTTTGATCAGACAAATGCAAGGAACCCATTAAAAATAGTGTTATATCCTGAATCTGATCATAGTTCGAAATGTAGTGTAAATCATCAGCTTTACTGAATTAAAGATTAAGAAATCCTATTTTGAAATGAATAAAGTATTTAATAGGGTTTAATGGATCATTAGAGTTGATGTTAACATGTTAAATGTAAAAAGGTACATTATGTTCAAAAAGGAAGAACTTTGCACATGATTAGTCTAATTTAGAGTTTATGTGCGTAAATGTGCTTGAAATTTGAAAAGGACATGAAGTTATCATCTTTAATGATTTAATTAAGGAAAAACCCTTAGTTTTGATGATAGATGGACTTAACGACGTTATTTGGATAATTCAAGCTGATATTAACCTATTGTTAATAAAAGTGAAAATGGGATCTAAAAAGATGTTCTTTTTATATAATTGGCTTAATTTAGGGTTTAGTGCATGATTATGCATTAATGAGCTTGAAAACCATAATTTAGATGAATATGTATTTTAATTGGTTTAATTGTTCAAATCCATGAATAAATAGGGATGTGATGATCCTAAGTCAATTTGGGTATAAAAGACTATTAAGATAGATAGTTGAGCAATTAAGGTTCATATAAATGGAAAAGAGTATTTTAGGGTTTGTTAACCTAAAAGGGATAAAGTTTGAAAAATTGATCTAAGAAACCCTAATGAGTATTAATGAAACCTTAATGCAGATTAGAAACCCTAGAAAGAGAATCCAAGTCAATAAAGTAGATTCTTGATAAAGTGTGTAATAAATAGAGTACATATTCTTTTCAGGAATTATGTGATGATTGAATTACTTGCTTGGATCTGTTGATTGGATTGATTGTATATACATGAAGTATATGTTGAATAATCTGCATGACTTATCAAATCAGGTATGTGGTTACGCTTATGAATAATCGCTCTAGTTTCACGGCGATTCTCGAAGTTTTAATCGGTTGCTTGAAAATAAATGTTGGATGTTTATTTATTTCATGCAACTATAAAGTGACTATGATTATCACTATAAATGTGCGTATATAACTAACTAGATCCGGGTCCACCTCTATTGCTTTGAAAAGGCTAAGAAAAATAAAGGGGTAATCCTAGAGAAAGGTCTAGGTTACCGAGAGTTAGAAACTGGGCTACCTACATGTAGTGCCATGAGACTCATTAGCCTGCCATGAGTTAAGGAGTGGGCTACTTACGAGTAGTGCCATGTGACTCAACCCTAGAAATTGGTTCACTTATAGGAGGATCATGAGGGGTTTAATGGGGACAACATAGAGGATAGGGTACTCTTGGATCACGGAGTTATATCTAAAATGTAATCTTGGTTGTTAAATGATTAACTGAATGATTACATTGTTAACGTATTTACATAATTATTGTTTTCCCCACATACCAGCTTCAGCTGACCGACGTTTTGTTTGTCGACGTTTTAGGTACAAGCCGAAAGGACAAACAGTAAATTGTCATATTATGAAATACATGAAGTAAAATACAAGGAGGATTAGTTAGAGTAGAATCCTTAAGTGGATAGAAGTTAGAGATCCAAGTTTTCAAAGAAGGTATGCAAAATTTTATTTTCTTACTGCTTTTCAATATAGTTTGTTAAAATTTGATAATTATTCTTGGTTAATTGTCGAACCTTTGATCCAGAAGATATGGGTGCGGCTTCGACCTCTCGATCTCCCTTGATTGGGGGTTATCGGGAGGTGGGGTCGTAACAGGTATTCTATAGATACTTATCCACAATCTAAAGCAACTAGAGAATGGTTGGAGATGAGAAAATAAGATGTAAGACTTGAGCACTCGAAACCCTTAAGAAAAGAACCTAGAAAATAGTCATGAAAGGAAGAAGGTGGTAGATAGTTAAGAGCATGAAGGATGGAGGTTCTACTTATATGGCTATAGGCTCATAAGAACCAAGGATAATGTAGATCATTAGAAGATAAGGGATCAAAAGCAAATAGCAACACATATAAAGACCAATGGAAGTAGAATCCTCATAAGTAGAAGTCATTTGATGGCATTTGGCTCAGCACCATCTTTTCAGGGATCAGCTCACACAAGTGATGCAAGGAAGGAATGGAAAGGAGGGGTATTTATAGCCCTAAAGGAGTGATAAAAGGTGGTCAAAGTCATTACTATCAGTCAATGAACTCATCCTTCATAGGTATATTTCCTCAATGGTAGATGACCTTGGCTTTCCATTGGTATGTGGTATCAACACCTCCATTAGTACACTACCCCACCAAATTCTCGACTGGGATAAGCACATATCCCACTGATAGTTGTCCTCAATACATTATTATAGGAAAAACATCAATAGACATCCACAAGGATCTTCATCAGAAGACCACATCATCAAACAAATGGTACCTAGTGTAAGACTTCCATCTTCACTAATGAAAACTTCATGCCCAAACAACGAAATTATCCACCTATGATCAATCGAAAAAAGCATAGTTAGTCACTAGACCAAACCTTTCCATTGATCTCATACTGATTGTAAGGCATAGCAACATCATAGGTCCTAAAAAATGTGAAAAAAGTTGTGCTTCCATCGGTCCTTTGCTGATGGAAAAGATGAAGACGTCCATCAATTATCTAAACCTATGAAAGGAGAAATAAGGCATAGTTAGATCATCAAAGTGCATTAGACTGAGTCCAGCAAGAGAGACGAGGAGATATCAAACATGGTATATGCTTTTTTAAGTAATCCCCTCAAATGTGGGTAATTTCACATATACTCTCAACCATAAAAACACTTAAACTGGCATATCATCAAGCATCCAAACATATGATTAAGGTAATAAAACATTTTTAGGAGTTATATGTAATAAGACATGCTTAGGAGTTAAGTCTAGTCAATGGTGTTACACAACTATATTTGGGTTGATCTAAATTGAAATTAATACACGTAAAATGAACTATGAAGGATTTCAATGAGAGTGAAACATTATGTGCTAAGTGTTTTAGAATAATCACTTCCTATAGTTATGCTACATAAGAAATGAAAGTAGTTTATATAATGAATTTGAAATGAAGAGGAAATGAAAAAATGTTATATGGATATAAGTACTTAACTCTAAATGTAGATATGATGAGCTAAGTGATAATCATGAATAATGCTTTAGAATGAGGAATTAAAGAATGTAGACAAATAGAGTTTTCACTAAATTAAAGAATGAAGTTTAAGGATGTGAATTGATTCATAAGCAAGCATTCTTGGATTTAAATTGTGTTCCAGAATACTTGTATTCTGAGAATGGTCTATTTCATGAAACTCAAATGGGTTAAGACATGTGTTGAAGAGAAACCCTAACAAAAGCACAGTATATATTCAAAGATAAGGAATAGTGTGCTATGAACCTTTATGCATTGAAATTTATTTCTATCTTTGGAAATCAGATGGAATAAGTACATGTTGTTTAATATACACATTTAGAGCATGATGGATATTGAAATATGTTTATATATTGATTGTGTTGTTGGTCTTAATGTCTCTTTGAATTTCAACTAAAGAGCATGACATAGAATGAAATGATGAGAAATGTACTAGAACTGAAATAGCATGCATTGATTGAAATTTGAAACCTTGATTAGGGTAAATACTTGAGAAGGGGATTATATCTCACACTAACAGCCTACTGATGATGAATAATTTAAAACAATGAGAGAATGGAAAACAAACATGTATTTTGTAAGTTATACATTGTTGTCTTTTTGTGATAAAGTGTGTTTCACATAATTATTTTCTATCTCTTGAAAATTAAATGATATTAATAAGTTCTCAAGTTAATTTCCTTGATGCTCAAAATCACTCACTATAAAGTTGTGATCTTGTGGATATACAAAATTTGGGAATAATACAATCCCAAGATGCATATTTAAGGTGAATTATGTCTATTTAGAATCTAGTGAAATTATGGTAGCCAAACATTCAATTTGAATCTCAAACTTTTACAAAAGTGAGATACGTACATTATTAAACTTCAACTCAACTTTCATGGTAATTGGATATACTAATTATAAGTTATTAATGTTTGACTAAATGGATATTAATTTCATTCATGATTATCATAGATCGAAGTTTGAGATATATGATTCCAGGCCATGACACATAAATGTGCAACACGTGTTCAATCAATGTAGACCCAAAACTTAGTCCAAGGAACACTAAATATGAAACGTCCACTATGGATCTGACACATTTAGGGTTGTCTTCAACCTCCAGATTGTGCATGTCGGATGGTTGGAAATAGTGAGATGGAATGTGTGCCTAGTTGTAACATATAGACCTAATCCTTTATATCTAGTTTTATAGGAGAAACTCCACTTTTTGAGACACAATCAATGTAACGTCCCCAAATTTTCACCTTCTCAAAACCCCATGGAGATGAGAAGACAAAATCCGAAAACATTAAGCAATTGTATCAAAGTGCGTTGCGGAAGCAATATGCACATACATGAACATTAAACCATAACATACACCTTAAAAAATTCTCAACATTCAACATGTATATATTACCAAGTGAGTTATTACAACATGATTTACAATTACATATTGAAGGAAAATTCTACAGTCTAAGAACATGTATGCTAAACTAGGATCTACACAATTGGTATAACCTGTACAACTTGCTCACTTCATGTTCTTTAATCGCTTTCTAGATATGAACCTAAAACATACGTGAAACAACGAATCAACACAATGTGTTGTGTACATGGGTAGAAAGATACATATATTTATGGTTTTCATAATTTGGAAAGATTTGTAGAAAGAAAGAAATAAAATCATAGAAAAGATATCTCAATTAAGTGAAATACATCAATTGTATTCATTTTCCTAGATGAGTTGCATTATCAAGGTGGACTAGTACCAAAACATATATATTTGGCCCATCCCCATGTACCAAGTACTCTAAGGAAACTCCCCGTACACCGTGTGCTCTAGGGAGGTGTACTAGTCAACATTAATCCATTCCCTTGTAAGGGGGATAATGAACACCTTAAATAACTACAAAGCATCTACTCATCATTTATGTTTGCAAGTGATAAAACATCGAGTACTATATAGTGCTACTACATCCAATATTTTCAAATAGAAGAGAGCATACATACATATCATGATTGCAACTAAGAAAACCATAGTCATATACTTAAATAAAACCCACATACCTGAGTTTAGAGATTTCTTATACATCCATGGTCATCTAGATAATCTAGTCATCACCTGATTAATAACAATTAATCATCATTAACACATTGTTCATACATTCTTGATATTTTAGGTCCAAATTAGGGTTTTGCTCAAACCTAGGTCAATGTGATGTTCGGATGGTGTCTAGTATTTTTAGTCTGATCTACATGTCATTAAAAAGGTCTACTACGATTTTCAAATTTGTCTGATAACTGATCTATTTTCTAGAACTAAAAATGAGGTTAGAAGCATTAATTTACTCATTAATAAGGAAAGACATAACATTTTGGCATTATAATAAGATTAGAGTCCATGTATGGTTTCTAAGTGATTTTAAGGTTCAAAAATATTTTTCTCAAATTTAATTTCCATGATATGCTAATTATACCAATAATATGATCTCAAATAGAAGCATTATCATACACATTAAATATCATCATTATTTGTTTGTTAAAGGTCTGATCTAGGAGTTCAATAAGGTAGAGAACTTTTTTTTTGAGTCTAGGGATATTTTGTATGGAATTATTTTCCAAGGTAGCTATTTCTAATCATATTTCTAAGATATGGTATATTTCTGAGGATATAAAAAGAATTACCTTGTTGGAAAATACTGGCGCCATTGATCTTATGTGTGCAACTCTAGATCGAGTGGTTGAAAGGAAAGCCACGTCACCTCATGGGGTGATTGGCCTACCAGTTGGTATCAGAGCATGAACAATAGCTACGCCTGACAATTACTCATCATGAAACATAGAAATAATTTAACCTTTCACTTGAAACTCTAGAAACTTAGTAAGTTCTTGAATATGGATTAGGTTTGACTTAGCCTCTAGGTTAGAACCTAGATGTTCAAGAACTAGGTTTAGACAAGTGTGTGAAACCCTCTCCATATAGAGCTCATATGTATTGGGTAGCTACACTAGTCTACACCCTGTTCTCACCATTTTACTTGGTGATATGGCACTAGACTATCTATTGTGTGTGGGACACTCATTTTGCTGATTTGGTTTTGTTTTCCAATCGGCTCAAGCCTCGACAGTTTTCTCTGACGTCTTCTTTCTCGGAGAAAAACTATATAATATTTTATAATATATATGTAAATATAAAAATGTGTCCCTCACACTGGAGAGTAGTTAGTGTTCATGCGACCTAAGTGAAAGGGAGTGACATCAGTCTAGAAGAGAGAGTAGTATAGATTAGATGTCTGGAGCCTTATCAAGATATGTGATACATAGAGTAGAAGTTAGAATGATAGTTGATATAAGCATGGATGATCTTATCTATGTTCTACCTCTAGTGATATAAGTTGCTTTAAATGGATCTGAGGTGTATGCAATATAGTTGTATGTTCATGTATGCATATGTTGCTTCCGCATCGCTCTCTGATACAATTTACTAACATTTTTGGATTTTGTCTTCTCATCTCCTTTGGGATTTGATAAGGTGAAAATCTGAGGACATTGCAATCAACCATCTCCCACACATCACGCATCAACCCTAGATCTATGACATCTAACCCCTCTATTTATGTGGCTCTCACCTATCAGTGCTAGACATTTGAGGGCTTCTTCACCCTCACAACCCCACCTCTATGTAAGTCCCGCAATAGATCTTCCATCTTTTCATTAGTCCTCTCGCACCTACAAATGATCATGGGAAACAACACCCTCACAACTAATGCCACCTCCATTTCACCTTCACTCCACCCTCCATAGATTGCTCTTCAGTCCTATATTAGTTCCCTTCTCACTACTACTCTTTTCCATGGTGAACCCCCTCCACGTACACAACACCTAGTGTCAATCCGGGTATGTAGAAACCTTTAGGCATGGGATAGCCTGGGTTGACCACCACAAATGAAAATAAGTCTAAGAAGTTTAACCCTGGCCATAACAAGGGATCATCTAAAGGTAATTTGGGCAATGGAGGCTAGAGAAATAACCAGAATCTCTTGAAGTCATATTGGGCCAAATATAGGATATCAAGGCGAGGCCATGATGGACCATGTCGTTATACCAAGACAGTGCAAGGAGGGCCATTTCATTGCCAAGTGACCTACTACGTGTGTCTTTGGAAAACCTCCTACATGTACTCCACCTCCTCAGGGGCAGCATAATGCAAGTGTATTTGTTGTCACTACTAAAGAGGCTAAGACAAACCCAAATCAAATGATTGAAGGTAACACTAAATTATTTCAATTCATATCAATATCTTATTGTATGCCTTCAATTATTAATGATAATAATTCTATGTAGGCATTGTATTTCTTAATGATCATCCTATGATCCTTGTTTGATTATGGATCTACAAATTCTTTTGTATCACAATTTGGCCTCTATGTTGCATTTACATACAAATGATCTGGGATATATTCTTCATGTGACAACTCATAGAGGAAAAATATTCACTATTGCAAAAAACTAATATCTTGTCTACAATTTAGAAAATTATGACATGCCCTTCGAATTTATTCTCTTTTCTATGGAAGACTTTGATATCACACTTGGTATGGATTGGTTGAGTAAGTATCATGCACATATTGATTATAGGGAGAAGAGGGTAGTCATCTCTCCACCTAAATCAAATCTTTTCCTGATCCCTATTGGAACAAAATTATATAATAATGTTATAATATCCTCTCTTAAGACTAAAAAGATTATCTACAAAGGTTGCAAAGTCTTCCTCGCATTAGTCTAAGAGACCAATCCTAGTACCATACCTATATAAAGTCTGGAGATGGTACGTTATTTTTTTAACATATTCCAGGAGGAGCTTCCTAGGAAGCCTCTTGATTGAGAAAGTGAGTTCTCTATAGATATTTAGAGAACAACTCTGATATCTAGGGCCCCTTATAGGATAGCTCTTGCTATGATTTTGGATCTAAATAAAACTTTAAGGTAAATGTTTCCCCTTGGAGTGCTCTTGTTTCATTTATGACCTTTTTTATAAAATTCACACTGATAAAGTCTTCTCCAAAATTTACATTCACTTTGTTTATCATCAACTTAAGGTCAAAGATTCTGATGTTCCCAAAACTACATTCCAAACTCGTTAGAGGAATTACAAATTTCTAATGATGCAACTTGGGTTAACAAACTCACATGGGGTAATCATGAATCTGATGAACAATGTCTTAAAGTCTTAGCTTGATGAGTTTATGTTCATGTTCATCGATGATATTTTGATTTATTTTGATTACGTGGACAAACATCATGAAAAAATTGAAGGCAGTCCTAGAAGTCCTTCATGCTCTGAAGTTCAATGGGAAACTTCCTAGATGTGAATTCTAGATTTATAAAGTTATGTTCCTTGGTCATTTCATCTCTAGAGGCACTATATTTATTGATCATGTAAAGGTGTTAGCTATTCTTGATGGGCAGCCTCCCTAGAATATTTTTTAAAAATGTAGTTTCTTAGTTCTAGCCAGATATTATCATTGATTCATTCCCAATTTCTATAAAGTGGAACTTCTTTCACTAAGCTTACTTGAAAGGATGAGAATTTTAAATGACCAGCTTCTTGTGAAGTCCAATCTCCAAGACCTAAAATAGAAGTTGACATCAACACTTGTTCTAAATTTAACGATAGCAATGAAGGGTTTGTGGTTTTCATCGATTCTTAGAGGAACGGGCTAGGTTGTGTTCTAGAGAAGGACAAGAAGGTAGTGTCTTTTACATCTAGGAAACTAAAACAAAATGAACTTAATTATCCCACTCATGACCTTTAATTGACTACAATAATATATGCTCTTAATATCTTGAGGCACTACATGTATGGGTCAACTTTTGACATCTTCTTCAACCAAACGCTTGAAGTATTTCCTGACACACAATGACTTTAACCTACATCAACGTCAATGGCTTGAGTATCTAAAGGAATATGATTTCACTATTGCCTACCACCCAAGTAAGGCAAATGTAGTTCATGATGCTCTCAGTAGGAAAAGGGCAATATACACATCTTTGTCTATTCCTAGATGGAAGAACATGGAGGACTTTGTGTGGATTGGAAGTCGCAATTCATGCATGATCATGTTCATTTCAACAATATTTCTATCATTCCTAGGCTAAAGTATGAGTTGCATGAGTCAAAAAATTCTAGACCTGATCTTGAAAAATTCTCCTCTCTCTTATATAAACCTCAAATAAAAATTTGTATGGGTATTTATGGTGGTATCCATTATAAAAATCATATGTGTATTCCTAAGAAGTTAGCTATGAAGACAAAAATTCATAGTGAGGCACAGAAGTCCAAGTACACAGTTCATCCTAGCACAAGAAAAATGTACAAGGACCTGTATTGAGTCTTCTGGTGGACTATTATGAAGCATGTCATTGATGAATCTGTATCCATATGTCTAACATGCTATAGAATTAAGATAGATCACCTGAGATAGGTGGTCTACTACAAACCCTCCAAATCCCAGAATGCAAATGGGAACACATCACAATGGATTTAGGGGTGGTGTTATCTAGGACCAGGATGGGATATGATGTTGCATGGGTTATAGTGGATTTTCTCACGAAATCAGCTCACTTCCAGCATATGAAGATGAAGGCAAAAGTGTTTGAGCTTTTTGACCTCTATATATGGGAGATTTTATGCCTGCATGGAGTTCTAGAGCCCATTATATTGTACAGGTATCCAAAATTCAAATCTACAATGTAGAAACAAGTTCAAGAAGAGTTGTGTACAAAAATGAACTTTAGCACAACATATCATCCACATACTGTTGGGAAGACGAAGTGTACAATACACCAAATGGATTCCTTCTGATAGCTTGTGTGAATGATTGGGAAGGCTCATGGGACCACTATTTGCCTCCAGTAGAGTTTGCATATATTAACAACTATCAAGAAATTATTGCGATGCCTCCATGTGTAGCTCTCTATGGAATTCCATGTAGATCTCCACTACATTGGGATGATGTCATAGAATACACCTTGATAAAATCTGAGTAGATGCAAATTTACAATGACAAGGTTTCACTTATAAGGAAAAGGATGAAGAGGGAACATGATAGGAAGAAGTCCTATGTGTATTCCCACCAACAAGAGCATTAATCCAAAGAATGTGATCATGTTTTTATAAAGATTAGGCCTATTCGAGCCGTTGCCAAGAAAAAAGGAAAGCTCAGTCCTCACTTTATGGGACCCTTTGAAATCTTGGATTGACCATCTTTCTCATCTGGATCAGTACAATGTAATACACAATGTGTTTCATATATCTAATCAGAATCCATATGTCAAATATCCTAGTCATATTCACAATCATGAGCCTCTAGAGCAGAAAGATGATCTATCTCGTGTTGAATTCCTAGTCAAAATTCTTTATAGTAAGATAAAGGAGCTTCATAGTAATTTGTGCATCGATATGGTAAAATTTATTTGGATCCACCATGATTAGACTGACACAACCTGGGAGCTCAAATCTGAGATCAAGCAGCAATATCCACACCTCTATCAAAGCTACTCAAATTTTGAGGGTGAAATTCTTAGAAGGAGGGGACAATGTGATAAAGTGATTTATACATATTTTTTTTCTCATTTGCAAAATAAATGATATTAGTAAGTTCTCAAAATAATTTCCTTTATGCTCTCAATCACTCACTCTAAAGTTTTGATCATATGACAAAATTTTGGAATAATGCAAACCATAAATGCACATTTAAGGTCAATTATGTATATTTAGAACCTAGTGAAATTATGGTAGCCAAACAATCGAATTTGAATCTCAAACTTTTTCCATTGATAGATAAGTAAATTATTAAAATCCACCTAAAATTTCACAGTCACTGGATATACAAATTTAAAATAATTAACATATGATTAAATGGATATAAATTTCATTAAGTATTAACCTAGATATAAGTTTGAGATATATGAATCTAAGCCATGAGACATAAATGTATCACACATCTTCAATCAATGTAGACCCAAACCTTAGACCAAGGAGTCTTGAATCTAGACCATTAGTTCTGGATCTGACACGTCCATGGATGTCTTCAACCTACGGATTGTGCAGGCTATATGGTTGGTGGAAATGGGCTAGAATCTGTGCTTAGTTGTAACCTCTAAACGTAGTCCTTTAGATCTAGTTTTGGAGGAAAACTCCAGTTGTTATATATGAGAACAGCCATCACCCATGTGTCATTACTTGACCCCAAGTCTATGAGAAAGAACCCATCTATTTCTACAACTCTCTCCAAACAATGTTAGCCATTAAATTTTCTTCACCCTCGCAACCCCACCTATATTTAGGTCCCCCTTAATCTTTGAAACTTTTCCTTTAGTCCCCTAACACTAGCATTTGATCATTAGAAAACCACTTTTCTCTTTAACAACTCCACCTCCATTTCACCTTCATCCACCTCAGCCACATCTGAACACACACACATCCTAATTTGGAGATTACTTCACCTTCAAGGACCACAAATAAACCTCCATGGATTTCTCTTCAATCCTAGATCAGTTCCCTTGTCATCATTAATCTTTTCCCTAGTGACCCCTCCACCACACAGCGGTGTTAAACTTCCATAGGGAGTTGCATCCACCAATCATGTTGCCCTTGTCTGGTGTACCCCTCTAAAGGAAGTATCACCTTTAGTCGACTGAGAATGGGGCCCCAGGAAGAACTACCCCAATCAAATTCATAGAATGGCCCATAATTGAGCTAGGAGGTAAGGAGAGTGTCATTTCAGCTCCACATGGTGCTAGATGGGCTCAGGGTAGACAACCATAGGTTTCCTCCTCAATTGTGGACCGCGGGCCAACAAGGAATAGAGAGGAGGACACCCGCCACCTGGATTGACTAGGAGCAATCATGATCCCCCAAGTCAACATGTATTATCCTTTTCTCCATCTAATTAATAGAAAACATATTATGATAGAAAAGTCATAGTAAATTGTATGAATGCCAAATGATAGTAAATCCAAGGTGTATTGGTTGCCAACCATTTCACTCAACACCAAACTAAGGATTAAATGGTAGGAACATTGGATCATGGTAAATGGTAGGAACATCAGATAATAGTAAATCCTTAGAGTAAATGGTAAGAACACCATATCATAGTAAATTATAGGAACATCGGATGATAGATAATCATTTTCTCCACCAAACCACTTCCCCCACCACCAACTCCACCTCCATTTCACCTTCACTCCACCTTGGTCTCTCCTAACACACACACACACACATCCTAATCTGGTGATCCCTTCAACTTCTAGAACTCAAATAAGTATCCACAGCTTGCTCTTCAATCCTAGATCAGTTCCCTTCTTGCCACTACTCTTTCCCTCGACCATTTACTATGATATCAATAATATTTGACTCATAAACCCAAAGTAAATCCAAGTAATCCAAATAAAATACTATCTTGACTAGATCTGATTCCTTTTCTAAAAGTGATGGACTAAAGCCTTATTAAATTTATTTCTTTTCCTTACTTAAATTAAATGATGGAAAATGATGATCATGGTCTGATATCAGTGATATTTGATTCATAAACCCTTACATGATATCTCAATTCCATCTGGACCATGAAATCCTAATTAGGTAATAATAAATAATGGCATAACCCCCCAAACCCTAATATTGGTTCCCTCTCTAAACAATAAATGTAGGTAACTAGATAAGTGATTACTTAAACCCTAGATTTGTGCATGTACCTATGAAATGAGGTTATCTTATCAAGTAAACCCTGATCTAACCATAGGGATGATTATAATAACCCAGATTAAGTCAAAACCCTAAAACATGGAAATTATGGGAAAATAATGACATTAGGCCCTTAATTCCTTTTCATTGTGATCCACTCTCAGATTTTCATTAGAAGAAAATTGGAATTCAAGATTTGATAAAACCAGGTGCACATGATATCTTAGTATAAGACTAGTTTTCTTTGCATGAAATAAATATGAAGTATTGTTTATTTTATTTGAGAATATTTCTTGATTATAATGTACACATAGTATGATCTCCTCCATTACATTAAGAATATAGATGAAGATATGGATTGTAGCTCCTATGTGTGATATATTATATCTCCCCCATATACCTAGGGATGGGGATCCCCATATCCCAAGAGGAGGGAGGGATCAACATAGAAATACATTTAAGAAGGGTTTATACCAAATATTAGTATATTTGCTTCAAAATTATGATTAAAAATAATGGTTTACCTAGTTTTCACATTAAATAATGGATTTATTTATTCTTTTTTTCTTTATCAAAATATTGAGTACCTTTTACCCACATACACAACACCTACTATTGATATGTTGTTTCACATATTTTCTAGGTATAAAGAATCTTTAAATGGAGAAGAGTACATAAATAAATATTAAAGTATCCTAGAGGCTCTAGAGTAGAATACATATCTCCTTCTATTTTCATTAGGTAGTTTATATTTCATTTCCATTTTCTAGTTTATGTATACAATGAAGATCATATCATGTGTACCTTTATTTTATTCTTAGATAGATTTTCATTTTGAAATAAATGTAAACACTACCTTTTTCTTTATGAATGATGGTATTTTGCAACATTTTATGATGTTGGGAATGATGATCCAACTTCCATTTATTATAGATGATAACAAAGATCCTCATGTTTTCCTTATTAACATCTTGTTGGTATGAGTGCATGCATACTAATGGATTGTCACCATGGAAATTATGTTGGATAAGGGGTTATCACAATTTCTTTTTATAATGATTACCTTATTGTGAACCCTAGTCTTATTCATTGAATTCTAGTTGCACAAGAATACTTAACACATGATAAATGATAACAGAATTATCTTTCATATGTGTAAGGGGATTAAATAACCAGTAAAATGATGAATACATTTTATTAGGTTACTCAATACCATGAGTTCCCCTTGAGGTCCATATTAGGGAAATGAAACAAATCTCCTTTTAGTAATCAGAGGATTATGAAAAGGATTTTGGAGTATGGATCATACCTCGAGGTTAGACCACCGACATTTAGGATTGAGTCATATGGCATGCTATATGGCCCTAAATCCTTTGATGTGAAAGTCTATGTCCATAAGGAATAGACTTTTATGAAATTTAAATTGAGAAACAAGAGAAATGTTATGATATGTGATATTATGTTCTATTTATTCCTATATTGTGTACTTGAAATGAGGACCTGATGGTAGTAGGCTAAAAGCCCTAACTTTGACTCTTTAGGAAACCTTGCTATGATGGGTGTTTTTATTGCTATATTAGGGTGGTTGGCTAAACCCTAAGATAATGATGATGAGTTGTTGACACAAGAATCAGGTATGGAAACTTGTAATTAGTGAGGTATGAGCCAAGTATTTTTAGGGGAAATGAATGAAGATTGATAAGCCCTACATTGTATGAGATTAATGTTTGGTATATTCCTTATATGAGTAGTTGATAAATCTATTGTATGTGAATATATATCTTATTTGTGGAAACTAGTTATTCTTATACTAAAGATAATTTGTTGTCTTATTTGTACCTTCCTAATATGGAATCTGATCATGAATTTTGACATCTAGTCTAATGTGGATTTGTTAAATAATATTTTTATGATTTGTCTTTAGTTTTTATTTGATTAGTTTCATTTGATAGACATGTAAAGACTTCAGCTTCATGACTAAATGATATGTTCTTGGTCTAACTTGTGGGGTTTCACAAAGATGGTGTTTATTCTGCGTTATAAATTTTCCAAAATTCACTTTATTAATTGTTGAAAATAAAATGGGAGGATACGGAGATATTTTCTTATTGATAGAAGACACACTCATCTACTATATATAGGAAAATGTAAGTACAAGGGAAGCAAACTTAACCCTAATGTGCAAAATTAGGCTGATGGCATAACAGACTAAATAGTAATAATTCGAACACACTCCCTCAAGCTAGAGTATGGTTGAAACACATATCCATATTGGAATTATGAGACTCAATTAGATGATAAGACAAATAAAAAAATTAAAATTTCACTGCCCATATAAGATTTTCACTCACCCTTAAACATGACTCTCCAAAAATAATTTTGTGATGCCACCTTCTGAGTTTTATTCTGTAGACTAGAAATACTTGAGATTTTGAGAAGGTCTTTTGAAGTGCATCTCAAATGAAGAATATTTGATACATGGAGTCAAAACTTCATAGAAAAACTCGCCACCATTAGTTTGGAGCAGACGATCAAAAATACCATGACTACACCATCTGCACTGAAGAGGAATGTGTAAGTGGTATACACATAGTTGACACATCATATGTACCTTACTTGGCATGAATGCGGAGGCACAATGTTGTTGTAGCAATAGAGGATATCCAAATCTTGTGATAAGTGTAGCCATCTAGAATTAGAACAAAAGAATATAGACGTGCATAATGTGGCATGAACATTAACTAGATGAGGTGTTGATGACTGCCATACCGGTTCCATAAATATTGTAACACTCGAGCCACTGATCAAGGCTCTATTAGAGTTTCAAGAATGACGACTTGCCCCATAGACCACCACTAGCCTTAACTCCATGCTTTGTCCTCACTCACGCGTAAGCCAGAATAAACTTCTTGACTGGTCACCCATCCTAGTACTACTCTAGGTTGAGAATGTTTAACCACGAAGTTCTTTAGTGATGGGACCTTGACAAGGAGGTGCAACTTGGTGATATGAGTAGTCCATTCATTCCTTTTAAGATAATTTTATTTGAGGCTTGCAATGTTACAATCTCCCCCACTTAGACTCTTGACATCATTGTCAAAGTTCAACTATATGGCCTCATAATATTTCCCCATTTCAGTGCAGACTCAACATGGCCATCTACACCCAGCTCTCGATCACAACTACCACCACAAGGGTGGCTCTATCACCATCGATGGTCCTTTCCAACTTACCAGAACTGCATGGCTCAAAGGGCAACATGCCACATGCACATGTAGGCCCCACCTACTGTAGGGGAAATGGCTCTGATACCATTTGAAACACCCTATCACTACTTAGGACTCTAGTAGACTTTTAATAATGCCGACTCATCTCACATATCACCACTAGACTTAAATGTGCACTTTGTCCTCACTCACGTACAAGCTAGGATAAACTTGTCAACTGTTCACCCATCCTAGTACTACTTTAGGCTGAGAAAGCCTCACATTAAAAATTTGGTGTATGAACCTTAAGGGCTTGATAGGAATGAAGGGAGGCATCAAGGGAAAACCCAAGTAGATCATAAAAAAAGCCATGCCAACTAATACAACATGGAGAAAAAATAACTAAAGTAGCTAGATGAAGATAAAATCTGGATGAAACATAAACCTTGCACATATAGAATTTATAGGCTAGAAATTGACGAGACTCTAAAAAGTCTGATGTGAAGAGCAATCATGTGTATCATGATAAGGTAGAGGAAATGATCAACTAAAACATCATTAAAACAAAAGGGAACAAGAGGTTGTAATAAGCATAGAAAATGTTGTCCTAATGTACATAATATAGTACGAATGCAAAAAAAAAACTTGGTGTCAACGTTCTAATTTAGATCCTTCAACACATAGAAGTGGTAGATAAGTAGCGTAAGACTCTTGACCTAGCTTTTTCCTTAATTGTAATTACTTTGCATAATAATATGTTTAAACCTTAATATAATCTTGTGAGATGTCTTAATATCCATGTGATAGGCTTATATTTTCATTTTGGTCCAATTTGATTAATGTTTGAGCTATCTTTGCTATATATGTGTTGTTTTAGACTATATTGTAATTTACCCATGAGTGGGGGTTACCTCGCAAAATGTCACATGTTGAGAATGTTTCTTGTGGTTTAGCATCATGTTGATAATATAATTGGACACCTTGTTTGAATCATGGTTGGTGATGTGACACCTTATGGTGATTCTAGGGTTTCTAGGGTTTGCATAGTTCATATGGTGACTATACTAGGGTTGAGTGTTGCAACCCTACCCCACTTGTGGTGAGGGTAGACACCGTAATACATACCTTGTGTAGTGTTTTCTCGACCGAGACAACCTAGAGGAGGATTGTCGAGATAGTTTGTCCTCTAGTGTCTCGACCATACACATGTGGTGACTTAGGGTTTCGACCTAGACATGTTGATGGAGTGTCTTGACCATGACAAGGAGGTAACTGACCTAGTTGGTCGTGACATCTTGGATGGATAAACATTAACATTTCTTAATTTGTATGTGAGTGCAAGAAAAGTTATTTCCTTGAAGGGCATGTGTCCCTTGGTGATCTATTATCTTGACACCTCAATAACTCCTACTTCCCTCCTTCTTTGGGTATATAATCCCTTCTATTCACAAGAAAGTGATATTTTTTGGCCCCCACTCTTTCTTCTACCTTGAGATCATCCTTGGAGCTTCAGGGGCAAGGAAGTTCAGATCTTGAAACCTTGGGTGGCCGATCCATTTTGGATATTGATGATCTTGTGATAGGATCAACTTTTGGTGGTGATTCTTGGTGAATCTTCTCTTGGTGAGTGACCTTCTTCTTTGGATCAAATTTTCTCTTATGAAACATCCGTCTTCTTCCTTCTCCTTGTCTGTAGACTATGGACTATCCATGGTGGCTTTTCTTGGAGATATCCTCTTCACAAGGGTCAAAGATCATGTTTGGACAAGATGGAACCCGAGTGAGAGGATGATTTCATCTCTTTATCCTTTGGTTTTCCAAAGATCTATTTACACACTTTTTTGAACTCCCTTGTGATCATGGTTTTCTTCTTCTTGGAGGTGATCCTATGGCCAAAGATTTGAAGCATGGTTGAAGCTTTTGGAGCTTAAGATCTTAGGAGATAGTTTCTCTTCAAAACAGGAAGGTTATATAAATTCTCTCGGTTCTATTATGTGCATCTTCAACCTGATCACTATGTTGTTGTTTTTAGATATTAATAATGTGTACCTTATGGTAGGAAGAATGATAAAGTTTAGGGTTTAATTTTTTAGTATTCTTGAAAGGATTATTCCTTTTATAAACCCTAAAATTATAGAACTTGATTCTTGTGGTGATTGAATTATTTATGTGTCCCTTTGGATTGTTATCTATGGATCTGAGATGCTTGATAGATGGTTCGATTATCATGAATAACAGTAGGTTTTAAATATGTTAATATGCATAGGAATCATGGTTTTCCCACTCTACATACATCTCTTTTGGTGATCTTCTATGATCTATGATCTAGGGTTGATGAACACCTTATTATAAAGGGTTTGTTCATACGTGATGTTTTGTATACTTGGTTTGGTTGTTTATTTCGACCTTGATTCTGATATGTTATGGAATTGGGAAGATGGTCGAGACATCCCTTGGACATGCATCATGGTCGACACCCTTGAAGTGGGTGGTTTCGACCGCGACATCACCTAAACATAAGGTTGGTCACGACACAGCATTGTTGCATGGATTGCTTAGATGGTTAATGTTGCAACTTTAATGGTTAAGTGTGTAGATCATAACACTTGTTTAGGTCTTGATAGTGTTCGAGACATGCTTATGTTTGGTTTGAGATACCCTATTTGAAAGGTGGTCGAGACACTTGGTATGAAGTGGTCGTGACACCATTATGCATGGTCTCGATTACGACACCCCTTTGATGGAGTCATGATTGTGATGCTCGGTTTGAGTATCTCCTTGTATCACAGTTGTGACGATACATCTTGGTTGGGTTGTGATATGGTCGTAACAATTTGGGGTCAAGATGGTTTTGTTTGTAAGACCATATTGTGTCACGGCCGTAACCATGATGTTAGGCTGTTGTCGTGACCCTTGCATAGATGATGGGTCGAGATGCCTTGTTGCATGTGACCTTGTGTCTCGATCGCGATGTGACATTGCAAGAGTGTTGGTCGTGACACATCTTGATGTGTCTTGGTTATGATTCCATGTTGTTGAACAAGGTGACACTCCTATATAGGTAAATGGTTGATACATAGTACAAGTTACAACACATACTCTTCTATTGCCCGCAACTCAAGTTAATGGTCTACACATGGTGATGTAGTTATGAGTGCTAGTCATGCAGTAGTGTATAATCCTAGTGTTCTCCAAGCATGTGGAAGGCGATGCAATTAGGGTTTAGAAGTTGAGAAATATAATGAAACCCTAATTAGTTACACATAAAACCCATACTCTAATCTAGAGATGGGGAGATACATGTGATCATATTGTTTGGATATCATTATCATGTGATAGAATTTTCTCTCTCTTATATGTATGATCTGAATCGTACATGTGAGATGAATGGCATATCTATATGAGTGCTATGGTGAACCTTGTATGATACATGGTGGTGATTATGAGGATTTTTGAGATATAATTGAGGAATTGACATCCCATAGTGACTTGATATTGTTGATGACCTTGTAATGGCTATAATACAAGTGTCATGTGATGATGTGACAAGTTCTCACCTTGTACGTTTCATATCTTTTGAAGTTGTTATCAATACTTAATTTTGTAGAGTTTGTTTAAGGTTAATATAATGTCACTTGATTGATGCATTAAAATATACCCAATTAGAATGTCTAGTCAAGTGAAACCCTAATCATGTAGTTACCATGTACCATAGATCCATCTTCTACGTCAGTTTCTCGCTGGATGGTGAAACGAGTAACCTCTATGGCAAACTCAGAGCACATATTATTGAATATGCGGGGTACCAATGGAGATAACTCCATGTATCCTTAAATTGTTGAAATAGTGGTATATTGTTTATTATTGAATGACCATACATGAGCCTATTCTCTAGTGATGTTCCATGTACCAAGGTAGACTAGTTGTTTTACAGGACCATAGAATTGACTATGAGTTGATGTCCCTACAGGACTATAGCATTGACTATAAGTTATTGTCTTTGTTGTTGTACTATATGTCACTGCATTGTAGACTCAAACTGACAGATCTAATTCTAAAAAACTCTTATAACAAGAACCAAAGTATTACATATATATTCTGGTTCACAAGTACATTCCATGTACCATCTCTTCTCAAGGATGGCATACAACAATTGCTTTGCCAAACTATACATAAGCAACATAAAACTTCGAAGCATTCAAGCCAAAATCTCAGATCAAAGATAAAAGCACTATCTACTGACTCCAAGGACCTGAGAGTATAGAGACAACACATAGGACTCTATGTACAAGACATGACAGTTAGTGTCTCCACCTGAGTTATCACTGTTGTCACTGATGTTGTTGTTGTCCTTCCCCTGCAATAAGGTTCCCGCTTCTTCTTTTGCGTTCACCTAAAAAAGGTTGGATCCCACGAGGGTGAGACAATTGAAAATTGTCCCAGTGAGAGATATAACTCTCCGCCAGAAACATTATTATTGTAGATTGATAGAATAAAACTAAGCAGGAGTTCTTTTATATTAATAGCAGTATTAATCATTGTATGAACAGAATAGGAAGTCTCCTTTCTTAAGGAGAGTATTGCATCTTCCCATGGTGGAATAATACATCATCCATCTACTTTGCAAGAAATGCAAGGAATCATAAATATATCATCTACCAACTTAAAGATGCATAAAAGGAATGTAACATCAGCCAATGATTTTTGTATTCAGTCCTTAAGCAAACATGCTATACGGCTGATTACATTTTACGACCACACTTATGCCCTGAGGAGATGAGATATACCTCTCATACTCCAATCGACCACTGCGAAGTCGAAATCCATGCCATACAAGGTCAAAGGTAGAGCCGGCTACCATGACCTCCCTTATCTCGGTCAGTACGAGATCTCATGCAGGACATCTTGTGTCTCTGCTAAATAACTTTACAGGGTATATTGGTAACTTCACTATAGAGTTACATTGGCATGTTATACTCTCTTCGCAATCGAGAGACTTTATAATAATCTCACATCGATCCAGTATTAATATTATTGGGAGATTCGTGATACATCCATCCCATTATCTGGGGATTAGTGATACATCCACCCTGACATACATATAATGAAGGAAGAGAGATTTAATGTTTATCTCGCATCAATTCCTCCATTAGGGCGTAAGGTATTCGCACCCATCACCCCCACATATTCAAAAATATGCGTTCCGGGTTATGCCGCAGAGCTACCCATTTCACCATTCAGCAAATTCTTACGCTGATGGATCTATGGTCAGAGCATTACATGATAAGATCTCACTTGGTTAATTATGTTCATTACTGTGCTCTTTTAGCATCAGTCAAGTTCTCAAACAGTATTATGACAAATGCTACAAAGAAGAATATAATTTATCTATCAAGTATTTTTCAACACTTTATAGAACATTGGGATCTTAATCCCTTGTCACATCATGGGCATTTTCATCCCTTAACATCTCATCATCATGATTATGGGATATGGGTATTCAAACCCTCAGTTCATTGAAGAATACTTCTTACCACTTATCTGGTAACTAATACCTCCAGGTCATCTGACCAAGGTAAACATGATACTTGCTACGCAAGCATTTCACATGGTTGTCAAAGCCCATTAGTCTCTTGTTACCTCTTACTAGGCAACAGTACATATAATGTCTCACAAAGCCCATAAGGCATTTAAATAATTAATACATCATAGCTCATACTTGGCTATGCTCATCATCTCATGTCCACCTGTAAGATCATTACATAGTAACAGTTATATCAAATACATATCAGCACTTATGCAAGTAAAAGTAGCATCATCATTCCCTTATTTAGGTTTAGGATATCTCTTACATATCATCACCCTCCATTGGGGTTTTCCATAAATAACCATTTAGGTTCTCAGGATCATATCATTAATGATCAAGCCCTAAGTCATTACTCCATACAGCTAGGAACCAACATTGATAACATAAGCATTTAATCATGCTTATTTATTCTCATCATTTATCATTGACTGAATTATCAACGCAAGGTATAAGTTCCTCTCTCCACTTTACCAAAATACGATTACATCATACTTTATTGTTTTGTCTTAACCTTTTTATAAGGCATATTAGCCTACACTTATCAAAGTGCATTACATCTCAATGTAACATGACAATTAACATGAAACACTTCATATGTTACTCATCCAAGTGTATTAGATTTAGAATACTTCAAGGTGTATTATTCTTGTGGTGTTTGAAGTGATATCTATCATGTCTTCATGTATCACTTCCCTTATCACCTTTATCTTACTTGAGTTAATCAACCTATCTTGTATTAGGGGATTTCCCATCCTAATACTTTATACACCAATTCATCATATTGATCATGTAATGTATTGGGCATAAGTCACTTATTTAGAATATGCAACCATGACCAAAGATATAGACTCATCTTGAGTTAAGGAACTATTGATATAAATATATCCATTATCAACCTCTTTAGTTAGTTCATTTATCAAACAAATAAGTCACTATTCCATTATTAGGAATAGGGTTTTCCATCTTTATAAATTAGGGTTCACATAACATCTCCCCATACATGGGTTTTCCCATAGCATTATCTAAAATTAGGGTTTCTCAGCTCAACCCAAAGTTAGGGTTATGATTTATCATCATATTGCCCAACATTAGGGTTTCATGCTCTATAACTCAAGATTAGGGTTTTACATACCCTTACCCTTTATCAGGGTTAGAACTTCATATTAAGATTTTACATATCATCACATAACCTCACCTTAGGTTAAAGATTCTTATCACATTATTGCATTAGGGTTTTACTTGGCATCACCCTTGATTAGGATTCCACATGACATCACCCTCACTTAGGGTTTCATATGACTTCATCCTTAATTAGGGTTCCACATGACATCATAACATTAAGGTTTCACTTTAACATCACCCTTGATTAAGGTTTTACATAACATCTCTGTATTAGGGTTTCACTTAATATAACCTTTGATTAGGGTTTGAGTTCATCAATCAACTCAATTAGGGTTTTATGATCTCTTTATCAAGGATCATACTCTAATTGTATACCACACTTGTTTTGAATATGTTAGGCTTGACAGGTACATGATTATCATTCATGTATGAATCTCTCTCTCTCATCCTATTCAGGACGTCCACTACTCAATTCTTGATTAGATTGAGCCTTCTTTTATTCAAATTCATGCATTTAGGGTTAGCATGATATATTGAATTATTGCATCATTATGCATCAATGATTAATCTCACTACGGGTATCAACCATCTAAATACATTAGGTGTCCAAAAGATTTGATCAATTGAACCTTCAATTACATGAGGTATCCAAATGAATTGACCAATTAGATCTCCAATTACATTAGGTGTCCAAGTGGATTAACCAATTGAGTCTTCAATTACATTAGATATCCAAATGGATTAATCATGTTGAGCCTCAAATGTTTTTGATTACTTAGACCCTAAACAGTCTTGGTCTCTCAAGATTCAAATGGTTTGAAACCGTTTGGGCAAATTGCCCTTGAAATTGTTTAAGAAAGAAATGTGTTGAAACCGAATGGACTTGGGTCTCCAAACGGTTTGAGACCGTTTGGACCCAAACGGCCTTGAGACCGTTTGGTCCCAAATGGTCTTGAGACTGTTTGGACTCAAACGTTCTTGAGACGTTTGGCCAAACCCTCTCAAAACTGAATGGACCAAAAAGGTCTTTCAACACTTAAACAATTCAAGGTTTCAATCAAAGAACTGACTTTCAATTGAATCCTTGATTCATTCATCCATTGAACTATTGAATCATACTTCAATTGGACCATAAATTAGGGTTTTTAACCCAATTGAATTAGGATTTATAATCAAGAAACCTTCAATTAGGGTTTTGAAATCGAGGAACCATCAATGGTTAACATTGTGGAACTAATTCCATTGAAATCAATGAGTCATCATCAAATTATGATACGACCTGACTTCAAATGGTCTTGAGGTCATTTGGATGACCTCCAAACGGTCTTGAGACCGTTTGACCTATTCCATCATTGAAATTTGTGAAAATCAATTAGGGTTTAGATCATTAGATTGGTCACCAATTGAACTATTAATTGTATTTTAATTGGCTATCTCTGGACCTTCAATTACTCAACCATACTCAACCCTAGATCTCCAAACGGTCTTGGTTGACCTCCAAACGGTCTTGAGACCATTTGGGTGATCTCCAAATGGTCTTGAGACCGTTTGAATTAATCAACCCAAAATTTTAAATCAACCAATTGAAATTTCAGCACTTAACCCGATTAGGGTTTGATAATTGATTCTCCTTCAACTGATGAACCCTTTGGAATCAATCAATTAGATTTAATGAATCATCAACCATCAACACTAGCATATAATCACCAAATGGTCAACTGTGGTCAACCCTTCCAAATGGTTTGAAACCGTTTGGTTTCTAACGGTTTGATGAAACTGTTTGATTTCAAACGGTTTTGTTGAAACCGAATGAACAACTTGTTGAAACCGATTGGAAAAGAATTTCTTTGGGAAAATTGCCAAAGATGATGTCATTATCATCTACATTCGTTCATGTAGTTCATATTGCTACTGATTTCATAACATTAGCAATTACAACCAGCAATTGATCAAGAAGAAGAAGGAATCAACATAATTGCAAAATTAATGGTTGAATAATAATGTAAATGGGTTCAAGTTATATAACCCACCTTCAAAGAAGCTACAAAGCTGCAACTCGGCGTCTTTAATGGTGGAAGAAGATTTCTCACTCCACAAGGTTCGTTCCTCAAGCTTTTGAGTGAAATGGATTGGCTAGAAAGGAAGATTGATGGAAGAAAAGAAGAAATCCATCATTTATTTTCGATTTCCACCATGAAATCATGGTTGAAAGTGATCAAGAAGATTACCTACAGGTTGGAACTCGTCCTCCTGTTGCTCCTAAGTTTTCTTGGTCATTTTTCAAGCAAGGGGAGAAAGAAGGATAAATAAATCCTTTGAATTGAGTTGGAAGTGGTGTTTTTATAAGGAAATTCAATGAGAGAGAAAGTAGTAATTAATTCCTTTAATTTCTCAAATTGATGCCACATCTCCCCCCTAAACTCCTTGCCCACGAAGATATACTCTTTCCCTTTGCAAACCTATTCATTATCCATGAATTTAAAGGAAAAGAAATTAAGCACCGTAACCCTTATAATACTAATATCCATAAGTTAGTGGACATTTCTTTTTCTTTTCTTAATGTGAGTGGGTTCTCCACTCACGTAGATATTTACATTGCCTTTGCAAGGCACAAGGACGTCCACACTTGCTTATTTTCAACCAACAAAATTTTGGTTGAAGGGCAATCCAATTAATATAATTATTTTTGCATTAAATTGAATTAGGGTTTCAATTATGCTTAAATCTTGATTATTTTAATATCCAGATTCTCTCTCCTTCAAAGTGATACAAATGAGATGTACCTCTCATTTTCTTTGCTCAACATGATGCCAAGAAAAATTAGGGACAGTTTTGAAGTGGTAATTTTCATATTGAACCTTAGGTTTTGGGTAAATTGCATATTATACCAAAACTAGGTTTTAATGCACAAACATTGCTTTATCAGCTCTTTCTTGGTACTCAGGCTTTTCCCAAGCCATACCTCTGCATCATCATCATTCTCATGATTCTTCAACACATGATGAACATTTAAACATGTAACATTTGCAAGTTAACCCCTCAACTTGGGTAATTTGCACTTTGGTCCAAAATAAGCAAACATTGCTTCAATATTATTCAAACGGGACCAAAATTGAAACATAGGTTTCTGTTGCACCTTAATCACTTTTCACAAGATAAAATTAAGGATATAATTAACTTGCTTAAGCAAAACTCCCAGGGTTAAGGAATAACCCAGGTCAGGGATGTTACAAATTATAAACCCCTAACAAGGATTTCGTCCCCGAAATCCCAGATAAAGGAAGATAGATATTATTCATTCATCATACTATCTAGTCTCCACATAACATTTCTCTGTTATAGAGACACCATAAAGCTTTGATTAACACAAAGTTAGTCCACATAAGTTTATCATAAAATGGTTCACACGGAACACATACTCCACTGTCCTTTTTATTATTAATTGTGGAATTAATTCTATGTCAGGTAACACTTTTTTCTTAATTCATAGTTTCATGTGACAGATTCTTATTTCTGAGGAGTCTCCCATGCTCCTTATTTAATTCAGCATTTCTTTTTCATGATCACAATTATGTTTTGTCACCCATTTGGGACTATAAATCTTTCCATACATCGGTTGTGCCTTCTAATCTGCTGACATAATACTAGGATTCCTTGTTACTTGTACCAACTATCTCATTAGTTGTACATTTTCTCATCATAAAGAGAAGTTACTTATCAATTAAGAATTTATTTTAAATATATCTTTAATTTTTATGTTTATGCAAAGCATAAACCCCTAACATATGATGTTCATATTATTTTACGTATAATTAAACTGATTTCATGGTTGACCATTCCAGGTGGCCAACATAAACCATTTAATATTTTTCAGATACCAGAATCTCTTACCTTGGTATCTATCACATGTGTTGAAAACACATCACATATTTATCTTCCTTTCATCTTGGGACATTACTTGTTACATATATATTCACCTTGGAACCAAAGTCCAAGATAAACTGATACTTTTCTAAGCATCCATCACATGAACATTTTTATCTTATGTACAACAAGTATCTTAAGACTTACTTGATTGTCATGTCCCCAAAAGGAAAGAAAGCAAGGGATCATATTCTTTTCATTATTTCATGAGTTTTCAACTATTCATGAATCATTTACTCTTTGTCTCATCCTAGGTTCCTTGTCCTCTGCATAGGAATTTTTAAGGATGATCACATGACATTATTCCTTTCTTTGTTATTATCTAACATGTTCATTAGCGTCTTATGATCTCATCATGTTTCCCATTTCCTCATTATGGGAAAAGATCTTTATTATACACACAAACTTTATCAAACAGGGATCACCTCCCTTGTTCTCATTCTTATCTTATGAGGAGTATACTTTTTACTTCCTCATACACACATACTCATCTGAGATTATCTCAGATTTCTCTTTCTTATCCTTAGGATATGACACATTTTTCCATTCCATATTTCTAATTTCATGATACTCACTAGGTTGTCTCATAATGACTACTTGATCAGAGCAATCAAAAAGATAACAACCTAAGAGTTTCCATACTTACTTTATCATCAATAGTTGTATACCTATCCAGGGTATATAAATACTGAGATTAAGTAGTATGCACTGTGTATACTATCATATTCCTTTCTTTTCATATTATCACAAGCATAAGCGCTAACATTCTTGGATTTTATCCAGACATCTCTTCTATACCTCATCCTCCTTCATAGAGGTAAGAACAATATGAAACATATATAATGTTACTGTACAAAATATAAGTCCTCATAGGACCATTCAAGGAAAACTCAATCAATTAGTTTCTCAATTTAACTCAGGAAATCATAAAATGACATATTGGAATGACATTATTTTGTCTAACCTGTCATGATTCGTGGATGGTTCACTACCTCAGGTTGATTCTGCCTCAGGGAGTGATTCACCATAACATTTCTGGCTGAGCAATCTCTTGTCAGATGTCCTACCTGTCTACATTGGTAGAAAATTCTGGGGTTTAAATGTGGTCTAGAAGGTTCTTTACCCTTTCCAAGTAGCCATTGCCTTGGTTCACTAGGCTTTGGTTGTACTGGTGGAACCATAAACTTCTTCTTTTTGGAACTACTAGGCCTCTGTTCCTGAGTTTGGATAGGCCTTTTCTCAATTCTCACATTATCTTTCTTCTCTGGACAATACCTTCTGATATGTCCAGGTTTCCTACACTTGTAACAGACCCTGATTTCAGGTTGTATCATATTCCTTCCATCATTTCCTATTGCTTCAACCTGCTGATGTTGATTACGAATCATGTTTATGTCCAAAACTTCATCATTGGGGGCTGGTAATCTAGGTTGCATTGCTAATGCCTGATCCACTATATGCATCATAGTTTCCCTAAGTTTCCCAACAGTGATACCTAAGGAAAGATTTCTTATCATAGTTGGATCGTCTTGGGGGTTCTTAGGCAGTCGTTCCTCTCTCACCTGATCCCTTACACCTCTTCCTAGTGCAGCAATACTACTTTCTGCAGTATGTTCTTCATGTGACCCAGCCATCTTCAGCTTTACTTCTTCTCCTATGAGCAGAAGTCACTATCGGATAGACTGGAAGACACTAGAACAGACTCTACTACCTTAGTACTATGTCTCTGTAAACTCAGTGAACCTAGAGATCTGATACCACTAAAGTGTGGCATCCAACTTATAAAAACATGATTTACTTAAGCGGAAGCAATTGTTAACAGTGGAATTACTGAAAATCGCTAAAATTTAAAACTATTTGCATAGAGATCTAATTCTAGAAAACTCTTATAAAAAGAACCAAAGTATTACATATATATTCTGGTTCACAAGTACATTCCATGTACAATCTCTTCTCAAGGACGACATACAATAGTTGTTTTGTCAAACTATACATAAGCAACATAAAACTTCGAAGTGTTCAAGCCAAAATCTCAGATCAAAGATAAAAGCACTATCTACTGACTCCGAGGACCTGAGAGTACAGAGACAACACATAGGACTCTATGTACAAGACATGACAGCCAGTGTCTCCACCTGAGTTATCACTATTGTCCCTGATGTTGTTGTTTTCCTTTCCCTGCAATAGGGTTCCTGCTTCTTCTTCTGCGTTCACCTAAAAAAATTTGGATCCCACGGGGGTGAAACAATTGAAAATTGTCCCAGCGAGAGATATAACTCTCTGCCAGAAACATTATTATTGTAGATTGATAGAATAAAACTAAGCATGAGTTATTTCATATTAACAGCAGTATTAATCATTGTATGAACAGAATAGGAAGTCTCCTTTCTTAAGGAGAGCATTGCATCTTCCCATGGTGGAATAATACATCATCCATCTACTTTGCAAGAAATGCAAGGAATCATAAATATATCATCTACCAACTTAAAGATGCATAAAAGGAATGTAACATCAGCCAATGATTTTCGTATTCATTCCTTAAGCAAACATGCTATATGGTTGATTACATTTTACAACCACACTTATTCCCTGAGGAGATGAGGTATACCTCTGATACTCCAATCGACCACTGCGAAGTCGAAATCCATGCCATACAAGGTCAAAGGTAGAGTCGGTTACCATGACCTCCCTTATCTCGGTAAGTATGAGATCTCATGCAGGACATCTTGTGTCTCTGCTAAATAGCTTTCCAGGGTATATTGGTAACTTTGCTATAGAGTTACAGTGGCATGTTGTACTCTCTTCGCAATCAAGAGACTTTATAATAATCTCACATCGAACTGGTATTAATATTATTGGGAGATTCGTGATACAGCCATCCCATTATCAGGGGATTAGTGATACATCCACCCTGACATACATATAATGAAGGAAGAGAGATTTAATGTTTATCTCGCATCAATTCCTCCATTAGGGTGTAAGGTATTCATGCCCATCACCCCCACATATTCAAAAATATGTGTTCCGGGTTATGCTGCGGAGCTACCCATTTCACCATTCAGCAAATTTTGACATTGATGGATCTATGGCTAGGGCACTACATTATAAGATTTCACTTGGTTAATTATGTGCATTACTGTGCTCTTTTAGCATCAGTCAAGTTCTCAAACATTATTATGACAAATGCTACAAAGAATAGTATAATTTATCTATCAAGTATTTTTCAACACTTTATAGAACATTGGGATCTTAATCCCTTATCACATCATGGGAATTTTCATCCCTTAACATCTCATCATCATGATTATGGGATATGGGTATTCAAACCCTCAGTTCATCGAAGAATACTTGTTACCACTTATCTGGTAACTAATACCTTCAGGTCATCTGACCAAGGTAAACATGATACTTGCTACACAAGCATTTCGCATGGCTGTCAAAGCCCATTAGTCTCTTGTTACCTCTTACTAGGCAATAGTACATATAATGTCTCACAAAGCCCATAAGGCATTTAAATAATTTATACATCATAGCTCATACTTGGCTAAGCTCATCATCTCATGACCACCTATATGATCATTACATAGTAACAGTTATATCAAATACATATCAGCACTTATGCAAGGTAATAGTAGCATCATCATTCCCTTATTTAGGTTTAGGATTTCTCTTACATATCATCACCCTCCATTGGGGTTTTCCATAAATAACCATTTAGGTTCTCAGGATCATATCATTAATAATCAAGCCCTAAGTCATCACTCCATACAGCTAGGAGCCAACATTGATAACATAAGCATTTAATCATGCTTATTTATTCTCATCATTTATCATTGATTGAATTATCAATGCAAGGTATAAGTTCCTCTCTCCACTTTACCAAAATATGATTACATCATACTTCATTGTTTTGGCTTAACCTTTTTATAAGGCATATTAGCCTACACTTATCAAAGTGCTTTACATATCAATGTAACATGACAATTAACATGACACACTTTGTATGTTACTCATCCAAGTGCATTGGATTTAGAATACTTCAAGGTGTATTAATCTTGAGGTGTTGGAAGTGATATATATCATGTCTTGATGTATCACTTCCCTTATCACCTTTATCTTACTTGAGTTAATCAACCTATCTTGTATTAGGTTATTTCCCATCCTAATACTTTATACACCAATTCATCATATTGATCATGTAATGTATTGGGCATAAGTCACTTATTTAGAATATGCAACCATTGCCAAAGATATAGACTCATCTTGAGTTAAGGAACTATTGACATTAATATATCCATTATCAACCTCTTTAGGCATTTCATTTATCAAACAAATAAGTCACTATTCCATTATTAGGAATAGGGTTTTCCATCTTTATAAATTAGGGTTCACATAACATCTCCCCATACATGGGTTTTCCCATATCATTATCTAAAATTAGGGTTTCTCAGCTCAACCCAAAGTTAGGGTTATGATTTATCATCATATTGCCCAACATTAGGGTTTCATGCTCTATAACTCAAGATTAGGGTTTTACATACCCTTACCCTTTATCAGGGTTAGAACTTCATATTAAGATTTTACATATCATCACATAACCTCACCTTAGGTTAAAGATTCTTATCACATTATTGCATTAGGGTTTTACTTGACATCACCCTTGATTAGGATTCCACATGACATCACCCTCACTTAGGGTTTCATATGGCTTCATCCTTAATTAGGGTTCCACATGACATCATAACATTAAGGTTTCACTTTAACATCACCCTTGATTAAGGTTTTACATAACATCTCTATATTAGGGTTTCACTTAATATAACCTTTGATTAGGGTTTGAGTTCATCAATCAACTCAATTAGGGTTTTATGATCTCTTTATCAAGGATCATACTCTAATTGTATACCACACTTGTTTTGAATGTGTTAGGCTTGACTGTTATATGATTATCATTCATGTATGAATCTCTCTCTCATCCTATTCAGGACGTCCACTACTCAATTCTTGATTAGATTGAGCCTTATTTTATTCAAATTCATTCATTTAGGGTTAGCATGATATATTGAATTATTGCATCATTATGCATCAATGATTAATCTCACTAATGGTATCAACCATATAAATACATTAGGTGTCCAAAAGATTCGATCAATTGAACCTTCAATTACATGAGGTATCCAAATGAATTGACCAATTAGATCTCCAATTACATTAGGTGTCCAAGTGGATTAACCAATTGAGTCTTCAATTACATTAGATATCCAAATGGATTAACCATGTTGAACCTCAAATGTTTTTTATTACTTAGACCCTAAACTGTCATGGTCTCTCAAGATTCAAACGGTTTGAAACTGTTTGGGCAAATTTCCCTTGAAATCGTTTAAGTAGGAAATGTGTTGAAACCGAATGGACTTGGGTCTCCAAACGGTTTGAGAATGTTTGGACCCAAACGTCCTTGAGACCGTTTGGTCCAAACCCTCTCAAAACTAAATGGGCCAAAAAGGTCTTTCAACACTTAAATAATTCATGGTTTCAATCAAAGAACTGAATTTCAATTGAATCCTTGATTAATTCATCCATTGAACTATTGAATCATCCTTCAATTGGACCATAAATTAGGGTTTTGAACCCAATTGAATTAGGATTTATAATCAAGAAACCTTCAATTAGGGTTTTGAAATCGAGGAACCATCAATGGTTAACATTGTGGAATGAATTCCATTGAAATCAATGAGTCATCATCAAATTATGATATGACCTGACCTCAAACGGTCTTTTGGTCGTTTGGATGACCTCCAAAGGGTCTTGAGACCATTTGAGCTATTCCATCATTGAAATTTGTGAAAATCAATTAGGCTTTAGATCATTAGATTGATCACCAATTGAACTATTAATTGTATTTTAATTGGCTATCTCTGGACCTTCAATTACTCAACCATACTCAACCATAGACCTCCAAACGATCTTGGTTGACCTCCAAACGGTCTTGAGACCATTTGGGTGATCTTCAAATGGTCTTGAGACCATTTGGATTAATCAACCCAAAATTTTAAATCAACCAATTGAAATTTCAGCACTTAACCCGATTTGATAATTGATTATCCTTCAACCGATGAACCCTTTGGAATCAATCAATTAGATTTAATGAATCATCAACCATCAACACTAGCATATAATCACCAAATGGTCAATTGTGGTCAACCCTTCCAAACAGTTTGAAACCGTTTGGTTTCTAATGGTTTGATGAAAACATTTAATTTCAAACGGTTTTGTTGAAACCGAATGAACAACTTGTTGAAACCGATTGGAAAAGAATTTATTTGGTAAAAGTTCCCAAGATAATTTCATCATCATATACCTTCATTCATGTAGTTCATATTGCTACTGATTTCATAACAATAGCAATTACAACAAGCGATTGATCAAGAAGAAGAAGGAATCAACATAATTGCAAAATTAATGGTTGAATAATAATGTAAATGGGTTCAAGTTATATAACCCATCTTTGAAGAAGCTTCAAAGCTGCAACTCCACGTATTTAATGGTGGAAGAAGCTTTCTCACTCCACAAGGTTCGTTCCTCAAGCTTTTGAGTGAAATGGATTGACTAGAAAGGAAGATTGATGGAAGAAAAGAAGAAATCCATCATTTATTTTCGAATTCCACCATGAAATCATGGTTGAAAGTGATCAAGAAACTTACCTACAGGTTGGAACTCATCCTCCTGTTGCTCCTAAGCTTCCTTGGTCGTTTTTCAGGTAAGGGGAGAAAGAAGGATCGAAAAAGCCTTTGAATTGAGTTGGAAGTGGTGTTTTTATAAGGAAATTCAATGAGAGAGAAAGTAGTAATTAATTCCTTTAATTTCTCAAATTGATGCCACATCTCCCCCCTAAACTCCTTGCCCACGAAGCTATCCTCTTTCCCTTTGCAAACCTATTCATTATCCATGAATTTAAAGGAAAAGAAATTAAGCACCTTAACCCTTATAATACTAATATCCATAAGTTAGTGGACATTTCTTTTTCTTTTCTTAATGTGAGTGGGTTCTCCACTCACGTAGATATTTCCATTGACTTTGCAAGGCACAAGGACGTCCACACTTTCTTATTTTCAACCAACACAATTTTGGTTGAAGGGCAATCCAATTAATATAATTATTTTTGCATTAAATTGAATTAGGGGTTCAATTATGATTAAATCTTAATTATTTCAATATACAGATTCTCTCTCCTTCAAAGTGATAAAAATGAGATGTCCCTCTCATTTTATTTGCTCAAAGTGATTACAAGAAACATTAGGGACAGTTTTGAAGTGGTTATTTGAATATTGAACCCTAGGTTTTGGGTAAATTGCATATTATACCAAAACTATGTTTTAATGCACAAACATTGCTTTATCAGCTCTTTCTTGGTACTCAGGCTTTTTCCAAGCCATACCTCTACATCATATTCATTCTCATGATGCTTCAACACATGAGGAACATTTAATCGTGTAAAATTTTCAATTTAACCCCTCAACTTGGGTAATTTGCACTTTAGTCCAAAATAAGCAAACATTGTTTCAATATTATTCAAACGGGACCAAAATTGAAGCATAGGTTTCTCTTAGGCCTTAATCACTTTTCACAAGATTCAATTAAGGATCTAATTAACTTTCTTAAGCAAAACTCCCAGGGTTAAGGGATAACCTAGGTCAGGGATGTTACAGTTATCCCCTTGTCTCGGTCAAGACACTCCATCAACATGTCTAGGTCAAAACCATAAGTCACCCCATGTGTATGATCAAGACATTTAGTCTGATAGTGTCTCAATCATCTTCCTCTAGGTTGTCTCAGTCGATACAACACTATACAAGGTATGTGTTACAGTCTCTACCCTCACCACAAGAGGTGTAGGGTTGCAACACTCAACCCTACCATAGTCACGATATCAACTATGCAAACCCTAGAAACCCTAGAATCACCATAAGGTGTCACGTCACCAACCATGATTCAAACAAGGTGTCCCATTGCATCATATTCTCTCTCTCAAGATGCTAAAGAACAAGAAACATTCCCAACATGTGACATTTTGTAAAATAACCCTCACTCATGGGTAAATTGCAATTTAGTCAAAAAAACTCATATAACAAAGATAGCTCAAACATTAATCAAATTGGACAAAAATGAAAATCGAAGCTTGTCACATTATATTCAGAAATCTCACAAGATTAGATTAAGGTTTAAAAATATCATTATGCAAACTAATTATAATTAAACATGAAGCTAGGTCAGGAGTCTTACAACTAGAAGCCCCTTTAAGGGTTTTTTCCACTGAAATCCTACGTAAAAAGAGACATATACTTCTTCAACATCTTGTCTTCAAACTCCAAAATGGCTTCTTCTATGCCACGATGATGCCACAAAATCTTGACTAACAAAATTTCCATCTTCTTCAACTTCTTGATCCTTCTATCCAAAATCAAATTAGGACCTTCCACATAATATATATCATCATCTAGCTCCACTTCAACATGTTGAAGAGTCAACTCCGTATCAAGGTGACATTTCCTCAACATGGAGATATGAAACATGTGATGTAACTTGTACAACTTAGGTGGAAACTCTAGCTTGTAAGCCACTTTCCCAACACGTGCAACTATAAGATAAGGTCCCATATGTTTGAGAGCTAACTTACCATTCTTTCCAAACCTTAGAACACCATTACAAGGAGAGACTTTGAGGTATACCATGTCTCCCACTTAGAACTCTAAAGGTCTACGATGGTTTTCTACATAAGACTTTTGTCTATCATGTGTTGCCTTCAGTTGTTGTTGAATGACGTTAATCTTTTCTGTGGTTTGTTGCACAGTCTGAGGACCTAAAAGTTGATATTCTCCCATCTCATACCAATACAAAGGAAATCTGCAATGTGTTTCATACAACACTTCACATGGTGCCATATCAATGCTCCTATGATAACTATTTTTGTAGCAAAACTCTATCAGACTAAGGTGTATATCCCAACTGCCCAAAAATTGCAATACACAGTCTCTCAAGAGATCCTCAGGGTCTGTATTGTCCTCTCAGACTGTCCATATGCCTATGGATGGAACACAATGATGAACCTCAACTTCGTACCCATCATTGTATGCAAATGCTCCCAAAAGTGACTAGTGAACTGTGGACCTCTGTCTGACACTATAGTAGATGGGATACCATGTAGACGTATTATCTAAGAAACATACAATTGTGTAGAAAAAAGTGCACTGACTTAGTAAACATGTCCACTATTACCCAGATGAAATCATGAACTTTGGTTGTCCTTGGAAGTCCAACCATAATGTCCATCGTGATAAGATCCCATTTCCACTATGGTATAAGCAATGGTTGCAAAGTCCCTGTACGCATCTGATGCTCGACTTTAACCTGCTGATACACTACACACTTAGCCACAAACTCGGAAAGATCACGCTTTAATCCTGACCACCAATACAGATCCTTCAGATTCTGATACACCTTGGTGTTACCTGGATGCATAGCTTACATATAAGAGTGAGTCTCTTCTAGAACTAATGTTCTCAGATTATCTACATCTAGAACCATTTCTCTACCATGATAATACATTGTCCCATATTTAGATTCATGTAATCCATCACACTTCTCATTTCCTAACTCTTCCTAAATCTATTGTATCGTAGTATCATTCTGTTGCACATCTCTAATCTGCTGACTCAATGTCAGCTTTACTTGTAACTGTGCCAACATACCTACTAACATAGACACTTCTCACTTAACATTCATCTCTCACAAGGAGACCAAAATGTCTCTCTTATGACACACCAAAGAACTCAACTGTGCCTTCTCAACCAATGATGTTAAAGAAGACTTCCTACTTAAGGCATCTGCCACTACATTCACCTTCCCTGGATGGTAATCTATGGCACAATTATAGTCCTTTATCAACTCCTTCCAGTGTCATTATCACATTTTCAACTCCTGCTTTGAAATGATATATTGGAGGTTCTTGTATTCGGTGAAGATATAACACTTCTCACCATACAAGTAGTGTCTCCATATCTTCAAGGCATGGACCAAGCGAATAACTCTAGATTGTACATTGGGTAGTTCTCCTCGGGTTTCTTAAGCTTTCATGAGGCGAAAGAAATCACGTTCTTATCTTGCATAAACACACAACCTAGACCATTCTTGGATGCATTGAAAAAGACAATATAACCTTTTCCTTGCTTTGGTAGCACTAATACTAGTGCACTTGTTAACCTCTCCTCTAGGATCATAAAAGATTGTTGACATCTATCATCCCAAACAAACAACACATCCTTCCTTGTTAACTTTGTTAGGGGTAACACCACCACACTGAAGTTCTTAATGAACTTCCTATAATACCATGCCAACCCTAGAACATTGCGAGTCTCTGTCGTGTCTTTGGTTGATCCCATTCCAACACCGACTCCACTTTCTTTGGGTCTACACAGACTCCCCTGGAAGATATTAAGTGCTCTAGAAATGCCACTTTGTTAAGCCATAACTCGCATTTATTGAACTTTGCATACAACTAGTTTTACCTTAATAAAGTCAAAGCCTGATGTAAGTGTTGCTCGCATTGCTGGTTATTTCTAGAGTAGATCAAGATGTCATCTATAAACACAATTACAAACTGATCTATATAGGGCCTAAACACCCTATTCATAAGGTCTATAAATGTTGTTGGTGCATTGGTTAGCCCAAATGGAATAACCACAAACTTTATCCTGTGGGATTACATGGAGTGCATATTGTTGAATATGCACAATTTAAATTTTAGTGATTTTTAGTAATTCCGCTGTTAACAATCGCTTCCGCTTAAGTAAATCATGTTTTTATAAGTTGGATGCCACAGTAACTGACCTAGTTGGTCATGACATCTTGGCTGGATAAACATTAAAATTTCATAATTTTCATGTGAGTGGAGGAAAGGTTATTTTCTTTAAGGGAATTTGCCCTTAGTGATCTATTATGCTGACACCTTAATAACTCCTACTTCCCTCCTCCTTTGGGTATATAACCCCTTCTATTCACAAGCAAGTAATCATTTTCAGCCCCACACTCTTTCTTCTATGTTGAGCTCGTTCTTGGAACTTCAGGAGCAAGGAAGGTTAGATCTTGAAACCTTGGGTGGCCAATCCATCTTGGATATTCAAGATCTTAAGCTAGGATCAACTTTTGGTGGTGATTCTTGGTGAATCTTCTCTTGGTAAGTGATCTTCTTCTTCGGATCATGTTTTCTCTTTTGAAACCTCCATCTTCCACCTCCTTCTTGGGCGTAGACTATGGACTATCCATGGTGGCTTTTCTTGGAGATCTCCTCTTCACAAGGGTCAAAGATCATGTTTTGACAAGATGGAACCTGAGTGAGAGGATGATTTCATCTCTTTCTACTATGGTTCGGAAAATATCAATTTCCCTCTTTCATGAACTCCCTTGTGATCATGGTTTTTTTCTCCTTGGAGGTGATCCTGTGGCCGAAGATTTGAAGCTTGGTTGAAGCTTTTGGAGCTTAATATCTTAGGAGATAGTTTCTCTTCAAAATAGGCAGGTTATATAACTTCTCTCACTTCTATTATGTGCATCTTCAACCTGATCATATGTTATTGTTTTCAGATCTTAATAATTTGTATCTTATGGTAGTAAGAATGATAAAGTTTAGGGTTTAATTTTGTAGTATTCTTCCATGGATTATTATTGTTGTAAACCCTAAAATCATAGTACCTGATTCTTGTGGTGATTGAATTATTGATGTGTCCCTTTGAATTTTTATCTATGGATTTGAGATGCTTGACAGATAGTTCGATTATCATGAATAGCAATAGGTTTTAAATATGTTAATATGCATAGGAATTGTGGTTTTCCCTCTCTATATACATCTCTTTTGGTGATCTTCTATGATCTATGATCTAGGGTTGATGAACACCTTAGTATAGAGGGTTTGTTCATAGGTGACGTTTGGTATACTTGGTTTCATTGTATGTTTGGACCTTGAGTCTGATCTGTTATCAAGTTGGGTAGATGGCCAAGACGTCCCTTAGACTTCCATCATGGTTGACACCCTTGAAGTGGCTGTTTCGAATGTGACACCCCCTGAACCTAAGGTTGGTCTCTACCCTGGTCACAAAATAGCATTGCTTCAAGGATTGCTCAGATATTTACCGTTGCATCTTTAATGGTTAAGTGTGTAGATTATAACACCTTTTTAGATCTTGATAGAGGTTGAGACATGATTATGTTTGGGTCGGGACACCCTATTTGAAAGGTGGTCGAGACACTTGGTATGAAGTGGTGGTGATACCATCTTACACGGTCTTGGTCGCAACACCCCTTTGATGGAGTCACGACCACGACGCCCTATTTGAGTATCTCCTTGTGTCGCAGTAGTAATGCTACATCTGGGTTGGGTTGTGATATGGTCGTAACAGTTTGGGGTCAAGATGGTTTTGGTCATAACACTAGATTGTGTCATAGTCGTAACCATGATGTTAGGTTGTGGTCATGACCCTTGTATAGATGATGGGTCTAGACGCCTTGCTACATGTGACCATGTGTCTTGGTCGTAACAAGACGTTGCAAGATTGTTGGCCGCGACACATCTTGATGTGTCCTGGTCACAATGGTCTACACATGGTGATGTAGTTATGAGTTCTCGTCATCAATAGTAGTCTATAATCCTAGTGTTCTCCAAACATGTGGGAGGTGATAGAATTAGGGTCTAGAAGTTGAGAAATATAATGAAACCCTAATAGGTTACACGTAAAACCCTAACCCTAATATAGAGATGTGAAGATACATTTTCTCATATTGTTTGGATATCATTATCATGTGATAGCATATTCTCTCTCTTGTATGTGTAATCCTAATATTGCATGTGAGATGAATGGCACAGCTATATGAAAACTATGGTGAACCTTGTATAATACAATGCGGTAATGATGAGCATTGTTGATATATAATTAAGGGATTAACATCCCATAGTGACTTGATATTGTTGATGACCTTGTAATGGATGTGATACATGTCTCATGTGATGATGTGACAAGTTCTCACCTTGTACATTTTATATCTTCTGAAGTTGTTATCAATCCTTAATTTTGTAGAGTTTGTTTAGGGTTAATATGTTGTAACTTGATTGATGCATTATAAAATTCCGAATTGGAAAGTTTAATCCAGTGAAACCCTAATCATGTAGTTTCCATGTACCATAGATCCATATTCTACATCAGTATCTAGCTAGATGGTGAAATGAGTAACTCCTACGAGAAACTCAGAGTGCATATTATTGAATATGTGGGGTACCGGTGGAGATAACTCTATGTATCCTTAAACTATTGAAATTGTGGTGTATTGTTTATTATTGAACGTCCATACGTGAGCATGTTCTCTAGTGATGTGTCATGTACCAAGGTAGACTAGTTGTTTTACATGACAATAGCATTGACTATGAGTTGTTGTCCCTACAGAACTATAACATTGACTATAAGTTGTTGTCGTTGTAGTTGGACTATATGTCACTGTGTTGTAGACTCAAACTGATCAAGTAGTGCGAGTGCTGATCATGGATCCCGGCTCTTCCATTGATCTTGTATGGTATTGGTTTTGACTTAGCAATGGTCAGTTGGATTTGAGTGGTATGCATCAAATCCTTAGAGCATAATAATAAAAGTGATATTACAAATGTGCAATATATTTTCTTAGGGTCAAATACAAATCACATTGGATGACTTCATGCCTTATTTCTTATATGGTTTAGTTTATAACCATTATACATGCTCTTCATATTCCTATTAAAAGTATAAATTGTTCTTGTTACATCCCCAACTTTTGGGTTCTTTTTGTGAGAAATGTAATTTCTCATATTAAAGATATTGGACCAAATAATGATATAATTTGTTTTGAATAAAAGGATTTCATTTACAGTAGCCTTGATGGTTTTTTTGTGGGCTTTATTGGCTATTGGGCCCAATAACAAGAAAAGACAAGAAACTTCATTATTAATAAGAAATGGAGGAAAAAATGTAGAAACCTCTAGAAGGAAAAAGAGTACAATCTAAAGGTGGATTTCGTGCCTCTTGGGTTCCTTGGATTCCAAGGAGTCCAAAGTTGCAAAGCTAATGCAACAAGAAAAGAAAAGATCAATTAAATATTTCTTTATTAAGAAAGAAATTGAAAGCAATGATAAAATGTGGAAAATAAGTGAAAAGAGGTATAATTGAGTTATCCTTGATGGATTTTTGTATCCAAAGAATTCCTAATGTTAAAGGGAGTGCCAATGAGGAAAATAAAAAGAAAGATAAAGAGAAATCCTCAAAAAGAGATATTTTAATAAGAAATAAACAAGATAATATGAAATAGTGGATATAGATGCATCTAGAAGGATAATAAGTATCCTTAAAAAGGGATTTCGAAATATTAGGGTTTCTTGGGTTCCAAGGAGCCCCAATAAAGAGGAAGAAAGAGAAAATACCAATAATACAAAATAAGAGGATAATGTGATATGTTATTAATGATTTTTGATAATATCAAAAATAAAAGATATACTTTTTGCTTTGAGAAAGTGGATTTTGTGGCCAATAGATTTAATGCCAAGCACAAGGAAGATAAAAAGAGATGATTTTCAAATTCCTTAATGACCAAGGATCAAGGAGAAATGAGGAATTAATTAAAAGAGAGAAATTACACCTAAACAAGGAAAGTAGGTTTCCTATAGATAAAGGGGCCTTGCTTGCTTCGTGGGCAAGCATATTAGGGCATGGCTACCCTCCCCTATATAAGGGGGTAGAGCCCTTAGCTGAGATTATGAGAATTCCAAGCACACTTCTCTCTCTATTTTTCATCTTCTTCATTAAACCCTAGCCATGTGGATTGCGCTTTCCCTAGGGCAGCAAGAAGACAGGAGGTCATCACGTCTTTTGAACAACGACCCGCGTTGCCGGAGAGGATCACTGCCATCACCCTTAGGCTCCAGCGCATGCATGACGGCCGCAGCACAACTGCAATGTCAGCCATGGGTGGAAGACCCGACCAACCTGAACCAGAAGTGATGATCGAGTTTTGAGAGCATCTACGAGGGCGGCGCACAGATTCCCCAATGATTAGGAGAGACTTGGGCATCATCCCGTGGTTCTTGCTCTCACTCCAGCCACCTGCAGCGTGACTGCAAGGTCAGCGATGGAGGAGCAGCCACAACTTGACCCTGGCCCACCTCGTCCATAGTTTGGGGCCCCCTAGGTGCGTCCAGGGATGACGGAGGTGAAGAGGACCCTCGTCGGTATCCTTCGGGTCTAGAGTAGGGAAACAACCCGCTCCCAGCCACTACTACGGCGGAAGCAGAGGCCCGATCGTGAGGTTGAAAATGGGAGAAGCATTTGACAGATCTACCCCTCCAGGGTACATAGAATTGGAAACTCAATGAAGGGCAGAAGAGTCTTTTCGTTATGTTTTTAACCAGTCGGGCGACGTTGGATGGAAATGAATGACGTGGCACTCTTTGATTGGCCAAAAGGTATATTTTCTTGTAAAATTCATATCTCATTAACGATAGCTCAGATGGATACACATAATATATGAATTTTTTTTTAAAAGAAGTCAGACGATACTTTTATTCATCATGCTCATCTCTTGCATGCAACTTTGGGATAAGCTTACAAACTGACTCTATGATTTCAGTAGTAAATATGGTAGTACCACTACCATTACATACCTCATCCTTACACATCTCCACCACCCAACTGGGGGGTCGAGTATAGTGGAAGGTACCATTCTTGTTTTTAAAATGAAAATTGGCCAGGGAGTCAGCCAGATGATTGCCTTCTCTTCTACAATATCTGATGGTCGTCGAATTAGACATAGATTGTTGTATCTCCCAAATGACATTGGCATAGCGAGGATTCATTGTGTGGTCCTGTTCAATCATCTTCACTGCCTGTAAACAATAAGTTTCAATTTCAACATTGTTCAGGTTGCCTTTCTTGGCCACACGAGCAGCTAAACTAATAGCTTTGAGTTCCGCCGGTAGGGGGCAGTTGGTTGTAATGGATTGACCAAGGCCTCCTCTCCATTTTCTATCATGATCCCTAACCGTGACAGCAACATCACCTTTTCCTTTGTGGAACGAGGCATCTATGTTGATTTTAATATTGTTCCTCTTGGGAGGGGACCAAGAACCCACCGTATTACGTGATTTTTCCATCTCAGTCAGTTGCTAGGCTTCCCTGCTTAGATTAACTTCCTTCTCAATCAAGTACACCTGATGTTGAGTAATTGGAATGATCCCTTCAAAAAGGAATTGATTTCGTTGCTTCCAGACGCTCCAACACATAATCATAAAGCGTATACAGTGTTCCTTGTTGAACTTGAGGTTCATGTTCAGCCACACCTCCCAGTTGGATTCACTCCAGAAATCCATGGGACTAGATAAAAAGGGTAGCACCACCTGCCAGACAGATTAAGATTGAGGGCAGTCTCGGATAACATGAAGATTCATTTCCTCCTCCTGGTTACATCTGGTACAGATGGTGGATGAAGACATATGCCGCTTAGCCCTCTTCACATTTGTCAGAATAGCATTATTACTAGCGAGCCACAAAAACATCTTAACCCTTGTAGCCACTTTAGCTTCCCAGATTAAGGACCACTATCCTTGCCTTCGAACTTCTTTCTCATAGCGGATGGCCGAGTAGGCAGATTTGGTAGAGAACTGTCCGTTGTCTGTGAGTCTCCAGACTCTAATATCCTTCACGTTCTGCTGGAAGGGAATCAGGACTTTCTGAATTTCAGAGATGATATGCGTGGGGCACCATTGTCGTAGGAACTCTAAGTCCCAGTTCATATCTAAATTAACCAGGCTGCTTACTTTTAGATCCATGAGCTCCTCTAGAATCGGATGTAGTACCATGTCCTTAATCAAGTATCCTCCGGGTAGCCAGCGGTCTTCCCACACATTGATTGAGTCTCCGCTCAACGACAACATATAGGAGTTATTTTCTATAAAAGGTTTCGAATGTACTACAACTTTCACTAGTCTCGACAGATTGTAGTAGTTGTGTCCGTCTTTACTTGCTACCTTATCTGACATAGCTAAGAACCATATCGTCGGCCATTTATTGAGAACGTCCCAACTATTCTTCATAAGTAAAGCATTGTTCCAATCGCGCATATTTTTTAGGCCAAGGCCTCCATATTTTTTTTTACTGGTGATCCTGTCCCAGGCCAGAAGATTATCCCTTTCCTATTACCTCCTCCACTCCAAATGAAGTTCCGGATAATACTGTCAATTCTATCGCATAGTTGTAGAGGGAGCTTAGCAGTCTGCATAATATAAGTCGGGATCGCACACAAGGTACTCTTCGCTAAACAAACTCTTCCTGCTAGCGAGAGAGTCCTAGCAGCCCAAGAGTTAATTCTACTAGAGACTCTTTCAAGCACGTCACTGTAAGTAGCTTTTGTGACTCTAGAGTGTATGATTGGGACTCCCAAGTATTTACCCAAGTTCTCAGTTCTCTCTATACAACTCAGTCTGCAAATGCTATCTGCCTCTGTTCTCTGCACACTCTTGGAGAAGAAAACACGCGTTTTTTCCATGGAAATAGCTTGCCCCAAAACCTTTTCAAACTCCTTAAAACATCTCAAAATTGTGGACATATTCTTCCTGTCGGCTTTTGCAAACACAACAATGTCGTCCGCAAAACACAAATGGGCAATGTGCGGACCTCCTCTTCCCATCTGGACAGGTTGCCACTCCCGTTTATGGACACACACCTGGATCATCTGACTCAATCTCTCCAAGCACATCACAAACAGATACGGACTGAGGGGATCCCCTTGCCTGAGGCCCCGGGAAGGTTTAAAAGGGGGTGAAGTTCTCCCATTCCAGGCTATGGTAGCCAAACCACTAGACATGGAAGAGAAGATGAAGTTGGTGATGTTTGCCGGCATTCCAATTTGCTCGAGCGTATCTCTGATGAAGTTCCAATCCATTCTGTCGTACGCCTTTGAAAGATCAATCTTTATGGCATTTTGATCATAAGAACACGAGGAATGCAATAAAAATATAATTGAAGCCTTTTTCTGATTGCAATTTGAAAAGTGATGGAAGTTATCAACTGTAATGATTTAATGATTAAGAAACCCTATTTTGAGATGATTAATGTGTTTAGTAGGGTTTAATGGATGATTAAAGTTGATATTGACATGTTAATTGTAAAAATGTACATTAGGAACAAAAAGGATGAACTTTGCACGTAATTTTTTTTTTTGAAACCCTGGGACTAATTATTATTCATCCTGTTCCCCAGTACAGGCATAAAAATTCTTGTGTACAATGTGGCCTAATGTAGCTTCCTCTTTGAACATCTCCGAGAGGAAGTCAGGGCATTGCTGCCACCGACCACGAGCTTCTCCCCTAGCTCGTCCCCATTTAGCACATAGATCCGCTATCTTATTACATGAACGCCTTATAAAGCTGAACTCCACCGACTGGAAAGAGTGTGCAAGTCTCTTAATGAGCATGCACTCCTGCTTGTAGTATACTGGGGTGTCCATCCGACCTTGTATCATACAAATCGCCGTCTTGCTATCCGATTCGACCAGTAGATCGTTGAATCTGCCAACACACTCCTGCATGCCGTGGGCAATAGCTCTTATTTCTGCTTTTAGAATGTCTGTCGTAGCTCCCTGGTCATATCCTCCTCCCAACCAACTTCCTGCATAGTCTCTAATAACAAAGGCTGAAGCCATTTTCTTCTTCTTCACTGTTGCATCGACGTTCAGTTTAACCTGTCCCTCTCTCGGCGGTTTCCATTTTGGCTTTTCTGTGGATGCTCTCACCATGTTTCCTCTAGAGAACGCCTTCCTACAGATCTTCACCTCCTGGTTAATCGAAGCGTATAACCCTTCTGTGCTTGTAGTTGAATTCTGAAACACCATATTGCATCGATTGTTCCAAATCTTCCATAGCGTAAAAGTAATCTAGGTGTTCCAATCTGTTGTGTCCCTCGTCTTCCTCAGGTTGACTCTTAACCAGTGCTGAAAGGTCTAGCCTGGTTGCAATTTGATTTGAGTATTGTCTTGGATAAGCTTCCACAACTCCCTACTTTTCGAGCAAGTGACGAAAAGGTGCAAAAGAGACTCACTTCCATTCCTGCACCGAGGACATTGGGTATCTTCAGTGAACCCTCTTCGTGCTCTGGCCTCATTAGTCATGATCCCACCATGCATCCCTAACCAAAGCAAAGTTTTCACCCTTTCTGGTACCTTTAACGTCCATAAGGTTTTCCATCTCCCTGGTGTCTTCGTCGAGTATTCTTTTTGTAGGTCTCTGTAAATCCATTTTGCAGTGATCATTCCGGATCTATCTTTTAGATACCAAGCTTCATCAGCTCCTCAATCAGGATCTGGTGGGGGCATGGATAGGATAGAATGCGTTGTGTCGTTAGTGAACCAATGGTGAATGAAATCCTCATCCCACTTGCCTTGCAAGTCCACCATTGAATCGACTGTGAGATCCATAAGTTCATCCAGAATAATTTTGTTTTGCCTCAAATCTAGACTTCGACCGCCCTCGAGCCATCTGTCAGTCCACACCTTAGTTTCTGCTCCTGACAGTACCATCTTCCCAGTAACGCTGCTCAGATCACTGTAAATTCTGGTTATCGATCTCCAAGTGCCTGACGCACTTTCCAGTCCCTTATTAGCTCTGTGCCAGTATTTCTCCTTCATCACTTGCTTCCATATCGCTTTCCTATTCGACATGAAATCCCAGCAAGTTTTGTGTAGCAAAGCTTCATTCTGAAGTCTCGCTCTCTTGATGTCCAGGCCGCCCTCACTTCTGCAGGCTGTGACTTTGTCCCAAGCAACCAGATGGATACCGCTCTGTCGTGATGCTCCTTTCCACAGGAAATTTCTCACCACTTGATCGATGCTATCACACACTGCCATAGGTAAAGCCGTCGATTGCATAATGTATATCGGAATAGTGTTGAGAACTGACTTGATCAGAGTTGTCCTTCCTGCTAAAGACAGTGATTTATTTGCCCACGATGATATTCGATTTTCAATCTTGTGGATGATTCCCAGGTATAGATCCTTCCTTGGTCTCTCATGAATAATAGGGACTCCCAAATGTTTCCCAATATTCTCCGTCTGCCGCATACCCGTGATCCTGGTGATTGCCTTCCTCACCAGATTAGGTGTGTTCTTTGAAAAATAGATGGTGGATTTCTCCTTGGCTAGCATCTGTCCTGATACTAGTTCAAAGGATTTCAGAACCTTCATCATTGTTCGAGCCTGTTGTTGTGTCGCCTCCCCAAAAAGGATGAGATCGTTCGCAAAGCAGACATGAGATATACCAACTCCCCGTCTAGTTGGTCGAAAAGGTCTCCATCTCCCCTCTCTTTCTTCTTTAGCAATTGCTTGGCTCAGCCTATCTAGGCATAAAACGAAGATATAAGGAGATAACGGGTCTCCTTGTCTCACTCCTCGAGATGTTTTGAAAGGTTTGAGATTCTCTCCATTCCAACTAATCGTAATTTCTCCTGCCTTAATGATATGCAAGATAACAGTGATGATTTCCCTCGGTATAGCAATCCTTCTCAGCGTGTCTTCAATGAACTCCCACTCCATTCTATTGTATGCCTTCGATAAGTCCACCTTCATTGCCATTGCTGCTTGCTTCCCCGTCCTAGTTCTCATGGAGTGAACTAGTTCTTGGGTTAGTATGATGTTGTCCGTTATACGATGTCCAGGAACAAAGCTGCTTTGTGCAGGTGAGATCCAATCAGGAAGGTAAGATTTAATACGCTCCACCAAGAGCTTGGAGAGCAGTTTAAGTCCCACATTATTTAGAGCTATAGGTCTCAGTTGGCTGCAGTTCTCCAGTGTTGGGTTTTTGGGAATCAAAACTAATATTGCATTTGCAAGGCTGTCTGCAATCGAGTTCCCTGCAAAACAATGGAAAATCATTAGTGTAATGGAATCCCCCATCAGATCCCAGTTCCGTTGTAAGAAACCGGCATCCACTCTGTCAGGTCCTGGAGCTTTGACGGGATTCATCTTCAGCAAAACTTCCTTGATTTCCTCCTTTGTTGGCGTGCGTTTCATGAACGATCTGTCCGCATCATGCATCTGTGGAAAGTCCCCCACGTATGCAACAATGGCCACCATTCTTGTCTTCCTATCCTATCTCGTGAACAGCGCGAGAAAGTAATTCCTCACAGCTTCTTTAATAGCTTCTTCATCGTCCACCCACGATCCTTCTTCGTTCTTCATCCTAGTGATCCTGTTTCTCTGTCTCTTGGCTTTCACCAGTGATTGGAAATAATTGGTGTTAGCATCTCCTGCAGCCATCCAATCACATCTCGCCTTTTGCCGCCATTCCTCTTCCTCTCCATGTAGTATCTCATTGTATTCTACCTGTAGGTGCGCCATCTGTTCATCGTATTCCTCATTCCCCCTAACCAGTTTGACATCCTGGAGTTTATTAATCTTGTTCAGCAGTGATCGTCTCCTTGCTGTAAGTTGTCAGCGCTCCTGTTTGTCCCATTCAATAGAACCCCTCATCATCTTGGCCACCGCCTCGTGATAGGGTCTGTTATTGTCCCAGTTCAGATTCATAAATTCGGGGAAAGAGGTCCTGGCTTGGCATATCGTGCTCGTCTTAGGGTGGTGCACCTGCCGCTTTGATCTTTCGTCTGTTGTAATAAGGATTGGAGAATGGTCCGAATTTATTCTTGGTAGCACTTCAACTTTGGTAGAAGGGAAAGCTTCTAGCCATTCATGATTGGCCACCGCTCTGTCAAGCCTTTCCGTCAGCCACCCCCGTCTGAAGGTCATCCTTGGGCCAGATGTCCCCAGCTCCTCCAGGTTGGCGTTCGCCAGGCCCATTGCGAACTCACTACAACTGCTCATATTGAGGGGCTCACCCCCCACTTTTTCCTCAGCCCTTAGTACCGCATTAAAATCACCTGCAACCAACCATGGTGAAGCTGAAGCTTCTGCAAGTGTTTGTAGGTGATCCCACAGTAATCTCCGGCCAGTCTGCTTCGTGCTCGCATACACGAACGTCAATCTCATCCGTTGGTTGATACTGCAGTGAATGAATTGTCTATGCCCGGCTATTATCTCCAGCACCCCTATTCTGCTCTTCCACAAAACCCAAATGCCACCGGAGAAACCCGTCGCCTCAACTCGGTAGGATTTGTCGAAACCCAACGTTTTCACGATCCTATCCGCATTAGTTCCACTCGTCCTGGTCTCCAGGACTGCTAGCACATCAATATTGTGTAGTTTAGTTAAATCCCGTATAGTGTTTTGGGTATCCTCCCCGCAGATACCCTGTACTTTCCAGGTTGCCACCTTCATTGGGAAACAATTACAGGCGATCTCGGGTCCTTCTTGCCCGGTTCTTTATCTTCCAATTCCTCCTCGTTCCTTCTGTTCTTTTTCCTTGGTCCATTTCTTGTCAAGTCCTTTGAGTTGATCACTTTCCTATTCCTGAGGTGAATTCCTACTGAAGCCCCAAACATCATCGTCTTGCTTGGGCTGCCCACTGTAGTCCTCCTCACCTGTGTGGTACCCATGACGAATTTGAACCCCTCCCCCTGACCTGACTCGTTTTCTGGTAGGACCACCGTGTTCTCGCCCTCTAAACGAACAGCCCTGTGACTCTGCTCCTTCCCGACTTTGCTGACATGTTCGCCCCTATGCTTTGTCATGTTGGTGCTAGTTTTGTTGGCTTCTTCAACCGTCCTTTTCTTCTTGTTCAGCGTCTTCCATTGGCGCCATTCATAACCTTGTTTCGGCCCGACGTCCCCTGCCGGCGGCGGTCCCTCCTGATGTTCCGCCTCAGCGTCCAAGTCAATGTACCTGTTGTGTGTTGGAATACTTGTTTTCCTCCCCTGAACGTCCTCCTTCCTTGGTCGCCTCATAATGGGTTGTGCATATAGGTTTTCCGAGAATTTCCCCAGAGGTTTCACCGATACTTCTGATCCGTCAGTTTTCTTTTCCTGCTTTCAATTGAGTTTCGATTGCCAATTTCCGCTCCGAGCAATCTTCATCCAGGTGACCGATTTTTCCACAAAACATACAGATGCTGGTTAAATTCTCATATTCAATGTTGTATCTCACACCTTGTACCATAATTTCTGGTACCAATGGCTTGCTGGTATCCAACTTGACTGCGATCCTTGCAAATTTCCCCCTCCTTTTTTGGTCGGTATTCGAATCCACCTTAATAGTTTTCCCTATTGTGTTGCCGACTTCCTCCAGAAACTGGGTTTGGTAGAGGAATATAGGCAATCTTGGAATTCTGATCCAGATAACCAGATGTTTAGGGTTGGCCGAGGTTGGCGAGAAAGACCGATCCCATGGTTGCACGCTGAGATAGGACCCCATTAATGGCCATGGTCCTCCTGTTAGGGCCGTCAAGTAGTCATCTTCACGCGTAAGTTGCACGATAAAATAGTTGTTCTCCAGATCTATGAGCTTGAATACTCCCCCGGTCTCCACACAGATTTGATCCTATCCTGCAGCGTGAGGAACCCTACGTTCCTGGCTATTGCTTTCACTACAACAGCATACATCCATGGTCTCATTAGCTCATCGAATCTGCTCTCTTCTATCTCAAATGTCGGAGTTCCCTCTATCATACTTGTTCGTATATCCTGCTTATTTAATTTGGCATTAGGATCATCAAATCCAAGGAACGGAAGCCTGCCGACACCATCGTCTTCATTGACTATGTCTTTATAGGACAGGACTGTCCTGGGTACTGCACCTTCTGCGTGCGTCTCTCCGACCCCTCCGCCCCTAAGCGTCGGGAATTCCTCCAGGTTTGGCGGGCCAGATCTACTTCTAATTCCGGGGTCGCTGGAACGGTCTTCATTGGTTCTACGATCTACAAAGTTCAAGGATATACCCAGACGACGGAGAATCTCTTGTTGGTTTTGCTTCTTGTTAGTCCTGACCAGCAAGTTACGTGGTTCTAGTTTGTTCGGTTCGCCTTCTTCAGTAGGCTTTACCGGATCTGCCGTCTCCTCCCCTGGTTTACTAGTCATCGTCGCTTCCTTATCTGTGATCTTGCATGTCTCACCCTCTTCTCTTCCTATGACATCCTCCACTCCCTCCATTGCGTCAAACACGTTTCCTTCCTCCCTGAATTCATCATCCGGTGGCCGAGTGCCGCCAAAACATCCTCTTCCGCCGCGGCCTCCCCAGCCGCCGTTTCCACCTCCACGCATGAAAACCCTAGCAGAGCGTCAAAACCTAAAATTTGTAGTTATTAGAAGTAACTATAACTTTGCACGTAATTGGTTTAATTTAGAGTTCCATGTGCATAAATAAGCTTTAATGGGCCTTGAAACCCTGATGTTAATTTTTATGACTCTTAATGGCTTTAATTATTCAAAATTGTGAATAAATCTAAGATATGAGGATTCTAAACTATTTCGAGTATAAATACTCCAATTGTGGATAAATATCCTTAATGTAGTAATTAGGGTTTTCTAATGAATAAAAGGTAGAATTAATGACAAATAGAGTTCATATGTGAATTAGACCATAATGAAATATGAATTGATGATAAATGAGCATAGTGATCTTGTCATGGATTAAAAGGATAAAAATGGTAGCTTTAATGTAAAAGAGGCATAATGAACCTAATTGATGGTTAATTAGGGTTATATGTTGTTAAAAGATAACCTTAATATCTTTCATGAAGAATAGATGAGATAAAAAGGGTTTGTAAGAAATCATATACAATTGGGGGTTTAAAATAGTAAAAGTAAAGTGGAACCCTAATTGCAAAGGAAACCCTAAAAGTGGACTAGAAACCCTAGGAAGCGAGCTAGGTTTAATGGATCTTGATGACATGAGTAATAATAGGAAATTGCATGATTATTTCAGGATCTTGTTGTATGTGCTTGCTTGCTTAGATTTCTTACTTGCATGGATTATTCTGTCTCAAATCATCCTGACAGGTATGTGGTTACGCTTATGAATATCTCAAATTAGTTTTTCGAGGTTTTTCAAAGTTTTCCTCGATGAATTAAATTAAATTGTTGGATGAATTTAATTCATGCAAACTATAATGTGGATATGACTATCACTTAAGATATGTTCCTACTAGCTCATATCCTAGTCCCCTCTGTGGCCTAATGGTTTGACCTAGTACATGGCTACCTATGGGGTAGGTCCATCAGGTCATTGGATGACTTCGTACAAGGCTACCAATGGGGTAGGTCCATCAAGTCACCTTGAGTTATGGATTGGGCTACCTTTGGGTAGGGCCATGCGACTCTATAACCCTAAGTATTGGCTACCTGTGAGGTAGGGCCATGGGGGTAAGGATCTACCATAGAGAGAGGTAGTATCCAAGTCCACTGCAGGGATAGCACAGAGATAGGGAATACGTAAGGATTAAGTAGTATTTCTTAAGATGTAATCTTAGTTGTTAAATGATAATTGGTTGATTACATTGTTATCATAGTTTCACGATTATTGTTTCCCCCGCATACCAGCTTTATGTTGATCGACGTTTTGTTTGTCGGCATTTTAGGTACAAATGAAAAGGACAAATAGTAAAGTGGCATATGTGGAATTAAACAAGAATTAAAGTATTGAGGAGGATTAGTAAGAATACACTCTAGATGTGGATAGAAATAGTGAACCAAGTTTTTGAAAAAGGTATGCAAAGTTTAATTTCTATTACAGCCTTTCAGTCTAGTTGGTAGAATTTGATCATTATTATAGATTATTTGTCGAACCTTTGATCCATAAATTGGGATAATGGCTCTGACCGCTTGGTCTCCCTTAATTGGGTGTTACTGGGAGGCGGGGTTGTTACATTTGATATCAGAGTGTGGGTTCCTCATTTAATCTTTAATAATTATTAAATTTTACAAACTTTGTAGAACCCAAGGGAGTTATTAGAGGAATTTTGAAAAGACAGAGGTGTCTAGAAAAGGATCACATCTGGGGGCTGGCAAGATTTTCCTCCGCACCGCTAGTCGGAATACGAGGACTCCCAGATTAGTGTGACTATCTGGCCAATGTCTCAGGATTTGACTCGAAATAAGATACCTTTAGGACTCTCTCATCTTGTTCATCCCTTCTCAACTCAAATGTTGTTAAGGATTATAAGGATTAGGGTTTTCTCTCTTTTCCTCACCCTCTTGAGGTATGGGTAAGGTTGATAAGGTTTAAGGAATCCTCCACCAAATTAATAAAAAGCATGTAAATAAGATGTCATGGATATAAGCTTAATAGATTAAGCGTAAAAGAATAGATACATGCTTAGGTCATATGAAATAAGTTGTCATTGTCCTCAGGAGAGACATGAGGCTAGACCTTCTTTTCAGGAGGATAAGTAAAGAGAGTTAGTCTTGGAGGTAGAGACCTCCATTACAAGTAGAGGCCTGGCACATCCTATGAGGATGATGTTAACCCTAACCCTAAGTGAAGGTTAGAGAGAGATATGACATGATGAGTTAGATGTCTTGGTAGACCAGGTCTTTGGATGGACATGCCTTGGATGTCATATGAGACATGAGAGGTTATCCAATACCTTTGGTGACCCAACCCTGGGAAAGGTCGTGCATGTTAGAGTGAAGGATAACCCCTTCATTGATGAGGTTAGAGAAGAACCTATGGAAACCTTATGGGCTTATATGGGCATGGCATAACATGCACCCAGAGTACGTCAGTATAGTAGGCTAAAACCCCAGCCAGGAGAGTATGATGGATAGCTTTTGAAATCAACAAGAAGAGTTATGGATAATCTTGAGCAAACATAAGTTGAACATAGGCTTCACCCATGAAGGGGTATGCTTTTGAGCTTGATCCTTCAAGGAGAAAAGACCCCTAGTAGTAAGGTTGTTGGTAGGGTTAGCTCTAGAGAGAGAGATAGAGCAAGACCCCAAGCAAGAAGGTTGGAAGATCAGACTCCGTGATATGAGGAATAGTGGGGAGTTGAGGATGATGCGACCTAAGTGGATGGTAGTGGTTGTCTCATGCTAGATCCCTGGAGGCTGATGATATCTTGGTTTCCTTTAGAGGAATCAAACCCTAGAGAGAGGATGAGGCTTATGGTACCTATGTGCCCATGGTGTAGGTGTTTACCTTCTGAGATAGGAAGAAGAGTTCCTTAGACCTGGACCAGTTGTGAGGCTTTATACCTAGTTGCTTGTCCTTGAGGAGGACTCAACTCTGGGGTGTTGCTCGAATAAAAGGATCATGTGAGTGCATGACATACCTTGGACATGTTTAAGAGGTTGAGCATGCAGATAGACACCCAAAAGTGAACCTAGGGTTCCTAGTCCTAAGAGGGGAAGTGGTGTACCTTATGCTCATGATGAGATTTGAGTTTCTATAGATTTGAGCATGGTACTCTTCATGGTTAGAGGAAAGAGAAGCCCCTTAAGGTTAAGGTACGTTTGATGAATCCCTCACAGCTAAGGTGGTGACATGAGAAGGTTTGTTCTTGGTCCAATATCGAGGATGAGTACAAGTATGACCTAACATGGTTTAATAGGGGTTTGCTTGTGCCTTAGTAGTTTTTGGGTTAAGCATGCTCATGTGAGTATAAACCCTAAGGATGTTTGTGACCTTATTGTCAAGAGTTGTAATTTCCTCCCATCTTGGGAAAGGAACCCTTTGGTAGGGTGTATACCAGTTTGGTGGGTTTGAGGAAACCTAAAGAGGTCTCATAGGATCTTGAGAAGCTAAGTGAAAAGTACATGGTATTAGAATGAACCTATAGACCCATAGATAACCATCTCTAAGTGCATGTGGATGTGTTACCATGGAGGTAACTGGTATGGGGCCTGACCCCTATGAAAGGATGGAAGTTAGCCGTGAATGCAGAGAAAGAGATGATGAAGGCTTGGGTAAGGTTCTAAGTTGGACATGTACTATAATAGAATCCTAAGTCTATCCTAGGGTTAGGTAGGGATAAGACCGATGGAAGTAGGAGTTGCCTAATTCCCTAGTTGCACGTAACCATAGGGTCGGGAGGTAACAGCTATCTTTGTCTGAGGTCCATGGGTTATGAGATTCATCACCTTCATGAACTCATGGGACCCAAAGGGCGGATGCGTAGGGCACTCTCTAGATGCATAAGGGAAGATGGATGACCCCTAAAGTGCCGGCATCCTATAGACCTAGAGGAGATGACCAAGGAATGTGTGTTGACCTTAGTAACTTTGAGACCAATTTTTCCCTGGAAGTAACTTTGATATCGAGATGATTGTGTGGAACGTTTCAACATAGATTTAAAGGTCTACTGGAAAGGTGGGATGTACCATCTCTACTCTTGGAACAGGAAGAACTTTGTATTTGGACTGCATCCAAATGCTTATTTCCTCTTATTATGGGAGTGAGAGATAGGACAATATGCATGTCATACAACAAGGATAAAAGATGATGTCAGTTGGAACGTTGCTATGAGGGATGAGGACAGAGACGATAACATGCCTTGGTGGAGTGAACGATACATGAATGGTTTACAAACACTAAGAGGAATAAGGGAGTCATCTTATGAGGATGTTTTTATCATGAGGTATGAGTCATACAAGGCTGAGTTTGAAAAACTAAGAGAATAAGCTCAGAGTTTTCTTGATGAAGATAGACTTAGAGCTGAGATGAGATAATAAGTGGAATACATGGAGGTGTATGTCTTCAACGTTACCTAACACCTAAAGATGTGGAGTGGTAATGGATGCTATGGATGAGATACAGCTTCCTAGTTTAGATGGAGGCTAGAAGAAGTTGATAGGATAACCCCCAGTTGGAAAAAGAGATAAGTTTGGCTAACACTCAGAGGTAACAAGATATGTCTAACAAGTTAATTGTTGTTTGGTTAGCCAGCCTAGGCCTTGATGCAATGAAGAGATGGTTGTAGAACCTCAGATGTACATCTCTGGAAAGGAAGGTGATGAAACCCTGACTAGAGTGGTTTAGGGTTTCTGAGGAATCAATCTTGAGGAATCATGACTTACGGGAGATCATGATTTAAGATCACCATATACTGTGGTACTACCAAGATAAAAAGTGACAGTAGTACTTTGGATGCCTAAGATGAAGTTGCATGTAGTATGTTGCCATGCATGACAGGAGGTAAAGGATGAACACCAGTAACCCAGTGTAATGATATAGAAGTTAAGAGTCCTTGGGAGGGAATGAGAGTTCATCACTATGGATGTTGTGGTGAGTCTCCCCTAGACTAAGGAAGGTCAAGATGAAATATGGGTTATGGTAGATTGCCTTACCTACATGACCTGAGAAAGAAAGAGTACCATCAAGGGACAGATCCAGTTGAACTACATATGAGAGAGATGGTTCAACTACACCATGATGCAAGTTCAAAATATCATGAGTATGACCTAAAGGTTCGCTTCCATAAGGTGTAAGTAGGTACCTGAAGAACTTGATGTTAGTACCGCTTATCACCCCTAACTAATGGTTAGTATGATCCAGACTAGAGGTTCTGCTGAGAGCATGTGTGCTCGTTCAGGGTGATATCTTGAGACAGTTCTTGTCTTCTATAAGATGTGATGATAACCACCATAGCCAGTATTGAGATGTAAAGAAGCTCTGCAAGGGAAGTTGTGTCGGTCACCACTTCATTAAGATGATGTTGGTGAAGGGACCTCGCGAAGGTCAAGAAAGGACCACAGTGTGTGCACATGAAGTAACTTTGATCATGTAATGGTTGAACGGAGCCCAGGGATGACATGAGTTGTAAGTTGATGCAAAGTAGACTAACATGTAGTTCACTATGGGGGAATATGTGACATGAAAATCTGACCCCTCTAAGTTATAGCTAAGAGAGTTGAGTCCCCGATGCATGGGTTCTTTTGACATGGTTTGGTGGAGAAGGTTAAGTTTGTCCTTACCCCTGGATAATGTGATGTGTGATGAGTTCCATGTGTCCAATTTAGAGCACTATGTGAGGTACCCAGACCATGTGCGGAGTAATGAACCTAGTGAGCCCTAAGGGAGGCTGGAATGACCTATCACCTGTGAGGTCTATAGATGCCAAGGTGAAAGAACTCAGAGAAAAGAATATGTGATGATAAAGGTTCTTTGGAAGCACCATTGATAGGGAAAATCCACATAGGGGCCAATGATGGACATGTAAAAGTCTTATCTTGAATTGTTTGCTTGCTTGATGGAATTTTGAGGGAAAAATTCCTATAAGAGGGGAAGGATGTTACAACCCCAACTTTTGGGTTCTTTTGGTGAGAAATGTAATTTCTCATATTAAATATATTGGAACAAATAATGATATAATTTGTTTTGAATAAATGGATTTCGTTTACAATAGCCTTGATGATTGTTTTGTGGGCTTTATTGGCTATTGGGCCCAATAACAAGAAAAGACAAAAGAAACTCCATTATTAATAAGAAATGGAGAAAAGAAAAATGTAGAAACCTCTAGAAGGAAAAAGAGTGTAATCCAAAGGTGGATTTCGTGCCTCTTGGGTTCCTTGGATTCCAAGGAGTCCAAAGTTGCAAAGATAATGCAACAAGAAAAGAAAAGATCAATTAAATATTTCTTTATTAAGAAAGAAATTGAAAACAATGATAAAATGTGGGAAATAAGTGAAAAGAGGTATAATTGATTTATCCTTGATGGATTTTCGTATCCAAAGAATTCCTAATGTTAAAAGGAGTGCCAATGAGGAAAATAAAAAGAAAAATAAAGAGAAATTCTCAAAAAGAGATATTTTAATAAGAAATAAATAAGATAATGGGAAATAGTGGATATAGATGCATCTAGAAGGATAATAAGTATCCTTAAAAAGGGATTTCGAAATATTAGAGTTTCTTGGGGTCCAAGGAGCCCCAATAAAGAGGAAGAAATAGAAAATACCAATAATACAAAATAAGAAGATAATGTGATATATTATTAATGATTTTTGATGATATCAAAAATAAAAGATATACTTTTTGCTTTGAGAAAGTGGATTTTGTGGCCAATAGATTTAATAATCACAAGGAAGATAAAAAGAGATGGTTTTCGAATTACTTAATGACCAAGGATCAAGGATAAATGAGGAATTAATTAAAAGAGAGAAATTACACCTAAACAAGGAAAGTAGGTTTCCTATAGATAAAGGGGCCTTGTTTGCTTTGTGGGAAAGCATATTAGGGTGTGGATACCCTCCCCTATATAAGGGGGTAGAGCCCTTGGCCGAGATCAGGAGAATTCCAAGCACTCTTCTCTCGCTACTCTTCATCTTCTTTGTTAAACCCTAGCCTTGTGGATCGCGCTTCCCCTAGGGTAGCAAGAAGCGAGGAGGTCATCACGTCTTCTGAACAATGACACGCGTTGCCAGAGAGGATCTCTGCCATCACCCTTAGGCTCCAATGAATGCATGACGGCCGCAGCACAACTGCAATGTCGACCATGGGTGGAAGACCCGACCAACCTGAACCAGCAGTGATGATCGAGTTTTGAGAGCATCTACAAGAGCGGCACACGGATTCCCCAATGACCAGGAGAGGCTTGGGCATCATCCGGTGGTTCTCGCTCTCACTCCAGCCACCTACAGTGTGACTGTAAGGTCAGCGATGGAGGAGCAGCCACAGCTTGACCCCAGCCCACCTCAGCCATAGTTTGGGGCCCCACAGGTGCAGCCAGGGATGTCAGAGATGAAGACGACCCTCGCTGGTGTCCTTGGGGTCCAGAGTAGGAAAACAACCCACTCCCAGCCACTACTACGGCAGAAGCAGAGGCCCGATCGTAAGGTTGAAGACAGGAGAAGCATTTGACAGATCTACCCCTCTGGGGTACATAGAATTGGAAACTCAAGGAAGGGCAGAAGAGTCTTTTCATTATGTTTTTAACCAGTCGGGAGACGTTGCATGGAAATGAATGGTGTGGCGCTCTCTTATTGGCCGAAAGGTATATTTTCTTGCAAAATTCATATCTCATTAACGTAGCTCGGATGGATACACATAATATATGAATTTTGATCAGAAGAACACGAGGAATGAAATAAAAATATAATTGAAGCCTTTTCTAATTGCAATTCAAAAATGTGATGGAAGTTATCAACTTTAATGATTTAATGATTCAGAAACCCTATTTCGAGATGATTAATGTGTTTAGTAGGGTTTAATGGATGATTAAAGTTGTATTAACCTGTTAATTGTAAAAAGGTACATTAGGAACAAAAAGGATGAACTTTGCACATAATTGGTTTAATTTAGAGTTCCATATGCATAAACAAGCTTTAATGGGCCTTGAAACCCTGATATTAGTTTTTGTGACTCTTAATGGCTTGAATTATTCAAAATCATGAATAAAGCTAAGATATGAGGATTCTAAGCTATTTCGAGTATAAAGACTCCTAATTGTGGATAAATACCCTTAATGTAGTAATTAGGGTTTTCTAATGAATAAAAGGTAGAATTAATGACAAATAGAGTTCATATGTGAATTGGACCATAATGAACTATGAATTGATGATAAATGAGCATAGTGATCTTGTCATGGATTAAAAGGATAAAAATGGTAGCTTTAATGTAAAAGAGGCATAATGAACCTAATTAATGGTTAATTAGGGTTATATGTTGTTAAAAGATAACCTTAATATCTTTCGTGAAGAATAGATGAGATAAATAGGGTTTGTAAGCAATCGTATACAATTGGGGGTTTAAAATAGTAAAAGTGAACTGGAACCCTAATTGCAAAGGAAACCCTAAAAGTGGACTAGAAACCATAGGAAGCGAGCTAGGTTTAATGGATCTTAATGACATGAGTAATAATAGGAAATTGCATGATTATTTTAGGATCTTGTTGTATGTGCTTGGTTGCTTGGATTTCTTACTTGCATGGATTATTCTATCTCAAATCAGCCTGAAAGGTATGTGGTTATGCTTATGAATATCTCGAATTAGTTTTTCGAGGTTTTCTGAAGTTTTCCTCGATGACTTGAATTAAACTGTTGGATGAATTTAATTCATGCAAATTGTAATGTGGATATGAATATCACTTAAGATATGTGCCTACTAGCTCAGATCCTAGTCCCCTCTGTGGCTTAATGGTTTGACCTAGTAAATGGCTACCTATGGGGTAGGTCCATTAGGTCATTGGATGACTTAGTACATGGCTACCAATGGGGTAGGTCCATCAAATCACCTTGAGTCAGGGATTGGGCTACCTTTGGGTAGGGCCATGCGACTCTATAACCCTAAGTATTGGCTACCTGTGAGGTAGGGCCATGGAGGTAAGGATCTACCATAGAGAGAGGTAGTATCCAAGTCCACTGTAGGGACAACACAGAGATAGGGGATAGGTAAGTATTGAGTAGTATTTCTTAAGACGTAATCTTGGTTGTTAAATGATAATTGACTGATTACATTGTTATCATAGTTGCACAATTATTGTTTCCCCCACATACTAGCTTTATGTTGATTGACGGTTTGTTTGTCGGCATTTTAGGTACAAATGAAAAGGACAAACAGTAAAGTGGTATATGTGGAATTAAACAAGAATTAAAGTATTGAGGAGGATTAGTTAAAATACACTCCAGATGTGGATAGAAATAGTGAACCAAGTTTTTGAAAAAGGTATGCAAAGTTTAATTTCTATTATTGTCTTTCAGTCTAGTTGGTAGAATTTGATAATTATTATAGATTATTTGTCGAACCTTTGATCTAGAAATTGGGATAACGGATCTGACCTCTTGGTCTCACTTAATTGGGGGTTACTGGGAGGCGGGGTCATTACAGTTCTACTGCTCAATTGTAATTGCTTAGACTATTCAATAGTAATACCTACTTTATTTATCTACTTTATTATATAATATTTCTTATAATAGCAGTTGCTATCAGAAGGTTGCACATGCTACTAGTTAGAGTCTTGTAGTGGAATCATATATGTCATCCATGTACTCTCAAGAGTTTGGGGATATTTTGTTATTTTATATATCGACACGTAGATTTTGTCTCTGTGACACTAGTGTATAGAAATGGCATATATATAAATAGGTTATAATATGTAACAGTGATGGCTTGACATCCTTTGAACATGATAAGTAACGTATTTTGGTATATATGAAATATAGATAGCCTGTGTTAGAGGCTTGTTTATAAAATACTTCTATTTGAGATATTGAATTGCAAATGGTTTTAATTTACCATGTTTTGTGGTTATATTGTTGTTAATGGAAATTTTGTGGTCTGTTTTGAGTAATTTCACTTTATGTGGTGATGGTCGTCAGAAGTGGAATGAATCACATATAGACAACCTGTGAAGAATCATAGTGTCATACGGAATAAAGAACCAATGGTGTAAGGGAAGCACGATGCTTAGTGGGAATGAAGCACCACAAAAACATGTGTTGAAGAACAATAAGATCCTTGGAGATCAAAAAAGCCTATATTGATACATATAATATCTCATACTCTTTCTCCTCATATTCCATCTTCATACACACACTCTCTCTCTTCTATCTCCCCTCTCGAACACTAATTATGAAGTGATTGAGTAGTTTGTGTGGAAAAGAAACAATACTTCACTACATGTGGAAATTCATTCACACATGAGGGGTGTTAGAGGGGAAAATGTCAATAGAGAGGAAGAAAAAAGATCAGTACAGTTCCCCCTTTTCTCGGTACTTTATAAAATAGCATCGAGTCTTTTATTTTGCAATATGCATGCAACTGAATGTGCACATGACTGATCAGATAGTTCCATGTGAAAAAAGGTGTGACTAAAAAAAAGTATACTCTACTATTAGGATGTCACACATAAAAAGGTCCACACTTATTCTCTCCCTATTCCTTTTATTTTCCTTTTTTTATTGTTGCAAGATCTCCACTATTCTTCCATCTTTTTCTTCTTTTTTTACCAAGCCCTTGATTTCATTGTTAACATTTTGTTGCTTTTTTTTAAATGAGATCACAAATCAAATAAAGGATCACATTGATAGAAACCAGTTGATTATGTCAATATCACAAACATGAAATGCTAGATCAGGTAATTTCTCTTGACGTACTTTTCATGAAATCAATTTGCACTACAAGAAAATAAGCACCCGCGCAACAAGGATGTGAGCAAGCAAATATGGAAGAACTGGGCTAACATGAGGGAAGAGTCTGTGGTGGGAATTAGGGAGGTCAACGCATGGTGATCTGGCTAGAAACTAGTTGATTGGAGAATCATATATGTGGATCCAACCTTGGCTAAGAGCTTGTTACACATTATAAATATGAACGCCGCAAGTGTAATGGATAGAAGGTTGGGGATTCATTGATGGTGAATAACACCCTGATCTTGTTAGAGATGAGGAGAATGTAGGGAAACAATAACTACATAGATGGACTTAGTGGAGGTAGATTGATGAATGCATATTTGCACTCAGTTTCATCATTTTAGTTTAGAACTACCTAACATTTAGGTTCAATTGATTTTATGTTAATTTATAATGTTTTGAATCAAATCTCTAGTTTCTATGGAAGGTTTGAACTTCATTGCATGTGAGTAGCATAGGACGTGGTGGTCCCACTAATCGACTAACGGACCCAAAAAAAATTGATGAAGCGAACCATATTTTTTATGACTCATTCCTCCATCAGATGCTTAGCCATCAGTTGTGTATCACCTATCAAGCCATCAGTTTTGAATCACCTATCCATCCATTGGTTTCTAAGTGGTCTGTCTCCCTTCCCATCAGTTTCCATGTGGTCTTCCCCTTCATCACTTTTCATTGATCTGCCCTTCCATCGGAAGATGTCCCATAGGCACAGACCATCAATCGCGTGTTAACACCCCCCACCGGGGGTGGGGTGGGGGTATCATCTACCAAACCATCAGTTTCCAACAACCAATGGCTCCCATAAATTTGTGTTTTGATAGCCACATTGCACCATTTTTTGATGGCCCTCTTCAATGGTTTTTTCCTACTAGCGCCTTTTGATGGTCGCCTAGTGCTTCGGCCTATTGATGGCTTCCCAGTGCATGCCTTCCAATGCTCATCAGGAATCGTCTTTTGATGGCCAAAAATCAATGATAATTCTGACTTCCACATCTGATGGGCATTGCCTTCTTATGGTTGTTCTTCGATCATTCAACAAGTGATGTCTCCACTGTATGTCATCTCGACCCTTCACCTACTGATGGAGTTACTGAATGTCACCAAACCCTAGCCTCCGCCTATAAATATAAGGGGACTGCCAATGAAGATTGGATCCACCAAACATTGTCAGGTTTCCAATTCTTCTCTTGGTGTTATACCTCCAGCTACCATCAACCTTAACCATTGGTTGACAAATGTCAACCAAGGTTCTTCCACCTCCACCACTTCCAAGGAGCTAAGGCTTTTACCTCGAAGGAGGTTTATCTTGTGACGCCTATCACCGTTAATTGATAACTCCAGCCTTAGTCAACCACTAGTCCCTCCTCAAAGTGATGAGATCCAACCATGAAGAAGGAAGAATGACACTCCATTTCTACCTCTGACGAACATCCAAGGGTGGTATTTTTGGTGCTTCATCCACCATCAGTTCACAACATGAAGATCGACTTCCGCACACTACAAATATGCTTTCTTTCTCTACTATGATCATGGGTTTCTTTCTCTCTACTTTTTTTGTTTTTTTGTTGTTGTCATGAGCGAGTAGTCCCCTCTCTAGGGTGTATGGAGTAGTCTTACTACCCGATTTTTCTTTCCTTACTGCATCTACTATTCTATGGAGAAACCTATGCTTTGAATCAATCATTTTTATGCTTATATTCTTTTCTGAGCATCAAATTTATATTTAAATCAGATTTTGGGTGTAGAGAACTTTGAACCAAGATCTAGGATACTAATTGATTCATGTTAAACCCTTGATCAGGATTTCAGATAGGTGTTTTCTGGGGCGATAGATGTATGATTTTGAGGTAACACAACAACAATCTTAGATTGATACCTATCTAGGCTCCAATCGTAATGCCGAAAGGGGAATTTTCCTAGCCTCAACATATGTATTTCCGTGCTAAACATGATGCAGTAAGAAAGTGAATGATAGGTGCAGTGGTGAAACCCATTTCACCCTAGTATTCTCATCCATTTATTATACACCATTTAATTCAATCCTTTTACTAATTCTTTCTTAGTATAATCAACAACCAATCAACCTTTTATGATAAGTGCTAGTTCTTGTATGGTTAACTTGGCCAGATTACTTCATAAAAATGTTGTCCTTTGGGTTTGATCTAGATGTATACTACAACAAGATCCGTCCTCTTATAGGTGGTGACTATTGTACTTATTTAGGTGAGCTCTAGGGATTTCACCCCTAGTGAATTTGTTGGTGTCATAATATCCACATCATAGATAAATTTAGATGGTGTCCAATATGGAGATAGCTAACATAAAACATTAGGATTCTATTAAAGAATTAGAGAAGATACAACCATGGAGGCCCAGATAATGCTTGGGGGGCAGCCAAGCCAAGAAGAGGCGGCAGACACCCACAAGTGTAGGCTCTCTCTTTTCCTCCCTAGGTAAGAATCAATGCTCTGGTACCATGTAGAAATTTAGATGGGGATAATAGGATATTTTCTTATTGATACAAGACACACTCCTCTCCTATATATAGAAAATGAGGCATAAATAGAATGAACTAAATGCTACAGTTATCTATTAGATGATCAATGTCTATAAGTTTTATATATTTTTGAATTACTTAACCTGAAGGTGATGCATGTTACTTTGTTGAGTGGGAAAGTTCCACACACTCGGGCTCTATATGAGTATCACGAGGTTGTTTCACACATTTTTAGGTATAATGGCATCCATAGGAGATATTGTGACAAAGAAGATGTAAATAGAATAATTTAGTCTTAATTTTCATTGTAGTTTCTCTTTCCAATGATGGGGTGTCTACCAAATATGTTTTTTCATGTACATGTAATCAGATGTAAACTAATCAACATATGAATAATAAGACATGATTTTGGTTTTAGCAGATGTGAATCAAATTTGTGATATTTGAAGATGTTGGCCCTTTAAAGGGCATTGGTTTTTGAGGTCTTATTTAAAAAGGAAAAACAAAACTATTTTTATTATATATCATTTCACTCATGTTTGTAGAGAATATGGTATTTTGTTTCTTAATATGGTTTCTCTATAATCTTTGGCATTTATGCTTATGAAAAAAGAGGTCCCCATAATGATTTTTTTTAGTTTCCTAAATGCATCCCTATCATATACATCCCTACTCTATGATGTTTTAGTTCATTGTGTAATCCTATAAAACCTTATACTCAATTACCATCATTGATCCATCACTGAAACCTCTTTGCTTACATTTAGGCCATGAGGACTATATGTACTACCCCTACACCAAAACCCACACATCCTCAAAGACTTCCCTATCATCACTCTGCCTTATTTCCTCTACATCTACACCTCTAAACTTCCTCCTTTTCTACTTAATATCAAGGATCTATTGGGATGTTCAGGGCCTCAAGAAAGCACACAGACACGTTGATGCACTCCTTCAAGCCTCCTTGGTTCCTTCCGCACATCTAACTTTGATTTTTTGACCGGTGAGACTAACTCCCCTTTTTCTATCACCATTACGAATATACATGTATCCCAATTGGTAATACACCATTACACATTGTTCTTTCTTCAAATTATCTTTCGCTAGTGGTGTATGAATGCAACCCATCATCCCTAGATCGACAATTTGTATAGTGTCTTGGTTTTCTTTTTTTAACTTTAGTTGTACTAGTACATAAACTATCTCTAGTGTTAGTTAAAACAACTCTATATTGTCAGTTATAGATTGATACTTAAGTGAGTGACACTACAGCCATAGGTCTAAGACGTCGGTTCTTCGAGGACGGAAAAACCGACATGTCAGATATCCAGTCTTGGTTGTGTGGATAAAAGAAACCAACACAGATAGGAGTCTTAGATGTCGGTTTGACTCTAAAAATTGGCATCGCAAGAGCCATTCCAGGTCACATTTGTAACAGGTAAAGGACCCTACATCGTCGGTTCGATAACAACCGACACCTATCATGATTATCAGTGTCAGTTGCAAACCAAGAAACTAACAAAATCTATATCGTGATGATTAAATCTACAAAAATGATGACTATGACATCCTACCCAGTGAGGTTGTGTTGTCTAGCATGACCAATTTGGTTTTGTCCTTTCATGTTGGTTATTTTACCAAAACTGACGTCTCAGTCCTATGGTGTTTTTTTAATTAAAATTGATGACTAAGTTTTGGTTTTTTTTAATGGCAGGCATGTTGCCCAACTGGTCAGCATGATGCAGAACTTGTAGTTTAGAAGTGGAGTTCTGAAGTGTAGGTTAACAACATCATGTGAGTTTAGCTTAACAACATCCACCAAACCTACAATAATAAACATAATATGTTCATATAACTCTATTCATTCTCCAATTCCATTTCAATCACGTGTGTAAACATAAATCTTCACATTCATTCACACACATGATACTTTTGGATCTAAGGGTCTAGATGGGGGTCAAATAGAGCTTCAAAACTTACACAAAACTTGTTAGACCTTCAAGTTACTTCAAATACGCTTAATTACAAATAGAAAATTTGATGGCAATTAAAACATACAAAGCAATGGTGAGAGAGATTGAAGCAACCAAGTGAACAAGTTATTTTAGAGTGGTTCCACTCTCAAAACTAGGATAGAGTTAATCCACTATCTAGATAGGTCAAGCTCTAGGATTTCTAATATGTCTACTCCTTATATTCACTTATAAGAGTTACAACATGTGACCTTCCTTTTATGGGACAAGGATACCCAACTTCCCTTTCAGGCGAAGGGAGCCAACAACCTTACAATCAAGGGCTTACATATCTAACAACTAGTCTTCTACCTCACAAAGGTCTTACCCACTCTTGCAATCAGCTGGATGCCTTCACCAAGGTCATCCCCTTCATGCAATGAATCTTTGGCCTTGAGGATTTACCCACCAGCTCCTTGGATCTTCCGCCTTGATTTTCTCCTTCATTTGGAGTAGCCTTTGAGCACCTTCTCTAGCTGAAGAAGCATGCTCCTTCTCCTTCTCTTGGAGAAGCTTTCACTAATGGAGTCTTCAAGAAAGGGGATAGGAGAAAGAGAGATCTTGAGAGCCTCACAAGTGTACAATAATGTGGCTCTCTCACAAGAATCCTATTTCACTCATAATGAACAAAATGATTTGTAATCAAGAGAGAGAAAGGGGCTCAAGTGGACTAAACAACTCAACTATAGCAAGGACCTTGAATAGCATGAAAGAGCAACCTTGGAATGAACTCCAGGAGGTCCAACATATAGTTGGGGGTATCCACTAGAGTGTGGGATCACTTATACACATTTACTAGTTGTTTGGAGGGGTGAAACAGATATAATTTTGAGTTTTGCACCCTTCCAACAGTTAGAATCACTTTTTTGTGTTCTCCATACAATGCATTTAGTCGAGTTTCAATAAAGGTAACTCGACCAATCACACTATGCGACAAAGACAAATTAAACCATCAGTCGAGTTTGTCCTGGTGTCAACTCGACCGATCACTTAAATTTAGTTTGCTCTACAGATGGATTGGTCGAGTTATGTGAGATTGATACTCGAGCGATCAATATTCATTTTTAGCATCCATAAATGATCAGTCAAGTTGGCAACTTGACCGGTGAAGTTGTTATAATGAATTTTACAAAATGAAATTTAAGTGATCAAACATTGGAATTAAGTGACCATGGTTTTTCTCATATTAGTTACAAGTCATATCATCAATATAAATGATTACAAAAATATTCTAAGGTGGTTTGGAGTGTTTTCCACAAAAGTGCATTTGCATTGCTTTGGACTTGAACTAATCCAAGCTAGGGCTTGAGAGATTTGATCCTTTTCATGTACCTAATGCCGGAAATCAATCTTAAACAAACATATTTGTGGCAACACATCCCATTATCATATAGATAACGAGGTGTTACGCGAAAATGTGCGGAAATCACCATAGCCACAGATTATGAAAATACAGGTTAATTAAAACCGATTGAGGAAAACAGATAAACTGTGAAACTATTACTTTCCAGTCCTCATCCTGTACAGAAACATGTCATATATATACATACACGAGATCTGATACGTGTCTACAGCTTGCAGAAACAGCTGTTCATCCATCACATGAGATCACCACCTGTTCATATACATAAAGGCTCGTATCTGGCCAACAGCAGGATATACAAATGTCATCGGTCATTCATCGTGAAACATCGTCAAAACACTGCCAAGGACCTGAGAGTACAGGGATGACTCTAAACTCTACTACCAAACATCCAAAACAGCAGCATGTCCAACGCTTGCCTTCTACTGCTCCTCAAGCCGCTCGGCCGCAACACCACGACCACGACCACGTCTACCTCGACCACCAAAAAAGGGGTTAAACTAGCGGGGTGAGACAATTGAACAATTGTCCCAGTGGGAAACATAACTCCCCACCGCAACTACAGAACCTCAGTAAGATGAACTATAACAACAGATAACTATTTAATAGATACAACATGAGCAGTTTATATAAAGCAAAGCTATTCTTACCGACAAGCTTACCAGCTGTTCAAAAGCATATAACCAGATATCTCTCAATGGAACAGGATTGACAAGATAAGATATATGTAACATGATTATCAGAACAAGATATATTACCACATAACCTGATTATCAAGATACGACATATTATCACATACCTGATGAATATAGAAGTAACTGCAAGATATAACCAGATTAACTACACAAACAAGGCCTCAACCAATGTTTCGTGTTTATCCTAAGCAGTAAATACGAAATGGTTGTATTATGTATTATTATGCCCCAAGGATTTGAATCGTACCATTCAAATCCAACCTCTGGCTGCGAAGCCTAAAGCCGGTGCCATACAAGGTCAATGGAAGAGTCGGACTCCACGACCTCCCACCTCGTGGTCAGTACACGAGTACAACACAAGCAGGACCGTAGTCACATGCTGAAGTGGTCTAAGCCACAGGGTCAGCTCCATAGGCTACCCTCACTCTAGCCCACCTTGGTACAGGTCTCGGCACTAGTACAACTGAGCCACGGGCCTGTTCACCGTGCTCTGAGCCATGAACGTATTCATGCTCTTCACATCACATATCCTGAGCCATGGGCCTGTTCACCATGCTCCATATATGTATCTGAGTCTGCAACCGAAGTTACACTCTTACCTCCTCATTTTTAGGTTAGGAGCAACCTACACATATTCAACAATATGCACTTCCAGGTTAACCCGTAGGAGAACCCGTTTCACCATCACCAAGTCCTGACGATGATGGATCTATGGCCAGGGCAACTACATGATATAATTCCACTGTAATTAATTAGTATCTTGTAGATGGATTGCATGATTCAACCAAGTTATATAACATGCAAAACATAACAGAAAGTAAACAACATTATATTATTATGGAAACCACATCAACCTGATCCATCACAAGGATCCCACATCACATGTTACCACTTGGCCTCTTGCCAACCATCCAGATCCATATCAAGGATCATCACATACCACGGGATCTCAATCCCTCATCATTTACTGTCACTGCCTCTCAAGGCTCACATCATCATCGTGGGACAAACACATCATACATATAATCTCATAGAATAACTATCAAAGGAATGTTACTCATCACATGTGTCACATAGCCCTTTCATGGCTAAACATCACCTGCATGGTTAGGATACACAATAACCATAGCTTCAACATAAGGACTACACCTACTATCATGATATGCCATTCAAGATACTCTACTTATTAGGCTTACACTATTTGGTGATCAAGTGTATTAAGCACATCATTAACAAACCATATTCATGCTCACCCTTATCTCAAGATTATACAAACAGTCAAGGTATTCACTTTATATAGAAATCATGTTGAGTATACAGAGCAAACACTATTGTTACCAACATCATTACTATTTCCATCCACTGTCGTCATCATTATTATCTTTATCATTAAGCCACCATTAATGTAACTACCATTTAACATTGCCATTAACAAATAAGCATAAGACTTACATCATGCATGTCATTACTACTCTTGTTACCATCATTACTATTATCAGCATCATCATCCACTATTATCTTTATTGTTATATCATTAAGCAAACTATTAATGTAACTGTCACTTAGCATCATCATTAACATTATTATTGCTTCCACTACTAACAAGACATCACCATCATTTACATTATTAACATCTTTGCTATCAATAGCACTATTAACGTTATCATTGTTATCATTACTAATCAAGGCATCACTATCGTTTATTGGTGCATAAGCATCCACTTCCATCACACTAGAAACCGTCATTAAAGAACCATACCACCCTCACTACAACTCACAACCCTCACTATAGCTAGCTCACACGGCTAGGGCATGGGAAGGCAGCAACGCTGCGTTGCACCCAGCGCCCAGCCCGACACAGCGTCACAAGAGAGGAGTGTCGCGCGTCAGGGGTGTCGCACGTCAGGGGTGTCGCGTGTCACACCCTATCGGGCAACGCCCATCACAGCTCATCACGATGCCCGTCACTCAAGGCTAACACCCAGCTAACAACCTCACAACGGCCAAGAGAGAGAAGGAAACACTCCTTAAAACGTGCAACTACCTATCCAGGCCTATCGGCCGAAACATACCCAAACCAGGGGCGTGACGCCTGTCACAACCCAACTCTATCGCACGTCACAACCCAAGAGGTAACGCCCGTCAGGGCTATCGGCCAGCACCATGTTGCATATCGTGCAACCCAACTAACTCACCAAACTAGGCCATGTCGTCCACTAAGATACTAAGGCCTATCGTCCATGAGAATAACAAGGGTATTGCTCATCACAAGAGGAACCCTATCACCCATCACGATCACCATCATATCGGCCAACATAACCCTAGTTCACCCTATCGCCCAACATAAGGGCAAGGTATCGTCCAACTCAAGAGCACCTCACCATGTCGTCCATCACAGGACATCCATGTCGTCCAACTCACCCAAACAAGGGAGGATATCGCTCAACCTATGTCATCTTCAACCTCCAACTCAAGGGAGCACAAACCCTAGATCACAACGTATACTAGGTCATAAAGAAACCCTAAACCCTAAGGGGAGATCAGCCACCAAAGGAAACACAAGCAAGGTACAAATCTAAGCTACTAACTTATGAACAAGAACAAGAACAAGAGGTAATAAAGTTAGGGTTAGAAGTTATGCAACCCGCCTTAAGCTCCAAGCTCCAAGGAAGAAGAAGCACTCCAAGGTCCAAGGGATATCGTCCACCAAGCTTCTCCAAGAGGGTATTGGCCACCACTGCTACTCCAGGAGAGTGTATCGGCCAACACAAGCAAGGAAGGAGAGGAGTGTCGTTCACTCAAGGTGGAGGAGAGACCAAAAGAGCAAAGGAAGCTAAGGCAAGGGAAAGAGCTACTTATATAGAAAGAAGGGGAGGAGAAACCAAGGTAGATCTATGCTAAGTGTCGTCCACCCAAGGGACACTTGTCCTAGGGTTCAAGCCAACACTCTAGCAAGCCAAGAGACACTTGTCCAAGACATGCACCAAGTGTCCACCAACCAAGACCAAGCAACATGGGCGACACATGCATCAGCTCTGCTGGGCGACACACCAGGGCACCTGGGCGACACACCATTGTGTTGGGTGACACAAGCTTCACTTGGGCGACACAATGCTCAAGCAAGCCCAAACAAGGCACCTCAAGGCCCAAACAAGCTCAACTCAGGCCCAGAGAACTCAAACAACAAGCCCAAGCCTTCCTCTCAACCCTAGAGGAAGCAAAGAGGGGAAAACATCTTACAAGATGGCATACTTGCACACAAAACCTTAAACTTGGGTTATTTGCAAGTAGCCCCTCAAACACTCAACAAAGCACATCAAAACCCTAATCACCACCAAAGGTGATTAGCAAGCACCAAAGCACCAAGATCAAGCAAAACGAACAGGGTAAACCCTAAACGTAGGTCAGGGTCCTTACAAGCTAACCCCCTTTAAGGGATTTCGTCCCCGAAATCCGAAGAGAAAAGCGAGGGATACTTTCTCCTCATCTCTTCCTCAAGCTCCCACGTGGCTTCCTCAACGCCACGACGCTGCCAAAGAACCTTCACAAGAACCAGATCTTTCCTCTTCAGATTCTTGATTCTTCTGTCAAGGATCACCACAAGACCCTCCTCGTAGGTCATATCTGCATCAAGCTCAACCTCAACTGGCTGTATCACTGTACCTGAATCCGGATGAATTTTCTTCAACATACTGATATGAAACATTGGATGCAACCTGTGCAACTCTGGAGGCAACTCTAACTCGTAAGCTACTTTGCCAACACGTGCTCTGACTGAGTAAGGCCCCATATACCTGGGTGCCAACTTACCCTTCCGTCCAAACCTTAGCACACCTTTCCACGGCGAGACTTTGAGATACACTTTGTCTCCTACCTGGAATTCCAAAGGTCATCGGCGATTGTCTGCATAAGACTTCTGCCTGTCCTGTGCCACTTTCAACTGTTGTTGTATCACCTTGATCTTATTTGTTGTCTGCTGAACTAACTCAGGACCCAAAAGCTGATACTCACCAGGCTCATACCAACACAAAGGAGATCTGCACTTCCTCCCATACAAAGCCTCATAAGGAGCCATGTTGATGCTCCGCTGATAACTGTTGTTGTAGGAAAACTCTATCAAACTCATATGTACATCCCAGTTGCCTAGAAACTGCAAGACATAAGCTCGAAGAAGATCCTCCAAAATCTGGATAGTCCTCTCAGACTGTCCATCTATCTGCGGGTGAAAAGCCGTACTGAACCTTAACTAGCGTTCCCAACGCTCTGTGCAACTGTTCCCAAAAATGACTCATAAACTGAGGACCTCTGTCAGAAATTATCGTTGCTGGCACTCCGTGCAAACGTACTATCTCATCCACATATACTCGAGCTAGTTTCTCAGTTGTATACGTCGTCTTCACTGGTAGAAAATGGGAAGACTTCGTCAATCTGTCCACTATCACCCAAATGGAATCATGATTCCTAGTTGTCCTGGCTAGACCAACTATGAAATCCATGCTTATATGATCCCATTTCCACTACGGTATCGGCAAAGGTTGCAATGTACCTGCCAGCTTCTGATGTTCAGCCTTCACTTGCTGACACACCGCACATCTCACCACGAACTCAGCTACATCTCTCTTCAAACCGGGCCACCAATACAAGTCCTTTAGATTATGGTACATTTTGGTGACACCTGGATGCATCGCATACATCGACGTATGTGCTTCCTCAAGCACCAACTCCCTTAAATTATCAGCATTTGGAACCATCATCCTATCACGATAGCAAACTAGTCCATCCTTGGACTCATGAAACCCATCACGCTTGTCGTTGCCGAACTCTGATCTGATCAACTGTACCGCATCATCTGTTTGTTGTGCATCCTTGATCTGCTGTCTCAACGTAGGCTTAACTTGCATCTATGCGAAAATACCAGACAACAAAGAAACTTTCATCTGCACATTCATCTGTCACAGAGAAACAAACATATCTCACCTATGGCATACCAGAGAACTCAATTGTGCCTTCTTTGAAGAAAGAGAAGAAGACTTTCTGCTAAGCGCAGCAGCTACCACATTTGCCTTACTAGGATGATACTCAATCGTGCAGTCGTAATCATTGATCAACTCCATCCATCGTCGTTGTCGCATGTTCAACTCTTGCTGCGTAAAGATGTACTTCAGATTCTTATGATTCGTAAAGATCTGACACACTTCCCCATACAGATAGTGTCTCCAAATCTTTAATGCATGAACCACTACTTCCAGTTCCAAGTCATGAGTCAGATAGTTCTCCTCATGTTTCTTGATCTGTCGCGAGGCAAAAGAAACCACATGATCTTCCTGCATCAACAAACAACCTAAACCTTTCTTGGAAGCATCACAAAAAACAACATAGCCTTTCCCAGGCTCTGGCAAGATCAACACTGGAGCACTGGTCAACTTCTCCTTCAAACTCTGGAAAGCTTACTGACATCGATCATCCCAAGCAAAAGGTACATCCTTCCTGGTCAACTTCATCATTGGCAACGCGATCGCACTGAAGTCCTTGATAAACCTCCGGTAGTATCCTGCCAAACCAAGGAAACTACGAACTTCTGTCGGCATCTTCGGTTGTTCCCAATCCGCAATGGATTCCACCTTCTTCGGATCCACTTTGACTCCTTCAGAAGATATCACGTGACCCAAGAAAGTCACTTCATCCAGCCAGAACTCACACTTACTGAACTTGGCATACAACTGATGTTGACGAAGAAGAGTCAAAGCTTGACGAAGATGTTGTTCATGTTCTAGCCTGTCCCGACTATAGATTAAGATGTCATCTATAAATACTACAAAAAACTGATCTAAGAACGGACAGAACACTCTGTTCATCAGATCCATGAAAGCTGCAGGCGCATTGGTTAACCCAAACAGCATAACCACGAACTCGAAATGACCATACCTCATCCTGAAAGCTGACTTTGGTATGTTATCTGCCTTTATTCTCAACTGATGATATCCAGACCGTAGATCGATCTTCGAAAACACTGTAGCACCACGCAACTGATCAAACAGATCATCTATCCTTGGCAACGGGTACTTATTCTTGATCGTGACTTTGTTCAACTGCCGGTAATCTATACACAACCGCATCGAACCATCCTTCTTCTTAACGAACAACACGGGAGCACCCCAAAGTGACGTACTCGGTCGGATAAAACCTTTCTCCAACAAATCTTGCAACTGCTTCTTCAATTCTTCCATCTCTGCTGGAGCCATCCTATACGCTGACTGTGCAACAGGCTGTGTTCAGGATCCAGATTGATCTCGAAATCAATCTCTCGGGGTGGAGGAACACCAGGAAACTCCTCAGGAAACACGTCTGCAAACTCTCGAACAACGGACACCTCCTCAAGACTAGGACCTTTCGCCTTGGTAAGCACAACGGTATCCACCACGTGAGCTAGGAACGCCTCACATCCTTGTCGTAACAACTTATCCGCCACCATAGCTGATACCAAGCACGTCGGAAGGATCTTCCTATCTCCCTGGAAGGTCCACCTCTCTCCAGCAACATCAAACACTACCTGCTTGGAACCACAGTCCAAGACAACCTTATACTTCTCTAAGGTATCCATCCCAAGGATAACATCGAAACCATGCATATCAAGTGGTATAAGATCCACTTGGATATGATGTCCCGAAAAAGACAAAACACAAGATGGACACTCTTCTCGAAGCAAAGAGGAACCATCAAGAGGGGTTTCTAACAACAAGCTATACTTCGTACAACTAACAGATAAACGACAGTTTTCAAGCATACTATATGCGATAAAAGAGTGTGTAGCACTCGGGTCAACCAGAACAGATATAAAGCAAGAAGAAGACATATCAGAATGAAATAGCTCCATCTGACCTGTCACCACTCGCGGGTTGACTATTGCCTCCGGCTAACTCATGGCATAGAATCGAGACGTTGCTTGCTGTCCACGACCTCTGCTTCCTTGAGCAGACAATCCTGCCAGAGATGCTTGACCGCGTCCTCATCCTCTGCCACCACTGGCTTGTGGTCATTCTGACCTCTGGAAACTCTGCCTCGGCTGCTGCGTCACTTCAACGTCTCTATTCGGGCAATTAAGCCTGAAATGCCCGACTTGTCCACAAAGATGACATGACTTGTCCTCAAACCGTGGCCTAGCTGGCCCTGACACTGCCACTGAAGCTGAACTGTGCGCCTTAGATGGTGAAGAAACATAACCTCTTCCCTTACTCGGAGACCACTGAGAGGGTACACCGGCACTTCTCATTGTTGACGGTGCTGAAAACCTAGGCTTCTTAGAGCCACCGAACCTCTTTCCTTGAAACTGAGCAGGTCTTTTAAGAGACATAGACTCTCTTTTCTCCCTTACCGTCCTCTCGATCCGTCAAACAAATTCCACGAATGTAGCAAACCGTTCTCGATTTTCCAACGCAGACACTGGGGTCTTCAACTCAGCACTCAAACCCTTCTCGAATCGTCTGATCCGTTCCTCATCTGTTGCCGCCATGTGAGGACAAAACCTCAACAAATCCATAAACTTGGCTTCATACTCGGTGATGTTCATCATTCCTTGCCTCAGATTCTCGAACTGACTCACCTTCTCATCCAGGTATGTCTTTGGGAAGTATCTGGTGACGAACTCGCGTCGAAACACTTCCCAACAGATCACCTTGCTAGGCTGCTTCTCTTCCTCGATGATCCACCAGTGACCAGCACTACCCTTCAGAAGGTAGACAGCATGCTTTACCTTGTCTGCTTCAGGGATGTTAAGAATCCGGAAAGCCTTCTCGAGACTTGTTAGCCACAGATCTGCATCTGTTGGATCAGCCGTTCCAGCATAATCTGAAGCTCTGACTCGGTGAAGCCACTCGAAGGTCTTCCCAATACCCGATGCTTCTCCATGGGGAACATGTGCTCGTGGAGGAGGCACTGGTAATCGCTCAACCATGAGATTCATCGTAGCCATTAACTGCCCCATAAGCTGTTGGTAAGCAGGATGTTCAAGTATGGTCGGGTTAAATTGGGGAACCTCAGGCACCCGATCTTCATGTGCCTGTCCATCTACTCCATCAACTGATGCAGCATCACTGTACTCAGCAGAGTGTCCTTCATGGTTTCTAGACATCTTGACTTTTCTTCCGCTGAGGGCAGAAGATATTGTAAGAAAACCTAGACACTCATAAGAACAACTCAACCTAGTCCTAAATCCCTGTAGACTCAGCGAACCTAAAGCTCTGATACCAAAAACTTGTGGCAACACATCCCATTATCATATAAATAACGAGGTGTTATGCGAAAACGTGCAGAAATCACCATAACCACATATTATGAAAATACGGGTTAATTAAAACTGATTGCAGAAAACAGATAAACTGTGAAACTATTACTTTCCAGTCCTCATCCTGTATAGAAACATGTCATATATATACATACATGAGATCTGATACATGTCTACAGCTTGCAGAAATAGCTGTACATCCATCACATGAGATCACCACCTGTTCATATACATAAAGGCCCGTATCCGGCCAACAACAGGATATACAAACATCATCGGTCGTTCATCGTGAAACATCATCAAAACACTGCCAAGGACCTGAGAGTACAGGGATGACTCTAAGCTCTACTACCAAACATCCAAAATAGCAGGATGTCCAACGCTTGCCTTCTACTGCTCCTCAAGCTTCTCGGCCGCAACACCACGACCACGTCTACCTTGACCACCTAAAAAGGGGTTAAACCAGCGGGGTGAGACAATTGAACAATTGTCCCAGCGGGAAACATAACTCCCCACCGCAACTACAGAACCTCAGCAAGATGAACTATAACAGCAGATAACTATTTAACAGATACAACATGAGCAGTTTATATAAAGCAAAGCTATTCTTACCAACAAGCTTACCAGCTGTTCAAAAGCATATAACCATATATCTCTCAATGGAACATGATTGATAAGATAAGATATATGTAACATGATTATCAGAACAAGATATATTACCACATAACCTGATTATCAAGATACGACATATTATCACATACCTGATGAATAAAGAAGTAACTGCAAGATATAACTGAATTAACTAGACAAACAAGGCCTCAACCAATGTTTCGTGTTTATCCTAAGCAGTAAATACTAAACGGTTGTATTACGTATTATTATGCCCCAAGGATTTGAATCGTACCATTCAAATCCAACCTCTGGCTGTGAAGCCTAAATCCGGTGCCATACAAGGTCAATGGAAGAGCCGGACTCCACGACCTCCCACCTCGTGGTCAGTACACGAGTACAACACAAGCAGGACCGTAGTCACATGCTGAAGTGGTCTAAGCCACAGGGTCAGCTCCATAGGCTACCCTCACTCTAGCCCACCTTGGTACAGGTCTCGACGCTAGTACAACTGAGCCACGGGCCTGTTCACCGTGCTCTGAGCCATGAACGTATTCATGCTCTTCACATCACATATCCTGAGCCATGGGCCTGTTCACCATGCTCTATATACGTATCTGAGTCTGCAACCGAAGTTACACTCTTACCTCCTCATTTTTAGGTTAGGAGCAACCTACACATATTCAATAATATGCACTTCCAGGTTAACCCGTAGGAGAACCCGTTTCACCATCACCAAGTCCTGACGATGATGGATCTATGGCCAGGGCAACTACATGATATAATTCCACTGTAATTAATTAATATCTTTTAGATGGATTGCAAGATTCAACCAAGTTATATAACATGCAAAACATAATAGAAAGTAAACAACATTATATTATTATGGAAACCACATCAACCTGATCCATTACAAGGATCCCACATCACATGTTACCACTTGGCCTCTTGCCAACCATCCAGATCCATATCAAGGATCATCACATACCACGGGATCTCAATCCCTCATCATTTACTGTCACTGCCTCTCAAGGCTCACATCATCATCGTGGGACAAACACATCATACATATAATCTCATAGAATAACTATCAAAGTAATGTTACTCATCACATGTGTCACATAGCCCTTTCATGGCTAAACATCACCTGCATGGTTAGGATACACAATAACCATAGCTTCAACATAAGGACTACACCTACTATCCTGATATGCCATTCAAGATACTCTACTTATTAGGCTTACACTATTTGGTGATCAAGTGTATTAAGCACATCATTAACAAACCATATTCATGCTCACCCTTATCTCAAGATTATACAAACAATCAAGGTATTCAATTTATATAGAAATCATGTTGAGTATACAGAGAAAACACTATTGTTACCAACATCATTACTGTTTCCATCCACTGTCATCATCATTATTATCTTTATCATTAAGCCACCATTAATGTAACTACCATTTAACATTGCCATTAACAAATAAGCATAAGACTTACATCATGCATGTCATTACTACTCTTGTTACCATCATTACTATTATCAGCATCATCATCCACTATTATCTTTATTGTTATATCATTAAGCAAACTATTAATGTAACTGTCACTTAGCATCATCATTAACATTATTATTGCTTCCACTACTAACAAGACATCACCATCATTTACATTATTAACATCTTTGCTATCAATAGCACTATTAACGTTATAATTGTTATCATTACTAATCAAGGCATCACTATCATTTATTGGTGCATAAGCATCCACTTCCATCACACTAGAAACCGTAATTAAAGAACCATACCACCCTCACTACAACTCACAACCCTCACTGTAGCTAGCGGGCATGGGAAGGCATCAACGCTGCATTGCACCCAGCGCCCAGCCCGACACAGCGTCACAAGAGAGGAGTGTCGCGCGTCAAGGGTGTCGCGCGTCACACCCTATCGGGCAACGCCCGTCACATCTCATCATGACGCCCGGCACTCAAGGCTAACACCCAGCTAACAACCTCACAATGGCCAAGAGAGAGAAGGAAACACTCCTTAAAACGTGCAACTACCTATCCAGGCCTATCGGCCGACACATACCCAAACCAGGGGTGTGACGCCCGTCACAACCCAACTCTATCACGCGTCACAACCCAAGAGGTAACGCCCGTCAGGGCTATCGGCCAACACCATGTTCCATATCGTGCAACCCAACTAACTCACCAAACTAGGCCATGTCGTCCACCAAGATACTAAGGCCTATCGTCCATGAGAAGAACAAGGGTATTGCTCATCACAAGAGGAACCCTATCGCCCATCACAGTCACCATCATATCGGCCAACATAACCCTAGTTCACCCTATCGCCCAACACAAGGGCAAGGTAGCGTCCAACTCAAGAGCACCTCACCATGTCATCCATCACAGGACATCCATGTCGTCCTACTCACCCAAACAAGGGAGGATATCGCTCAACCTATGTCATCTTCAACCTCCAACTCAAGGGAGCACAAACCCTAGATCACAAGGTACACTAGGTCATAAAGAAACCCTAAACCCTAAGGGGAGATCGGCCACCAAAGGAAACACAAGCAAGGTACAAATATAAGCTACTAACTTATGAGCAAGAACAAGAACAAGAGGTAATAAAGTTAGGGTTAGAAGTTATGCTACCCACCTTAAGATCCAACCTCCAAGGAAGAAGAAGCACTCCAAGGTCTAAGGGATATCGTCCACCAAGCTTCTCCAAGAGGGTATCGGCCACCACTGCTACTCCAGGAGAGTGTATCGGCCAACACAAGCAAGGAAGGAGAGGAGTGTCGTGCACTCAAGGTGGAGGAGAGACCAAAAGAGCAAAGGAAGCTAAGGCAAGGGAAAGAGCTACTTATATAGAAAGAAGGGGAGGAGAAACCAAGGTAGATCTATGCTAAGTGTCATCCACCCAAGGGACACTTGTCCTAGGGTTCAAGCCAACACTCTAGCAAGCCAAGAGACACTTGTCCAAGACATGCACCAAGTGTCCACCAACCAAGACCAAGCAACATGGGCGACACATGCATCAGCTCTGCTGGGAGACACACCAGGGCACCTGGGTGACACACCACTATGTTGGGCGACACAAGCTTCACTTGGCCGACACAAGGCTCAAGCAAGCCCAAACAAGGCACCTCAAGGCCCAAATAAGCTCAACTCAGGCCCAGAGAACTCAAACAACAAGCCCAAGCCTTCCTCTCAACCCTAGAGGAAGCAAAGAGGGGAAAACATCTCACAAGATGGCATACTTGCACACAAAACCTTAAACTTGGGTTATTTGCAAGTAGCCCCTCAAACACTCAACAAAGCACATCAAAACCCTAATCACCACCAAAGGTGATTAGCAAGCACCAAAGCACCAAGATCAAGCAAAACGAATAGGGTAAACCCTAAACGCAGGTCAGGGTCCTTACAATATTAGTTACATATAAATGTAATGGTTACGTCAGTATCAAAATATGCCAATGTTCAACACTTATGTCAACATTCTCCCCCTTTTTGACAATGACAAACCATTCCTAAACATATTATAAAGGATATTGAAATTGAACTTTTACCTTTGAGAAAGGATGTGAAAGTTAATATTTTACCTTGTGAATTTCAAGGGGATACATGATTGAACAATGTGAATTGATCCCCCTCAATTCATGCTTACCTATACATGCATGGTTAGTCTTTCCACACAATAATCAAAGCACATATACCATACTATATGGTCCTCTAGAAATTCACATGATATGAGATAATTGACAAGGAAAGGATCATACAAGTGATAAAAAAATATGGTTGAGGTCATTTCTCCCCCTTTGTGATATCAAAAAGATAGGGAGGTAGAAAGAGCTAAAACACATGTCTTCTCCACATAGAATAATTTAAAGCAAAAACAACCACATAGCACACATCAAATATAGATGAGGTAAAGAGAAACAAATAATCCAATGTCATAATCAAAACATGGGTAACATACCACAAACTCATAAGTTAGGGTCAACCAGAGAGATAGGGTACATATGATTAAGATTACAACACTAAAACATGTCCTCACTACAAGAACTATAAACCAATGAGAAAATAGTGTAAAGATAAAATAGTACATCTTAGATACATGTGCCTAAATGTCATAGTACATAAGAGTCTAAAAAGATATATCTAAGAACTAAGACATCAAGCTATATCTAAGCTATCTATGTCCACAACATCATCAACTACATCATCCTTGTCAGATGTAGGCTCGTAGTCCTCATCCTTGTCTAAAGTTGCAACAGAGACAACATCATCACCTTCATCACCAGAGGCACAAGCAAAGCCATCAGAACCATCATCAAGGCCATTATCCTCACTGGCCTCCTCATCATCAGTGACTTCCTCATCAACTTGGTCAAACATCTCCTCATTGACAGAAGGACCAAAACTATGATTGGGCCACATGGCATTCTACTCATCCCAAGACATGACAAGATCATGTAATTCCTTGACCTGAGGGAAAGAGGGAGCATATTTGCCAATGAAGGAAAGAAGGGTAGCAAGAGGTCCAGTAGGAAGAGGAAGCACTCTAGGGGTTGGTATAGGTTTACCAGCAGCAAAAGATGTGACAGGATAAGCAACAGGTGGAGGGATCAGGTAGAAGTGACTATATGCATAGGAAATATAATCACCGCTTGGATAGGGCTAGTAGGAGGGGTAAGGGTGGCTACAAGACACATTCATGGTGGACATGATTTGGCATAGGTCCTGATGTAGGTGCTCCTAAACCTATAGGTTGTACGCCTGCTGATGTGTCATGTAACTCATGAGGGATACATTTGATACATTGAATGAGGCGCATGTAGGTTGGGATGGTGGTGGAGGTGGAGGTGCATGGGTGGAGTTAGAGGCTCCAGGTGTGGTGGAAGAGGTAGTCAGGAAGGTCTTCTTGATTTTGGTTTCATTAATGCAAACTCCATTCTGGATAGGTTTGTATTTGAAGTCATAGAAAAGAGATTTATGGGTACCAAAAGTGAACAAACCACTTATCAAGGTAGGGTAGGGAGGGTTGGTACTATGAGTATTCTTCCCTGAGTGAAAATAGGTCATCTGATGTAAGATATATTGGAACCATTTGACTCCAACATTCTTTAGAAGATAGTACATAATCACAATAGTGTTGTTTGCAATATCCGTTTGATTCTTCTTTGGATGGACATTACAGTTAACAACTAATGTGATCAGTCTGACCTTAAGATCGAGGGAAGAGGATGGTATATTTGACTTTTTCATATAGGGTACTTGAGGTTTCTTCAAGAACTTATGAATATCAATAAAAGTAAGATTGAAGTTCTTATAGAAAGCCTCGGAGTCCAAAAGGTCACAATAGTCAGGATAATCCTTTATCCATGTGTTAGTGACCTCTGTTCCATTGAAAAAGATGTTCAAGGAATCTTTAGAGATTTCAAATTTGATCTTGGCAATCATGGAGGAGAGAATGACCTGGCTATCGAGTGGAGGCACTAATGTGTCGTAGTTCCATGTGAGATTCACATAGAATTCATGGACCGCCTTGGTGCTTGTAATAGAATTATGAAAGCACCGACATTCTATGAACAAGGCTCCTTGGTGATGGGTATAGAAAAGCTCAACAATCTCTTAGATAACATCCTTTGTTTTGAGAGGAGGCTCAAACAAGGCTCTAAAGGAAAATGGTTCCTAGGAAGGAGCTCCTTGTAGCGATTAAGAGCTTTGGAAGAGACAAAGGAGGTATCATCAAAAGAGATTAAGTGAGGGTTGGCTGAGGATGAGGGTACACCACTTGGGGTAGCTCTCTTTCTTCAGTTTGATGTCATGAGAATGGATTGGAGAGGCAAACAATAACCAAAACAAGAGAGAACTACACAAACATGTCGTCTAACCACCTAGAAGGGTGTGGGAAGAGGCAAGGGAGGCTAGGCTTGGCAAGGGAGAGGATGGTCACACCTAGGGTTGAGGTCGAGAGGGGCTAGAGCTTAGGAATCAGTCAATTTTTCACTAGTTGAGAGGGAGAAATGTCATTCAAAACCTATTTTAGGTTTGGTCCATCCCAACAATCGGTCGAGTTTGTCTTGGGGGAACTCGACCGATCAAGAGAAAAAAAATCCTTGACCTTGGCATGGGATCAGTCGAGTTGGCAACTCGACTGATAGCTAATCAGTTTTATTTCTTTAGCCTATTATCTTAGATTCTAGACTTTAGGGTGCTAATCAGTTTTATTTCTTTAGCCTATTATGTATTTCAGACATATTAAGACACATTTCACTCATCATAGGGTACTATTTTGCGATAAAACAAGCGTTTGCAAAAAAATACAAAATGAGCAAAACAAGGTAAGGAACAAGGAAATTTTAGCAAATATCAAGCAAGAGATGATCAAATCTAAGCAAGTAACATATAGGTAAGATAACAAATAGCTATAAGGCATGTCAGTATCATCAAGAGTAGTTATAAGCAGTTTTGATCTAATGAAAGTAAATTCCCTCTAGCTAGAGGCTTAGTGAAAATGTCCGCTAACTGATTCTCCATATCCACATGCGTGATATAAATATTCTTCTTGGAAATGTGGTCATGAAGAAATTGATGACGTACATGTGCATGTTTAGCTCTACTATAGGATTATATGACACGTTAATTTCACTAGTATTATCACAGTAGATAGGAGAAGCATCAAAATAAATGTTAAAGTCTTTGAGCATTTGCTTCATCCATAGGACTTGGGAACAACAACTTCTAGCTACAATGTATTCAACCTCAGTAGTTGAAAGAGCCATAATGCTTTTCTTCTTGGAGAACCAAGAGACTAGGCAAGGTCCTAGGAAGAAGCAAGTGCCACTTGTACACTTTCTATCAATCAAGCATCCTGCGTAATCAGCATCACTATAAGCAATAAGAGTAAAGTCCCTTGACTTAGGATACCATAGTCCAAAATTTGGAGTTCTAGCTAGATACCTCAAAATCCTCTTAACAGCTATAAGATATGATTTCCTAGGACTTAATTGAAATTGAGAACACAAGCCAATACTAAACATTATGTCAGGTCTAGAGGCAGTTAAGTAAAGTAAACTTCCAATCATACCTCTATAAATCTTCTCATCTACCTTTTCACCTTCTTCATCTCTGTCAAACTTGGCGGTGTTTGACATGGGGGTGTCCATTGGATTGGTGTTCTCCATCCCAAAGTGCTTAAGTAGCTCACTTGTATACTTTCCTTGGTTGATGAAGTTCCCATTCTTTTTTTACTTGATTTGAAATCCAAGGAAGAATGTAAGCTCCCCCATCATGCTCATCTCAATCTCACTCTGCATAAGATCAATAAACTCCTTTCAAAGATCAAGATTAGTTCTGCCAAAAATAATGGCATCAACATAAATTTGAATGGTCAAAAAATTGTTAGAATTGTGCTTTAGAAACAAGGTAGAATCTACTTTACCCATGATATAGCCATGATATAACAAAAAGTTCTTTAGTTTCTCATACCAAGCTTGAGGTTCTTTTTTGAGACCATAGAGAGATTTTTGCAATAGATAGACATGGTTAGGCAAGTTATCATATACAAAGCCCAGGGGTTGTGCAACATACACTTCCTTCTCAATTGCACCATTCAAAATGCATTTTTAACATCCATTTGATAAAGATGAAAATTCTTGTGACTAGCAACATTCTAATTGACTCAAGTCTAGCTACATGTGCATATGTTTCATCAAAATATATACCTTCTTGTTGTTTGCAGCCTTGAGAAACTAACCCTACTTTGTTCCTTACCACTTTGCCACTTTCATACAACTTGTTACGATATACCATTTGGTGCCAATGATCTTTCTATCAATTGGTCTTGGCACAAGAGTCCAAACTTTATTTCTTTTGAACTTCTCCAACTCTTCTTGCATTGTTGGAATCCATTCATCATCCTTAGAGCTTCTTTGACATCTTTTGTCTCCATTAAGAGATGAAGGTACTTTCTACTTGTTCTTTTTTGAGTGCAGTCCGCGTTTTCACCCTTTCAAAAGGATTACCCAAGATGAGCTCCTTATGATGATTCTTTCCATAGAAGGGAGTTGGATCCTTCTTTTCTTCATTCTTCTCTTCTTCATCAACTAACACCTCCTTTCCTCTGTCACCAATGTTGATCTCTTTTAAGAGAGGATCACCTCACCTGCAACATCATCATGTGGAATAATATCTTTCTAAATAGAGGGTTTAGTCTTAACAAATCTAACATTTATATGTTCTTCTACTTTACATAGTTCTATGTTATATACTCTATATGCCTTGTTGGTAGTGCTATAACCAAGAAACAAAGCCTTGTAAGATATTGGATCAAACTTATCTGGAGAATCCTTGGTGTTCAAAACAAAACAAGGACAACTAAAAAAATGAAAGAAGTCAATGGAAGGCTTTCTACCACGCCATAGCTCATAGGGGGTTTTCTTAAGTGAAGGATGAGTAAAAACGTAGGTTTGCACAAAACATGAAGTACTACCGGCTTCAGCCCAAAACTTCTTTGGAGTGTTTTACTCTAGAAGCATAGTCTTAGCCATATCCTGTAGTTACCTATTCTTCCTCTCTACAAACCCATTTTGTTGAGGAGTTTGAGGTGTAGAAAAGTTATGTGCATACCCGAATTCCTCACAAAACCATTCAAACAAATCATTTTCAAACTCTCACCCAATGTCATTGTGGATAGAAACAATCCACCAAGAAGCTTCGTTTTCAATCCATTTTCAATAAGTTGAGAAAACATCGAGAGTATCACATTTTCAAATGAGAAACAAGGTCCAAGTAAAGTGAGAGAAAATATCGACAATCACCAAACAATACTTGCTACCACGAAGTGATTGCGTATGATTTGGTCCAAATAGATCAATGTGAAGAAGCTCAATATCACTCTTGGTGCTAAGGAATCCTTTGGATTTGAAGGAGGGCTTGGTTTTCTTCCCTTGGGTACAAGGTTGGCATTCCTCATCCTTTTCAAAATCCAATTTGGGAAGTCCCTTCACCAAGTCCTTTTTGCTCAACTTCTTCATTTGATGCATATTTACATGACCAAGCCTATAGTGCCATAAAGAAATATCATTCAAATTGGAAACAAGACATCTACCTACAATAGGCTTTATAGAGTCAAGAACAATAATATCAAGATTACCATTTCTAGTTACCTTATATATAACATTGTAGGAGAGGGAATCTTGATATTATTGTTACCATAATGATATCTACTTACAATGTTATATATAAGCAAAAGATAACCATTATCACAAAGTTGACTAACACTAATTAAATTGTGATGTAGGCCATCCACAAGAAGCACATTCCTGATACAAAGTGAATTGCCCACATCACCCTCACATATTACCTTACCCTTGTCGTTATCCCCAAAATTTACCGATCCACCTTTCTTCTTTGTGAATTGCTTGAATAGGCTTATTTCACCATTCATTTGTTTAGAACAGCCACTATCAACAATCCATTGGCCTTTAACCTACAAGAAATGAAGATAATCGGTGAACAATTCAAACTTTGGGATTTGGGGTTAGCTTGGGGACCCACTTCATCTTGGGGTTAGTCCCCTTCTCCTAGTAAGGACAATAAGTATAATAATGATCATCACTCTTACAATGAGAACAAACCATAGGGTTCTTTGAGCCGAATGATTCTCCATGGAATATTTGAGGTTCCTTGCTCTTCTTCTTCTTACCCTTACCTTTGCTTTTTGAAGCACCCTCATATCCAAGACCACTCTTACCACTATGTTTGGTGGAGTGATCCAAGACTTCATTAAGGGACTTCTTCCCTTTAAGGAAGGTTTGCAAAGTAGCTCTCAACTTATTGTTGTCATCAGTAAGAGTAATAACAGTATAGGTTAAACTAGAAATATCATCATTAGCATGCAGCAGGTCGGCCTCAAGACAGAGGGCTTTAGTTAAATAAGAATCTTTCTCAAGAGTAATAGAGTAATAGAATCAACATCCTTTATAGGCAAAATAGGTCAAGAAGATAAATCATTCACTTGAACAAGAAGCTTAGCATTTTCAGTTTTAAGCAATTGAATTTCCATAAGATAAACAACTCTTTCATTCCTACGGGAATCACTAATAAGCTTAAGTTTAATATTTTTAGTTTCAAGCAACTCAAGTTCATAAAGACACTCTTTTGTCCTCTTCCTTAAGACTAGTGATATTCTTAAGGTAGACCACATTCTCAACTTCAATCCCATTATATTGGAGCTCACGATCAAGAAATTGGTCATGCATAGAGCCAATGCTCTCAAGATGAACTTTCTTATTTTGATCAAGAATGTCAATTTTAGCATGAAGATCATCAATAATTTTACCCGACCTCTTCTTCTTAGATTTACATTTGGAATAAGAAGATTGGGTAGCATTAAGCATTTCTATAAGAGTTTCTATAGACAACTCATGCAAGCTTACCTCACATACCTCACCTATGTCTTCACTTGTGGAGGACATGAGTGCAAGATGGCATTCACCTCCATTCGAGCTTGATCTGCTTGAACATGAGTCCTCCCAAGCCACATGAGCTGCATCCTTCCTTCTTTTCTCCTTCTTATCCTACCTCTTGTTCTTTCCCTCTTTCTTGTAATCATCCTTTTTCTTGTGTCTGCTCTCGTGGTGTCTCTTCTCGACCTTTGGGCATTCATTCTTGTAATATCCCTTTTGTCCACACTCATAACTCCTTGGAGTTGAGGATCAAGAAGACTTCCCTTTGAAGTGTTTTCCCTTCGAGTAGTTAGCTTCATGATCACTAGGGCCAACATCTTCATTTGAGGAGTTAGGAGAGGACCGGAAAGCAAGTTGTTGTTGAAGGATCATTGCCTCCACTTGAACTTTGAAGGCATTATCTTTGACTTTCTTTGACTCCTTTTGTTCTTGCTTTTCATTTTCCTCTTGCTTGTCTAGCCTTGGCTCATGGGCTTGAAGGTTGCCAATGAGCTCATCCGTGGCTAAGTTTACAAGACTTCTCACTTCTTCAATTGAAGTCACCTTTGGTTGCCATCTCTTGGGAAGAGACCTAAGTATCTTGGAGTTGATTGCTCCTCTATACATGGGCTATCCCAAGGCTGCAAATCCATTGGAAATGGTGTGGAGCCTTGAGTACATGTATGCCACTCTCTCCTTCTTGCCCATCTTGAAGTTATCAAGCATCCCATTAATAATGTAGATCTTTGACTCCTTGACTTGTTGCATTACTTCATATGTGACACAAAATTTTCTAAATCTCATGAGTTGTGTCCCAAGATGAGATCTGATTGAACTCGGAAGGAGTGAGTGCAGCATAGATAATGCTAAATGCCTTGGCATTGAGTTTCTCTTTCTTGACGGTGGCTTCATCCCAAGTGGCTACATCCTTGGTTGGCTCTTTGTAGGGGAGAATCACCACCTTCCACATGTTGTCGTTGGTTCCTTGGAGGAAGAACTACATCATTCTTTTATAATAAAGGAAATTGGTGTTGTCGAAGACCAGTGGCCTCATGGAGAAGCTTCCCTCTATGAGTGACCCAAGTAATTCACCCATCTTCTCGCCTTGATGGAGATGTGTCGGAGAAGGTTGTGGCTCTGATACCACTCATTGGGTCTAAGGGATCTAGAGGGAGGGGGTGAATAGAGCTTCAAAACTTACATAAAACTTGTTATAACTTCAAGTTACTTCAAATAAGCTTAATTGCAAATAGTAATTTTGATGGCAATTGAAACATACAAAGCAATGATGAGAGATATTGAAGCAACCAAGTGAATATGTTGTTTTAGAGTGGTTCCACTCTCCAAACTGGGAGAGAGTCAGTCCACTACCTAGAGAGGTCAAGCTCTATGATTTCTAAGATGTCTACTCCTTATATTCACTTATAAGAGTTACAACATATGACCTTACTTTTCTGGGATAAGGATACCCAGCTTCCCTTTTAGGCCAAGGGATCCAACAACCTTACAATCAAGGGCTTACCTATCCAATAGCTAGTATTCTACCTCACATAGGTCTTACCCACTCTTGCAATCAGTTGGATGCCTTCACTAAGGTCCTCCCCTTCATGCAACGAGTCTTTGGCCTTGAGGATTTACCCACCAGCTCCTTGGATCTTCTGCCTTGATCTTCTCCTTCACTCGTAGTAGCCTTTGAGAACCTTCTCCAGCTGAAGAAGCCTTCTCCTTATCCTTCTCTTGGAGAAGTTTTCTCCAATGGAATCTTCAATAAAGGGGATTGGAAAAAGAGAGATCTTGAGAGCCTCACAAGTGTACAATGATGTAGCTCTCTCATAGGAATCATATCTCACTCATAATGAATGAAATTAGTTGTAATCAAGAGAGAGAGAGAAGGGGATCAAGTAGACTAAAAACACTGAACTATAGCAAGGACCTTGAATAGCATGAAAGAGAAACCTTAGAATGAACTCCAAGAGGTCCTATTTATATATGGGGGTGTCCACTAGAGTGTGGTATCATTTATACACGTTTACTAGTCATTTGGAGGGGTGCAACGAATATAATTTTGAGTTTTGCACCCTTCCAATGGTTAGAATCACTTTTTTGCATTCTCCCTATAGTGCATGCAGTCGAGTTTCAATAAAGATAACTCGAACGATCACAGTATGAGACAAAGACAATTTAAACCATCGGTTGAGTTTTTCCTGGAGTCAACTCGATAGATCACTTAAATTGAGTTTGCTCTGTAGATTGATCGGTCGAGTTTTGTGAGATTGAAACTTGATCGATAAGAATTCAGTTTGAAGATCCATAAAGGATCGTTCGAGTTGCCAACTCGATCGATGAAGTTGTTGTGATAGATTTTCAATATGAAATTTAAGTGATTGAATGGTGGAATTAAGTGTCCCTAATTTTTTCTCATCTTAGTTACAAGTCATATCATCAATACAAATGTTTACAAAAAGAATCTAAGGTGGTTTGGAGTGTTTTCCAAAAAAGTGCATTTGCATTTCTTTTGACTTGAACTAAGACAAGCTAGGGCTTGAGCGATTTGATCCTTTTCATGTACCTAATGCCTAAAATTGATCTTAAACAAACATTAGATACATATGAATGGAATGGTTAAGTCCTTACTAAAATATGGAAAATGTCCAACACTTAGGTCAACATATACTTCATTTACATATACACCAATTCCATTCTCATGACATGTAGAAACTCAATACATTCATTCATACACAATTCATTCATTCACCTTCACATTCACACATATATATAGATCATCAATCACATATGCACTAATAATTTACTCACATCAAATTTAAAGTTGCAACATAAGAACCACGTGTTTGAGATAGAAATAATGATATCAAACTTTAGAAATGTCATTTCTTATCCTAATAAAATTCAAAGTTCACTTTCCTTTCAAAGTCTTCTTCCATTATTCTTGTGTCTCATCTAGTTTTTCTCTCGTATAGGGCACGTGTACACCTACTAGATTTTCTAGTGTATCGAAGTATTTTGTTTTGACCACCTACAAAGAGAATGACGTATATACTTAATAAGTTTCATATGTTCATATTATCTAATGAGACTATATACTTATGATGACCAAGACTATATATATATATATATATATGGATTACTATGTATCTTGTCAATATATACTTCCATATATCTAACAATGATGTCCATATACTGCATCATGTAGTATGTTCATGCCCAACCGTTATCTTGTACAGAAGACTATAAATTTCAACATACAAAATGTAATAAATAAAATTAAGCATAGTTGGTATAAATATGAATTGGAGTCAGAAAACTACCTCAACATTCTCCTAAACTATCACTTTCTTTTTTATGTCCACCTTTTCTCCAGCTTTTTTGAATTGTTTTATAGCCCTATGCGTTAATGTAACACATTGAATTGACATTAGTAAATAATCATGTAATATATATGTTAACAGATAAAAATATAAAAATTTACTCATGTTAATAATACCTTTTCCAAATTGTGTCCCCCATTGTCTATTTTGTCACCCTTAGGATCTAGATAATAAATAGCTAGTGTCACAGGAACAACAACCAATAAGACCCAACAGTCATTCCTGAGTGATAACAAGGTAAACAAAACTCAAAATCCACAATGAAATGTAATTTCTTAATTTAAAATTATAAGCGAAGTAAGTAAACTTACCCAACATTGTATGGAGATAATATCATGCTCTTTTTCTTTTTACTAAAGTATTTAAATGCGGTAGAGTAATATAGGGTATTAGATGTAGGATCTTTAATTACACGACTAATGAATGATTGAACTAGAAATCCCACATGGGTCATTGAAAACTCTGTACAAAACCTTTATATGTGGCTGCAAAACATATATCATGTATGCATTAATATATTAGAAAATAGATCTCCATATTAAAATGAGGTATATATATATGAGATCTCATCATATCTAAAGTTCTATAACATTTGTGTTCAACCAAGCATAATGAAACAACTCCAGAACATCTTGTGGAAATATACTAGTATCATAAACCTGACCTACAACATCCTCCTTAATAGAAACCATCATAGGCAAATCTTCTTCATGTTCACCTATCCATAGTGACACACCCTTGCATTGAGGACTTATTGAGTCAAATAGGTCATGTGGAAGCCAACCAGGTAATTGAGGAGGAGGTGGAGGTGGAGGAGGACGAGCTATAAGGGATTTCTTAGGCCCTATGTCCTGAATATATATTTAATTTCATAATAATTGTCATGTATACACAAATACAAACATAATGTAAATTTACACACATCATGATCAGTATAGATAACTCTCACTTTGGGCCACATGACCATACCGCCTTCAGTTTCACCTATCGTCTCAGTCTCAGAGTGGTCATATGGAAGTGGATACTTCTTCCAAGCTTTGTAGACAAGCCTCGGGCACACACGAATCGCATTGGCGGGTAATGGAGCACCATGAAGCATGGCTCCTAATAGGGGCGGGTAAGCCTCACCCACAACAATGGCATATTCTTGTAATTTTAGGCGGCGTGGCCTCAACCCCTACAAATTTCATGAAGAACTGACATTGAGAGATTGGTGTCAATTTTTCTTAGGAACCGACATTAGCAAAAGTGACATTAAATGTCAGATTTGTACTAGTATTGGGGGCATGAAAAAATCTATCTCCGACTTTTGGCCATCTCAACATATCTCCTCTTGAGGTCATTGTAAATAGAGAGGGATGTTCTAACATCCCAAACTTTGAGGCCTTGAATAAAATTATCTTAAAAGGAATGATTTGGCTACCCATATCACAAAGGCACACCTCCTTTTCAGGGAGCCTATCATTAAAGAACTCTATGGTTAGGCGTTCTCAACTAAGAGTAGTATTAGGAGAGTGACCAGTCGGGAAGTTGATCTCGGCTTGTGTGTGATGAGGAAAAAGCACACAGCTAAGGTCAGTGGTAGTCTGTGGGGCCAATCATCATTCTTGAAACTATAATAATGCCTTGGGAAGTGGGCCTGAGCATTACAAATGATATCAGATCCATAACTCCTCCAGTAGGTGGGGCCCACATGTGCATTTGGCAAGCCATTCTTGATTCATGCGGTCCAGACATGTTGGAAAGGATTGTCCATGGTGATGTAGACACCCTTGTGCTGGTAGTTGTGATAAGGATCTGGATGTCCATGGGCCGTTCTGAGTCTGCACTAAAGTGGGAAAATATCATGAGCCCATACAATTGAGCCTTGGAGAGGATGTCAAGATTTTATGTGGGTGAGATTGTAATGTCTCAAGATTTGAGGCCTCGGATAAGATGATCTTAAAAGGGATGCTTGGACTATCCATATCAAAAAGGTGCACCTCCTTTTCAGCAAGCCCATCACTAAAGAACTATGTGGTTAAGTGTGCTAAGCATAGAGTGGTACTAGGATGGATGACTAGTCAAGAAGTTGAGCTTGACTTGTACGTGAGTGAGGACAGAGCATGTAGTTAAGGCCAATGGTGGTCTATGGGTGCAGTCATTATTTTTGAAACTCTACTAGAGCCTTGAGTAGTAGGATCAGGAGTTACAGATGCACAACTTGTATCTATCGTTTCCATAAGCCTACAACCATCTACATTCTGAGGTTCATCAACACTCAATCTAACAATATATGTAGTGACTTTTTGTTTTCATCCTCGATACATATCACAATATGTACACAACCATGGGAGATTTGGTCTTCTCATTTTCTTTAATGAGAACCACACGCTTTGATTAGGTAGAACCCTCTTAAATAGTGGTGCTTATCCATCAGACCATCTTATTTCAGTGGGATCTGAACCCAACCCTTATCTATATCCCACTTGTTAAAAAGGGGGTTAAAATCATTTTCTAAAATTTGTGATCAAATTGGACTATGAAAAAAATAATCCCTTACTAAATAGATTCACAAAAATATCCATTATGATAAGATTTCCATGTGAAACCTAAATACATAGTTTATAAACCTTGATTCTACCATGCCAATATTTGTTTTGTTGAAGATTGAAGTTTGCAGTTTTACATAATTATAAATATATGGATTGATGTACCTTATATTTTTACAAGTGATTTTAGGATTCAACTAGAGAAATGAGTTGAACTAAGCATTTACTTTTCTCAAGATATGCCAATCATGATGTTGATGCACAAATATTTGAATACTTTATTTTTATACATGCATAGGCTACATGTTGAATTCAAATTCAATTTCATGCAAGTTAATAATGATTGTTTTGAGTATTGAAGTACATATTGTACTTAATTGTTTTCCTTATATTAAATGGACGACATGAAATATCATGAATTTGTGATTTATGGTCATATTAAGGAATATTTTGTTCATGTAATGGTAAGTTTCATGTCTTAGATTAAGATCATGGAAATGTTAATGTTAAGATCAAGATCACATTCAAAAGGATGAACTCCCACTGTATTTAACGGGGATGAATCATGTCATGATAGATATATAATATTAGTCAATTATAATGTCAAGGGATCTCCCATCATCATGTCCTCTTACGTGGGAAATCATAGAGGGACATTCATATGGATATCATTTCAATTTCATTTTGTAGTTCATGCTTATATATTTAAGAAATTACTAAGTAAAGTCATGTTACATATATTACTTTCCTTGTAGTGCTAAATGCCACTTAACAATGTTTATTTTGTGAGGGCTTGCCATTGGACACTATCCCTAGATCAAGGAAGTTAATGAGTTGTAAGTGAGAACTTAAAGCATTGAAAGGATATCTAGGAAGAACCTAGTGGTCACTATCTATACTCAAGGATTTTAACATGTTTACTAGGGCTATGATCATGAGATAGATCTTTTCTTATATAACCATGTATTGGGATGAAAGTCATAGGATGTTTCATGTGTTAGTCGTACCTACTTCAAGAGTCACCTATATCAATCTTATATCATTAATTCCAAGTATGTTTCATTATCAAAATTGTTTTTGATGTTTGTTTTATGTGGCATTCCTTCAAATGGTGATCCATATTACAGAAAACAAGAGATTACTTATGCTTGTATATGTGTTTGGAGGGATGTTATAATCACAATGCTAATATAAAAGTAATCAATAGTAAATGAAGCTATCATGTGATTGAATCATTCAACGTACAACATTGCACATTAACTATAACGAGATAATCATTGCCAAAATGATATGGTCATGGATATTATGGATGAGCCAAAAAAACAAGCAAATAAAGTAAAATCACATGAGTGATAAATAAGAAATATACATATGGAAACTAAAAGGTTTGTTAAAAACGTGCCCAAGCCACAAATAATAGGAAGTTCAAAATAAAATTTGATAAAATAGTGAAATATGTCCATACCACACAAGTAACTTCATTGTAAGGAATAACTATTTTTTAAAATGAAGGACATGTTCAAGAGATAATTCGTGTGCTTCCTACCCTAGGTAAAGTAGCATTTTATAGAGGGACGGTATTTGATAGTGATTATGAATTAGAAATGGATCTATAGAGAAAGAAACAAAGTTATTATACAAAATGATATAGTGATATTAACACAATAAAAATGGCAAAGTCACCATTCAATTAAATGGAAATTTGTAAGTGGAATTTAGTAGGTAGAGTAGAGGGATATGATATGATAGGAGAAGAAAAACATATGTAAATAACACACATAAAAGAGAGGGATAAATATTCTTTAACATATTATAAATAAAGAATTTTGATATTTAGGAGGCCTTGTGTGATAGTGCCATGGTGACTGATCCATACCATAGTGTTTCACTACTATGACCATATCAATGATGAAGGTTGAAGCTACATGTAATGATCATATTTGTGCTTGATTAGTAAACTAGGGTTTACCTAAATGATTACATGCTTGATTATATTGAACATCGTTTAGACTTGATTAATGATAATAGATCAATTGTGATATTTCAAACCTAAGAAGAAACTCTAACTATGATTTTAGTTTGAAAAATTAGGGTTTGAGAAATGTAAACCCTAATCGGAAAAAATTAGGGTTTTGATAGTACATGAATATGAAATTTGATCAGGATAGCAGTGTGGTAAATGATTTTTCATATTTTCTACAAATTTTTTATTTAATTGAATTTTGGATATGATATGGATAACTCAATCATGCATATTGGAGAAAATTTTTAAAATATTTGAGTGTTCTTTGAATGTGGTTCTCGATCGAACTATACTTCGACCAAAATGCTGACAGAGTGTTTTTCAGTAGTGTATTGTTTTATTTTAAATTATTTATTGATAACTCGAAATGATATGAAATTTTAACTGGTGATCTGAAACTAAATCATAAACAACATGTAAAATTTTTATAATTTTTGGATGTGTTTAGACCTTATCAGTAGATGAATTATAGTAATATTTTTATGACATAAAATATAGCTGAAATAAGAGAAAGTATAGTGAGGGGTCAATGTGCAATTGATCCAAGCATCTCAATTTCTCTATATGGTCAACCTAACACACAAGGATCTCTCATAATTCGTGATTCAATCAAGAGAAATGAAATCCTAGAGAGAGAGGGAGAGTTAGGGTTTGAGAGGAGAAAGTGATGAAGATGCTGACCTAGGGTTTTGCGGTCCGAGGAATGATGAAATCATATAAGTTTAGCTTCTTTGCATAGACTTTAATAGTGAATCTTCTCTCACATGTCAAGATTCCGTCCCTCCTTTGATTTGATCCAAAATGGTATCAAAACTTCCCCTTTTCTCACTCTTTCTTCATAATCTGTCATTTTTAGGGTTTCCGAGTTGAAAGGAAGAAGAATCAGGTGAATTGCTAGGGATATGATATGAGATGAGATTTTCAGGGATGAGCTGTATTTTTAAGCTGTTTTACAACTTAGGGTGAGTGGGTAAAAGTATATTTCAGTCAATTGTACTCAATTAGATGGTTTTAATTTATATTCTCGATTTCTCCCTAGATGACAATAAATGAAAAGAACTATTCTTGAATTCAATTTATAGAATACTTCAATTCATGTTCCAACTATGATCTGAAAATGTTTATATGATGACATGGATATAGATATCCATGTATCTTGAATACTACAAAATTAAGAAGTTTATTGAGAATCTTCTAAAGATCTGAATTTTCAAGTTATTCGGGTGCTTGAACAACATTATAGCTGAAATTCAGATTTATGCTTATATGATCTTACTTATGTTCCTAGTGCATATAATTCTACATGTTTGATATCTTGATTTGATATATGGACAAATAGAGTTTCTGATTTTTCACAATACATATCTTGTGAATAGCAAGTAATTAAGGATGGAAACCCAATCTAGTATGCTTTTAGAAGTATACACATCTAATTTAGTAGTAAATGGCTGATTGAAATGATTCATGTGATATTGTGGGATTTTATCTGAATATTATCTTATATGCATACATGCTTTGTTTATGAGATTCAAATTTTCTAACTCAAATACTTGTCATGAAATGCATATGTTGTTATGCTATTGCAAGTAGAGGGATATGACATGCCCTAGATAGGTATGTTATCGATGTCATGCATAAATGTGAGAAATGTTGAATAAGAATATTTATATTAGTAGACATGATATATGTTTGAATACCTGAGAAGTGCTATATGTGCATGAGTAAGGAGAAACCCTAAGAAAGGGATAAACAATATGTTAAGCATTCAGTTCAGTATTATTAGTGTATTAAGAAGTTCAATTGCTTGATTCTAGTGAATAAAGTGACAAGTTGACATGTATTATGTTTATTTAAGAATTTTAGTCTGCCTGTATGTATTGTATGATGATTACTCAGAATATCACAGTATTTTGAATATACTACTCTGCCAAGTTTAGAATGATATACATGTTGTATTATAAATTTCAAATAAATAGACGCGGTACCATAGAGATACCAGAGTCAATTATAAGTAAGGAAAAGATACAATATAGTAAGTGCTTTCCAAGAATAATAAAATAATAGACTTAGGGGCCCTGAACACCGTAGATTCCCTATGAGAGGTCTGCGCCGTAGGGATGAAATGACCTAACCCTAGCAGTGTCCAGTATATGGGGGTCGGAATATACTAACAGGTGGTACGAGAGACGAATCCCTAGTGGAAGTCTCCTTAAAAATACAATATGTAGTGTCCAACATCAACCAGAGGTCCTGGTGGCACTAGAGTACAGAAAAGCCAATAGGTGGCTTGACTCTCCGCCTGTGTGCCAGGTTAGAAGAGTTCAGTTTTTACGACATAATAGGTGTGCCGAGGCCATAGGTGTTCTAGAGGCGTCTGTAAATGGATATCTGGAATCCGCACATTCGATCCGAATTTGAGTCTGAAATTTTAAAAAATATATGACATCTGCATAATCAGGAATACATTTGGGATATCAAATAATATATCTACAATTTTCGGATAGGATATGGGATATGCTATATCCACTCCGAAAAAATCCAAATTTGACAAGTATAAACATATACTATTAAATATATATTATATATATAAATATTAAAATATAGATTTTTATCATATATATTCATAATAATATCAATATTTTCTATATATAATTTATGATAATAAGTTTATGATTTTTTATGATAATATAATATTTATCAAAATTCGAATATTATTTGTCGGATCGAATTCAGATATCATTCCATGATATTAGTTGGGTATCAGATCAAATATTTTTTGCGGATTCAAACATCGTATATGAGGACATTTTGGGTGTGTATAAAAATATGCGATCCATATTCGATCCGTTTAGAGGTCTACATTTTGGGTGTGTATTCATCGCGTGTGAACTAATATATTGGTCGTGTGCTATTAGTCAGACCGGTCTGTGTGTTCTAGCAGTCTGTTTGCGTGTTAATTAGTTAAGTATGTCAATGTCAAAAGGAATGTCAAAAGGAATTGGAGTTGAGTTGACTGTTTGAGTACCAGTAGATGATTCTCTTATTTTTTTTTTTCCAATTGAGTTCATCACACCCATCAATGTTTATTCAAGTTCCAAGGATTGTGTGCTAGCTCATTTTATCAACAATTTTGTATACTTCATCAACATGTTTGACAACCATGGTTGCATGTTTTAATAGCAAGTTTGCGTACTTCACCAATTTGTCTACATATTCAATAGTTTGTATACCCGTTAGTAGTCTAATATGTTTGTGTGCTTACTTGTTTACAAATTTATTAAAGAATAGATAATTTTAATCATCCAGAATTCTCTTTTAATGAATTGTAAGTAAATTATTTATTATATAACTTATTATTAACAAACATCAGGTTGAGGAAGTCAACCGTCAATTAATAGAATTATCATCTTTCAATCAGTTGTTTGTAAATTATTTTGAGTATTAGTTTCATAATTCTTGGACAATTGTAGTAATCACATATACATATTAGAGGGAGTCACTTTGTTAATTAATCAATTTGTTCTCTTTAAAGTTCTATATTTATATTATTCACATGCTATAAGTTCCAATAATTCATCTGGTAAGTAATCATCAACCGATACATGTTTAAAAAGAAAAGAAGTACATATAATTTTGCGAATGACATGTTACAAATTAAAAAAAATCTTTTAAAAATTGTTCGAATATTTTCTTTCACCCGGGTAATCTAATTAGATAGCACGTGCTTAGCACGTGTTTTCCACTAGAGTGTACTTAAAAATGCATGTTTAACGAGTCATTTGCATCTTCAACAACTCTGCAATTGGTGAGAGCAATAATACCCCCAACATTTGCTTCTTCAACCACTCTGGCAATTGGTGAGTAATAATACCCTCCTTCATCTGTAATAATACCCCTTTTAAGTTTTTTTGTGAAGGGCAACAGCTGAAAATGATTGAAACGTGTCCTCTACTTCCTTCGTCTCGCCGGCCTTGTTCGTGACGATCTGCGGTGGGTATGCAAAATCCTGAATACATATGATGCATAGCTTTCATAAAGAAATGGAGCTACCTCAAAGACTAAAAGCTGCCACGGCCCTTCCAGCTCTCCTACCTAGAACACCTTAAAAGGAACCGCTGTAAATGACCGCCCTGCCATATCCATATGCCGCTCCTGTTGCTCCTCACGCGGGGAGACTGACAATTCACCGGCGACATTGACAAGGAGGCAGGTTAATGCCAATCTTCTGGAAGCTTAAACCCGAGAACTGGACACTAGTGGTTGAGAGTCGAGGGAGGGAGACGTATGATAATCCATCCAACAGTACATGTGTGAGTACATTCCATAACTGTTCGAGGAGCAGAACAGCTCCCATTGTTGGCATCATGTACAAAACAGGCTGGGGTAGCATGCTCCAGACCGGTTCCCTCCTTTCAACCAAATACTACTACTGCAGAGATGTGAAATAGGAATCATAAATGGGGATGCGGGTAGAACAAACAATGGGAAAAAGAACAGTAAGAAACGAAGGAAAGTAGAGGATATACAGCTGTCCCCGAGGTAAAAATGGCAGACAGAGGTTATGCTGCTTCACCAAGTTGCTCACGCATCTGATCTTCTTGAATGACAGACAGATTCGAAGGGAGGTGGCGTGGCCTTGTGTGTTTTTATTTAGAGAAATGATACCCGGGTTTGAGATACGGATGACGTTGGAAGGTGATCGCGGAGTGTCAGCATTGGAGAGGCAAGAGAGCAGGCTGTGTCAGAAAAGAGATAGTGAAAGAAGCTAGAACAAGGATGAAAACCCAGACGCGGTGTCACTACCGGTGAGCTACAGCTGTGTATAGCTGCTTCACCATTAAGTAGTGGAGGAATTAGAGATGTACTATCTGCACTACAGTTAGGACGGTTTTAGTGTATTTTCTTTTTCAGAAACGGAAAGGTGAAGAAAATGACTGTGGGAAATTTATTAAGTGGCAGCTGCAAATTTCAGGCAAGAAGCAAGGAAAAACTGCCTGTTGTGTTGTTGGGTAATGGAAGGTCAGATTTTGCAGGCAGATCTCTCTTCTTCAGAGCATGAGAAGGCAGAAGAGGCTTTCCCACCCTCCCTCCTCACTGACAGACCTCACATGCCCATGAAGACAGCCACAGACCCACCCTTCAATAATAATCCACATGGCAGGGAGAGAAGACACCAAAAGCAGTGCTGACCCACTCATCGTTTTCAACAATTCCCTTCCCTCCATACCCAGAAACGGGAAACTAGCCCCCACTTACCCTCCTCTCCCATCCATCTTCTTCCCTACTACTGCAACAACCAATCCCCCACCACCATGCCAATGGGGATAAAACTAATCAAACAAGGAGCAGCACACAACAACAGTTTACTATTCTACTGTGACCCTCGCCTCAGCAGAGCATGAGCCTGGTTTCTGTCCTAATCTAATCTATTGCCCAACTCCCCCCTCTCATTCTCATCAGGATTGTTGGGTTATTAGTATGACAATACAGCTTCACTGCGCCTTCGCGCCCTCTTCTCCTCTTCATTATACCATTCGGACAAGATAGAAGGGAGGCATAGAAGCAGGAATAAGCCAGAAGGGCTTCTTCTTATAGAAAACATCTTCCCTCCCCTGCCTCCCCCCCTCCGCCACCCCCCCCCCCCCCCCTCCCTCTTTGATCTGTCCTCCATTGACACACACCTGGAAATTGGGTGTACTGCCATCAATGCATGGGAGCTTCTTCTTTCCCTCTCCTCTCCCTTCGGTGGTCACGTCTCTGGGGAGTTGCTCCAGTGCCCCAAGACTAGAATTTATCCTTGTACTGCCGCGGGAGATTTGAGCCCTTAATTCCTCTGTCAGTCAGTACATACCAGTTGATATTGATCTTCCTTGTGGGTTTTCTGGTGTAAATGGTACATTGCAGTGGGAAGTACTGCAGGCAGCCGAGCCAAGAGGCGTGTTCTTGATACGTTTTGGGGATTTGCACTCAAGTGGAATAACATCAAAGTTGATACTTTTTGTGGGTTTTCATTTTCTTTGGCGAAACTAGTTGCTGTTTTGTGTGAATTGAGAGGCAACCGCTCGTGTTGGGGTGGAAGCGGTGGGAGATTTTGGATCCAGTAGGACGGCCTTTTCGCTCCCCTGTTTCTCTCTTGCGGGTTGTGGGTTATCTCTGCAGTTCCGTCGTTCTCTGAAGCGGCTAACGGACATCTATTTCTGCTCGTTCTTCCTCCTCCTGGTACTTCTAGTCCCTTTCTTGGTTCGTTGGCGAAGTCTGGACTTCTAGTCGGTTCTGCAACAATTTGGTGAAGAGAAATCTTGAGAAGAGATGTCTGCTAAGCTTCTAAGCGCGTTTGCTGACGAAAACCAGGACTTGCACAGACAAATCGGGTGCATGACTGGAATCTTTCAGCTGTTCGACCGCCAACACATGCTCACCGGGAGGCGTATCAATGGACAGAGTCCCAAGAGTCTGCCTTCAGGTACGGCTACGCTATACTCTTGCAAACTTCTGAATGAACCCTCTTCAAACGTCAGGATGTGCTGTTTGGTGCGTTTCCAGTTTTCCTTGTTTTGATTCTGATTTGTCTCATCCTTTTTTCTTATAAAACCGATTCCTCTCGCAAAAATCTTAATATTTCGTGGAATCGGAACAATTGTTACCGCTAAAGATAGAATCCTTGGTTTGGAAAAAAATAAAAAGCAAAATATTTCCTCTGAAAACATTAAGCTGAAGATACAATTATTTTCCCCTTCGTGAGAGACAAAAGAGTCTCACTCCAAAGCGGAGATCAATCAGTAGAGCATATATGCGATACCGGCAGTTTTGTTGTACTGTTTACCGTTTTGAGTCGATTGAGGCTGATATCAAGTATATTCCCGAATAGAGATTTCAACATTTTTTTTACATAAACTTTTTAAATCTTTGTTAATTGGCCGCCCTCTCTGAGTGGTATAACTGTTTTTGTCTTTCTTGCAAACAAGGTTCCTTTTCTTTGATGGTTATTGGTGGAAGTATATTGAAAACCTATTATCCAAAATAGCAGTGTACCGTCATGCTTATGGGACTAAGCTACAAAACAAAATCATTCGTACCCAAACAAGAAACAGACAACCTTCATGAATTTGTGGCAACCTAATGGTTATCAAGCATTCAAGTTACTTTTTGATGATCTCACCAAGCTTTGATCTTTGCAGGAGCAATCAGCGCAGAGCTTCATGCACGGTCTCCACAGGTACTGGTAAGTGCATTGCTTCTACTTCTGAAACCTTCCTCAATAGTCGATGCTCTTTTCTTTGAAATGGTAACCATGTTCCACCTTTGTAATATACAGGACAAAAATCGGAGCGTGAATGAGAACCATAGATTCTCGATAGAGTCTGCCAGACCGTCATTCTCATCGTCTTCTTGTTCCTCTTCCTTCTCTTCCCTGGAATGCAACAAGCAACCGGTTCAGGAACCGTCACTTCCTGAGAGGAGCTCCCTCGAGACAACCTTCAAGTGCTCCCCAAATGTGCACTCACGGGTCAACAGTAGAACCAGTCACTCTACTCCTCACAATCTTCCCCACAACTCATCGTCTGCCCAGCCTGGCCGTGAGTCCGTTGACTTCAGAGATGTTGTCAAGGACTCCATATACAGGGAATCCAATGGCCTCTCGATAAAGACATCAGTTACAGACAACGTGAAAAGAAGTGAGGTGAAGCACAGAGACTCACCTAGACCGCTGCCTCTGTCCAAGTCTACGGATGGGCCATATGTTGTCGCGATAAATGGGAGGCCGAGGACGCCGATGAACCTTGAAGAATCTCTGCGTGCTCTTGCGAAGCTGAAAGAGGCACCTTGGTATTATTCTGAAACAACGGAACCGGCAAGATCGTCATATGAAGCAAAGGAAGCACCTCGATTCTCGTTCGATGGGAGAGAAGCTTCTCGTGCATCAATGGACTATCGGGAGAACAGGGCGGCTGCTAAACTCAGAGAGCTACCGAGGTTGTCTCTAGATAGCAGAGAAAGTTCCTTGCAGGGTTCTAATATCAACTTGAGATCAACGTCAGTTCGGAATAATGAACTGGAGAGGAGCGTTTCAAGTCATCGACCACATCAAAACTTTGCTTCGCAACAAGATTCAGCCTGTGCCAAGCGACCACCTAGTGTTGTCGCTAAACTTATGGGGTTGGAAGCAATGCCCAACAGAAACCAAACAACCCCAGATCGGTCAGTGGGGTTGGCTAGTGCAGATACCCAAAAACAAGGCGATATTTCAAACAGGCAAAGGTCGGATACTTCACGCTTGAAACCTATCAAAATGATCGACGAAAATAAACAAGATTACCTCACCTCACCGAAGCTCTCTGTCAGGGAACCACCAGATACTCCTAAGAAAGTTACCAGCCAAGCAAGAATTACCATAGAAACAGCTCCTTGGAGTCAGCAGGTCAAGGTACGCAACTCTACTCAAATCGGGGTCGATTTCAAGGAAACTCGTACTGTACCACGTCATGAATCCGTTTACGGTGAGATTGAAAAAAAACTGAAAGATTTGGAATTCCAGCAGTCCAACAAAGACTTGCGGGCTCTAAAGCAAATTCTTGATGCCATTCGAGCAAAAGGTCTGTTGGAACCCAAAAAGGGTGCGGAGCAACCATCTCTGCTATCCGGTCAGAAGACATATGGGTTCCGTGCAGACGAGCTGCCACGGAAATCAGCAGATGTGCCAATTCTTAAAGAAATCCACACTATACCTACTCTGATAGAAGGAATTAGTACTTCAAAGCCTCTAGAGTCTCCCATTGTAATCATGAAGCCAGCAAAATCTTTCAACAAAAGTAGCTTATCAACTCCAGATGACAACATTTTTGATGGCCCAATTGGACTTCCAAAGGTGCGCACTGATGATTCGGTTGATAACAGAAAGGCTCCGGTTGCCAACCAGGCTATAAAAGATCGGGTTACAAATAACACATTCAGGGAATCTGAAATTTTGGTTTCTGCAGCCAAAGAAAGAAAGAACATAAACAGGATTGACAAAAGCTCACCGAGAGCTCAGCCTAGGACTTCAAGAAATTACCCAAAACAACATTCATTGACATATGAGAATGATGAAAGTTCAACAAAAAGTTCAAGCTCAGTGAGTCCAAGGCTGCAGCAAAAGAAACTAGTAGAGAAGCAGTCCCGCCCGTCTACTTCTAGTGGATCGAGTAAACAACAAAGGCAGTCTAGGCAGGCCTCTGAATCCGTCTCTCCAAGAAATAGAATTAGGGCGAAGCCGAAACCGGTACCAAGGGATGGGCACATGAATGAGATAACTGAAGCAAGAAGTTCAAGCCCCCTCATCGAAGAGGTTGTTTCTCTAAGATCAGACAGCAATCTCAGCAACGGATCCCAGGTGGAAGTTGAAGTTACAAGCGCACATCAATTAACACTTTCAGCATCGTCTCTATCACATGCCAGCCTAGGTTCACGTGCAAGGGCTACTGCTGATACATCATTTGCAAAGCAGGTAAGCTAAGTTCATTTTGAATAATTTGACTATAATCTTAACTCTATCTTGATCTATAGTATTTGTATCAAATATATATGTGATGATTCGTTGCAACCATTGTGTATCTAGGTTTTATTTGTTCCCGGCTCCACTCTTGGAGCTTGTTTATCTTGCATTTGTCACAGGAGAGGGATATGATGAAGATTGGTTAATTTTTTTTTTTCTAGTAAGGAGAAACAATTGATAACTCTTTTTAGAATTCAATTATGTGGCTATTTAATGTAAGGAGAGGGATACACTCTGCTGTGTAGACCGAATGCTTTTTGCACATACAGTGACAATTCTTCCATTAAAAACATATGTAATTTGTTGGACAAACAAATAATTTGATGTCATGTATTATTAGTTTGCATGAGGTAGGTGCCATCTGTGCCTGTCTTTCCCCATTAAAAGGTTGTCTCGGAGTCCAATATAATGCTTTGAACTCTGTCCTTTAGCCGTCAAGACAAAAAGATGTGGCTCCGCTAACCTACTTGAAAGTATTCATGCTTAGACATATTTACTTCTGTACTCCAGGGTTGCAAACCTTACTACCATTATGATGGCTGTAGTTTCTCATAGAACTAATATTATCAATTGATAAGCTATGAATAGACTGGTAGCAAAAACTATCAGGGAAGTTATGGTTTTTATGATCTTTTTGGTACTCAAAATGACTACTAAAATGTGTTTGGTCTAATTCTATGTCATTAGTTGATCATTTATCTTCTGTTTTCTCAGAATGAGCTAAATATGAAGGTCGATTTCTCATCAGCAACAGTCACTCATGAGCAACCTAGTCCAGTCTCTGTCCTCGATTCATCGTTCTACAGAGATAACTCGCCAGCTTCACCTGTGAAATGCAGCTCGATTTTTTCAGAAGGTAAGGTCTTTTGTATACTTTACAAACTGTGTTTGCTTTCCGACATCGAAATTCAAGTCTGTGTTTATTTGCTGATAGAGGCAGCTCATTTGTTAATATTTTTACAACTACATTTTATAGACTTGCACAGCATTCAACTAGCGCAATGGTAGCTCATGCCTACTTGTTAAGAGAATGCTGATAAATGAAACACATTGACAATTTAGACAGAAAAACTGATTTAGCCTCCCTAAAAGCAGTTTGGACGCACATCTGCAGCTGCTATTAACTTGTTGGTGACTACAATAATTTATATCCTCTAATGGAAGAACTTAGGCCGAGCTTTGCACTGATATCTTTGAGCAAATGGCTTCCCATACATTCAAATTTGGGAGTGCGTGGCTTTTCAAAAGCACCCAACCAGAGATTTAAAGGTGTGAATGAATGTTTGTCAGTTACTCTCACCTTACTTAAACAAACCCTTCCTTCTTGCTACATGGTCACTAATATATTTCTCCCCGACCAAACAAGTCCTTCATTGCCAAGCACTCTTTGTTAATGGGGCAACAGAATAAGGACTCTGGTCATAAAATAACAGTTTTTGATTTTACTAAGAATCCATGTTACTATAAGAGCTCTGTCCAACAATAATTACTTTCAGAATCAAGTAATTGTTGACTAAAGCTCTTTAAGTAATGATAGTTACTTTCTGAATATCAATAAACAATCTTTTTATTCCTGCCTTTCACAGGATTAATGCTATTCGTTGTTGATAATAACAATATCGAGTAAGAATTATTTTCCAAATCATTAGGTTTTTTAAATAATTACATATTGTCAAAATTCCAAACATATTGAATTAAAGGGTTACAAGTGTGCCACCTGTTTGTTCACTGTATTCTTTGTGTTCTTTCTGTAATGTCAAATGCTGGTGCGAAAACTTCTGTAAGGTTTGGGTTCTTCTTTAACACCTCTGTTTTTCTTTGTTGCAGATCAAGAGCCTCGACTTTCTGCTGATATCCATCACGGAGAGGATTGGAGAGCTGCTGGAAATATTGAGAGTTCGCCTGCCTTTCAACCCGCTGGTGAACTAAGTCATAGCAAGCTAAAAGATATAGAAATCCTAGTTAAGAAACTCAGGCAACTAAGTCAGCCAAATGGGAGGGAGGATGCTTGTGACCATATTGCATCACTGTGTGAAACGCAGAAGCCAGATCACAGGTATGTGTCCGAAATACTATTGGCATCTGGCCTCCTCCTCAAGGACTTCAGCACTGGCACTGCCGGGATGGATTCTGTTCAGCTCCACAAGTCTGGGTTTCCAATAAATCCTGAACTGTTTCTGGTTCTTGAGCAAAAAAAGTCAGCCGGTTCTAGAAAACTGGAAGATGTCTATGAAAATGTCCCAGAACTGAGGATGAATAAAGAGAGAGCTCACCGGAAGCTCATATTTGATACTGTGAATGAGATATTGGTTGAAAAGTTGCAGCTAGGATACACAGGTCTTCAACCTGCTTCTTGGCTCTGTAGGAGGGCGGCGCAGAGGATCCCAAGTGGCCAACGTCTACTAAAAGAGCTGTGCATGGAGATTGATCAGATGGAATCCAATAGCTTACAACATATATGCATTGAAAGTGAAGAGGATGATGGAATTACTTCTATTCTGACTCAGGATATTGCATGCCAATCTGATGGGTGGACTGGGCATGCTAAGGAAATTTCTGGCTTAATCGTGGATATTGAGAGATCCATATTTAAGAAATTGATAGATGACGTCTTAAATGGAGAGATTGTTCCAGAAATGCAGGCTAAATCAAACAGAAGGCGCAGACAACTATTTGTCAAATAAGTAAATTTCCATATAGGTTCCAATTATTTTTTTATTAGAGCCAAATGTAGTATCCTTTTTCTGACTTGTTAGTGTGATCGATCACATAAATTGAAAAGGAAGGCAATACCTGTCTCATAACAGCATGAGAAATCTGTAAAAAGTGTTTACTTGACAACTTCAAAGCATAGAAGTATGCTGTTACATACTAGCATATTGTTATGTTCTATTTTGGGAGATTGCATATTGAGAAACTTGAAAATTAACTGGTTCATCATGAGCATCAAATGAGAAAAACCTCATAAGGAAGTCGGCACCTGGAATAGAATCTTACTCATAGAGTGCCACCAATGACACCACTGGTGGATCCATTGGTTGATCCGGTATAATCGTTTGTTTGGATGTTATGTTGGTAAGCACTATGGTGTAAGATTTTTATTTAGATCATCAATAGAGTACTATATTAATTGAGAAATCCATGTAGATGTTTCACAGGTGTTATGGAGTAAACCTGTCTAAGAATATCACATTGGACCTAATTGGCATTGATACAACATAAAAGGTTTCAGCATCAGCAGTAACCATTTTCGCAAATCAAGAACACCGGATATTACTAAGCATTCCTTTCTACCTTGACCACCCCCCATGGCTTGGCAAGTTGGCCACTGAACAAGAAGCTGCGCTATGAAGAGTTGCCACCACAAAATACCTTCTAAACAAAGATGTACACGATTTTTTGTAGGGTTGGCTTAGTATGCGATCAAAGTGTTGATAGACATTAGTGCCAACTTCAAACCGCTTGAGCATTCGCCTCGATGTGATTACTTCATTTTGGGATTCAGGAATGCACTTAATGGAAGGATTAATGTTCACAATGAAATTGTAATGTATGAATCTACTGCACTATATTTTAATTAGGGGATATAGTAGAAACGTTATTGAGTTGTTAATTAACTATATCTGATAGGGAAGAAGTGTTGAATCCATTGGACAACCCACCATCTTAACCAAGCGTTTGAAGTGTTATTTCACTAGGTAATGCAATGAGTGTCTCATGATCTTGTATACATACAATAATTGCAATAATTATAACGAGCCGATCATGATCCAACATATAGAGGAATATGTAAAATAAGAACTAATCGAAAACCATACCGAGTCCTAGGATACAACAACTACAACCACATAGGCACACACCAAATATGGATGGAGAATGATTGTTAGATGCATACTAAAGACAAAGTAATATGAAACATTTAGTAGGGTAGGGGGAAATTGTTCATTTTCAATCAAGATCTTATTGTGACGGTTTATTAGAATATTATACTTTGACAATGATTTTTTCTCCTAGAAATAGAAACATAGCTACCTTATATGAATAACAATTAATCAAATCATTTATGAATTATATAACAAATACCACATTATGTCTAAACATTCTTCATGACTAGGTAAATTTACTTCTTACTTGTCAACATTTTATATGATAGTAGATTGATGTGTATCACCATGCCATGTCATAGTAAAAAGGAAATCTCCAAGTTCACAATTTCAGTAACACCAAGAAATAATGTTTCCATTTTGGTAACATGTTTTAAAAAATGACGTTTCCAACTCAGCAAATTATAAATCTTTCTATTAAAAGTCCCATAATAAGTTCCTTATGGTCAAATAGTATTGATGTTTTGTGTAACTCCCCAAACAAAAATCCATAAGTAGTAGGGGATATCAACATGCAATAAATAATGATTCATTGCACACCAACTCTACCCTACTCTTTGTGTTACTTTGTCCATTAAAAGACACCTAGGAAAGCCTTTATGGTTGGTCAGCCATCTGGTACCACTTAAGAAAAACACGCTTATCTATGTTGATAGGTTGTTCCTATAATAGATGCACCTTTACTTGATATCTCCTAATAGATTGAAAATGAGGCACACCTATTCTTTTAAAAAAGGGATAACATTTTATTAATCCAGTCAAATGGAGTAGATATCAGTAGCATAAATATTACATATTTAGATCATCTATTACATTTAAATTATTGAATAATTTCCACTTGAAGGAAATTAACAACTATAATAAAATTTATCTAAGTTAGAATATTAAGTGCAACTGAATATATTCCTTTGACAATCCAAGCTTGAACATAATATGATTGAAATCATGCAGTACACTGCATCTATCTTTATAAATTGGTTGCAACTCTATCATCTAAAGAATCATGACCTAGTTGTTCTTCAAGATGCTTCCTTGCTTGGCTCCTTGTATGATAAGGGACTAGCTTTTATTTTCCACTTGTAGACCTGAGTTCTCTGTCCATTTTCCTTATAGTATAAGCCAATGATAGGATTTCAACAATTAGAAATGGGAAATGGTTTAGAAGGATTATTTATTTGGTTATTTCTTTGAGAAGCATTTATGGTATAATCATTAGAGTCGGTAGTATGAAAATTGCCTTACATCCTTCACCGTTAACCACTGAACGATCACACATAGTTTATTACAATGTTTGGCGTATATATTTCTATAACAAACTAGAATGTATCATGTTTTTCACCCGTACAATGGTAGTAGTATGGTTTTTATCCACCAAATATTATTTCCTCCTTTGTGTCTAGACCTTGGTTGCAACACCAAAAGAGTGTGACTTGGTTGCAGTTGAGGGTGACGCCGCATCTTCCTCTATCTCCATTGTCTCTTTGTCATCATATTGAACTAGGGTTGCTTATCTATTTTGAATAGAAGATAGCAACCCATAAATCGGTACCGTAAATTCCCATTCATTCTTGTTGGGTGACATGTATCTAGATTTTTTTCACAAAATGTTTGCCACCAATCTTCTGTCTCCACCCATTTCACACTTGCAACATCTTGCTCATGTATAGAAGAAACTAAGTCATCTAACTACGTTTGTGATTTGCGAACTCTGTGAACATGGTCATATATCCACAACAAGTACAGACTCATACTCCACACAGAGATCCTAACATTTACAATAACCGCTGGATGGATGGGCATCGAGGTGTCAATTTCTATTACAAGACTTGTAGACCTACTCTTGTATAACTTGTATCAGTCTGCCAAGTTCCTCTCATTTTTTTTTGAAGCTTACTGAGTTATACAAATGCAGGGGAAGTCAAGAACTTAATATCAAGTAATGATTCTAGGAGGAAGTTGGAGAAGGGATGTAATTTGTCTACCACTTCCAAACATAAGGCAAGATCTGAAAATTGTCCACGACTTTCCTGTAAGTGCTTTGATGTAATCATGATCACATGTGCATTATATTGCAAAATGACATATGCTCAATTCATGCAACCTCCAATTTCCCATCAGTTTCTGTAAGAGATTTAAACAACTGTTAATCTTAAGTACCCAATGCTCCTTCCAATCAACTTGATGATAACTACAAAACACCATGTCTTATATAAACTTTGTAGGCTTCAGTCACTATCAATAGCTCAAGTGATCCTCTATCATTGAGTACTGATACGTCTTCAGGATCAACAATTTGTTGTTCATCTTATGGGAAGTATTCATTGGGATTTTAATAAATTGAACCTATTGTTATGTCACATATTGATCTTGTAAAACAATTGGAAATGGATCAACCAGATAAGATGCCAAAGGACTTAAAAAAATTGTGTCATACACAAGCATGTTTGTAGTAGGAAGATTTGCTTCTACAATGTCAATTGTCGTCAAAACACTCCTTCCTCCGATTCCTCCATAGATGAGATCGATACTGATTTCATTAATTCTTAACCTAGGGTTGAGATATCCTTCTTGCCCCCCATGATTTTCATTGCAATATAGCTAGACAAACATCATATGTGCTCTCTATCGGTGTGATGGCGACAACCACCAATGTTTGCCTTTTGATGTTCCTCTTTACCATCATCATGAGTAAACTTATCATTGTTGGTCTCCTAGTTTCAATCAACAATTCCAATCTTGTAGATGTCGTTCATAATGTCATTAAGGAAGCTTAATTAACCTATCTCATGGTGATTAATGATGAGATCGTCATTACCACATCATCCTCTGATGCATTAGTTTTCAACAACTTTCACATGCCATTTTATGGGCATTAATTGTGTATGTTCATTATGAAATATGTTTATGCATTATTTTCTATCATTATCCCGTAAACCATTATTGCATAAAATATTTAATAATTCTACTAAATCATGCTAATTTATTATCTAAAGTAGGGCTTATTGCATTGTGTATTGTTGCAGGCAATTGGAGCACTAAGTGACAGCTCAGTGCCACTGACACATCTTTCTATCAATGGTATCGATAAACCAAAAATCTATAGAAGGGAAATAGAGAAATCTCGATGCTATCGAGAGTGGTGTAAATGCTATTAAAAGTTGTAGTCAGTGTTGCTAACTCAAGATCCAAGGAGCATCAGAACTCGAGAGTAATTATCCTGGTGCCACCGAATGGCATGTCAGTGGTGTTGACTTCAACATCCAAGGTGCATCAGAACTCGAGGAGCAACTCAATGCTATCGACGAGTAACATTGGTAGTACCAACACAGTTCAAGAGATTCAAGTTGGCTGACTACTCGATGCAACCAACATCCTGTCGATGGCACCAACACTACATGATTAGTTTTGATCTGAAATCAAGTCAGATACAATGGTCGCGACTTAATGACGACCAAAGCTTCACTTATGACCTAAAAAGGGAGTATGGATAAAAATATGGATCATAGTTATCATGTTCTTACAGAGCAAAAAGTAGGGAAATGAGGAGGCAAACGAGATAGTCAGGAACTAGACGCTCCAAGCACTTATGGAGGATATATTTATAGATGGAACACTGCAGATCAAGGTGTTCATTAGTGGGGATTGCTGAGACAACTTCTCTAAGGATTCTTACATTGTTTTTCTAATGTTTAGCTTGTTTTATTCCTCTTTCTTTCTTTTTACAACATAACAATCATGTATGTCTAAACCCCATATTCTTTAGGACCCGAGAGTACCTAAAATTGCATGTATTTGAATTCTATAAACTAATAATTTATTTTCTTCATTGTGGACGTGCATATATGATCTTTTCATTGATTTGTTCATGTTTGATCACCATAATCAAATTAATATATTACTAATTACTTTTGGAGAGGGATTAGGAGTCAGATAAATTATAGATCCACATATCCTATATCACACTTCAGAAGAAGGCTTACTGCTATGAACAAATAACCTAGAGATTTTGATAATGCACCTAACTACTTCCTAAACTGCTATGAGAGTGGGGTTTGTATTAGTTTAGGTAGTGTATTACACTGACGGAGAGGGTATTGCATGCTAGGGTCTTTAGACTAGAGTAAAGGGTGAATAATTATTAATGAAATGGAACTTGAATACAATGTATGTTGTGGTGAAACCACTAATATCGAGGAATCCATCCATTTTTTTATCACAACCATCATAATTTAGGTTTAAATATTTTCTCTTAGTTAGTAAACAACCAATACCCCCTTTTTCTAGGTCTAGCTGATTTGTTCTTAACAAGTAGCAGTGTTTGTTGAACGTTTCCCTAAGTTCAACACTCGAACCTCATAGGTCTATATTACACGACACGTGCACTAGTGTTTTACATGCATAGTCAAAGTGTGTCAACTTTTGGTGTCGTTGCCTGAGAAATGGCAAAACCAACACTGTGAGTGTTGCGATCGATCACTCTAGGCCTTTTTTTCTTTTTATTTATTTTAAACCTTTTATGTTGCATTAGAATATAATTGATAAAATTTTATTTTTCCATTCAACTAATATTCTGTATCCCACATTACTAATTTAACTTTTAGTTAGTAGTGCATGGTTCACACTCAAACCATGGACTATAGAAAGTCCACTCTAGATAATGTGGATCAAGAGGAGATCTTGTGAAAGGTGCAAGAGTTTGGGGCATTAGTTGAGAAGCTCATTCGAAATCCACCACCACAGTTAGAGCCATAATAGGCAAATATTATGGACCCAAACAATGATGATCATGTGGAGGACGTGCCTGAAGAACAGACAGTCTGGGATAAGATAAAGGCATCTTCATTAAAACTTAGCTTGGACCAATCAAATGCCAAGCTGCAAATATTGGAAGCTATAAAATTGACCCAGGTTGGTGGAAATAATAAAGTATCAATCATTTCATGGGCATATCTTGGAGGATCCAATGGAGAATATAAATATCTTAGTGGAAATTTGTGACATGCTAAAGCTTGACAAAGTTCCAACTGTGATGATTTATATGAAGATTTTCTCATATTCATTTTCAGATAAATCCAAGGATGATTCCTTATTGTATCACTAGAGTCAATTGAAACCTAGTATGGGATGATAGACACATTCCTTAAGAGATATTTTCCACCAAAGAATATAAACAAACTGGTGGGAAAAATGTAAAATTTCAAGAAATATGTTAAAGAGTCTTATTTAGAAGCTTGGGAGAGATTTTAGAACATGATTAGGAAAGTCCCACGTCATGGGGTTGATCTATGTGGCCAAGCAAAGACATTATATTATAGCCTTCACAAAGGGGAGAGGATTGTTCTTGATAGTGCAGGGTCATAATTCTTCCTTCATAACAAAGCCACAAGATGTCAGATGTTGAAGAACATGGCCAATAACCAATCCTGATGGGAAGAGCAAGACACACCAGCTATAATTGAAAGTGACCTGGAATCAAGGGAGATCATAGAACTAAAATCTCAAAAGGATAGACTCATATGGAATCTTGATCATAAATCTGGGACCTCATCTGAAGGTGAGGAGGAGGAGTGCATGTCCTTGCGACAATAATACAATAAAGGCATCAATGAATACTCATGATGTGGGGATCCCAATTTTTCTTGGAAGGATCCTAGCAATTTTCAACAAGAACCCTCACAAGTACAACAACCCAATCAACAACAGCGAAACACCTCATGAATCAGAACGAGGCTTTACTGGACCAATCCAAGTGGGAGCATCAAAATGAAGGGTCTCAAATTCATAGCATAGAGAACCAAATTTCACAACTAGCAGTAGAGGTGGAATCCATGAAGATGTTCACTCAATAAGGACTTCTTGGGAACACAGTCACAACTCATCAAAATCATCAAGTAAACTATGTCTTTATTTCTAAGAAGACAGAGCATGCCATTGGAGAGACAACAAATCAACACACTCCAAACCTAGAATGTGTTTATGTGCCACAAGTTCTATTTCCCAACAACTTGTACAGAACAGAGGGTGTATATTGCCTATGGATTATTTACACACACACACCTCAGTCGGTACAATGTCTACAAGGAGTGACAAGGATATTTCATCTGCATTGGCTTCACAATACAATGAACTTCAAGGTTCCACCATTGACATGTCCACTCTCCAAGTTCTACAGGAGGTTCCCATTCAAAAAGAATGAGTGAAGGTTCTACTCCATAGTAGAGTAGTCACAATAAAAAAGAAGGCACCCACAGTTGAGAAGGAGCAACCACATGTCACTCAACCCACATGAGACATACCAGATTCTATCTTCCCGTGGTGGTGTTGATGCAAGATTAGTGGTGGAGAACCCTAATGTGTCATACATTCCTGCAAACAAGCGTGCAGAGAAGCCACATGTGCCATTCCCAAATAGTCTAAAGCCTAGAAAGACAAACAATTTAGGAAATTCCTAGACATCTTTTGAAAGCTCCACATCAACATCCAACTTGTGGAGGCGATAGAACATGTACATGCATATGGAATTTTTTTGAAAGATACTATCAAAAAGAAAAGATGAATAAAAGATACAAATGTCGTGTGTGTTGATGAAGTGATCAATGCTTTAATCCAGAGAAGACTGTCACTTGTTGATAATTATTTGTTCTATTGTTAATCTAGTGCATCTCTTTATAGAACTACTTGGGAAAGTTTTATTATCCCAAAAGTATTAGGGGTATACAAAGTTTCAATCATGATTTGGGGTTGAAGTACATCTTTGTTAGGTTTTGCTCTAAAATAACAAGTTAATAATGAATATCAGGAGTGGGTATTGACAACCACCATTGAAGAAAACTATATTTATATATATTTTATGGATTTTGAGATATAGGGTAGAAGCCTAGGTTACACGTATATAGATGGAGGTGATAATTGTTAATGGAGATTTCATGTCAAAAATATTCTGCATAATCAATTTCTTTATTACCTTTGCCTACAACTCATGCCTTAAACTTATCTATGAAATCATAATCTTTGAGGATCTCTTTAAATACAATATTCTTATATCCTAGAGAAGATAAGTAAGATATCAACTTTGGTTATCCATCATAGATCATATAAATAGCTTCCTTCTAGAATTAATGATTTATGCATTCAATGGCATCATCGTATGGTTTACAGTCTTCTTCTACTAGGAACATGTAGAAGAAAGAAATTAAATCTTTAGTTCTTTAGCTCTTTTACCCTATTCTAGGTTATTACAAATCTCAACTATATCAAGGTTTGAGGGTTTGAGTTCTCCATAAATTAGTGTTTATCCCTGACACAATTACATATATTCATATTATGAAGGGTATTCATTGACTTGCTAGGAACACTAGGATTTAAAGGAAATGATGAGCTCATATATAGTACATCTAAAATTCTAATTTCCTAGTTATAGGTTTACGGTAATACAATAACAACATAACTAATGACTTTAGATCTATTTACATTGATGTTTACTACATGTCCTATTAAGACAACATTTATTAATTTCAAATCAAGTTTACAATTCTTGTTTTTAGTAATCTTAAGTTTGGCTAGACACTGATACACAAAACTGTTTATGTAACCTTATTCATGTGCACGAAAGGTACACAATTCAAGACATGTTTTGAAAATAGTTCTTAATCCTATAATACATAGTTTAGGACATATTTGAGTAACACTGTATAAAAAATATCAACTAATGATTCACTATTCCTTTTAGAAAAACCATGTAGTTGATGGTTATATGGAGGAGAGGCTATATTCCTTACAAAACTTATTGGATTTTATTTAGGTATGCTAATATCATCTAGTAGATATAGTCCTCTAAACTCTTCTTAGATTGATCTTCCACTCTTGTCTTATATTATACTCAAAGGTTTTAAATTCACATCACCTTCTAATTTGAGCATATATTGCAATATTGTAAATGTTAATCTATAATTTTAAATTAATATATGAGATGAGAACATTAATTTGATCAAATTGGTAGGTATTAATAATATTAAGAAATTTACTGTATTCTGCCAATATAAATGGGTTCCTATGCAATTTAGCTTTATTTAGAGAATATACAGTTTAGCTTGAACACACATTTGGTATCAATCATTTTTTGTAATATCAGTTTGAGGAATCAAGTTTAGCTGAGATCTACATTTTTTCAAATTCTTTTTTACATTTCCCCATCATACATGTCAAACATCATAAGATATATAAATAGAAGAAAACTGGTAAAAATATAAATACTTTGAGGAATTCCACCAAAGGAAGGAATAATGGATTTAATAAAACTTCAAAATGTGTATTTTAGTTCTCTATATTAGTTAAATCTTGATGTTACAACTTCATTTCCATGACTCAAGAAAGAATAGCCAGATGGCATCACTTAGTCTACAGTAAATATGTTCTTATTAACATAACAAATATGTTAAACATCTTGTAGCTCAAGGATTTTCATGATATGAGTTAACTTCTACATGCTCCATAGCCTACAATTTTCTTAATTGAGACATCTTCAACTAGGACATCACACATCCATCATGTGTTGGATAAATGATAAAGACAAACTATGCATCATTGTAGAAGTTTCATGAAACTCCATAATGCAACCATCAAATGTATGACACAATTTAATAACATTAATAACAAGAGAATATGTGTCTAACCATTCATAGCAAGAACCATCATGTTTCACAATGGTTATATTCATTTTAGAGTACTTGAGAGGTTGCTCTTTTTGTCTCTTGCCATTTTCACAAGTGTGAGAAAGATTACTAGGATTATTGTGTGCATGTAACTAAGTTGGTGTTCAGAATCATCATTTTCTATTTAATCACAATGCTTGCCTTTTGAAAAAAATTCATAACACATTTTGTTAGGTTTCTTCTTGGTTTAACATCACTTAAAGAGTTGACAAAAACTTCGTTATTATTATTGTTTTCCTGGTAATATAATCCATTTATGGAGTTTTCAAACAATATGACATGGTCATACTCTCTCCTACATATCAAAGTGATTTAGAATAATATATAAATAATGGCATATCTTCTTTCTAGTGCTTCTACTTATATGTTCCTCTTCAATTCAGATCCATTAGAGACATCACTCCAATATAAGGTTTTTATAATTACAAATTTAGGAAGAAACAAACCTGTTGTATACACTTTTATACTTAAGACAATGGAAGAATGCATATTGTTACATCCATGCGTCTTCCATTCCAAACATATCTAGGTATTTATAAATATGAATAAAAATTAGAAACATATGGTAAGTATCATAAAATCCTTTAAGAAAGGCGTATAGCCATTGCAAATATAGTTAATTTCTTTAGATGATTTGTTGGGAGATATGTGATAAAATTCATGATAGTTGGTTGTAAGGTGATCTACTATGGTGGAAGCAGAAAGGTAAGAAGGTTCTATCTTGAGGTGGTGTGGTGGTAGAAACTAATTCATAAAAGTTCAATCAAAATTTCATCTATTTTTACTCATATGGAAGTGTAAACGACATAAACATTTGAGGCGCAAAAGACACAATGTCCTCATTTATTATCATAACCCTAGAACACATGGGATTCAAATAATAAATATGACATCACCAAATTTTGGATATTAACTATTAGTTAAATAAATGATATAATTTTTCTTCTATAATGTCATCAAATATACAAATGCAATAATTAATTTAGGAAAATTTGTAGCATAAAAAGTAGTATGAAATAACGTAATCACCATAAGAAATGAAAAAATTAAATTAAGATCATAATAGTTGAGTTTTAGGGTAAATGTGTATATAAGTGATCATAAATGCAAAGAAGAAGAAAAATTCACTAGTCATGTACATGAGCTTACTGACAGTATGTTTCTTAGATGTTATCACCTCCCAATAACACATGTCATGACACTTGATGCTAGAAAAAGAGATGGGTCAAACCATCTACCGACCCTTGTACATTGTTGGAGAAATTTTGTAAGATCCTCAAAATTTGAAAATTTATATATATATTAAGATAATTTTATTGAATTTTATACTAAGTTAATCAATGAACCTTATATGATCAAATTTTTAATTTAACACAATATGAATTTATTAGGGTTAGTAGGCCATTGCTTTGGAAACAACCAAATATTGAATAAATTATGATGGTTGAGATTTAATTGTGAATTTAGGGGTTTTATGGATGATTTGGATCCATTATAAGGCATGGGTTCAACCCATGACCCAAGTAAAGCCCATTTGAGTTGATTAGGGTTTGCACATAGGTCCGTGAGAGAATAATGGTGAATATGGTATCTGATAATAATAAATATCAAAGATACTTTTATTTAGTGTATAATCGAGATATGATAAATGAAAATTCTGGTGGATAATGATCTTGTAAAAACATATATCGATGAATGGGCCAAACTGGGATTAGGTAAGGAAATCCAGATAATTCGAAGATAAAATGTGGTCCAGATAATTAAATAAAGAATTAATTACCTACTACTTAGAAACCAAGTTTCGAATAATTAATGAATGAGTTAGGGGCTTTATCTTCTTCCCAGTGGTGGATAACATATTATGGAGAATTATCCCAAAGCTTGAGATCAATTTGACTTATTATGTATCCAATAGAATTAAAATGAGATAAAAGGTTTTATGAAAGAAAGTTTAAACATAAGAAAATAAAAAAAGAGTCTGGTCGGATCAAGACTCTTGGACCTAGGCAGGACCCAGGGCAAGGAGCACTCCATCCTGACCTAAACTCCCCTGTATCCTCACAGTAACAAGAGTCCACGATGACCTGACTCGTCTCCCTTTCTCTGATCCTCATCTTCATTAGGTAATGTCTTTATTGTCTTTTGGAGGTTGCAACAAACCCAACACTCCTTAGACTTTCACTTATCGTGGAATATAGAAATAACGCCCAATGACTTGGATAAAGTGAGAACTAGGGTAGAGATGCACCAACTTTCTCCCCAAAACATATTCCTATCAATAGGGTCAGAGAGATCAACAATGCTTGTGAGAACTGAACCCTTCATTGAATTACCCATAAATATCTCTGAAATCCTAAATCGGACTTAGTCGCGTTCATTGATGACCTTAGCATAACAACGAGGACACGTCAAGCCTCCAAACAATTGGTCAGGATTATAACTTTATGAGGTTCTCGCAAAGGGTCCCCAACCCTTAGGATTGCTCGAGGAAGCCCATAGTGGGTTCCCTACAAGTCACCTCTTCATCTAGGGAGCTGCTAGTCAGAACCCATTCCCCGGGTCGAGTGATATGTTACAAGTATAAGGAATGACTGTTGGGAACCACAATGATCTTCTTTGACATGCTTCACACCAACAACAAGGGTAACTTTTCACTTTCAAGTCTACGATTTTCCCCTTGCATCTAGACTCTCACACTAGTCACCTGACTTCCCTTGGGCGATCCCTTCTACGATTGGGTTCAACAAAGCATGGTGTTCTCAACAAACACATTGTTCATGACAATTTTAGCGAATGCCTCATAGTAAACCCTTGTATTGACTTCATAGCCTACTACATCGGGAGTAGGTCATGGAGGGGAAGATGAGGATGAATTCAGTCATAGAATGACCTAAATACCCTTAAATCATGTGACACATTATGTCATAGAGCATGGGTAGCAAGGCATTTCTCCCTGCTATCAAGGGCCAACCCACATGGAGCAGGATGCTGATATGGCATTGGCCCATTGGGCAGAGGTGGTCAATGTATATATATATATATATATATATATTTATATATATATATATATATATATATCATATTATACATTTATTGATGGCTTGTCACGTCAGGATTCATCCAATCATAATAATCTTATATTAATGCTACTAATTATTTGGTGTTGTTAGAATATACCAAAACTACATATGGATTTGATAAGGAAAATGAGAGGAATGCAAATAAAATATTAGAATGCATAACTATGCTCTTTGTCTAACATATAGTCTAATATTTGTATATTAAGTTTTAAATACATGAAAACCTAGATTTGGTAAATATCATGCTCAACCAGTAGATCTAATTATGTTGTGATATAAAGTGCTACTATTGACTAGTGATGAGATATGTAGGTATTATAATGAATTAGGTTAATGATAATGTTCAATTAGGAATTCTAAGTCATTAAGAAGATAATTAGGATTTAATGAAGGTACGTCTTAATATCTAGATATTAAACCTCATTATTTGATTTGATAGAGTCATAATGTGATAATTAGCCTACAATAATGATTATAGTTCATCTAATGTCTAATTAGGGTTTATAACCATCAATCATGATGCAATGGAATTAGGGTTTGGTACCATTATTCCTTACCTGTGATAACCCTAAACCCTATATTAAGACCTAAGTAAGGTGGTATTAGATATTATAAATGTTTTGTGACCCTTTAGGGTTATACAAACATGTAGATAATGTCGATTGATTATGGATTACTTGAATGTACATTGATGATTGGATTGCATCGTGGCACACCGCCACACTAAACATGAATAATAAAAACCCAAAACACGATCAATCACTAATTAAACTCATAGCAAGAAAAGGGGGTAATCAAAATAGAATTAAACATATCAAACATGTCTAGGAGAATTTACATATAAGTCCAACATCCTACATAAAAGCACATACCATACTAAGTATCTATACAACTATCTAGTGGTCTCAGCTGTGACTTGTGTACAAAAATGTTGTTTCACATATATACATGCTATATACAACCTCAACAACTTCTAAAAGCTTGAGTCCATATACATATCATCTAGAAAACATCCCTTGCATGGACCTAAGAGTACAAGAACGACTCTAGGACACACTAACACTATCCAACCTTCCGGTCCTACTGATCTCCAAGTTTCTTCTCTTCACTATCATGATCCTGACGACACTACTGGCCATCACCTAAAAAGATGTGATGACCCATGAGGTGAGACCCTTGTCCCAGCAAGAGATATAACTCTCAACAACATTTATTGATTACAACATGTTATGTAATTAAACAGATAGAGAAGATAAAGTTACAACAAATAATGGTGACATTAATCTTCAAACTAATAGGTATATCTAACACCTTTAAACATTTGATTTTATCTTACCGAATTATTCATCAATTGAACATTAAAGGAAATAAGGAAATGATTATCAACCAATATGAATCATTGTTTAACCCTAACAGATATGCTACAAGATTGGATTACATATTTTATTAAACCCTGGGGAGTTTGGGGCATACCACTCAAACTTCCAAATGACCATTGTGAAGCTGCAATCAGTTCTGTACAAGATCTTGGAGAGTCAAAATCCTAAGATTTCTACCCCTCGATCAGTACTAGTCTGCCTTATTGTCATATTTGTCAAGATGCAATTGACCTAGTCCTCCCTTGGTATGAAAGTCATGACTATTTTGATTCCGCTAGTCCTTGGGAACAACGGGGATATAGAGGAGATAGATTCCACATAGGTCCATTCCAGGGGAAAAACAAATAGGGAATGTGGTGGAGGAGAAGAATGCACTTATAGGAAATGAAAGAGAATTTCACAGGGTGTTATAGAAGGATTTCCTTTTTTATTATGGAACTGGAAACCAGGGTATATAACCCTATTATCCGAGGTACAACTATAGCTATCCTCAATAACATCACACATGCATATTATCATTCATATGAGATACAACCTCGATCGTTCTCTATAATCTTAGGATTAGGATGATAAGGATATACCCTCCCTTCACCCACATATACTCAACAATATATGACTCTGAGTTTCCCTTCAGGAATACTCATTCCCCTGTCCAATATGTTCTGACACTAGAACAGTTCTAAGGAACATGGAACTACATGATTAGGGTTTCACTTGATTATTTATCGCCAATTGGGTGAGTTAAGGCTGCATCAATCAAGTTAAAAACAAACCTTAAAAGTTTTCTATCAAAACATTGGTATATAACATCTCTAGAAGATATAAAAATATATGAGATATATTGCTTATCACAACATCATGGGTACTATCCCCTTGTTCATCATAAAGAGGATTATACCTCCACTAGGGATCAATGCATGCCCAAAGGTCATGTAGACCATTCATATAATCTCTAGCAAGAATATCATATGCTTGTGATACACATATTTAGCATAAGATTTCATCAAACATAAGAGCTATGTTATTCACAAGGTAACATAGTAGGGTTAACAAAGCATTATGAGAGTGTTCTTCCATCATAACAACATTAGGAGAGACAAGTATATTTAACCATCATCAGTTAATAAAATTAGGTTAGGTTTCAACAAGGTAGATTGAATGATGTTACAAATTAGCATCCAAAGCAAATCCATCCATTCATACACTCAATTAGGTCAAAACTTAAACTCATACACCTAGCATCCACATCAGGTCATGTATGCACTTAAGACAAAACACCACCATTGAATCATGCATATCAAACACAAACCATCAGATCATATGCATCAAGCACAACCCATAAGATCACATACTATGCAAAAGTATGGACTCATATGTAACAGAAGGCATGACCATCAAATCATGAACCTCAAACAAAACCATCCGATTTCAAAAATACAAAACCAACGAATCATGCACCTAGAGAAATATTATTTCCTTAGTTGAGGTGGTTAATCATTTCTTAGAGGAGTAGGACAATCAGTTGAGACCAATGAGAGAAATCAGATTTATACATCAAGCAACAACATCATTTTATAGGGCTAGTGAAACCATCATTTGAAAAGGATAGAAGAAGCATCATTTGTGAACAACACAAATCCATCGATTATGAACCCTAGGAAGACCATCAGATTCAAGTGCTAGAAGGACCATCGTTTGATAGCCTAAGTAGGTGATCGAATGTCAACACAAGGTGAACCTTCATTTTGTCAAGCTAGGTGACCCATTGGTAGTTAAGCTCGAATACCATCAGTTGTTAAGACTAGACAATCCATTAGATGTTAAAACTGGGTGAAAATCATACTTTTGATACTAAGTAACACCATCATTTCAAGAGCAAAAGAAACCATCAAATCATCCATTGATGAGGCCATTGGTTCTTGATAGAAATATGACCATCAATTCTCAAGCTCAAGCAAATCCCTCAAAATAGATTCTACGTATAAACCATCGGCTTGCATAAAAGTCCAAACCATCGAGTCATGAGTCAAGGGAGAAATCAATCCATAACATTTAAGAAAAAACCATAATTTTCCAATAAAAGGAAACCATCAATTCATGGGCATGTAAGGTCTAGAACTCCTACTTCCAAGGAAGAAAAGTGCACAAGGTTAAGAGGTACATTAGGTACACAAGCACTACTATCTTAAAATCTAGTCAAAGATTCGTCTTTCTATTTGTTTACATTTTTAGAGAAAGATTTATGCATAGAAAGTTAAGAGTAAGCAAGAAACATGGAGAAAGTTATATAACTTGCCTCAAGGAAGGTGAAGAAGGTACAAATAGCAATGTATCTCGAAGAGAGAGAAGAAAAACCCTAGCTTGAGCACTCCACACATGCAAGTTAGATCCTTTCTTCAATCACAAGGAAAACCTAGGGTAGAAGAGAAGAAAGAAGGTGTTCTTCATCCACATGCACAAGTTGTAAATAGGCGGGATCACATCCTTATTAAAATTTGAAGGAAATACAAAACATCCATCTTTTCACAAAGATAATAGATATCGAGGGATGCATGTATAACATTCCAAGTAAATAAGTGTATACCAGACGCATATAAAATGTCAATAACATTGGAAAGGAAAAGAAACTAAAGTTGTTACATGGCTTTCATCATTGTTCACTACATAAGTTTTTCAGTAGAAAAATATTAGAAAATAAAGGATCTATCTTTAGAAACCTAGACATCCTTCAAGCAAGTCTTGAATTTACTCATGATCCTATTTTCCTTGATCTTATTCAACGCCTTGTCCAAAATCTGAGTGGTTGGGAAATCACCCAACAAGAGGGAAAGAAAACAAGGTATGTGCCAACAATATGAACAAGAACAAAAAAAAGAAAATAACATGAAAGTAAATGCTATAAGTTCATCAATAGATAAAGAGATCAAGAGTATGAGGCATAATAAAAATAGATGCTTGCCATAACATTAAAATAGTAAAGAATTGCATGCATGATTAATATTGACTACATAAATAAGTAGGGTTGAGGCAGATACCAAACCCCAACCTATAGGTGAGGGGAGAAATAACACATTACCATTCACATACACAAATTATATATATGGGGGACAATAACACATTCCCAAGGGCAAAATAACACATGCCCTATCTATGGGTGGTTGTACATAAGTACCACTACACTAGCTAAATAGTCTAATAAAATCAACATGCTAAGAGAAACTATGGCAAGTACAAGCATCATATATTTGATACATGGTAGTGGGGTACAAGACTCAAGAAATAGAATATGAATACTAATTTTTGGGGCAATTTAGCGAAAGAGTCATGAATAGAGAAAATAGGGTTCATATAGTGCTTCATTAGGGAATATAACATTTGGTTTGAAAATATCCCATCTTAGGGTGTAAGAATGCACATACCTATTTACTGTGTTCAAATACCAAGCTCCTTCACTTCTAGATGTTCCAAGTTCAACTTTGTCCTATTTCAATTTATTAACATTCATTAGTATACATATCACACATTATTGCATAGAAACCCTAAGATTGGACCTTTTTCACAAAACTTAAATATAGACTCTGAAAACCTCATCATTTGACTAATTAGGTTCTCCTGATCAAGAAAACATATCTTTATGTCAATTTTGGAGTTATGGTGATTAGTTGTAATATTTATGGATTTATGTATTAAAGCCATATTCCAAAAATCACATTTCAAAAACCTTGAAACCAGACATCAAAAGCATATTTATTAGATAGAGATTAATTTTCCGATTCTAAAACATTTTTTATTAACTTTGGACAAGAAGTTTAAAAGATATGAATTTTCCAATTCTGACCAACCAGAAAATGACATGTTAGCAATTTAGTTGCAAGTGAGGAAGAGAGAGAGGGAGAGGGGCCAGCCTGTGACTTGGCCCCCCACAACCTATCCTAGGTCATCCTTCACCCTAGGAGGGATATACCAATCATTTTAGGTTCATCTAGAGATAGTAACAAAGTATAGAACAACAAAGAAAAGAAACCTTAAACAAGAACATCATCTAAAGGTGGAGATCATCATTTAAGCCTAAGAATATGAACTAACAAGCTTATAATAAGTAATAAACATGGAGAAATTTATATAACTTGCCTCTAAGAATAAGATCCGAGATCAATCAATAGGAAACTCAAGAAAGATGGGTTGGCAGTTCTAAGCACAAGCTCCAAACTCGAGCAAGAATGACCTTCTTCTCCAAGGATACAAACCCTAAGAAAGAGGAGAATGGAAAGAAGAGTTTTTGAGCTGTAGATGAAGTTACACCATGGAAGACCAAGTTTTTGACCTGGAGGAAGGTGTAAGGAAGAAGAACATCATGGAAAATAGAAGAGAAGGGGAAGAAACCTACTTGCCTTGGTCGGAAATGCCAAAAGGTGACTTTAGAAACCCTAGATGAGCTTAGATGAAACCCTAGAAGACCTTCTTCACCAAGATGGCGTCTTATTCTACCTTGGGACAAATTCTCCATGGACAAAAAGAGAGATGAAGAAGTTATAAGTTGTAGGGAGGTGATATAGATCAAATATTTTAGTTGGGAGGTAAGGAAGGAGTATATAAAGCTTTATGGTAAAGGAAGAAGCAAGGCATGAGGTGTCCAAGCTACTTTCCATATGTCCATGTCTAAGGGTGACCATGGTCACGCAAGCCTTTATGGATAAGGAAGAAGAAAATCATGAGATGTCAAGTTACTTTCCATGTGTCCATGGCTAAGGGTGCACATGGACATGCAAACCTTTATGGAAAAGGAAGGAGTCAAGCATGAGGTGTCCATGGAGCTTTGCATGTGTCCATAGCCTAGAGATTCTATGGCCATGCAAATAGATGTTACACATCTCCTAGAGACTTATTAGCCATAAATTATAGGTTCTCTAGGGCCACCACTGACCTCCAAATAAAGAAACCACCCCATTGATTGATAACTCCTAAAGATAAGCTCATACATAAAGGTGGAAATCCCTAAAATGCCCTTGAAGAGAAATGCCTCCATACCAAGGTACAAATAGGTGCCCCATGGCCCAAAAAGCTTGAGAATGATTAGGAAATATCTAAGGATCATAAGGAATGTCACAATTTACAAAGAAAACCTTCCAATTGGGTAAATTGCCAAAAACTCCAAAATGTGCATAAAAATTGCCTACCTTGCACAAACAACATCCAAATTGGACCAAACTTGAAACCTAAGCTTATATCATGATTTAAAAACACCTCACAAGGTTATATTAAGTTTTACATCACTTAATTATTGTAATTAAGCTTGTTCAACACATTAAGCATAATTTGGGGCCTTACACTTCTAGCTCAAATTTATTTACCATAGTTCCACTTGTGATTTTGCATTTTAGATCCTTAAATAAGATTTCACTAAGGTATTTGTGCATAAACCATTCCATTGGTATAATTATTGAATAAATGTTCACCAAACCACTATAAATCATCATCAAGGATATAAAGGACATAATTGAGAAGAAAACTTAGGGAAAATGGTTACATGGGGATTACATTCATAATTCAGTATGTTACAACACTCCACCCCTTAAAAAAGGATTTTGTCCCCGAAATCTCAAACAAAAAGAGAAGGGTGAGTATGCAACATCTCATCTATCAACTCCCAAGTGGTTTATTCCAAACCATGATATTTCCACAAAACTTTTACCAACTCAATCTCCTTGTTCTTCAGCTACTTTACTCAAGAGTCCAGGATCTTCATAGGTATCTCCTCATATGTCAGATTCTAATGAATCTCCAAAGTCTCATTAGTAAGTACATGATAAGGGTCCTTCACATACTTCTTCATCACAAAGACATGGAACGCATTATGAATCTTATCATAGATAGGAGTAAGATCTAAGAGATATGCACAATCTCCAACCTTATCCAAAGTCTCGAATGTTCCAACATAGTGGGGACTCAATTTTCCTTTAACTTTATATCTAGCAATAAAGCGTATAGGCTTGATCTTCAAGAACACATAGCCACCCACTAAGAAGCTAACATCAGATCTCTTCTTGTTAGCATACATCTTCTATCAATCTTGAGCAGCTTTCATATGCTTCTTAATCAGCTGAACTTTATCTATCATCATCTGCATAACATCTATCTTAACTAGAGAACGTTCACTAATATCATCCCAATGCAAAGGTGAACGACAAGGTCTACCATAGAGAGCTTCAAAAGGTGACTTACCAATGCTAGCTTGTAGATGTTCTTGTAAGCAAACTCAGCTAATGGAAGATAGCTATCCCAACCACCTCCCCAATCCATCACACAAGCACAAATAAAATCTTGATAATATGCACTATCCTTTCTGACTGACCATCAATTTGCGGGTGATATGTTGTACTGAATCACAGTTTAGTCCCCATCTCTTCCTAAATTTGACTACATAACTGGGAGGTAAACTTTGGGTCACGGTTAGAAACTATCAATACATGCACTTAATGTAGATGGGCTATCAACTCAACATACAACTGAGCCATATCAACAACTTTGTAAGTGAATTTGAAAGGCAAGAAGTCGGCAGACTTTGTGAGTCGATCAATCACCACACAAATAACATCATAACCTTTATTAGACTTAGGGAAGACCATAACAAAGTCCATGGTAATCTTCTCCCATTTCCATTATGGAATCTCAAGCAGGTGAGGAAAACCACTAGGTTGTTGATGCTTTATCTTGACTTGCTGACAGGTCAACCATTTTTCAACAAACAAAGATATGTCATTCTTCATATACTTCCACCGAAAGCTTTGCTGTAGGTCCTTGTACACTTTAGTTGTGGCAGGATGAATTGTGTACTTAGACCCATGAGCTTCACTCAGAACCTTCTGCCTTATATTACCAACATCAAGAATCCACAACCTATATCAAAAGTGGACAACACAATCCACTCCAACTGAGAAGTCAGATTGCAGTTTCTCTACTAGGGCCTCCATCTCCTCAAGATCAGAACTCTCCAACTATGCAGCTACAACCTCTGAGATCTAGGTCAGTGTAACGGACAAACTAGCCATGTGCACACAACTTATCTTCATCCAACGAATCAACATGATGACGTTTCTAGCTAGAAATATATTCTGGATTCTTCCACATAGAACAACTCATAGTGGAACATACAAGATCCTTCTTCTGACTCAGAGCATAAACAACTACATTTGCTTTACCGAGATGATAGGTGATGGTAAATTCGTAGTCCTTAAGGTACTCCATCCACCTTCGTTGTCATAGGTTCATATGTTTATATGTCAACAAGTACCTCGAGCATTTTTTGGTCGGAGAAGACTTCAAACTTCACTCCATCGAGATAGTGTCACTAGATTTTTAGAGCATGAACAATGGAAGCTAGCTGTAAATCATGTGTAGGCCAATTTTCTTCATTCACTTTCAATTGGTGAGAAGCATAGGTGATCTCTCTACCTTCTTGCATCAAGACACACCCTAAGCTTTGTTTGGAAGCATCCGTGTAAATGACATAGGGTATGCCTTCAACGGGCAAGGCAAGAATAGGTGCAGATGCCAGACATTCCTTTAGCTTCTAGAAAGTGTCCTCACATTCAGGTGTCCATGAGAACTTGACCTCCTTCCGTGTCAACTTAGACAAAGGCAAGGCCAGATCTGAGAAGCTCTAGATGAATCTCTGATAGTAAACTGCTAACATGAGGAAACTACAAATATCTGTGGGATTCTTTGGAGCTTTCCACTTGGTAACAACTTATACCTTTGTAGGATCAATACCTATATGTCAGACAAAAATCACATGACCCAGAAACATCACTTCCTTTATAAAAAACTCACATTTTGAGAATTTAGCATAAGTCGGTTTTCTCTCAGTGTGTTGAGCACAATTTGCAAGTGTTCATGATGTTGTTTTACTATCTCAGAGTAAACTAAAATGTAATCAATGAACACTACCAAAAACTGATCGAGGTAAGGGTAGAATACTCAGTTCATCAGGTCCATGAAAGTAGCAAGGGCATTAGTCAAACTGAAAGGCATGACCAGGAACTCATAATGCCTATATCAAGTTTTAAATGTTGTCTTCCGCACATCCTCATCCTTCACATGCATCTGGTAGTAGCCACTTCGCAGGTCCATCTTTGAAAACATGGTGGCTGACTTTAGCTAATCAAACAGGTCATCAATGTGAGACAAGGGATGATGGTTCTTCACTGTCACTTGGTTGAGCATGTGGTGGTCCATGCACATCCACAATGAACCATCATTCTTCTTCATGAACAAGATAGGGGCTCCCCAAGGTGAGATTATGGGGTTGATGTAACCCGTGTCAAGAAGCTCCTAAAGCTACTTCTTAAGCTCGTCAAGTTCAACAATGGCCAAGCGGTAAGGCAGCTTCAAGATTGGTGAAGTCTCGGACATAAGCTTGATGGAAAATTCTACCTTGCAAGTTGGTGGCAATTTGTGGAACTCCTCAGGAAACACATCAGGAAAGTCCTTCACCACATCTATATGATCTAGAGAAGGAGGTGTGACATCAATAATGATAGATGCTAAGTATGCTCTACACCCTTACGAGACACATTTTTTTGGCTTTGATGGTAGAAATAATGAATTTCGATCCTCTCACTTCCTATTCCCTATACATAACCTCTATCCATCATGATGAAACAAGCCAACTTTCTTTTCCTGATAGAATAAGGATGCATCATGCTTCTTTAACCAATCCATGCCCAAGATAACATCAAAGTCAAACATGCCGAGCAGGATAAAGTCTAAAGGAAGCATATTTCCTGATATACAAAGGTCCAAGGTAGGGAGTTTGAGATAAGAATAGCATATCCTACAACTAGGTGATTTTACATCTAGCATAGTCCATGTATTCACATTCTAAATCTAATATGGAAGCAAGCTAAAAAGATATGAAGGTGTTTGAAGAGCCAGAATAAAAAAGTGCCTTGATTGGATGCATATTGATATGTAAGGTACCTTCAATGACTTCATTGTCCTCTCCATCCTCTTCAGTATTTATAGAAAACATTATTCCATTATGCCTATCCATAGGCAGTCCCCGTTGGTTCTTATTGTTTATCTGTAGAGGTAGATTCTATCATGGCTGTTGTGGCTGTTGTGCCAACTACTAGGCCAATTGTTGGGATGGAGCCTACCCTTGCTGAAACTAGGGACAGAAAGGTTGAATATGTCCAACCTAGCCACACTCATGGAAGTTAGTTGTGGGTCTATCATCTCTTCGAGCAGGGGCGTTGTTGATAGGGCACCTTCTAAGAGGATTGTTACAACCCCAATTTTGGATTCATTTGCTGAGAAATGTAATTTCACATATTGAAGATAAGTGAACAAATAATGAATGAATGCATGATTTTCATTTGAAATAGCCTTGTTGATTTATTTGTGGGCTTTATTGGCTATTGGGCCCAATAACAAGAAAAGAATAAAAGAAATTCCACTATTATCAAGAAAATAAGAAAATAGAGAAAAAGGAAAAGTGTGGAAACCTTTAGAAGGCAAAAGAATGTGATCCAAGGATGGATTTCGTGCCTCTTGGGTTCCTTGGGTACCAAAGAGTCCCAAGTTGCAAAAAGAAAGTAATAAGAAAAGAAAAAGTTAATTAAGTATTTCTTTAGTAAGAAAGAAATTGAAAATAATGATAAAATGAGGAAAATGAAAGGAAAGATAAAGAGAAATCCTCAAAACGAGATATTTTGATAAGAAATAAATAAGATAATGAGAGGATTTCTAGGATAATCCAAGATAATAGGTGGACTAGATAATTAATTAAAAGATTATCCACCTTTTTCATGGAAGTCAAACAAATGAACAATATGTTAGTTTCCTAAAGGAAATAGGAAACATGGTTTAAAAAGAAAAGTAAGAGAAAATTGAGAGAAATATAAATATGCCTTGGCCTCTCCCTATTCGTGTAATTGGAGATAATTGTGAATAGAGGAGGACATCTTTTAATGCTTAAAATAAAGATAAAGGAAAAGGGGGGGGGTTGTGCAAAGGTGTATGGTTAGTACCTTTCCATTAGTAAGTCATGAACCCACACAGACTCTCATTAGGAAAGGATTCCATCTACCTTTAGGAAGTAATTGAGAGAGTAGAAGGAAAGAATCCTCGAAGAGGTAAGATCAAGGAAGGGTTCGGTAAGCAAGAGAATATATATATATATAGGTATATGCCTACGAGGCATGAGGGCGGTGACTCTCCTCGTAGCAGACTTCCCTTCCTAGTCTGTCGTCTCTTCTTGCGTTCTTCTTCATCCTCCTTAGATTAGTGTTCTCTCCACGGAATAATCCATGAAGGTGACCTTCAGAGCATGGTCATCTATCGACTAACATGGAATCAAGATGGGGGAGACTTGCTGCGCTCAGACCTGCTGCACGGACTGCCGCCAGCAGATGTCGAGGCCAGCAGACCAAGGATGGATGGCGGAGGTCAGGGACCCCAAACGTCGAGCCCTGGGAGCGGTACCCTCAACTGAGAAGCAAGGCATCGAGAATCACAACAACGATGCCCATGACTGAAGAAGAGCGTCGTCAGGAACCCGTTGCAATCGGCCAAACCGGTTCACGTAGGACAGCGAGGGCGGGCACAGGTGGTAGACGGTGGAGGGTCCAGGCGGCAACTATGGTGGTGGCAAGGGCTGACAGAGCTGAAGAGTGGTGGTCTCGCTGCTTCGGGAGCGGTGCCCCATAACATCGTCGTGTGCAGGGAGGCCGGTCACAACAACGTGTGAGTGAGGGAGGGCGCCGCCAGGCACCTCCGGCAGTGCTGGCGTGGAGCCACCTCTGCAAAACCGATGACCAGGGCCACGGGCGGCGCGGAAGCGACGTTCCCATGGTCGATGGATGCTTGACTGACAGTTGGAGGTGACGACACAGGCATCCCAAGCCCAGGCGTCGGGCGGACCAGCGACATCCCGAGAAAGGAGATGAGCCGCGCCAAAAGACGAAACCAGCCCTTGTGAGTTTACAGATCGTGATTAACAAGGAAGGGTAAAAAGGTCTTTGAAGGTTTTCCCAAGATGTCGATCAACATGGCACGAGCGCTGGACCAAAGGAATAAGGTAATGTTTTGTCGACGTGTCATGCTAGGATTGGTCTGGTTAGATTTAATCTTGCAAATATCATAATAATAGCTTGGATGATTGGATTTAGACAAGTAATATATAAAACTTGCTCAGAAAAATGAGAGGAGTCCAAATAAAACATTATCATAATCTGATTAAGCTTCCTGTTCTAAAAGTATAGGAAATCATGTTCTAATGGGTTTAATGAAAAGGAAAACCTAGTTTTGTGTAATATGATGCTTAATCAAATATGTTCGTTCATACCTGGTCTAGACATTTTTAATGAAGAAATCCTTGATAATGATGATTCTAGATTAATAATCTTATACATATTGTTTTAGGGTTTTAAAACCAATGTTGACATCTTGCTATGATCTAAAGCTAATCATGTAATTTGGATGTCACGTGTAATCTAATATGCTTAAGATGCTAATCAGGGTTTAACCCAACATGCATAACTGGGTTTGTAATCTTAGAAACCATAACGTGAGGAGTTAGGGTTCATAAACCTAATCCATAGTCCAAACACGAGATAACCCTAAATCCCTAGTTTAGGATAGGATTTAGATATGATTAATGTAATATGAATACATGGTGACACATATGTAGTATGCTTTGTTTCAGATACTTGTTGATTATCTTCTTGGTTGCTTGGATGTTTGGATACACTTGTAAAGTATATGATGTTCTACATGGTTTCTGTGATGGAATAAGGTATGTGGTTACGCTTATGACTACCCAAATTAGTTTTTTGGGATTTTATCGATGTTTCCATCGTGGCTTGAATTAAACTGTTGGATGTATTTAATTCATACAAAGTATAATGTGAATATGACTATCACATAAGAAATATGCCTACTAGCTCAGATCCTAGTCCCCTCTATAGCTTTATAGATTGACCTAGTAAATGGCTACCAATGAGGGTAGGTCCATCAGGTCATTAAATGACTTAGTAAATGGCTACCAATGGGGTAGGTCCATCAAGTCATCATGAGTCAGGGATTGGTCTACCTTTGGGTAGGACCATGTGACTCCATAACCCTAGGTATTGGCTACCTGTGTGGTAGGGCCATGGGGGTAAGGATCTACCATATGAGAGAGGTGGTATCCATGTCCACTGCAGGGACGTTACAGAGAAAGGGGATAGGCAAGGATTGAGTAGTATTGCTTAAAATGTAATCTTGGTTGTTAAATAATATTTGGTTGATTACATTGTTAACATAGTTGCACAATTATTGTTTCCCCCACATACCAGCTTTGGCTGACCGACGTTTTGTTTGTCGGCATTTTAGGTACAAATGAAAAGAACAAATAGTAAAGTGACATATGTGGAAATAAATGAGAAGTAACGTGCACAGGAGGATTAGTTAGATTAGTGTCTTCAGGGATAGAAGATTATAAATCCCAATTTTTAAAAGGTAAATGAAGTTTTATTTTATACCAGTTTTCAGTTTAGTTGGTAAAGTTTATTAATTATTACTGATTATTTGTCGAACCTTTGATCCTGTTGATTGGATAACGGTTCTGAACTTCGGGTCTCCCTTAATTGGGGGTTACCGGGAGGCGGGGTCGTTACAATTGGTATCAGAGCGAAGGTTCCTCAAGTAATCTTTAATAATTGTTAAATTTTACAAATTCTGTAGAACCCAAGGGAGTTATTAGAGGATTATCCGAAAGACAGAGGTGTCTAGAAAAGGATCACGACTGGGGACTGGCAATATTTTCCTCCGCACCTCTAGTCGGAATACGAGGACTCCCGGATCCGTGTGACTGCCTGGCCAAAGTCTTAGGATATGACTCGAAATAAGATACCTTTAGGACTCTCTCATCTTGTTCATCCCTTCTCAACTCAAATTCTGTTAAGGGCCTTAAGGATTAGGGTTTCCTCTCTTCTCCTCACCCTCTTGAGGTATGGGTAAGGTTGATAAGGATTAAGGAATCCTCCACCAAATTAATAAAAAGCATGTAAATAAGATGTCATGGACATAAGCTTAATAGAGTAAGCGAAACAGGAATAGATACATGCTTAGGTCATATGACACGAGTTGCCATTGCCCTCGGGAGAGACCTGAGGATAAACCTCCTTGGTAGGAGGATGAGTAGAGAGAGTTAGTTTTGGAGGTAGAGATCTCTGTTAAAGGTAGAGACCTATCTCATCCTTTGAGGATGATGGTAACCCTAACCCTAAGTGAAGGTTAGAGAGAGAGATGACATGATGTCATGATTGACTGAGTGGTTGGTTGGTCATGCCTTGGGGATGCCATATGAGGGTAGATGATCTAGTACCTTTTGCAACCCAACCCTGGAGAGAGTCGTGCATGCCATAGCAAAGGATAGCTCCTTCGTGGATGAGGTTAGAGGAGAACCTATAGTTACCCTATGGGCTTAGGCAAGAAGGGTATAGCTTTATGAAATCCTGGTTAAGAGTTCATGATGGATGGCTTACAAAAGGGGTATGGATGCTCTTGAGCCAAACAGGAGTGGAGAATAGGCTTCAACCACATAGGGGTATGCTTGTGAGCATGAGCCTTCATGGAGAAGGGACCTCTAGTAAGTATGGTTGGAGGTGGAATTAGCTCTAGAGAGAGGAAGCAGAACCCCAACAGGGAGGTTGGAAGCCTAAAACCCCAAAACTTGAGGAATAGTGGGGAGTCAAGTATGATGCGACCTAAGTGGATGATAGTGGTTGCCTTATGCTTGATCCATGGAGGCTGATGATATCTTGGTTTCCTTTAGAGGAACCAAACCCTAGAGGGAGGATGATGCTTCTAGTACCCAGGGTATAAGTGGTTACCTGCTGGATGAGATAAAGAGTGCCTTAGACCCTGAGGAGGTTTAAGTACCCCATTGTGAGGTTTTATACCTAGTTGAATGTCCTTGAGGAGGACTCAACTCTGAGGTGTTGCTCATATAACAAGATCATGGGAGTACATGGAATACCTTGGACATGATTGATTTGTGGTTAAGAGGTTGAGCATGTAGTTGGATATCCAAAGGTGAACCTGGGGTTCCTAGGCCTAAGAGGGGAAGCAATGTACCTAATGCTCACGAAGAGAATTGAGTCTCTATAGTTTCGAGCATGGTACTCTTCATGTATAGAGATAAAGGAAACCCCTTAAGTTAAAGGTAGGTTTGATGAACCCCTCACAACTAAGTTAACCCAATGTTGAGGAAAGAGAATGAGTATGACCTAGCATGGTTTAGTAGGTACTCTGGTGCCTTAGTAGTTGCTGGATTAAGCATGATCATGTGAATGTAAACCCTAAGGGTGCTTGTGACCTTTGTTATCAAGGTGTAGTTTCCTCCCATCCTGGGAGAGGGGCCCTTGGGTAGGGGGTTTACCAGTTTGGTTGGTTTTGAGGTAACCTAGGGAGGTTTCATAGGATCTTGAGAAGCTAAGTGATGAGTGCATGGCATGAGAATGAACCTATAGACCCATAGATAACCATCTCTATGTGCATGTGGATGTGTTACCATGGAGGCAACCAGAATGGGGCTTGACCAAGGTAGGCAGGTTGCCATGATCCCTATGAAAGGATGAAAGTCAGCCCACGAATGCAGGAAGAGAGATGATGAATGCTTGGGAAGGTTCTAAGTTGAACATGTACTATAAGAGAATCCTAAGTCTATCCTAGGGTCAGGAAGGGATAAGACCGATGGAAGAAGGAGTTTCCTAATTCCCTAGATGCACATGACCATAGGGTCGGGAAGTAACAACTATCATTGTCCGGGGGCCATGGGTTAGGAGATTGATCACCTTCATGAACTCATGGGACCCAAAGGACAGATGAGTAGGGCACTCTCTAGATGCATAAGGGAAAAGGGATGACCCCAAAAGTGTTGACACCCTACAGACCTAGAGGAGATGACCAAGGATTGTGTGATGACCCAAATAGGTTCGAGACCAGTTTTCCATGAAACCAACTTTGATATCAAGATGACTGAGAAGTAGAGACATAAGTTGCACATTTCAACTTGGTTTTAAAGGTGTACTGGCAAGGTGGGATGCACCATCTCTACTCCTGGAATGGGAAGAACTCTGTATTTGGATGGCCGCCAAATGCTTATTTCTTCTTGTTATGGGAGTGAGAGATAGGACAGTACGCATGCCATACACAAAGGATAAAGTTGAAGTAAGTTGGAACGTTGCTACAAGGTATGAGGATAATGATGATAACATACCTTTGTGGAAGGAATAATACAAAGATGGTTTACAAACACTAAGAGAGATAAGGTAGTCATCTTATAAGGATGTTTTTAGCATGAGCTATGTGGATTTTGCAAGTGATACAAGGTTGAGTTTGATCACCATTAGTATGAGCTCAGAGTTTCTTCATGAAGACAAACTTAGAGTTTGAAATGAGATGATAAGTATAATGCTTGGAGGGGTATATCTTCGACATTACCTAACACCTAAGGATAAGAAGTGGTAATGAATGCTCTGGTTGAGATATAGCTGCCTAGTTGAGCTGGAAACTAGAAGAAGTTGAGGTTGTTCGACTAACCCTATGTTTGGAAAGAGGATGTGTTTTGCCTAACACACAAATAAAACAAGATATGTTGAACAAGTTAATGGTTGTTTGGATGGCCAGTTTAGTCCTTGATGCAGTAAAAGGATGGTTGTAGAACCTCAGATACACTTCTTTGGATAGGAAGGTAATAAAACCCTTTTTGAGAGTGGTTTAGGGTTTCTGAGGTATCAAGCTTGAGGAATCATAACAATACAGGAGGTCATGATATACCTTAGTACTACAAAGATAGTAAGTGATGGTAGCACTCTGGATGCTTAAAACGAAGTTGCATGTAGTTTGTGGCCATGCAAGCCAGGAGGTGAAGGACGAACACCAGTAACCCAGTGTATCGTTATAGAGGATAAAAAGAGTCCCTGCGAGGGAATGGGAGTTCATCACTATGGATGTTGTGGTAAGTCTCCCTTTGACCCAGAAGGTCAAGATGCAATATGGGTTATGGTAGATCGCCTTACCTAGATAACACGAGCAAGAGAGAATGCTGTCAAGAGACAGATTCTGTTGAATCTACATAAGATAGAGAGATGGTTCAATTACAACAGGATGCGAGTTCAAAAGTTCTTGAGTATGATCTAAAAGTTCACTTCCATAAGGTGGAAGTAGATACATGAAAAACTCGATGATAGTATGGTTTATCACCCCTAACTAATGGTTAGTATGATCCAGACTAGAGGGTATGATGAGAGCAAGTGTGCTTGTTCAGGGTGATACCAAGAGACAGTTCTAAAGATGTGATGTTAACCACCATAACCTTTATTGGGATGCAAGAAGTCTTATAGAGAGGATATGTCGGTCACCACTTCATTAATATGATGTTGGTGAAGGAGGCCTCACGAAGGTCAGAAAAGAACCACAGTGTGTGCAGATGAAGTCACTTTGATCGTGCAATGGCTGAGAGAGAGAGAGCCTAGTGGTGACATGAGTCACAAGCTGATGCAAAGCAGACTGACTTGCAGAGAATATGTGATGTGAAAATCCGACCCCTCTAAGATACAACTGAGAAAGCTGAGTCCCCGATATATGGGTCCATTTGAGATGGATTGGTGGAGATGGTTGTGTTTAGCCTTGCCCCTCAGGATAACATGATGTGTAATGTGTTCCATGAGTCCGATCTAGAGCACCATGTGAGGTATCCAAGCCATGTGTTGAGCCCTGAACCTATTCAGCTTTTGAGAGGCTAAAATGTCCTGAGTCACCTATGAGGGTATGATATACCAAGGTAAGAAAGAACTTAGATGAAAGAATATGAGATGATGAAGGTTCTTGGGAAGCACCATGGGAAGGGTGAAGCCACATGGGAGCCATGATGGACATATGATAGGCTTATCCTATTTGATTGCTTGCTTGATGGAATTTTGAGGGCAAAACTCTCATAAGAGGGGAAGGATGTTACAACCCCAATTTTGGATTCATTTGCTAAGAAATATAATTTCTCATATTGAAGATAAGTGAACAAATAATGAATGAATGCATGATTTTCGTTTGAAATAGCCTTGTTGATTTATTTGTGGGCTTTATTGGCTATTGGGCCCAATAATAAGAAAAGAATAAAAGAAATTCCACTATTATCAAGAAAATAAAAATAGAGAAAAAGGAAAAGTGTGGAAACCTTTAGAAGGCAAAAGAATGTGATCCAAGGATGGATTTCGTGCCTCTTGGGTTCCTTGGGTACCAAAGAGTCCCAAGTTGCAAAAAGAAAGTAATAAGAAAAGAAAAAGTTAATTAAGTATTTCTTTAGTAAGAAAGAAATTGAAAATAATGATAAAATGAGGAAAATGAAAGGAAAGATAAAGAGAAATCCTCAAAACGAGATATTTTGATAAGAAATAAATAAGATAATGAGAGGATTTCTAGGATAATCCAAGATAATAGGTGGACTAGATAATTAATTAAAAGATTATCCACCTTTTTCATGGAAGTCAAACAAATGAACAATATGTTAGTTTCCTAAAGGAAATAGGAAACATGGTTTAAAAAGAAAAGTAAGAGAAAATTGAGAGAAATATAAATATGCCTTGGCCTCTCCCTATTTGTGTAATTGGAGATAATTGTGAATAGAAGAGGACATCTTTTAATGCTAAAAAGAAAGATAAAGGAAAAGGGGGGGGGTTGTGCAAAGGTGTATGGTTAGTACCTTTCCATTAGTAAGTCATGAACCCACGCAGACACTCGTTAGGAAAGGATTCCATCTACCTTTGGGAAGTAATTGAGAGAGTATAAGGAAAGAATCCTCGAAGAGGCAAGATCAAGGAAGGGTTCGATAAGAAAGAGAATATATATATATATATATATATATATATATATATATATATATATATATATATATATATATATATATATATATATATATATATATAGGTATATGCCTACGAGGCATGAGGGCGGTGACTCTCCTCATAGCAGACTTCCCTTCCTAGTATGTCATCTCTTATTGCATTCTTCTTCATCCTCTTTAGATTAGTGTTATCTCCACGACATAATCCATGAAGGTGACCTTCAGAGCATGGTCATCTATCGGCTAACATGGAATCAAGATGGGGGAGACTTGCTGCGCTCAGACCTGCTGCACGGACTGCTGCCAGCAGATGTCGAGGCCAGCAGACCAAGGATGGATGGCGGAGGTCAGGGACCCCAGACGTCAAGCCCTGGGAGCGGTACCCTCAATTGAGAAGCAAGGCATCGAGAATCACAACAACGATGCCCATGACTGAAGAAGAGCGTCGTCAGGAACCCATTGCAATCGGCCAAACCGGTTCACGTAGGACAGCGAGGGTGGGCACAAGTGGTAGACAGTGGAGGGTCCAGGCGGCCACTATGGTGGTAGAAAGGGCCGACGGAGCTGAAGAGTGGTGGTCTCGCTGCTCCAGGAGCGGCGCCCCACAACACCGTCGTGTGCAGGGAGGCCTGTCACAACAACGTGTGAGTGAGGGAGGGCGCCGCTAGGCACCTCCGACAGTGCTGGCGTGGAGCCACCTCTGCAAAACCGATGACCAGGGCCACGTGCGGCGCGGAAGCGACGTTCCCATGGTCGATGGATGCTTGACCGATAGTTGGAGGCGACGACACAGGCATCCCAAGCCCAGGCGTCGGGCAGATCAGCGGCATCCCGAGAAAGGAGATGAGCCGCGCCAAAAGATGAAATTAGCCCTTGTGAGTTTACAGATCGTGATTAACAAGGAAGGGTAAAAAGGTCTTTGAAGGTTTTCCCAAGATGTCGATCAACATGGCACGAGCGTTGGACCAAAGGAATAAGGTAATGTTTTGTCGACGTGTCATGCTAGGATTGGTGCAGTTAGATTTAATCTTGCAAATATCATAGTAATAGCTAGGATGATTGGATTTAGACAAGTAATATATAAAACTTGCTCAGAAAAATGAGAGGAGTCCAAATAAAATATTATCATAATATGATTAAGCTTCCTATTCTAAAAGTATAGGAAATACATGTTCTAATGGGTTTAATGAAAAGGAAAACCTAGATTTGTGTAATATGATGCTTAATCGAATATGTTCGTTCATACCTGGTCTAGACATGTTTAATGAAGAAATCCTTGATAATGATGACTCTAGATTAATAATCTTATACATATTGTTTTAGGGTTTTAAAACCAATGTTGACATCTTACTATGATCTAAAGCTAATCATGTAATTTGGATGTCACGTGTACTCTAATATGCTTAAGATGCTAATCAGGGTTTAAACCCAACATGCATAACTGGGTTTGTAATCTTAGAAACCATAACGTGAGGAGTTAGGGTTCATAAACCTAATCCCTAGTCCAAACACGAGATAACCCTAAATCCCTAGTTTAGGATAGGATTTAGATCTGATTAATGTAATATGAATACATGGTGACACATATGCAGTATGCTTTGTTTCAGATACTTGTTGATTATCTTCTTGGTTGCTTGGATGTTTGGATGTTTGGATACACTCGTAAAGTATATGATGTTATACATGGTTTCTGTGATGGCATAAGGTATGTGGTTACGCTTATGACTACCCGAATTAGTTTTCCGGGATTTTATCGATGTTTCCATCGTGGCTTGAATTAAACTGTTGGATGTATTTAATTCATGCAAAGTATAATGTGAATATGACTATCACATAAGAAATATGCCTACTAGCTCAGATCCTAGTCCCCTCTGTAGCTTTATAGATTGACCTAGTAAATGACTACCAATGAGGGTAGGTCCATCAGGTCATTAAATGACTTAGTAAATGGCTACCAATGGGGTAGGTCCATCAAGTCATCATGAGTCAGGGATTGGTCTACCTTTGGGTAGGACCATGCGACTCCATAACCCTAGGTATTGGCTACCTGTGTGGTAGGGCCATGGGGGTAAGGATCTACCATATGAGAGAGGTGGTATCCATGTCCACTGCAGGGACGTTACAGAGAAAGGGGATAGGCAAGGATTGAGTAGAATTGCTTAAAACGCAATCTTGGTTGTTAAATGATATTTGGTTGATTATATTATTAACATAGTTGCACAATTATTGTTTCCCCCACATACCAGCTTCGGCTGACCGACATTTTGTTTTTCGGCATTTTAGGTACAAATGAAAAGAACAAACAGTAAAGTGACATATGTGGAAATAAATGAGAAGTAACGTGCACAGGAGGATTAGTTAGATTAGTGCCTTCAGGGATAGAAGATTATAAATCCCAATTTTTAAAAGGTAAATGAAGTTTTATTGTATACCAGTTTTCAGTTTAGTTGGTAAAGTTTATTAATTGTGATTGATTATTTGTCAAACCTTTGATCCTGTTGATTGGATAATGGCTCTGACCTTCGGGTCTCCCTTAATTGGGGGTTACCGGGAGGCGGGGTCGTTACAAGGATCGTAGCGGAAGCACCAGTTGGACATCTCACGACCATGGTTGTCACCATGATTCTTCCACTTGTTGTTGTTGTGCCTAGAAGGTTGGAATTCAGGGTAAGATCACTAGTACAGAAATGTCCTTTAGTGTTGGTTATATAAGCCTTTTGGCATCAGTTTCCAAGCGACACCCAAGTGGGCACTGCTAAAAGTATATACTTTCACCGTCAGTTTCATATCTGACGCCATAACCCTTCCCACCACCAATAAAACACGCCAGCAACGGCACCATAGGCGTCCATTTATATCGACAATGGACATTATATACCTACTAAAAGACGTCAGATTTATACTAATAACTGACGCCATACCCCATCCCAAATAAAAAAAATCAGCCCTAGAAAGGGATAACGACGTCGGTGTTATACTAATAACCGACGAAGTAAGGTTTTATTGTCGGTTTTATACTAATAATCAGCGCCTATGTTCTGATTTTTTTTCCTTATTAGTTTGCATGCCTGCTGTCCGGCTGGTCAGCAGGATGCAGAACCTGCAGTTCAATTCTAAACTGTAGGTTTACAACACCCTTTGATTTCAGCCAACAACAGGCCACAAACCTGCAAAATTAACACAGATAGACAACAATTTATGATCATGTGATTCACACACATGTATAAGCACATTTCATTCATATTATTTTTCATCACACACATCTAGAAACCAGTAGTTCCATTTCAAATTTCCTCCATTTTCACACACAGTTAGCAACCTGCAGTTCAATTCATTTCATCTCTTTTCACATTCATAGACATGTAGAAACATTCATGTATTCATCTTCACATTCACACATATGACAATTCAAATTTTTTTATTCAGACATGTATATATAAAAGTTTCATATGTCGTCAAATACAAAAATAATTATGAGAAGAAAGTTTAGAAATATCACTCTTTATTATTATCATCATTGTCATTATCATCATCAGTATTCCAATCATAATAAAAAATTCCCACAACTTGTAAGGCTTTTGCCCATTGTTCTCTTACATCATCTAATTCTTCCATCGTATAGAGAGTATCTACATCTAATAAATTTTCACCTGTAGTGAAGTCACTGGTTTTAAACACCTGCAAAGAGAATGATGTATACATAATTAATAATATATAATAAGATTGATATATTTCATATTATCTAATGAGACTATATATAATGCTTGTTGTATGGTATCGATTTCCATTGCATCATGTTTGATAATTAGGTCCATATATCACATCACATAGTATGCACATGACCAGTCATTGTCTTATTTAGCACACTATAAATTGAAACATACAAAATGTTCAAAAATACAAATAAGCACAATTCACATAAATAATATATACATTGGAGTCGGGAAATTACTTTCACATTCTCCCAAATTAGTAATTGTTTCTTTTTCTTGGAGATGTTTCCTCCAGCTTTTTGAACTCTCTTAAAGCCCTACATGTTAATGTAACACATTAAATTGCATAATTAAATAGTAATGTAATAACAAATGTTAATAGATATAAAAATATGAAATATTTCTCACGTGAATAATTGCCTTTTCATTGGGTGTCCATATAATGTGTGTAATTCCTTCCCCACAGGATCTAGATAATAAACAGTGAACGTCTTGGGGACAATTACCAGTAACTCCCAATGCCTACCACTAGAGGTAAGAAAGTTAAAAATTAATAACTCAAAATCCACAATAAAAATGTAATTTTCTTAAGTCCAAATTATAAGCAAAGTAAACTTACTCAACATTGAATAGAGCTATTATCACTGACTTTTTTTGTACCAAAATAATTAAAAGTGATAGAGCAGTATGAGGTAACTGATGAAGGATCTTTATCTACTAGATTGATCAAAGATGGAACTAGAAATCCCACATGGGAAAATAAAAAATCTTTATAGATCATGTGTAAGTGACTGGAAAATATGTATTACGTATGCATTAATATATAAGAAACCAGCTCACCGTATATAAAATAAAGTATATGGATGTATAAAAAATATCTCACCATATCCATAGCTCTATCATAGATGTATTCAGCCAATCATAATGAAACGACTCCAAAATATCTTGTATAAATAGATTGTTATCAAATGATTCACCTACATCATCCACCAGAATAGAAACTTTTATAGGAAAATTTGGGCAATGTTCTCCTATCCATACTACCATACCCTTACAATTAGGACCTAACGAGGTGTATAGGTCCCTTGGAAGCCAACTAGTGATGGGTTTTAGGGGAGATAGAGAAGGAAACAGAAACAAAAATTTTCTTCTCCCAAACTCAGAATAAAGGAATCACGTCAACATCTATACAATAGGAAGGATGGTTTGAGGAGGTGTACCTTGTCCCGAGGCTTGCTCGGCAACGTTACCTCGCGACTTGTGCGGTCTTCACCTCTGGTCTTGGACAGTGTCTATGCAGCTCCTGGTCTCACCACGATTGTCGAGATTGAAAGTTGTTCTCCGAGCGGCAGAAGTCTCCCACCTCTACAGTCATCCACATAGACTTCCTGGAACTCCGATCTCCTTGTCCCATAAGGAATCAGAAGGAGTCACACCCTCCTGTCGGCGTACTAGTCACCGACACACTCTCCTACAACCAGTTGCCTTTCTACAATTGTCTTTCCCTTGTTGTGCCTACCTTATCGGGTAGCACTTGCTCGAGCTCTCTCTCGGTTACCAAAACCAGAGAGAATGACAACTTTGTAGAGAAACTGGTGTTCTAAGTTGTACTTTTGAGAAGCCCCCAATACACCTATATATATAGGAGGGTCATGGGACAGGGTTCTCTACCCCGAGCAATGCAGTATTAAAGCAGGAGTAGAAGGGTTCGAGATTTTACACAATACAACCAACTGCGCCAGCTGAACCGATCGTTTCAACCCTGAAACGATCGGTTAGTGACCTCAGCCGATCGGTTCACACCTGAACCGATCATTTGGGGCATCTGAGCTGATCGGTTCATCACATCAGCTGATTAGTTCATGCTTCAGGTCCAACTTGAATTGACTTTCATATTTGTTTCTGATTAATCAAATATTAATCCTTGTCCAAATCAAATTAGTACAAATGAAACAAATTGTATTTGCAAAATAGTCTTCTGTCTTTCCAAATGATCTCAGTTGGTCACATGAATCGACCGGTTCAACAATTGAGCCGATCAGTTCACTGATACATGAGTCGATCGTCTCTCCAGTTGAGCTGAACAGTTCACCAACCTGAGTCGATCAGTTCATCACATGAGCCGATCGGTTGGAAGTGCAGACTGTGCAAAATCAGTCAATTGTAGTTTCAATCAATCTGATACTCTAATCAATTGGTCCAACACCTTGAATACTATGATTTTGAGCTATCAATCAACTGAGTGTTTAATTGAACTACTAAACTACTTTAGTAATCAATCTAAACATTATTTGTGGATAAACTCCTCTTCTAGGTTAAATCCTATGTGTGTGACCCTACAGGTCCATTTCACGTTGGCAGTGAAAGTCCATAACACTTATGACTTCACAAGCAAAGAGCGGTGCCTAGTCACACATCAGTGCTACCCAAGTGAAATAGAAAGTTGGAGAACAACTTTCAATCCTACAATTCGTGAATGGTTTTACAGTGAATGTATAATTCCTTTGTCACTAATGTCCTAAATCAACTCAAGGCATGGTACAATCATCCTTTCAACGTTCATCCATTTCCTTGATCTCCGAGCAGACTAGGTGAGATGTGTGTGACATCAATATCACATATTGATTCACACATGCATGTGCATGCCTTTCTCAATCCTACTCATCAAGTGGCCATGGACATCAAACTCCCTTAGGAGGGACAAATCCCATATCTATCACTCACCCCTCAAAAGCCCCATGTGTCAAAGTCACCCAATCATCACCTTTATAACAACCCATGTTTCAGGACTGCGTTTGATGATGTCAAAGTGTACCCAATGACATGTGTTGAGTGTAGTGATTTTAGGTCGAAGAATCACACTCACCACCATCACTATGAGAGCTAACTGTGACTACCAAATCATGGTTGCATGTGTCACTCTCACGGTGGGTCTGTCTGGTACACTTGTTCTCTAACGAGTACCTATGTGCTTGGTTTGATATCACTATATCATGACTAATGTGATTCTGTCATCAACCAACACACAACCTAGTCTTTAGTGTTATTGATGTCTATGGTTATTTCCACAATAACAACCGACTAGGGACTAAACAAGAATGTATACTCTTAAGATTCGTATGATCTCATCGTTTAGGTCCTCAACCCAAAAGCATACATCATCGAGTAAAACAATTCTTTAGACATCTATCATGTTACACTATCATCTCAAAAATAGTCAAAACCATATAGATTGGAAATTGCCTTTGTTGTTATTCAAATCATTTACAAAGTATCCCATTACAATCATCACATGACTTGCTCTATGGGAATACATACCAACAGACTCCCACTTGCACTTAGAGCCAATCACCTAGGAACCTTAATCCTTGTGACCTAGCATGATCATCATGCTTCTATTGAGAAAGGGCCTTAGTCAGTGGATCAACTATGTTGTCTTCAGTTGGTACTTTGCAAATCTTCACATCTCCTCACTGTACGATCTCTCATATGAGATGGAAGCGCCGCAATATGTGCTTGGACTGCTGATGTGATCTAGGCTCCTTAGCTTGAGCAATATCTCCATTATTGTCACAATAAAGCTCAATTGCATCACAGCTATTGAGAACCACACCAAGTTCAGTGACGAACTTCCTGACCCACATAGCCTCCTTTGCTGCATGTGAATCATCAATATACTCAGCCTCTGTAGTAGAATCAACAACTGTTTCTTGCTTGGAACTCTTCCAGCTCACAACTCCATTGTTTAGGAAAAATACAAATCCTAATTGCAATCTGTAATCATCTTTGTCAGTTTGGAAGCTTGCATCGGTGTAACCTCTTACAACCAGTTCTTCCTCGCCGCCGTATACAAGGAACTGATCCTTAGTCCTTCGCAAGTACTTGAGGATGTTCTTTACGGCTGTCCAGTGAGCATCCTCGAGATATGAATAGTACATGCTCGCCATGCTGAGGGCATACGAGCCATCTGGGCGTGTGCACAACATAGCATACATGATGGATCTGATGGCTGATGCATATGGGATCCCATTCATACGCTCCCTCTCTTCACAAGATTGGGATCATTGAGCTCTAGAAACGGTGACTCCATGTAGTATGGGGATGTTGCCTCTCTTTGAGTTCTCCATGTTGAACCGCTTCAACACTTTGTCAATGTACGTGCTTTGACTTATTCCAAGAAGCCTTTTAGATCTATCTCTATAGATCTTAATACCTAGAATGTAGGAAGATTCTCCAAGTCCTTCATTGAGAAAGTATTCCCAAGCCAAGTCTTTACCTTCTCTAAGGCTGAGACATCATTCCCCATCAATAGTATGTCATCCACATACAATATGAGGAATGTGGTCGTGCTCCCACTAACCTTCTTGTACACACAAGGTTCATCTTCATATTGAATAAATCCAAACACTTTGACTTCCTCATCAAATCGAAGATTCCAACTCCGAGATGCTTGTTTCAATCCATAGATTGACATTTGTAGCTTACAGACTTTATTGGCATTCTTTAGATCTACAAAACCTTCAGGTTGTGTCATGTACACATCCTAATTTATATTCTCATTAAGGAATATGAGTTTAACATCCATTTGCCAAATCTCATAGTCATAGTAAGCCGCAATAGCAAGCATAATCTTGATGGACTTAATCATAGCAACTGGAGAAAAAGTTTCGTTATAGTCAACACCTTGAATTGTCAGAAACCCTTTGCAACCAATTTGCCTTTATAAGTTTGCACATTGCCATCCATGTCGGTTTTCTTCTTGAAGACCCACTTGCACCCTATGGGTTTTACCTCTTTAGGTGGTTCCACCAAAGTCCATACTTTGTTGGAGTACATGGATTCCATCTCAGATTTCATGGCCTCAAGCCATTTCTCAGAATCTGGTCCCTCCATAGCCTCTAGATAGGTAGTTGGATCATCATCTATGATCAACTCACCACCTTCCTGAGTGACAAGGTATCCAAACCTCTCAGGTTCAAGGCGTGTCCTACTAGATCTACGAGGTCCTTGTCTTACTTGAGGAGACTGAGATTCCACAACACCTTGTGAATCTCTATGTTCCTCTTGTACATCTACTGGTTCAATGTTTTCTTGTTGGGCTTGAACCTCTTCAAGCTCTATTTTCCTCCCACTATTTCCTTTGGAAATAAATTCCTTTTCTAGGAACACATCATCCCTAGAAACAAACACTTTGTTGTTAGTTGGGTGGTATAAGTAATATCCCTTGGTCTCCTTAGGATATCTAGCAAAATAACATTTATCAGATCTAGGGCCTAGCTTGTCAGAAAACATTTTCTTGACATATGCCTCACACCCCTAAATCCTCATAAAAGACATATTGGGACGCTTCCTAGTCCATATCTCATATGGTGTCTTTTGAATCGATTTAGATGGTACTCAGTTAAGTGTAAATGCGGAGATTTCAAGAGCATAACCCCAGAAGGAAATCGGAAGATCTGCAAAACTCATCATTGATCGCACCATATCAAGTAAAGTGTGATTCTTTCTTTCAGACACATAGTTATGTTGTGGTGTTCCAGGAGGAGTCCATTGTGATACAATACCACGGGCTCATAGAAGGTCCTCAAACTCCTAGCTTAAGTATTCTCCACCTCGATCGGATTGAAGTGATTTAATACTTTTACCAAGTTGGTTCTGTACTTCATTCATGAAATCCTTGAACCTTTCAAGGGATTCTGACTACTTATGTTTCATCAAGTACACATAGCCATACCTACTGAAGTCATCAGTAAAGGTAATGAAGTACTGATACCCACATCTGACATTAGTTCTAAATGGCCCACATACATCAGTATGTATGAGTCCTTACAGATCACTAGCTCTCTCACCTTTGCCTGAAAAGGGAGTCTTGGTCATCTTGCCCAACAAACAAGATTCACGTCTCTATTGATTCATAATCAAAAGAGTCTAGATAACCATCTTTATGGAGTCTAGAAATGCGCTTCTCATTTATGTGCCCTAGACGACAATGCCAAAGATACGTTTTGTTGAGTTGTTGAGTTTTTTCCTTTTGGTGTTTACGTTATATACACTTGTCTCTAGATCTATCAAGTATAGACCATAAGACATTGGGGCACTTCCATAAAAGATCCCATATTTTGAAATAGAACACTTTCCATTCTTAATAAGAAATTCAAAACCATCCTTGTCCAAACAAGAGATGAAAATGATATTCCTATTTATGGCAGGTACATAATAAAAGTTCTTTAACTCTATTATTAGCCCACTAGGTAGAGTTAACTCATAGGTTCCTACGGCACTGGAGGCAACTCTTGCCCCATTAGCAACACATAGTTCAACCTTACCTTTTCCCAAAGGCCTACTTCTTTTAAGATCCTTCACATTTGAACAAATGTGAGATCCACATCCGGTATCAACTACCCATGACAAAGAAGTACTAAAGTCAATCTCTATCACATATACACCAGAAGTAGAGATCTCTATCTCTCAGTTCTTCTTCCATCGTTCATTCCATCCTCTCCATGTTTTGAGCACAGAAGATTCTGACATTGGTTTGGCGAGAGAACCGTTCTCTCCCTCACCTTTATCCTTAAACTTTGTTCCATTGATCTCCATCAATGAACTATCCCTCTTCTTAGGTGCACATAGAGTGGATTCAAAGGCTACCGATATTTATGGATTGTGCAGAACACTTCTCACAATCCGCAACCAGTTATGGAATTTATTCTCAATTAATTTTCCCATTTTAAAAGATGATTCTTTTGCCATTCTATAAGAGAAAATTGCATTTTTAAAAACTCCTTTTTGATTTTTTTATTTGAATAAAATTTGACGATAGTTAATTAGGCCTTTAATTAATTACTGCTCCCACTATTTTGATTCAAATTGACAACCCTCACCATCAATTCAGAAGATTGCAGACTTCTAGTGGGTCAAGATCCATATTTCATCAAGTCATGAGTCAGCTTTGGGTGATCACCAACAATCTTGACTATTTAGGTAGTCCATCATGCCAATTGCATCATATGCAACTCTTGATGAATGAACATGCGCAATAACTTTCCATGAACATTCCTTGCCTCTAGGCTTAGACGCTCTAAGAATCACCAGTTAAGTCTAACCCAAAAGCCGACACGGTAAACATGCACCCTACTTTGGCAGAACCTACATGCTTACACTTCACACTTCCACGAGATAGACGGCGCACCATGCTTTGGCGCAACCTATGCTTAGTCGATCAAGTTTTTCATGTGTGCCGCTAATGGAAGGCATGAAAGACTTAATATTTAGATGAGGTATTTGGTTTTTATAGGTACATATACATATCCAATCACCACAATATAGTAAGTATCATATACATGCTATATCCCACAGAAAACACGTGAAACGATAAAAGTAATGATTATGGCCATCCTAATGTGATTCCTCAAGCCAAGAAGAATCACGGTCATCTAGGTCCACATCACATGCAACCTATACAAGATGAACTCTGTGCTTTGCCTTTTTGGGTTTGATCAACTCATCTCCATGATTGATCTGCTCGCCACCAGGCCGGTCGGTTGGGTGCCACCAGCCGATCGACTGGAGCCTCCAGCCGACCGGTTCAATGGTCATCATGCATCTCCTTAGGTCGCCACCCACTCTTCTCGCTCCTTGAATCAGTCATCAAAAAGTCTGTTGTTCTTTGACATAATAGGAAATAAAAAATCTATCCTATTTTACATTTGAAAAAGGAAACCTCGAGTTACATTCAGGGGGAGCAATGGTAGGAAAGAAATCTCAAGTTATCTCGAGTTACATCAGGAATAGGAGATAGGGAATCGGTGCGCAGACTGAGATGCAAGAAACCACATTCAACCAAGCACACATACATAGGGTTTATTGGCCATAACCATGCTATACATCCACCACAAAACTCGTTTAAGGGTGACGCGCATCAAGTACATTTATATTACATATCATATATGTATATTGGTATTTGTGGATTTAGGATTGGAAATGCATAAAGCCAATTTTATTCGCATCATATGTAATAAATAAAGGTGACAAACCAAAATCGATCACATCGATAATCGCAAAGTATAGATCAGTTAACGTGGCTCTGATACCACTGATGGGTTTTAGGGGAGACAGAGCCGATCAGTTCACTGAGACATGAGTCAACCGTCTCACCAGTTGAGCCGATCGGTTCATCACATGAGCTGATCGGTTGGAAGTGTAGACTGTGCAAAATCAGTAAATTGCAGTTTCAATCAATCTGATACTCTAATCAATTGGTCCAACACCTTGAACACTATGATTTTGAGATATCAACTGAGTGTTTAATTGAACTACTAAACTCCTTTAGTAATCAATCTAAACATCATTTGTGGATAAACTCCTCTTCCAGGTTAAATCCTATGTGTGCGATCCTACATGTCCATTTCACGTTGGCAGTGAAAGTCCATAACACTTATGACTTCACAAGCAAAGAGCGGTGCCTAGTCGCACATCAGTGCTAACCAAGTTAAATAGAAAGTTGGTGAACAACTTTCAATCCTACAATCCCTGAATGGTGGTACAGTGAATGTATAATTCCTTTGTCACTAATGTCCCGAATGAACTCAAGGCATGGTACAATCATCCTTTCAATGTTCATCCATTTCCTTGATCTCAGAGCAGACTGGGTGAGATGTATGTGTCATCAATATCACATATTGATTCACACATGCATGCACATTCCTTTCTCAATCCTACTCATCAAGTGGCCATGGACATCAAACTCCCTTAGGAGGGACAAATCCCATATCTATCACTCACCCCTCAAAAGCCCCATGTGTCAAAGTCACCCAATCATCACCTTTATAACAACCCATGTTTTAGGACTGCGTTTGATGATGTCAAAGTGTACCCAACGACATGTGTTGAGTGTAGTGATTTTAGGTCAAAGAATCACACTCACCACCATCACTGTGAGAGCTGACTGTGACTACCAAATCATGGTTCCATGTGTCACTCTCACAGTGGGTTTGTCCGGTACACTTGTTCTCTAACAAGTACCTATGTGCTTGGTTTGATATCACTATATCATGACTAATGAGATTCTTTCATCAACCAACACACAATCTAGTCTTTAGTGTTATTTATGTCTATAGTTATTTCCAAAATAACAACCGACTAGGGACTAAACAAGAATGTATACTCTTAACATCTGTATGATCTCATTGTTTAGGTCCTCAACCCAAAAGCATACATCATCGAGTAAAACAATTCTTTAGACATCTATCATGTTACACTATCATCTCAGAAATAGTCAAAACCATATAGATTGGAAATTTCCTTTGTTATTATTCAAATCATTTACAAAGTATCCCATTACAATCATTACATGACTTTCTCTATGGGCATACATACCAACAACTAGGTACTTCAAGAGGTGGAGGTGGAGGCCGAGATGTAGAAGGTTTCTTCTTTTTGACCTGTATATATAATTTTAGATCAATTGACTCATATATACACACTAATAAATTAACATAATATGAATTTACCATACAATATCAGCATAGACGACATCTGTATTGGGCCACAATATCACTCCGCCTTCTGCTTCACCAAGTCTTTCAGAATCTAATGATCCCTCCAATTGGGGAGTACATGTATCAGGCTCACACGAACCACACCATCGGGTACTGGAGTTCCATGAAACGTGTCCCCTGGAAGGGGTGGGTAAGCCTCAACCTCTACAATGATAAATGCTTTGCTTTTAGACGACATGGCTTCAACCCCTACAAATTTACGTAAATAATGTTATATACATATATACATAAACATATCATCTTCAACAGACTAGCTACTATGTCATAAAAATACTTACAACGGACGTGCTAGGTGGTGGGTCTATAGGATTACTCCCAACCTCTGCATTAGGAGAAAAGCGGCACGCCACAAGTACTGTGTGAGTGGCAGTCTGAGACACCTACCACTTGATAATTGCTTCATGGAGTCTCTTATCAAGTGCCTCCTCGACTCTCCTATTAATTAACCCATCTACCTATACATGGATAAAAGAAATGCTAGCTTCTGATGATTGAATTCCCTTTTGCAATAACATTCTAAAAAAAGAATAGGTTACCTCAGCTTGTGAAAATCCTACTTTTGGGATAGGTTTGCACTGTGATGGCCCAAAGAATACTTTTATGCCCACACCAACGCCTACACCCCTAACACGTCCAGGATGCTTTGGGTTACCAAGATCAACTATCAATTCATCCCTTGTGCCCTCAGGGATGAACTTGTATTTCTTCCTCTGCTCGTGAAGCTCCCACTAATTGCCATCAATAGAAATTGGTAAGTAAACATAACAATAATAAATATTGATTGCTCTAAGAGTTGAATTTTACCATTTTTGCAGTCGTGTCAGCAGTTGCGGGCTTGGTTATATCTCCTTTCTTATTTTTCCTCCCAGCTATACACATAGCATGGTGAGGCAGAGGTGCGGGAGTAATAGTAGAGGACTCCACAGTCTCCTAAGTAGCAGCAGATTGAGCAGTAAACTCAGCCTGTAGTCTTTGACGAACACCTGCATAGCCTTTTAGACCCATCGTGTGGTCATGTACATTCAGTGCGCGCCTTGCTCTTTGAACATCACTGATAGCCTTGTTAGTAAGCACATTGATTTGGTTAGTAACACTAAAGGTTAATCTCGAATAGGTGAATACTTAAGAGCGTATATTAATTAAATTGGGAGTGGCACTTAATACCTTGAATTCATCACTTTTTCTTTTGGTAACGAAATCCTCCCAGTCATTGGGGTCCAGGTAGTTCCATTTCTCAGTGGCTAACTTCTTCCTCTTCTCAGTATCTTGTATGTAATCTCAGGTAGATTTGTCGTATAGTTCCTTAGGACCCTCCCACAGCATTGCATCACACATTTACGTTGCAACTTTTCATCCAGTTCAAATATACTCTACAAAATAGAATTTCTATTATCTAGTATCCTAAAAATTTGTAATCTACAAAATAGAATTGCAAATAATAATAACTCATGCATAGTTCCTTCCATACAAAGTCTTTCTTCCCCTTAGGAACTTTATGCCAAGATTCTACATTAGGACTACAATTGATACGAGTAAGAACCCCAAGATATGAAATAAATGAGTTGAGGTTCACTCCAACTGGATTTCCTGCATGATCAAAATCCACACCAGTTTGGGTCCATTGCCCCTTTTTTGTAGTAACTTGTTCATCATAGTGATGCTCCTCACTTTTTCGTTTTTTTTGCTACTCATAAAGTTCCCCAAGTTCTTTAGTAGGTACATCATCAACCTAAAATTTGACAAAATAAACACACTTATGGGATATAACTATAAATGGACATATAGATAGAAATATAGGATATATTTTTAAAACTTACATTGTTAGGCGGCGCATTGATATCCTCACCCTCACGGTAATCATCATCACGGTCATCATGGTCAGCCATCTAAAATCAAACATTTAGCATTTGACATAACTAGAAGATAATAAAACATATAAAAAAATAAACATGCATGCCTCTAATATTGCAATCTTTTATCAATTAACATTCCTTCATTGTGATCTCCGCGCACATATAAGTCATCATTAGCTTCAATATTTGGTGGTGTTGGCAACCCAACTGAGAATGGAATGGAGTCATCATACTTATCATAGTGCTCTTCTTCATCTATAGGATCTTCAATGAACTGTCTTTTACCATGAAGAACAATCGACCATTTATCATTTGTAGGATCATTGATATAAAATACTTGTTTTGCCTATGATGCCAATATGAATGGTTCACCCTTCTCGCCAATCTTTTCAAAGTTCACTAATGTGAAACCTAATTCATCCACTATAACTCCTTTGGTGTTATCAACCCAGTTACATTTAAAGAGAGGAATTCTGAAATCTACATAGTCAAACTCCCATATGTCTTCAATGACACCGTAATATGACATTTTAGCTTCACGTGGACTCTTATCCTTTGCACTTGCAAAAAACAATGAAGACGCTTGAAGAGTGACCCCACTGTTTTGGACGACACTCTTATCATCTTGACGCTTTGTGTAATATGAGAATCCATTTATGTCAAACCCTTCATAAGACATAACATTCAATTTTGGTTTAAAGGCGAGGCATTTGATAGTTTCAGTAAGATTATTTGGTGTTTGAGATAGTTGATGTAAGACTTTATCTTCAAACCACTTAATAAATGTCTTGTTATGCTCTCTAGCAAGCCACATTGAATTGGCTCGAGGATATTGTCTCTTGATGAAATTGGTATGTTCCTCGATATAAACACTCACTTCATCGATGTTGTGTAAAATATACAAGTGACCTTGTTACAGCTGCTCACGGCTGGTTACTTTCATCAGTGATATCAAAATTCCTTTGCCATAATACTCCTCAATATTCTTATCATTAATAGGAGCATCATTACCACTCAGAAAGTCATTGCAAAAATCCATAACCTCTCTTACCACATAACCCTCAATAATACTCCCTTCAGGCTGACTACGATTTTGAACATCACCTTTAAGAAAGCTCATGTATCGTTCAAAGAGATACATCCAATGCAAGAAAACTAGTCCCAACTATAACATCCCTGACCTGGGTTATGCTTAAACCTAGGTTTTTTGTTTAAGAAAGATAATTATATGCTTGATATTATCTTTTCAAAAGTAATAAAGGCTCAAGAGGAACTTATGTTTCAATTTTAGTCCTTTTTGAACAATGTTGAAATAAAGTTTTGCCTGTTTTGGACCAAAGTGCAAATTACCCAAGTTGAGGGGTTAAATTGCAAATGTTACATGATAAAATGTTCCTCATGTATTGAAGCATCATGACAATGAAGATGATGCAGATGTATGGCTTGGGAGAGCCTGAGTACCAAGAAAGAGCTGATAAAGTAATATTTATGCATTAAAACCTAGTTTTGATGTGATGTGCAATTTACCCAAAACCTAGGGTTCAATATGAAAATTACCACTTAAAAATAGTCCCTAATGTTTCTTGGCATCATGAAGATAAAATAAAATGATAGGTGCATCTCATTTGTATCTCTTTGGAGGAGAGAGAATCTTGATATTAAAATAATCAATATTTAAGCTTAATTGGAACTTTACTTCAATTTAATGCAAAAATAAATATGTTAATTGAAGTACCTTTCAACAAAATTGTGTTGGTTGAAATACATATACATGGAAGTTCTTGTGCCTTGCAAAGGCAACGAAGATATCTTAAGGAGGTGAAGAACCCACTCACATTATTATAAGAGAAAGAAATATCCACTCACTTATGGATATTATTATAATATGATTTAAGGTGCTTAGTTTGCTTTCCTTTAAATCGTGGATAATTGAGAGGAATAAGAGGAAAAGAGGATAGCCTATTCTCTAAGAAAGAGAAGGGGGCATATGGCAAGAAAGTTGAGGAGATAATTCCTACTTTCTCTCTCTTAAATGAATTTTCTATAAAATTCATATATAAGCTCCTTTATCCATGAGGAGAAGGGATAATTTCGAATCCACTTTCACTTATTTCTTGCAAAAACGACCAAGGGAGCTTGGAGAAACAGGAGTACGACCCCCAACCTGTTGGTAAGCTTCTTTACCTTCTTTCACCTTGAATTCATGGTGGAAATCACAAAACAATGCATGATTTCTTCTCTATTCCACTCCATCTTCAATTCTAGCCAATCCTTTACTCCAAAGCTTGAGGACGAGCCTTGGGAAGGTTGCAAAAGCATCTTATACCATTGTTGACGTGAAGCTCCAAGATTTGAAGCTCAATTGAAGGTGGGTGATATAACTTGAACCCTTGAACTTTGTTATTAATTCCATATCTTCATCAATTGTTGATTCCTTCTTTATTCCCAAAATTTTATTTGATTGATTGATGCAATCACCATGAAAATCACAGAAAGCTTCATGGGTTTATATCTTTATGATGATGAAATCATCATAAGCACACACCTCCACAAATATCTATTGCAAACAGTTTCAACAATATAATCCAATCGGTTTCACCAAACCGTTTGGTCAAACCGTTTGGAGGTTTGGGTTCCAAACCGTTTGGAGTGGTTGACCGAATGGTGGGGGTTGACCATTTGAGGGTGATTGCTGATGTGTTGAAAAATGATATAATAGATTTAATTGATGAGTTTCTAAAGGTTCCATGATTGGATGCTCTACCAATTGCAAACCCTAATCGGGTTGAGTGTTGAATCCTTAAGCAATTGAATCAATTTTTGGGTTGACTAGCCCAAATGGTCTCAAGACCATTTGGAGGTCACCCAAACGGTCTCAAGACCATTTGGAGGTCAACCAAGACCATTTAAGAGGTCTATGGTGGTGTATGATTGGATGGTTGAAGAACCAGTGATATCAAATTGAAATATAATCAATAGTTCAATTGATGATTGATTCAATGATTCAAACCCTAAGTGAATTTTTATAATTTCAATGATGGGATGAGTCAAATGGTTTCAAGACCGTTTGGAGGTCATCCAAATGACCTCAAGACCGTTTGAGGTCAGGTCATATCATGGTTTGATGATGATCCAACGATTTCAGTTGAATTAGCTCCATGATGTCAACCATTGATGGTTCCTTGATTTCAATATCCTGGTTGATGGTTTGTTGATTATAAACCCTAGTTCAATTGGGTTCAAAACCCTAATTGAAGGTCCAATTGAAGGGTTATTTATTGGTTCAATTGAAGAATAAATTAGTAGTTCAATTGATAGATGGTTTAATGATTGAAACCCTGAATGGATAAAGTGATGGAAGATTTTTTTGGTCCATTTGGTTTTGAGAGAGTTTGGACCAAACGGTCTTAAGACCGTTTGAGTCCAAATGGTCTCAAGACCATTTGAGACCAAACGGTCTCAAACCATTTGGAGACCTAAGTGGCTTCAAGTGTGAAATTGTCCATACAGTTTCATTATTGTTTTACTTGTAAGGTTTCAAACCATTCAATGTCAAAGTGACCAAGACCGTTTGGGGTCTAAGTGACCAAGACCATTTGAGGTTCAATTGGTCAAAACTTTTGGACACCTAAGGTGACTAAAGGTCAATTAACTAATTGATTAATAATGATGCAAATCAAAGGTGATTACAATGGTTGTACCTTTGAGGTACTAGGGTAATTAGTACCTTTTTGAGTGGTTAATTCTTGATGCTTATGAAAGCAATGATTTAATATGTTATAACAACCCTTCATTCAAGTTGATTGGACCTAATATAATTAAAGATTAAAGTAATTGACATCCTAGAGAGGATGAGAGAGAGAGGAATTCATACATGAGTATTAATCATGTGGATATTAGGGTATGATCCTTAGTAAAGAGATCATGAAACCCTAATCAAGAAGGTTAATGAACCCTAACCCTAATTGATGGTGATGCCATGTAAAACCATAATTAAGCGTGATGCCATGTGAAATCCTAATTTCAGGTAATGCTATGTGTAACCCTGATATAGAAGGATATTATGTGAAACTCTAATGTAGAGTGATATTATGTGAAACCCATAAATATGGGAGATGCTATGTGAACCTTAATTTATAAACATGGAAAACCCTATTCCTAATAATGGAATAGTGATTAATATATTGACAAGTGTAACACCTAAAGAGGTTGATAATGGATATCCTTATATCAGTAGTTACTAACTCAAAGATGAGTCCATATCATTAGCAAAGGTTGTATTATCTAAATAAGTGACTTACGACCAATACATTACATGATAAATGTGATGAATTGTGTATAAAGTATTAGGAGGGGAAATACCCTAATACAAGCTAAGTGGATGGACTCAAGTAAGATAAAGGTGATGAGGAAGTGATACATTAAAATATGATAGATATCACATCCAACACCTCAAGATTGATATACCTTGATGTATTTTAAATCCAATATATTTGGAAGAGTGACACATGAAATGTGTCATGTCAGTTGTTACATTGAGATGTAATGCACTTTGATAAGTGTAGGCTAACATGCCTTATGAAAAGGTTAATCCAAATCAATAAACTTTGATGCAATCATATTTTGGTAGAGATGAGAGAGAAACTCATACTTTGTGTTGATAATTCATTTAATGATGAATGATGAGAATAAATAAGTATGATTGATTACTTATGTTATCAATGTTAGCTCCTAGATGTGTGGAGCAATGAATTAAGATTTGATCATTAATAACATGATCTTAAGAACCTAAATGGTTATTTGTGGAAAAACCCTAAAGGAGGGTGATGATATGTAAGAGGAATCCTAACCCTAAAAAGGAAATAATGGTATTACTTTGTGTTGCATGGTGCTGATATGAAAGCATTATAATTGTCATTAATAGTACTAATCATGTAGGTATGTTGAAATGATAAGCATAGCCATGTATGAGCTATGATGCTCTTACATTGAAAATGTTTTATAGGCCTTATAAGACTTCATATGCTTTGTTTCTTAGTGAGAGGTAATATGAAATTAATGAGCCCTATGTGCCATATGATGTTTTAATTATTGAAATTGTTTATGGGGCCCATAAGCCATAATATTCCTTGTTACCCATTAAGAGGTAACAAGAGGTGAATTAAGCTTTGTGTGCTATGTGGAATGCTTATGTAGTAAGAATCAAGATTACCTTAGTCAAATGACCTGAAGGTATTAAGTTACCTGTTATGTGGTAACATGCATTCTATGATGAACTAAGGGTTTGAATACCCATATTCTATAATCATGATGATGAACTTGTTAAGAAATGGAAAGGTACTTGATGAGATGAGGGATTAAGATCCCACTACTTTGTTAAAAAGAGTATGGATACAGGTCATGACTCCACAAAACAATGCCAGGTATTAGCTATGTGATCTAAGCCTGAAGAGAGTATATGCTGCGGCTATAACTCTATAGTGAAGATGTCAATATACCATGGCAATTTAATTGCAGTTTGACATATGATGTGTAAAATATAATCATCTGTGTAGTGTGTTTGCATAAAGATGAAATGATTTAGATAAGAACAATGTTCTTAGATGTTAGACAATGAATTAACTGCTGTTAAACAATTATGATTCCTCTGTTCAGATTTATCTTAATAAACTACAATAATAATGTTTTTGGCACAAAATTATATCTCTCGCTGGGGCAATTTACAATTGTCTCACCCCCATGGGAACCATATTTTTAGGTGGATGCAGACGAGGAGGCAAGAATCCTTCAATAGGTGAAGAATAACAACAACAACAGTAGGGTCAGTAGTGAATTCTCAGGTGGAGACACTGGCTGATATGTCTTGTATAGATGTACATAGAGTCCTATGTGTCGTCTCTGTACTCTCAGGTCCTCGGAGTAGTAGTTAGTGCTTTTGAGATTTTGTCTTGATGCTTTGAGATTTTTATACTGCCTGTGTTTAGTTAACATAGCAGTTCATGCATGTAATTCTCAGAAAAAGATGATACATGACATGTACTTGTGAACCAGTATGTAATTAAGTTACTTCGGTTCTTTATGAAAGAGTTTTCCTATGTGTGGACCTCTTTGCAAAATGGTTTTAATTTTTAGTGATTTTCGGTAATCCGCTGCTTAGTGATCTCTTCCGCTAAGTTAATAACATTTTATTCGAATGATGTATCACAATTTAGTGGTATTAGAGTGCTAGGTTCGTTGAGTCTACAGAGACATAGGACTAAGATGTTGAGTATGTTCTAGTGTCTTCCAGTTATCTGATAGGGGCTTCTGCTCATATAGGAGGAGAAGAAAAACTTGAAGATGTCTGGAACACACGAAGAACACACTGCTGATAGAAGTGTTGTTGTACTAGGAGGAGGTGCAGGAGACTAGAATAGGGAAGGGCATGTACCTGAACAACCCCAGATTAACCCAGCCAGGATAGAGAATCCTATGTTTATGCTCTTGAAGGGCAGGTTAGGACAACAGTAATGCATACAGAAGATTGGATACTAGAATTACAACCTAGGTTACCAGGCCTTAATGTGGAAATGTTGGGCTTATAAAGGGTTCATGAATGACATAGTCATGTTGGAACAGTGGAAATGTGGGAAATATTAACATACGGCGAGAAAGTAGACTCTGCCATAAGTTTAGACAGATAGTACATCTGTGATGGTAGTGCCCAAGGAGGGGAAATAAGCTGATATTTAAGGTAAGGTCTCTATAATTTTAGAAACATTTGCCTAGTTGTTCTGAAAAGCCAAAGTTTTTGGTGTAACCAGTGCAATAAATGCCTAGTGCACCAGGGCAGTAGCCACTAAGTAAAGGCAAAGGTCCTCACTTTCCACCAGTAAGAACTCATGGCTTAGCTTATATATCGGTAATGAGACTGATAAGACCATGGTATGAGGACAAGACATGTTATGGATATGGACATGTTGAGCATACTAAACTCTTTTCTTTGAAAAGAAGGGAGGAAATGACTCAACAACCGAGGTAGACTCAGCAAGGCTTATGAAAGTTACAACCCAATAACCTGAAAAGGCAAAAGCAACAACATGAAACAACTAGACTCTATGTGTTGAGTCAACCTAAAGCAATAGATGACCGCGAGGGGTAATAGTCAGATGAAATAGATTCATTCTAATATTTCATTTCATGATTCTATGTTTTAAAAATAAGAAAGTAGTTGTTTCTGAACTCCCTCTGACTAGTCCTATAAGGACACAAGGGAGATGAGAACTTACATTTTACTCAGTATTCTTTAAAATGCTTTATAACCTCTCTTATCTGTGTGCTAAAAGATGAGATATAGAAGTGATGTCTAAAGAAAATCCAGAAATGAAAAATCCTGTGTGTATAATGATATGAAAAGTGAGGAACATGATAGTAAATAAAGTGCATACTACCTAATTTCAATAATTGTATACCCTGGCCAGGTATATGATTATTGGAGATAGGGTAATTATGAAACTCTTAGATTGTTATCTTTCTGATTACTCTAATCAAGTTGTCATTCTAAAACAATCTAGTGAGTATAATGAAATTACATAGGGAAGTGCTAAGTGAACTTTCCCAATTACATAGGAAATGCTAAGTGAAATTTCCCAATTACATAGGAAATGCTAAGTGAACTTTCCTAATTACATAGGGAAGTTCTAAGTGAACTTTCCCAATTACATAGGGAAGTGCTAAGTGAACTTTCCCAATTACATAGGGAAGTGCTAAGTGAACTTTTCCAATTACATAGGGAAGTGCTAAGTGAACTTTCCCAATTACATAGGGAAGTGCTAAGTGAACTTTCCTAATTACATAGGAAATGCTAACTGAACTTTCCCAATTACATATGAAGTGCTAAGTGAACTTTTCCAATTACAAAGGAAGTGCTAAGTGAACTTTCCTAATTACATAGGGAAGTGCTAAGTGAACTTTCCCAATTACATAGGAAGTGCTAAGTGAACTTTCCTAATTACATAGGGAAGTGCTAAGTGAACTTTCCCAATTACATAGGGAAGTGCTAAGTGAACTTTCCCAATTACATAGGGAAGTGCTAAGTGAACTTTCCCAATTACATAGGGAAGTGCTAAGTGAACTTTCCCAATTACATAGGGAAGTGCTAAGTGAACTTTCCCAATTACATAGGAAATGATAAGTGAACTTTCCCAATCACATAGGAAGTGCTAAGTGAAATTTCCCAATTACATAGGAAGTGTTAAGTGAACTTTCCCAAACAAATAAAGGATTGCTGAGTGGATTACCTCTGTTAAATATATGTGTTTCCCCTTTTACGAACAACCTTGGGTAATGATAGGAGTATGATACTTTATGTTTCTCCTTTCATTAACATGACAATCAAGTAAGTATTATGACATTTGATGTACATGGATTAGAAATAATCCGTTGATGGATACTTAGAAAAGTATCAATTTTCTTTGGACTCTGGTTCTAGGATAATGATATATGGAACAAGCGATGTCCTAAAATAAAAGAAATACATTGTACATGTGTACCGTTGGTGGTAACAATAGAGAATCTAATATGATAAGGATGAGATGTGTTCTCAATACATATGATGAATACCAAAGTAAGGTATTTATATTGGTTATCTATATTGGCCAACTGAGAAATCAATCGAGATACACAAAATAATATGAACATCATATGTTAGGGGTTTATGCTCTACATAAACATAAACATTGATAAGGTTGAACTAATGGAAGGAACAAGTGTAATTATGGTGGAAAAGTTTATCAAGCTAAAAATATTTCCTTAAGAATAACCATGTGTGGAAGAACTTTGTGTGGGTTAAAGATCTATGGTATCTTCATGACATTGAGATGATAATTAGAGACTTTATGACATGAGTAACAACTATCTTCTGTTATCTGGGATTTCGGGGACAAAATCCTTGTTAGGGGTTTATAATTTGTAACATCCCTGACATGGGTTATGCTTAAACCTAGGTATTTTGTTTAAGAAAGATAATTATATGATTGATATTATCTTTTGAAAATTAATTAAGGCTCAAGAGGAACTTATGTTTCAATTTTAGTCCTTTTTGAACAATGTTGAAATAATGTTTTGCCTATTTTGGACTAAAGTGCAAATTACCCAAATTGAGGGGTTAAATTGCAAATGTATTGAAGCATCATGACAATGAAAATGATGTAGAGGTATGGATTTGGAAAGCTTGAGTACCAAGAAAGAGATGATAAAGTAATATTTATGCATTAAAACCTAGTTTTGATGTGATGTACAATTTACCCAAAACCCAGGGTTCAATATGCAAATTACCACTTCAAAATAGTCCCTAATGTTTCTTGGCATCATGTAGAGCAAATAAAATGACAGGGGCATCTCATTTGTATATCTTTAGAGGAGAGAGAATCTTGATATTAAAATAATCAAGATTTAAGCTTAATTGGAACTTTACTTCAATTTAATGCAAAAATAAATATGTTAATTGAAGTACCTTTCAACCAAAATTGTGTTGGTTGAAATCCATATATGTGGAAGTCCTTGTTCCTTGTAAAGGCAACGAAAATATCTTAAGGAGGTGAAGAACCCACTCACATTATTATAAGAAAAAGAAATATCCACTCACTTATGGTTATTATTATAATATGATTTATGATGCTTAGTTTGCTTTCCTTTAAATCATGCATAATTGTGAGGAATAAGAGGCAAATAGGATAGCCTCGTATCTAAGGAAGAGAATGGGGAATATGGAAAGAAAGTTGAGTAGATAATTCCTACTTTCTCTCTCTTAAATGAATTGTCAATAAAATTCATATATTAGCTCCTTTACCCATGAGGAGAAGGGATAATTTCGAATCCACTTTCACTTCTTACTTATAAAAACGACCAAGGGAGGTTGGAGAAACAGTAGGACGACCCCCAACCTGTTGGTAAGCTTATTTACCTTCTTTCACCTTTGAATTCATTGTGGAAATCACAAAACAATGCATGATTTCTTCTCTATTCCACTCCATTTTCAATTCTAGCCAATCCTTTCACTCCAAAGCTTGATGACGAGCCTTGGGAAGGTTGCAAAAGATTCTTCCACAATTGTTGACGTGAATCTCCAAGCTTTGAATCTCAATTGAAGGCGGGTTATATAACTTGAACCCTTGAACTTTGTTATTGATTCCATATCTTCATCAATTGTTGATTCCTTCTTTATTCCCAAAATTTTATTTGATTGGTTGATGCAATCACCATGAAAATCACAGCAAGCTTCGTGGGTTTATAGCTTGATGATGATTACATCATCATAAGAACACACCTCCACAAATATCTATTGCAAATGGTTTCAACAATATAGTCCAATCGGTTTTACCAAACTGTTTGGTGACCAAATGGTTTGCAAACCGTTTGGAGGTTTGGGTTCCAAACCGTTTGGAGTGGTTGACCGAATGGAGGGGGTTGACCATTTGAGTTGATTGCTGATGTGTTGAAAAATGATCTAATAGATTTAATTGATGAGTTTCTAAAGGTTCCATGATTGGATGATCTACCAATTGCAAACCCTAATCGGGTGGAGTGTTGAATCCTTAAGCAATTGAATCAATTTTTGGGTTGACTAGCCCAAACAGTCTCAAGACCGTTTGGAGGTCACCCAAACAGTCTCAAGATCGTTTGGAGGTCAACCAAGACCATTAAATAGGTCTATGGTGGTGTATGATTGGATGGTTGAAGAACCAGTGATATCAAATTGAAATATAATCAATAGTTCAATTGATGATTGATTCAATGATTCAAACCCTAAGTGAATTTTTATCATTTCAATGATGGGATGATTCAAACGGTCTCAAAACCATTTGCAGGTCATCCAAACGACCTCAAGACCGTTTAAGGTCAGATCATATCATGGTTTGATGATGATCCAATGATTTCAGTTGAATTGGCTCCACGATGTCAACCATTGATGGTTCCTTGATTTCAATATCCTGATTGATGGTTTGTTGATTATAAACCCTAGTTCAATTGGGTTCAAAACCCTAATTGAAGATCCAATCGAAGGGTGATTCAATGGTTCAATTGAAGAATAAATCAGTAGTTCAATTGATAGATGGTTTAATGATTGAAACCCTGAATTGATAAAGTGATGGAAGAATCTTTTTGGTCCATTTAGTTTTGAGAGAGTTTGGACCAAACGATCTTAAGACCGTTTGAGTCCAAACAGTCTCAAGTCCGTTTGGGGATCAAATGGACGGTCTCATGTCCATTTGAGACCAAACGGTCTCAAACCATTTGGAGACCTAAGTGGCTTCAAGTGTGAAATTGTCCATACAATTTCATTATTGTTTTACTTGTAAGGTTTCAAACCATTCAATGTCAAAGTGACCAAGACCGTTTGGGGTCTAAGTGACCAAGACCATTTGAGGTTCAATTGGTCAAAACTTTTGGACACCTAAGGTGACTAAAGGTCAATTAACTAATTGATTAATAATGATGCAAATCAAAGGTGATTACAATGCATGGTTGTACCTTTGAGGTACTAGGGTAATTAGTACCTTTGAGAGTGGTTAATTCTTGATGCTTATGAAAGCAATGATTTAATATGTTATAACAACCCTTAATTCAAGTTTATTGGACCTAATATAATTAAAGATTAAAGTAACTGACATCCTAGAGAGGATGAGAGAGAGAGGAATTCATACATGAGTATTAATCATGTGGAGATTAGGGTATGATCCTTAGTAAAGAGATCATTAAACCCTAATCAAGAAGGTTAATGAACCCAAACCCTAATTGAGGGTGATGCCATGTAAAACTCTAATTAAGGGTGATGCCATGTGAAATCCTAATTTCAGGTAATGCTATGTGTAACCCTGATATAGAAGGATATTATGTGAAACTCTAATGTAGAGTGATATTATGTGAAACCCATAAATATGGGAGATGCTATGTGAACCTTAATTTATAAACATGGCAAACCCTATTCCTAATAATGGAATAGTGATTAATATATTGAAAAGTGTAACACCTAAAGAGGTTGATAATGGATATCCTTATATCAATAGTTCCTAACTCAAAGATGAGTCCATATCATCAGCAAAGGTTGTATTTTCTAAATAAGTGACTTACGACCAATACATTACATGATAAATGTGATGAACTATGTATAAAGTATTAGGAGGGGAAATACCATAATACAAGCTAAGTGGATGGAATCAAGTAAGATAAAGGTGATGAGGAAGTGATACATCAAAATATGATGATATCACATCCAACACCTCAAGATTGATATACCTTGATGTATTTTAAATCCAATATATTTGGACGAGTGACACATGAAATGTGTCATGTCAGTTGTTACATTGAGATGTAATACACTTTGATAAGTGTAGGCTAACATGCCTTATGAAAATGTTAATCCAAATCAATAAACTTTAATGCAATCATATTCTGTTAAAGATGAGAGAGAAACTCATACTTTGCGTTGATAATTCATTTAATGATGAATGATGAGAATAAATAAGTATGATTGAATACTTATGTTATCAATGTTAGATCCTAGATGTGTGAAGCAATGAATTAAGATTTGATCATTAATAACATCATATTAAGAACCTAAATGGTTATTTGTGGAAAAACCCTAAAGGAGGGTGATGATATGTAAGAGGAATCCAAACCCTAAAAATGGAATAGTGGTATTACTTTGTGTTGCATGGTGCTGATATGAAAGCATTATAATTGTCATTAATAGTACTAATCATGTAGGTATGTTGAAATTATAAGCATAGCCAGGTATGAGCTATGATGCTCTTATATTGAAAATATTTTATAGGCCTTATAAGCCTGCATATGCTTTGTTGCTTAGTGAGAGGTAATATGAAATTAATGAGCCTTGTGTGCCATATGATGTTTTAATTATTGAAATTGTTTATGGGGTCTATAAGGCATAATATGCCTTGTTACCCATTAAGAGGTAACAAGAGATGAATTAAGCTTTGTGTGCTATGTGGAATGCTTATGTAGTAAGAATCAAGCTTACCTTGGTCAAATGACCTGAAGGTATTAAGTTACCTGTTATGCGGTAACATGTATTCTATGATGAACTAAGGGTTTGAATACCCATATTCTATAATCATGATGATGAACTTGTTAAGAAATGGAAAGGTACTTGATGAGATGAGGGATTAAGATCCCAATACTTTGTTAAATAGAGTATGGCTACAGGTCATGACTCCACAAAACAATGCCATGTATTAGCTATGTGATCTAAGCCTGAAGAGAGTATATGCTGCGGCTATAACTCTATAGTGAAGATGTCAATATACCATGGCAAGTTAATTGCAGTTTGACATATCATGTGTAAAATATAATCAACTGTGTAGTGTGTTTGCATAAAGATGAAATGCTTTAGATAAGAACAATGTTCTAATCTGTTAGACAATGAATTAAATGCTGTTAAACAACTATGATTCCACTGTTCAGATTTATCTTAATAAACTGCAATAATAATGTTTCTGGCATAGAGTTATATCTCTCGCTGGGGCAATTTACAATTGTGTCACCCCTGTGGGAACCATATTTTTAGGTGGATGCGGATGAGGAGGTAGGAATCCTTGAATAGGTGAAGAATAACAATAGCAGCAACAGGGACAACAATGAATTCTCAGGTGGAGACACTGGCTGATATGTCTTGTATAGAAGTACATAGAGTCCTATGTGTCATCTCTGTACTCTCAGGTCCTCAGAGTAGTAGTTAGTGCTTTTGAGATTTTGTCTTAGTGCTTTGAGATTTTTATACTGCCTGTGTTTAGTTAACAGAGCAGTTCATGCTTGTAATTCTCATAAAAAGATGATACATGACATGTACTTGTGAATCGATATGTAATTAAGTTACTCCGATTCTTTATGAAAGAGTTTTCCTATGTGATGACCTCTTTGCAAAATGGTTTTAAATTTTAGTGATTTTCGGTAATCCGCTGCTTAGTGATCGCTTCCGCTAAGTTAATAACGTTTTATTCGAATGATGCGTCACACCAACATTTTCACTTCCCTAATCAAGTGGACAACAAGATGTACCATGATATCAAAGAACTAAGGAGGAAAATACAGCTCAAGCTGACATAGGGTAACAACCACTTCTCTTTGCAATTTATCGAGAGTATTAGGGTCAATGACTTTGCTGCACAAACTGTTGAAAAAGAAACAAAGTCTGGTGATTGCAAACCTTACATGCTTCGACAATATAGATCGAATTGCCACGGGAAATATTTGTTGTATTAGAGTGTGACAATCATGAGATTTAAAACCTATCAACTTCAGATCTTTCATTGATACCAATCTCAACACAACGCTAAGCTTTGTAAAATTAGTACAACCTGTATATAATGATATCTCAATATTATGCATAATGTTTCTAAACATGGGAGGTGGATCGGTGTGCTCTACCCCACAACTATCCAACATCACATCAACAATGTCTACTGGAATTGGTTCGTTCACATCTACGTCATCGGAGGCAATTTCTTCTTCCACACACGCACTGCTATCGACATCCACTGATTTCAGGTTTGAAATCTCTCCATGCTAGTGCCATTCTGTATAGCCTTGTACAATCCCGTTGTACATGACATGACTTTTGATTTCGTCACTAGTGCTGACTTTCAAGTTGTTACTGCAATGCCTACATGGACAGTAGAACCTATCTCTAGGTTGTTTCCTATGTTCCTCAGCAAATCTAATAAACTGATCAAGACCAGAAATAAACTCTGGGGTGCAGTGATTTGGAATGGACATCCATGATCTATCCATTCTATGATCAAAGAGAAAAAAGTATATATTAGGGTTTAGGGTTAAAAGATTAGGGTCTAGGGTTAAAAGATTAGGGTTTATGGTTAAAAGTTTAGGGTTTAAGGTCTTATATATAAAAAATGTGTACCACCTATCCCATTCTTGAACACCTAATCTCACTAGTAAGTGTATAATGTGTATTAGGTTTTCAAGAAAATTTTGGCATCATTTCCTCACTGTTCTCCAAGTACATATGTACTTAGAGAACAAACGGGGAAATGCTATCAAAATTTTCTTGAAAACCCAATACACATTATAAACTTACATCCTAAGTGAGATTAAGTGTTCAAGAATAGTCCCAAACTGGGGACTATCCAAGATTTACTCCTAATGAGTACATCTTGGATGGGTTTCTAGGCCAACAAATACATGCATGTATGTTGTCAATCTTATACCTACAATCCTGGTTTCATCATTCTTATATATAGTCTTACTGCCATGTTTTAGTTGTATTGAAGTAGTGTTCTTTTCACATATAGGGCATGCTTTGGATTCTTTTATATTGTATCTAGACAAATTCCCATATGCTAGAAAGTCACTAATAGTGCAAAATAGCATAGCATGCAAACAAAATATCTCTCTACGTGAAGCATCATAGATCATCACACCTTCTCCCCAGAGTTTCTTCAAGTCATCAATTAGAGGATCAAGATAAACATCGATACCATTGATAGTTTTTTAGGGCCCAATATCAACAACTACAACATAACATACTTATTTTTCATACACAACTAGGGAGGATATATATGTCCAAAATTAAGGTTTACGATTCATATCAATTCCGTGTAAATATAAACCCATAAATCCATAAGTCACATACATCTAATCATCATTTAATCACATAACATCCAATATACTTTTTAGTGTTCATACTAAAATTCACATTCATGTTTCTATGCTTATGAGAATTGATCTCTCACACTTTTAGATATATTCACCCAAACATTCATTACATATTTTAGATATTTTCCCCATAAGAATCATAATTTTTCTCCTACTAATTATCAATCTTAGGTTTTCGTCTCTCTTCAAGTATTGATGTTTCTCATTAGACAACTTGGTTCTAATAAGATTTGGGTTATTAATAACTCAAATTTTCAATTCATCATTTGGGAATCCTACCTAATTAGAAAACCAACACATACACTATTTAACAACTAAAAAAGAAAATTGAATTAACATTTTACCTTATTCATCATTTACATGTATAATATTCATTTAGGATGCAAGAAATGGGAACTATTGTCATTTAAGTAAAAAAAATATAAAAATATATCATTTTGCTGGCGACAATGGCCAACAGTAGTGGCACAGAGGAGCAGTAGTGATAGACACAAAATAGGCAATGACGACGGTGGTGGCAACAATGGCTGCTCCACTTGCAACAACGACTAGCTCTAGTGGCGGAGGCGGCAATGAACTCTAGTGATGGTGGCAGCAAGCTCTAATGATGGTGTGCGCCAACTGCGACAATAGCAATAAGCTTCGATGATGGCAAGCTCCAGTGATGGCAGTAGTGGTGAGAAAACTAGGGATGATACAACAGCTCGAGAAGAGAAGCAACAACGACAATTGCTAGAGCGCAATATGTCAGCCGCATTAGCAGTTCGTGTGAAATCAGACCCCCAAGACGTGAAAAGCACCTGCTTTATCAGGGAGGCCTCTTTCTGTCTAAATCTCCGTCAGCAACTCCGCAGCGGCGATGGGAGTGGTACAGTGGCGGCGATGGCAAGGAAGCCCAAGAGCGGCAATGGTGGTGGCTAGAGTAGAAGAGAGAGCGGCGACAGAGGAACAAATCGCCAGAGCTGGCTAGGTCGGGTAGAGAATGAAATAGAGAATGGGGAAGAGGAGGAAATTTCGTTGTTCTTAAGTGGCATATAGGCGTCAGTTAAAAGAAAACTAACGTCTATACACATATTTGTTGTTGGTCCTACCAAAAACTGACACCTATGTGCAACCATAGTCGTCGACTTCTACAAAAAAACTGACGTCTATCCACATACGCCGACAAAAAAAAATTTCGTGGAAAATCACTCAACTAAACCTGGTCGTCGGTTATTCAGAGACATCGAAACTATAGACCATTGGGGCAGAGGCAATTTTTTGCACAGGGGCATGGCGCGAACATGTACTGTGTCGGTTCTATGAGAAGAACTGACGAACTGTGTTATAAACTGCTTGCGTCGGTTCATTTATAAGAAATCGACACTAAAGACCTCTAGGGTATAGGTAATTTTTTGCGTGGGGGTATGGCGCGAACAATTGTTGTGTCGGTTTACCATTAACCGATGACATAATTGTAATGATTTGGTGGGAAATTTTGGCACCAAATTTTTGTATTTCGTGGGCCACATTGGACGTCAATTCTACCACAAAAAACCGACATTGTATATAAAAGCGGTACCCATGTTTTTTATATGGGAAGATTCGTTGCTCATATGTGTCAGTTTGCTTCAGAAACTGACATTGTTGTTTCTTTGCGTCAGTTGTGCAATCAACGTTATATATCATATCTGTACTAGTGGATTCAATCACCAAGGCCTTGTCCACCATTTTCTAGAAGGAAAGTGAAAGTTGTGAAACAAGGTTTCAGCCAACCTGATAGCTCAGACCCTCCAGGAATAGGGTCGATCTTCTCTCAACACCAAGGTCCATGGCATAGCGTTCTAACAGAAGGAACCATTAAATGTAGTCATAAATGCTCAAGCCCCCTACTCAAGGATGCAGAACTCAGCCTCCTTCTTCCTAAAGAAACCCAGACAGATGTACTTCTCCTGAAGATCTTGAGAAATTGGTCCCAAGTCATGGTGCTTGTCTCTCTGGTGCAGGCTATGCCATTCCACCACACTCAGGCCGGTCCATTCAAATTGTAGGTTGCAAAGCAAACTTGATGGTGAGTAGGACATGCTATGCACTAAAAGACTAGTCTAGGGCCAAACCCCAATCATCAGCCCTATTAGCCATGTGCGGTTCACTCTCTCCTTTGAAGTAAGGCGGTTGTATCTTGATGAAGTCCACTAGGCTGAACTCCTTTGGCTTGTTAGCATTGACAGAAGAAGTTGTGAGTTGCCCCACCAGGGTAAAAGAGAGTAGTTGGTGCAACGTGGCCAACTCCTATTCCAGGGTAAGGCCAAGGGTGTTAGGGTTCATCTCACTGTGTCCTTGTGGTGTCAATGGGGTGTCCAAACTGCTGGAGTCATTCTGGGTAGAATCCTTGGAGTTGTTGTTGTTGTTATCACTGTAAAAAAAGTCAACTCTACTGAAAGCCAATGTTATCATATTAGGTTTCCAAGCGTATAACAACATAGATGAGAAAATAATGTCTAAGGCTACTATTGCCTAAAAGCATGTTATTTTAGACAATCTGTATCAGCTCAGGCCAAGCAAGTATCATATAGATCTGAGAGTCCTCGTAAACCAAGCTAGTGGTATGGAGGAAAATCTATAGGGAAACACGACATTAGATAGGAAGCGAAAACAAAAAATTTATTGACATATTTCCCATTAACCATCAGATCACGTCAATAACTATGCAATGGAAAGGATGGTTTTACAAACATATACCTAGTCCTGGAGCAAGTCCAATGACAATGCTCATCAATGTAGATGCACACTCTATCTTGGACGACATCTGTGAAACTCCAGTTTCACCGAGACTCGTCTAACTACTCCTCTAGGAACAACAAACTCAAACATCGTCGTTTGCAAAAACTCCTCTCATCACTGACTGCTGGCTAATGTCGTCCTTCTTAGAGATGGGAAAAGGCCACCTCAACTTTAGAGAAGTCCACACAGACAAACTAGAACCCTTGTTGTCCAGCTAGAATAGACAGGAAGGAATTTTTCCTCCCGTTGGTGTACTAGTCACCAACCTGCTCTCCCATAACAATGAACCTAAGTTGTTCTCTCTCGTAGCTATCCCTCCCTAGTTGTGTAGGACTTGCTTGGGCTCTCATGGTTACCACAACCAAAGAGGACAACAATTGTCAGAGTAATAGATTCTCAATTATCTATGTTGTACTCTAGGAATCCCCCAGTACCTCTCTATTCATAGGTGGGGTTAGGGCAAGAGTTCCCAACATATGCGGGAGTGGAAGGGACTAGAAGATCTCAAATTTTCACACAATTTTGGAAATTTCGCAACCTACGGCTATCGAAACAGTCATCTGGAAAACCCAGACAGTTGTCAGGCACGTGAGACGGTCATTTTGCAGTTTCCTAGTTTTGTACATCTATCAACAATTCAATTTCAATTAGTGCACATCATGACGACAACACCAATCCTTCATGCAAACAAATTGCACCCTCAAAAAGGTTGTTTGGTGCATGTGAGATGGGCATCTCACACCACCTGGGGTGGTTGTCTTGCACAAGCAAGATGAGCATCTCGCAGCCCAAGTCAGGTTGAATTCCAGCCAATGTACAATACAATCAGCCTGACACTCGTAAGGGCTGTCTCAACACTTGAACTGATCATTTGGCAGTACATTTAGCTTATTTGTTGCGTGAATTGAATATCTAAACACTTTAATAATCAATCCAATCATCATTCAAGGTCAAACTCCTATTCTATATGAGTTACTATGTGTTTGACCCTATAAGTCTCATAGTACGTTGGTAGTGAATGTCCATAACAACTTATGACATCTCAAACAATAAGACGTGTCTAGTGTGATGGACTGAATTTTTGGCTTAATATTGAGCATGAAATTTCTCTTAAGGTGTGTAGGATGTGATGGAGTGGAGTTTTGAAATCCTTAAATGTCTAATGAAATAATTATTTCACGTGTTTGAGTTATACGGGAGATTTTCAAATATTTTGGTAAATTTTGAAATGTTGGTTGATGTCAATTTCTTGATTAAGATCCCAAAGCTTACGTTTGTAGAGGAATTTATTTAACTGATTAGACAGTTGGTTTTTTGACATAAAATTTAAATAGAATGTAGTTGTAGTTTTTATAAAGCTATGGTTAAAATTTGGTGGCAATTGGAGGATCCTAGAGGAAGTTATTTAGGTTTGAAATTGGTGAAATAATCTGTATATTTGAAGATTCATAGGCCTAAGTTTGTGGTCTTAGCTGGTGTCATGCACCCCATTAGTTTGGGCGGGCTGCTCGGACAATTTATGGCCTTAGATCATAAATCTAGTGGCTGCGGCCTTGGAGAAGGGAGAGCCACAGATTGACCTTGCGAAAGGGTTGTGCTGAGCCCTTGGATTTTAAGATCGAAGGCACTCGAGTTGTCTCTAACCCTATAGAAAAATCCAGTGACGACGAGCCAGCGGTAGCGGCCTCCCAGAGGCACAACTAGCATTCGAGGAAGCTGTGGGAGGTGACCTGGAGGTTTCAGACTTCATTGAGGTGGTTTGAGTAGAAAAGGGGGACCTGGCGGAGCATGATTGCTTACCGGAGCATAGCCATCACAACCACGGCGGGCGCACACTCTCGTGAAGGGCGAGATCGCAAGAAAGAAAGAGGACTAGCCTGGTTCAGGGACAAACCACCAACAAATCGGCTGACCTAGTCAACCCGGGTGCTAGCTGCTGAACCGGATCCAGTGAACTGCAACTCAACGTGAGTCCAGGAGCCTTGATCTGCAACCCTGAGGCCACATGGTGGCGTTTTATTGGCCCAAAGGTAAAAAAATACCAGTTCAATTCTAGATCTTTGATAATTCGCAAAAATTAGCTGAATTATCAAAAACATACAAGTAATATATCAAAATTCTCATAAAAATGAGTAGAATAACATGGAACCATCATATCAGTCTTTTTATGTTGAAATAACACCAATATTAAATAAGATGCATAATACTTGTATGATGTGTTATAAATAGCAAATGATGGCTAAAAATTATGAGAACACGTCACTAGATCCTAAATCATGTATCTAATCCATCTAAGGTCAATGATTATGGTGTTGATGCTCGAAATCATAGGAAATGCTCCATATAGCTATTTAGGGTTGATAATCCTAAATAATATGTAATAAATACTATGATTATCAATAAGTGATGAAATTTATAGAATACCCTCATATAAGTAAATAGAAGCTAATGTGGAACTTTGATGTTAGTTAGATACACATAATTCATGTTATATGAAGATGTCCCTTAATACATGTGATGTAACCCTAATATGATTAATGAATGTGACATGATGTTAATATGTTCCCATAATGATGGAAAACATGATTATTAGTTAATGTATCATAATATGGAACATTACATCAATATGTTGATGCCAAGGCAAGAATAAAAGTAATGATGGGAATATCCTAATGAACTAAGTATAATCCTAATGAATCAACTAGGGTTAAGATGATGAGAACTTGATGGTGATATATGATCTTGTCTTAATCAGGGTTGACCAAGGATATAGGATATCAGGATGTGATGATTAGTATATCTATGATCAAGGTACGCCCCTACCTCTTACTTGGTCAACTACTTAGTATGATTGTGTTATGTGTGTACAAATACTTGGCATACGATATTGGATGAGATGATTGTTCTGGTATGATAGCTTGCTTGATTTTCCATATTTACGGCTATCTACACATGAAACATAAGATATATGATCCATTATATGATAGCACTAAATCTCTTTGGTATAATAGTGCATTGATGAAAGTATTAAGTCTCTTTGGCAGAATAGTACACGTGAGCACTAAATCTCTTTGGAAGAATAGTGCATTTATGAAAGTACTAAATCTCTTTGTGTGATGGACTGGATTTTTTGGCTTTAATTTCTAGGATGAAATTTATTTTAGGGTGTGTAGGATGTGATAGAGTGCTCTTTTGAAACCTATAATTTACAATAACATATTGGAATTCATATCTTGACTTATCTTGAGAGTTTCAAGTGTTTTGGTAAATCTTGAGTGTTGATTGATGCTGATATCATGATTAAGATTCATAAGTTCATACCTTTTTGGAGTATTTAATTGGATGATCAAAGAGCTGAGTTGTGTCAGTGTTGTAGTAAATCTATGGTTAAAATTTGGTGGAAATTGGAGTATCCTAGAGTGAGTTATTAAGGTTTGAAATTTTGGAAATTATATGCTTTATTGATGATTTATGGACCAAAGTTCTAATGTTTAGCATGTGTCACACGCCCTTGGTTTGGTATGGGTTTGTGTGGCCGGGTTTTGACCTTAGATCTCAAATCTAGTGGTTGAGGCCTTCGAAGAGTTAGTGGCATAGATTTTCTAAGTGAAAGGGTTGTTCTCAGCCTTTGGATAAGAATTGACGTCTAGGATTGTGTCCCCTACCTTGCGGTTAGAGCAAGGATATGGAGAAGATTAGCCAACGACTTGTGTGCCTCCACTCCTCAAGATCATGGAGAGAGAGTGCGAGACTGACCAAATGGTTGCATCCTCCTCGTCGTAAGGATTACTCGGTCCGTTCATTTGTTGTTATTAGTTCAGTGTACTGCTTGAATGAGCCCTCCACTCCCATTACCTCTCCACGAAGGAGAGAAGGTGGTGGCTGGGAATAGAGAACGGAGGTAGAAGGCTTTAGGAAGGAAATTAAGATAGGAGAAGCAATGGAAAGGCTAGTGGAACATGACTTCAGTGTTATTGTGCCCTATCATGGTCATTTTTATGGTCGACCAAGCAGTGTTTGCCAGAAGAGGAAGACAACATCGGAGGAGTTGCTCAGCTACTTTGCATGAAGTTCTAACACTACTTTCAGGTTACTGGAGGTCATGTGCCACTTGTTGAAGCATTAGATCAGAGATCCATGGTGGAAAGGGGTAGGTGCTTCTTTTCATCCGTTGTGTTGTAGATCAGTGGTTGTTGCCAACGAGCCAACCTGGATGGAGCTTTGGAGGCACGGAAGAGGGTGCTTGAAGCCAAGGGAACCTGGAGTTTCAATCCAAAGTTAATGGTTTTCTTATGGTATGATGAGGAGTTCTTCTGCACTATGATTTCTCACCGGAGAAGAACCTCTCGATGGAGCTGACGATGACATACTCACCAACCAACAATTCTGGAGCCCCACTTGGAGACCAAAGGAATCACATGAGAACTGAGGTGGTGCCTATGCTCTTGGATGTATCAATTCTGATACTAGACCTAGAACTATTGCTGGTCGGAGTCCAACCCAGTGGTGCTGCTCACATACGCGAGAACACATGGTCTTACGTGCGTAGAAGAATGCGAGAAAGAAAGAGAGACAGTGGTCCATTGCGGTCTAGACCCAAACCAACCCTAAACTGGGTTCAGGAGATGAAAATCGATCAACCCGCATCAACGTGGACCAAGAAATTATCCGCGGCCCTGATAGCCATGTGACATTCTCAGATTGGCCAGAAAAAGGTAAATTACCTCAAAAATCTACAGATCTTCAACAATTCACTATAAATAGCTCAATTATCAAAAAAATACAAACAAGGCATATTTTTCTCAGAAAAATGAATAGAATAACATGGAATCATCCTATTAGTATTTTAATTCTTAAATATCAAGATTACCATGTAAGATGTAAAATGGTATTTTCATGTCTAATAAATAATAAATAAAGACCTAAAATTATGAGAATTTTCCAATAAATCGTAAATGTGATTTATAATCCATGTGAAATCGGATATGATGATATTTCAACATGAAATCATGTAATTTTCTTAATGTGGCTAATTAAGGCTAATTACCCTAACTAATGTGCAATAATTACAAATATGCTCAAGAAATCTTGAATGTTATAGAGTAAGCTCATATCACTAACTGGAAGCTAACATGCAAGTTTGATATTAGCTAAATATACATAATTCATGTTATATGAAAATGACTCTTAATACATGTGTTGTAACCCTAATATGATTAATGAATGTGACAAATGTGAATATGTTCACCTAGTGATGGAAAACATGATTATCAGTTAATGAAATAATAATCTGGAATATGATATCAGTAAGATAATTCCAAGAAGATAAGAAGTAATGATGGGAATATCCTAATGAAATAAGTAAAACCCTAATGAATCATAAATAGGGTTAAGATGATAAGAACCTAATGGTATATGTATGGTCTTGTCTTTATCAGGGGTTGAAAAGGAAATAGATGACTCAGGAATACATGTGAGTACTAGAATATCTCAGTTGAAGGTACGCCCTTACCTCTTACTTGGCTTACTTTTTAGTATGGTTGCATAATAGGTGTAGTATAATACTTGGCATATGATATTGGATGAAATGATTATTCTTGTATGATATATTTCTTGTTTTATCATACTTATTGTTATGAACACATGAAACATATTATATCTATTCCATTATATGAAATCACTATATATCTTTAATAAGCACAGTGATAGTGAGTGATCTATCTCTTTGGTAAGCAGATCACATGTACAAAGATCTATCTCTTTGGTAAGAAGATCAGAAGGCCTAAATGCATCTATCCGATTGGTAGGCAGATGCACGAGCATATAATGGAAAATGCACCTAAAATATGTGTCCTCTTTTGGTAATGAATATCTTTGTGCAAGTATATGCATTTCTTACATTTGTTTATTCCTGCCAAGTATTAGCTTTATCTTATTACCAAGTCACATTAATGAGAGGTATATAAAAGACACATAGGCATACTTCATTATGATATTCTTGAATATTGTGCTGACATGTACCACATGTAATCTTTTTTTAGGTTGTGGACATGTGCTTTTGAAGATCCAGGATAGTTTGAGAGTTATGTGGCAAGCTAATGTATGGTGGACCTGTTGTCTTAAGATCATGTTGTTTAGTGGTAGTACATGTATATGTAGAAGTTTGTTGTTCAATATATAATATCAAATGTTGTAACAATTCATCTTGTAATTATATGTTGAATTGTGAACATGTATTGTATGGTTTTATCTGGGCCGTGGCTCATTGCTTGGTCCACATTGATGCAGGCTGATCGGTTCTCATCTCCTAAACTCGACTTAGGGTTGGTTTGGGTTTGGACTGCAATGGACCTCCCTCCACCTTTCTTTCTCACGTTCTTCTATGCACGCAAGACCAGGCGTTCTCACATGTGTGAGCATCGCCGCTGACTTGGAATCTGGCCAACAATAGCTCTAGGTACAGTATCAGAATCAATACACCCAAGAGCGTAGGCACTTCCTCGATTGTCATGTGATTGCTTTGATCTCCAAGTGGGGCTCCAAAATTGCTAGTTGGTGAGTATGCTATCGTAAACTCCACTGAGAGGTTCTTCTTCAACAAGGAATTGTAGTGTAGAAGAGCTCCTCATCATCCCATAAGAAAACCTTCAGCTTCAGATTCAAATTTCAGGCTCCCTCGACTTCAAGCACCCTCTTCCACACCTCCAAATTTGCATTCGGGTTGGCTCGTCGGCAACAACCACTGCAACATAGCATATGAAAAGAGGCGCCTGCCCCTTTCCTCCATCGATCTCTAATCTAAGGCTTCAACAAGTGGCACACTGCCTCTAGTAACTTGAAAGTAGTGTCAAAACTCGATGCAAAATAGTTGAGCACCTCCTCCGGTGTTGTCTTCCTCTTCTGGCGAACACTTCTTGGTCGACCACAAAAACCACCACGACGAGGCACAATAACACCAAAGGCATGTTTCTCTAGCCTTTCCATTAATTCTCCTATCTGAATTTCCTTATTAAAGCCTTCTACCTCTGTTCTCTACTCCCAGCCACCACCTGCTCTGCTTGGTGGAGAGGCAATGGGAGTGGAGGGCTCGTTCTAGCAGTACACTAAACTAATGACCACAAATGAACAGTCAGGATACTACTTACGATGAGGAGGATGCCACTATTCAGTCAGTCTCTCACTCTCTCTCCACAATCTTGAGGAGTGGAGGCACGTAAGTCATTGGCTAAACTGCTCCATATCCTTGCTCTAACTCCAAGGCAGGGGACACAATCCTAAACATAAATTCTTATCCAAAGGTTGAGAACAACCCTTTCACTTAACAAATATGTGGCACTAACTCTTCAAAGGCCTCAACCACTAGATTTGAGATCTAAGATCAAAACTTGGCCATGCAGACCCAACCCAAACCAAGGGCATGTGACACATGATAAACATTAGAACTTTGATCCATAAATCATCAATAAAGCATATTATTTCCCAAATTTCAAACCTTAATAACTCCCTCTAGGATACTCCAATTGCCACCAAATTTCAACCATATATTTAATACAACACCAGCTACATTCAACTCAAATATAGTGAAAAAACTCATTTATTTGATCATCCAATTAAATACTCCAAAAAGGCATGAACTTAAGGATCTTAATCATGATATCAACATCAATCAACACTCAAACTTTACCAAAACACTTGGAACTCTCACGATAACTCAACAAATGAATTTCAATATGTTATTGGAGATTAAAGGTTCCAAAAGAGCATTCTATCACATCCTACACACCTTAAAAGATTTTTCATCCTCAAAATTAAAGCAAAAAAATCCAGTCCATAACATATCGATTGGTTGTTGGCCCAACCGATTGACTCGATAAGTGCATACATCACTTGAATCTAGACTATTTGAGCGATCCAAGAGGCCAATAGACTGACCAAAAGGCCAACCGATTAGTGAAAGAGTTGAGTTGATCGTCTCTGACTGATTTTAACACATATATTTTTCAACAACATGTTGCTACATATGATGAGAACCTTAGGTGGTAGAAATTCCTTGTGGCTCCAAGGAATTATATTAGTGTGGCCATAACCATTGCTCATATATTATAGTTGTATGTTTTTGTATGCAGATATAGTATGCATATGATACATATTATAAGTATGTGCATATGTCTTTATATATAAATATAAAATCCGTCAATCAAATATTAAGTCTTAGATGCTTTACATAAGAAACACACATGAAATGTTGGATCGACTAAGCGTAGGCATTCCAATCATGGTGAATCATCTATCTCGGGTAAGTGTGATGGTAGTTATGTGGGCATGCCAAGCAGGATGTATTACTATCATGTTCGCTTTTGGATCAGGCTTAACTAGGTGACGTTAATGAGATTAAGTGCTTAGGAGCATACAGAAGAGTGTGACAAAGAGTTGTGCACACCATCTATCCAAGAATTGCATGAGATGCAATTGGAAAGTGTTGGCTACCTTAATAATTCGTTATGGACGCTGGCGTTGGCCGGATAATAACTTAATTATTTTGGGTCTTGGCTCACTAGAAGCTTGTACATTGTAATTTTCCAAATTGATATGTGAGGGCTATCAATTTAAACAAAATAGTGGTATATATAATTAATTAAAGGTATAATTAAGCATCGTAAAATTTTCTATAATCAAATCAAATCAAAAGTGCTGTGACAAATTGCAAAATTTTCTTGTAGAATCAAATGGCAACCAAGAACACATTTCCCTTGTGATCAATCCATTAGAAGGACATGTTGAATGAGGATAATTTTCATGACTGGTTCAAGACATTCAGAATCGTTCTCATACAAGAGAGCAAGATCTATGTCTTGGTGACACAAGAGCCAGATGAACATGCTCCCAATACACCTAAGGCTGATAGGGATTCTTACAAGAAGTCAAGTGCTTGATGCTGTGCTCAAAGGACTATGAGTTACAGATCCAACTTGATAACATGGATGCTATTGAGATGGTAACACATCTTAAGAACATGTACCAAGATCATCCAAGACAAAAGATATCTTATGTCTTCAAGGCGTTGTTCAAATGCAACATGGAAGAAGGAGATCACATAGGTTCCATGTGTTGAAGGTTATTGGATATGTGGAGATCCTTTCTAGATTGGGATTTCCCTTGGGTCAAGAGTTGGACACAGATGTGATTCTATTGTCACTACATGAATCATACATATAGTTTGTCATGAAGTACAACATGAATGATTTTGACATACCATTGTTAGAATTACTTGTCCTATTGAGGACAGCTGAAGTGAAAATGAAGAAAGTCAAGCCCAAGTCTATGATAATGATCAAAAGAGGCAAAGGGAAGTCCAAGGGCAAAGGCAAAGCTAACAATGGTTCTAAAGCTTGATAGAAACCCAAGTATTCTGCACTCAAGGCAAAGGGATGGGTGACCAAGGGGGGCAATTGTCACCATTGTCACCATCATGGACATTGGAAGAGGAATTGCCCTCTCTACCTAAAGGAACTGAGGGAGAAGAAGGAGGGGAAAAATATCTCCACTTTAGATATATACATTATTGAGATAAATATGTCTTCTTCTTCATCTCGGGTACTATATACTGGATGTGGATCTCACATATGTTCGAATATGTAGGATCTGAAAAGAAGTAAGCCTTTAAGAAAGGGTGAGGTTGAACTATGTGTTGCAAATGGAGCAAGAGTTGCAGTCATTGCAGTTGGAAACTATAATTTAACTATGGACATAAGGCTTGTAATAGAGTTAGAGAACTACTATTTTGTACTTTCCATTAATAGAAACATGACTTATGTATCTTTTATGGATAAGAATGGATTTGAATTTCATATAATGAATGGTCAATGTTCTATTTCAAAAGATGGATCTTTTATGGAAGTGCCCCATTGTCCAATGGTATTTATTTGCTAGATATAGAGACAAATGTTTATAATGTAAGTACCAAAAGATTTAAACTGAACAACTCAAACAAAACATATCTTTAGCATTGTCATATAGGGAACATAAATGATAAACACATTTCTAGACTCCATAAAGATGGATACCTAGACTCTTTTGATTTCAAATCAATAGAGGCATGTGACTCTTGTTTGTTAGGAAATATGACAAAGATTCACTTCACATGTAATAGTGAGAGGGATAGTGATCTATTAGGACTCATAAGTACTATGTGGCCCTTTTAGAACAAATACTAGAGGTGGTTATCAATACTTCATTACCTTAACTGTTGATTTTAGTAGGTATGGTATTGTTTACTTCATGAAACATCAGTCAAAACCCCTTGAAACGTTCAAGGATTTCATGATTGAGGTATAAAACCAACTTGGTAAACGTATTAAGGCACTCCATTCTGATCAAGGTGGAGAATACTTAAGCCAAGAGTTTGAGGACATTCTGTGAGACCGTGGTATCATATCACAATGGACTCGACCTGGAACACCACAAAATAATGGCGTGTTAGAGAGAAGGAAACACACATTGATAGATATGGTGCGATCAATGATGAGTTTTGCTGATCTTCCAACATCCCTGTGGGGTTACGCTTGAATATGTTGTGTTTACACTCTATCATTTACCATCTAAATCGGTTCAAAAAACAACATATGAGATATCATATGGGAAGCGTCCCAATGTGTCTTTTATGAAGATTTGGGGATGTGAAGCTTATGTGAGAAAGAAATTTACCAAAAAGCTAGAACCCAAATCGGATAAATGTTATTTTTTTGGATATTCTAGAGAAACCAAAGGATAGTATAAGGATGAATGTTATTTTATTGGATGTCCAAGAGAAACCAAAGGACTACTTTTATACTCCATCTGACAACAAAGTGTTTGTTGCCAGGGATGGTGTATTCCTAGAGAAGGAATTCATTTCCAAAGGAATCATTGGGAGGAAAGTAGAACCCGAAGAGTTTCAAAACCAACAAGAAAGCGTTGAACCTATAGAGGTAGAAGAGTAACATAGAGAGTCACAAATTGTTGTGGAATCTCAAATTACTCATATAACATAGGAACCTCATAGATCTAGTAGGACACACCTTGATCTAGAAAGATTGGTTATCTTGTGACTTAAGAAGGAGATGAGTTGGTCACTGATGATTAGCCAACAACTTACCTAGAAGATGTTAAGGGACGAGAGTCTGAGAAATGGCTTGAGCTCATAAAATCTAAGATGGAATCCATGTACACCAACATGGTATGGACCATGTTGGATCCACCTGAAGGGGTAAAACCCATAGGGTACAAGTGGGTCTTCAAGAAGAAGACTAACATGGATGTTAATATACAAACTTACAAAGGTTGATTGGTTGCAAAGGGTTTCAGACAAGTTCAAGGTGTTGACTATGAAGAAACCTTTACTTCAATTTTCTTGGTTAAGTCCATCAAGATCATGCTTGCAATTGTAGCTTATCATGATTATGAGATTTGACAGATGGATGTTTAAACCACATACCTTAAGAAGAATCTTCTCGAGGATGTGTGCATGACATAACTCAAGGGTTTTATAAACCCAAAGCATACAAATAAGGTTTGTAAGCTACAAAGGTCAATCTATGATTTGAAGAAAACACCTCAGAGCTGGAATCTTTGATTTGATGAAACTGTCAAGAATTTGGCTTTAGTCAAAATGAAGATGAACCATGTGTTTACAAAAAGGTTGGTGGAAGCATGATTGTATTCCTCATATAGTATGTAGATGACATAATATTGAGGGGGAATGACATCTCTAGTTTATAGATGATAAAGACCTTGCTAGGAAATACATTCTCTATGAAAGACTTAGGCGAAGCATCCTATATCTCAGAAATCAAGATCTATAGAGATAGATGTAGAAGGCTTCTTGGCCTAAGCCAAAGTACATACATTGCAAAAGTGTTGAAAAAGTTTAGAATGGAGAACTCAAAGAGAGGGAACTTACCTATGTCTCCTGGTGTTAATATCTGTAGAGCTGAATGTCCTAGTTTTTGTAAAGAATGGGAGTGCATGAGAAAGATTCCATATGCATCTACAATTGGATATATCATATACACAATGTTATCTACTCACCCTGATGTCTCATGTGCCTTGAGTATGACTAGAAGGTATTAGTTAGATCTCAGTTAAAGTCACTGGACTTCCGTAAATAACATCCTTAAGTACTTGAGAAGAACTAAGGATTAGTTCCTTGTCTGCGATGGTGAGGAAGAGTAAAGGGTTACACTAATGCAATATTTTAAACTAACAAAGATGACTATGGATCACAATATGGATTTGTGTTTTGCCTAAACAATGGAGTTGTAAGTTGGAAGAGTTCCAAGCAAGAGACAATTGCTAATTCTACAATAGCGGTTGAGTATATTGCTGCCTCCAATGCAACAAAGGAGGTTGTTTGGATCAAGAAGTTCATTTCTGAACATGGGGTGGTTCCAAGCATCAAGGATGTAGTAGAGCTATATTGTGACAACAATGGAAATATCATACAAGCTAAGGAATCCATATCACATCAGCATTCCAAGAACATACAATTGTGGTGCCATATCATACAAGAGATCGTACAATTAGGAGATGTGAAGATTTGTAGAGTACCAACTACAAGCAATGTAACTGACCCCTTGAAAAAAGCACTTTCGCAGCAGAAGCATGAAGGTCATGTTAGATCACTTGGGATTAACTTCATATGTGATTGGCCCTAAGTGCAAGTGGGATTCTATTGGTATGTACTCCCAAAGATCCAATCATGTGATGATTGTAATGACATATCTTATAAATGATTGGAATTGATAATAGAAGCAATCTTCATCTATATGTTTGTTCAAATATGAGATAATGATATAACATGATAGATGTCTAAAGAATGTTGTTACTCGATGATTTTAATGCCCATCATGGTAAAAGAGATTACTCAAAACAAAACACATTATCAACTACTAAGTAATCAGATCACCAGAATAGAAAAACTGAATTATACATTATTATAATGTTAAAAAACATTTATGTAAAAGCACAACAACTTGCATAATAACACATACTGTATTAAGTGTTTACATGTATGTCTAATGGTCTCAACCACAACATGTATACAAAAGATATGATTCCACATATACATGCTATATACAACCATCAACGTACTATAGAAAAATCGAGTCGAGGTACATATCATCTACAAAGCATCCCTTGCCCGGACCTGAGAGTACATGGACAACTCTAAGACACACGAACAACTAGACTACCTTCATCTTCTACTGCCCTCCAAGTTGCTCTTCCTCCCCACCACGATCCTGATGATGTCGCTAAAGATCACCTAAAAAGATATGGTGACCCATGAGGTGAGACCAACATCCCAGAGAGAGATATAACTCTCAACAACAGTTATTGATTATAACAGGTTGTATTATTAAGCAAGCTAAATAGATAGTAGATTAAGTAGATTAAACATATTAAGAAACTAAAACATGTGAAACATGATTAGCATAGTATATAGAGGAACATGTAAAGCTACCACTTTCTATACAGTTGATTTCTCTTACCGCATTACATAACAACTCATCAATATAAGAAACAAGGAAAGGGTACACGTTCAATGTGAGTCATGTTTAACCCTAAGAGAATATACTACATGACTGGATTATGTCTTTTGTTAAGCCCTGGGGAATTTGAGGTATACCACTCAAACTCGAACTGACCACTGCTAAGTCAAAATCAGTTCCGTACAAGATCTAGGAGAGCTAGAATCCTAAGATCTCATCTACCCACAGTCAATATGAGTTAGCTATAGTGACTAATATAGTCAATCTGCAAAACAACCTAGTCTGCCTTTGGTATATAGGTCGTGACACTAGTAACCAGGGTATACAAAACCTTATCATTCAAGGTACAACCACAATTTTCCTCAAGAACATCACATATACTGAATTATAATCACCTGAGATACAACCTCGACCATTCTCCTGCCAACGTATGGCTACAACCATCCTAAAAAACATGCATATACTCAACACAATATGACTCCAAGCTTCCATTAGAGGAATACTCATTTCACCATCCAAAAAGTCTTGACACGGGAATGGATTTATGACACATGGCATTATATGATTAAGGTTTCTCTTGATTAGTTAATGTCATTTGGGTGATCTAAGGTTGCATCAATCAAGTTACATACAAACCCTAACAAAGTTCTACAAAATCATGGGTAGATTGCAACTTCAGAAGATTATAAACGTATGAAATATAATGTTTATCACATCATCACATGGAATGTTTCATTGTCATACATGAGATTGTAATCATTATCATACCATCACATGATACAAATCCTTGTCACATCATGAAGAGGATAACACCTCCCTTAGGGCACAAATCTATGTCCAAGGTCATAAGACATTTCGCATTGTTCCCTACAAGAACATCATTATCTTTCCATGAATCATCAAGACGTATCATACCATCACCATACACAAGACACATAAGTTGATAAAACATTACATCTAAGATCTATGATGTTCATATGATAGAAAATTAGGGTTACAACAACATAGAGAGAGAAAGTACTCCATTATCAGACGAATCACTCAAGAAGCTAAACATGATCATCACTTACTTTAATTAGGGTTAGGTTTAGCAAGATGAGTTGAATTAATGTTACAAAACATCACTCAAGGAAAACCCTAATTCTTGGAGTCTCCATTTATCATGTAAGCATAACATCAAACACAACCTTTGACTAAAAGATTAGGGAATTTCATCGACCACCTAGGTCAGTGAAACATATCGACCACATAGGTGTACATGTGAGGTAAGAGTAAGAAATAATCATGGAAAAATTTATGTAACGCGCCTCGAATAAGATGGAGCAGCTCCAAACAACAAGGTTTCTCAAAGGAAATGGGGAAGAAACCCTAGCTTGGGCACTCCTCTCGGCCAAGCTAGCTTCTCCTCCAACAAGGAAGCAATCCTAGATCAAGGAAGCAAGAAAGAGGTGTTCTTTAAGCTCAAACTCAAGATCCACCAAGAAAATCATGGATGAGGCCAAGAAGAATAGAGAAAACAGTATAACGATAAGGAAAACAAAGAAAAGGAGGAAGTTTTCACTTACTAAGACAAGAAGCAAAGCAAGGAAGCACCAAATGACCTCAACTAGGGTAGATCTAAACCCTACGTACACACACAAGCAAGATCGACCTCCTTCTTCAACCTTAGGATCCTCCTTCACCACCAAGAAAGAGGGTATGAGATCCAACATCAAGAAGAGAGAGATAGAGAGGTTTCAAAGGGTTTGGTTGCATGAGAAGAAGGAGGTATATATGGCTATGCTAAGAGAGGAGAGAAGGTAGAGGTGTCAAACCAATCATGTCATGTGTCTAAGAGATCTCATCCATGCAAGCATCCCATTCATACAACTAAGTAAAACACAAACAAAGATACCCTCCAAGAAAATCATCAACCAAGGGGCATCAGATAACATAGCGGCCAAGGTAATCAGAAAAGATAGTGGCCACTTGGCATCCTTAACGACCAAGATGGTCAGAAAAGCAAACAGTCACAAACCCTGGGATTGTTGTCCACTAAGATAGGTACAAATATCATTAACTGCCAGACCTAGGTTTCTCACAAGAAACTTTGGCAACCGCCAGCCCTAGATCCACATACTTGGTGACTGCCAACATTAGGTGGTCAATACCCAAGGTCAACCATGAGTTAGGGCATCCATGCAAACCCTAACCTCAACACAAGATGTTACCACTCAAACCAAGATGTAATAAGGCTCTCAAAAGAACAAAAATATAAAAAATGATATGAAAATATGCGAGGCACAAGAAGCATGTGAAAAATTGCAAGAAAAACCCTAGATATGGGTAAATTGCGATTAGGTCCAAAACAAGAACATATATGCATAACTTGCTCAAACAGTGTCCAAACTGGGCCAAACTTGAAACATAATCTTGTAACATGATATCAAAGCACAACAAAAGTTTTAATTAAGGTTTTAAACATCTAATTTGATAATAAATCATCTTCAACCAAAAACCAAGGTCAAGGGTCTTACAAACATAAACCTCTAACTAGGATTTCACCCTCAAAATCCTACGCAAACAAAGATAGGTACTTCCTACACATCTCGTTCTCTAACTCCCACGTGGCTTCCTCCACACCATGATGATGCTAAAAAACATTCACTAAGGATATATCATTCTTCTTCAACTTCTACACTCTCCTATCTAGGATCAACACATGACCCTCAACATATAACACATCCTCCTCCATCTCAACCTCCACTGAAAACAACGACTTCTCTGTATCGGGGTGACACTTCCTCAACATGGAGACATGGAAGAAATTATGTAACCTATTCAAATCTGGTGGTAATTCCAACTTGTATCTCACCTTTCCAACACGTGCCAAGATAAGGTATGGTCCCATAAATCTAGAAGTGAACTTACCCTTCTTACCAAACCTTAACACGCCCTTCTAAGGGGAAACCTTAAGGTACATATTGTCTCCAACTTGGAACTCAACCAGTCTACAACAATTATTTGTGTATGACTTCATCTGTCTTGGGCTGCTTTCAACTATTGATGTATCAACTTGATCTTTTCTGTCATCTACCACACTATCTCAGGACCCAAAAGTTGATACTTTCCTATCTCATACCAACAAAGAGGTGATCGACAACACCTCCCATACAAAGCTTCATCTCGTGCCATATCTATACTCCTATGATAAGTTTTGTTGTAGGCAAACTCTATCAAACTTAGATGCACATCCCAACTACTAAGAAACTACAGAACACATGACCTCAAAAGATCCTCCAAGATCTGAGTGATCCTCTCAGACTAGCCATATGGATATGGGTGAAAAGTTGTGCTAAACCTCAATTGTGTCCCCATAGATGCATGCAGACATTCCCTAAACTGACTTGTAAATCGCAGACCTATATCAGATACAATGGTTATTGGAATATCATGCAAGCGGAGTATCTCATCCTCATAGATCTATGCTAAATTATCTCCAGTAGATGTTGTCTTGATTGGAAAGAAGTGAGCTAACTTGGTCAACCAATCAACTATCACCCATATGTAATCATGTCCTTTGACTGTCCTAGGAAGACCAACCACAAAGTCCATGGTAATATGATCCCATTTCCATTGTGGTATTGACAAAGGTTATAACATTCTTATAGGCTTCTGATGCTCTTCCTTGACCTTCTGATAGACTAGACACTTAGCAACAAACTATACTCATGTTTCTTAAGTTGTCATGAAGCAATAGAAATCACATTCTCATCCTACGTCAACGCACATCCCAAGACATTACTCAAAGCATTACAGAAGATGATGTAATCTTTCCCTTGATCTTGAAGCACTAACACCAGTGCACTGGTCAACTTCTCCTTCAACAATAGGAAGGAACACTGATACTTGTCATCCCAGAAAAAAGGAATATCTTTCCTAGTCAGCTTGTTTAGGGGTATTTCTACATCATGAAAATTCTTAATGAATCTCCTATAGTATCTAGACAAACCTAGGAAACTTCAAACTTTTATCTATGTCTTGGGTTGTTCCCATTCTAGAACAGACTCTACCTTCTTTGGGTCCAACATAAACACCCTTACAAGATATAACATGACCCAGAGTAGACACCTCAATTGACCCAAACTCACATGTGCTGAACTTGGCATACAACCAGTGCTGCCTTAACAAGGTCAACACCTGGCATAGGTGCTTCTCATTCTACTAATTGTCCTTAGAGTATATCAAGATGTCATCGATAAACACTACCATAAACTAATACATGTATGATCTAAACACTATGTTTACCATATCATGAAAGTTTTTGGTGCATTGGTTCACCCAAATGGTATAACCTCAAACTCATATGACCATACCTAGTCCTAAAAGTAGACTTAGGTATGTCATCCACCATGATCCTAAACTGATGATATCTTGACTGTAGATCTATCTTCAAGAAAATTGTACCACCTCTCAACTGGTCAAACAGATCATCAATCCTTCGCAAAAAACACTTATTTTTACTATAAACATGTTCAGAAATTGGTAATCTATAAAAAGCCTCATGGAATCATCCTTCTTCTTTACAAACAATACAGAAGCATCCCAAGGGGAAGTGCTCAATCTGATAAAATCCTTCTCTAACAGCTTCTGCAACTATTTCTTCAACTCATGCATTTCTATTACTGCCATGCTATTGTTGGTATGTATGCCCTGAGAGCTAATCATGGGATGATTGGTGGGATACGTTAAGATTGATTTGATAAACATCAAAGGCAAGCTTCCAATTCTTTCTGGTTCAGTCATATGAGATAGTGATAGAACAGATTGAATGTCTAGAGAATGATAATACTCAATGACGTATGCCTTTAGGTTAAGGACCTGAACGATGAGATCATATGGATGCTAAGAGTTTGTACATTCTTGTTATGTCCCTAGTCATATGTCATTGTGGAAGGTAGATAGACAACAATAACACACAAGACTAGATTGTGGTGTTGGTTGATGAAAGAATCTCATTAGTCATGCTATAGAGATATCAAACCAAACACATAGGTACTTGTTAGAGAACAAGTGTACCGGACAGACCCACCGTGAGTTTGACACATGGAACCATGACATGGTAGTCACAGTCAGTACTCACAGTGATGGTGGTGAGTGTGATTCTTTGACCTGAAATCACTACACTCAACACATGTCGTTGGGCACACTTTGACATCATCAAACGCAGTCCTGAAACATGAGTTGTTATAAAGGTGATGATTGGGTGGCTTTGACACATGGGGCTTTTGAGGGGTGAGTGATAGATATGGGATTTGTCCCTCCTGAGGGAGTTTGATATCCAAGGACACTTAATGAGTAGGATTGAAATAGGCATGCACACGCATGTGTGAATCAGTATGTGATATTGATGTCATACATATCTCTTCCAATCTGCTCTGAGATCAAGAAAGTGAATGAACGTTGACAGGATGACTGTTCCATGCCTCGAGTTCATTTAGGATATCAGTGACAAAGAAATTATACATTCACTGTAACACCATTCATGGATTGTAGGATTGAAAGTTGTTCTCCAACTTTCTATTTCACTTGGGTAGCACTGATGTGTGACTAGGCACCGCTCTTTGCTTGTGAAGTCATAAGTGTTATGGACTTTCACTGCCAACGTGAAAAGGACATGCAGGGTCACACACATAGGATTTAACCTGGAAAAGGAGTTTTGTCCACAAACAATGTTTAGATTGATTACTAAAGGAGTTTAGTAGTTCAATTAAACACTCAATTAATTGATAGCTCAATATCATAATGTTCAAGGTGTTGGACTGATTGATTAGAGTATCAGATTGATTGAAACTGCAATTGACTGTTTCTGCACAATCTGCACTCCCAACCGATCGGCTCATGTGATGAACCGATCGGCTGAGCTTGGTGAACCGATCGGCTCAAGTGGTGAGTCGATCGGCTCAAGGACAGGGTGAAACGATTGCTTCAAGTGTTGAAACAATCGGTTCAACTGGTGCAACCGAGCAAGTTGGGAAAGTAGGATTGGTGAGAAATTTCTTTTCGTTTCACTTGCCCAATTTGATTGGAACAAGGATTGGTATTTGATACAAATTAAAAACAAAAGATGGAAAGTCAATCGGGAACTGACCAGGACCACGAACTGACCAGTTCAGAAGTGAACCGACCGTTTCATGGGTCCCAACCGATCAGTTGAGATGTCAACCGACTGGCTCAGGTCCCCAACCGACCATTTCAAAAATGAAATGATCGGTTCAGGTTGCGAGTTGGTTGTTTTTGTGGAAAATCTCGAACCCTTCTACTCCTACTTTTAGTCCCGCATTGCCCGGGATGGAGAACCCTGTCCTATGACCCTCCTATATATAGGGGTATTGGGGGCTTCTCAAAGAACAACCCAGTGCAACCATTTGCTCTGTGAAGTTTTCGTTCTCTCTGGTTTTGGTAACTGAGAGAGAGCCCGAGCAAGTGCTACCCCATAAGGGAGGCACAGTAAGGGAAAGCCAACTGTAGTTGCGACTGGTGGCAGGAGAGTGTGTCGGCAACTAGTACGCTGATAGGATGGTGCGACTCCTTCCAATTCCTTGTGGGACAAGGAGATTGGAGTTTCAGGTGGTCCGTGTGGACTACTTCAGAGGCGGGAGGTTTCTGCCGCTAGCAGGACAACCTTCAATGCCGTCAGTCCCGGTGCGACCAGGAGCTGCATAGACACCGTCTAAGACAGGTGGTGAAGACCGTGCAAGGTGTGAGGTATTGTCACCGAGCAAGCCTCGGGACAAGGTATGATTCCACAAACCATCCTTTCCTATTGTATAGACGTTGACACTTTTCCTTGTTCCGGGTTTGGGGAGGAGAAATTTTTTGTTTCCGCTACCTTCTCTGCCTCCCCTAAAACCCAACAGTGGTATCAGAGCCACATCAGTTGCTCTATACTTTAGGGATTATCGATATGATCGATTTTGGTTTGTCGCCTTTATTTATTGCATACGATGTGAATAAAATTGACTTTATGCATGTCCAATCCTAAATCCGCAAATCCCAATTTACATATATGATATGTATCATGAATGCACTCGATACGCGTCACCCTTAAATGAGTTTTGTGGTGGATGTATAATGTGGTTATGGCCAATGAACCCTATCTGTGTATGGTTGTATGTGGTTGCTTGCATCTCAGTCTGCGCACCAATCTTCCTTCTCTTATTCCTGATGTAACTTGAAATAATTCGAGATTTCTTTCCTACCTTTACTCCCCTCGAATGTAACTCGAGGTTTCTCTTTTTACAATGTAAAATAGGATAGAATTTTATTTCCTGTTATGTCAAAGAACGGAGGACATCTGGCGACAACCGAGACGATCGGTTCAAGGTGTGAACCAATCGGTTGACATTCGAGATGATCGGTTCAAGGAGTGAGCCGATCAATTGATGACCAATTCGAGGAGCGAGATGAGTGGGTGGCAGCGATGATGAGATGCATGACAACCAGGAAAACCGATCGGTTGGAGGAGCCAACCGATCGGCAGGTGGCACCCATCCGACCTGTCTGATGGCGAGCCGATCATTCATGTGATGAGTTGGTCAAACCCAGAAAGGCAAAGCACAGAGTTCATCTTGTATAGGTTGCATGTGATGTAGAGCTAGATGACCGTGATTCCTCTTGGATCGAGGAATCACATTAGGATGGCGATAATCATCTCTTTTATCGTTTCACATGTTTTCTGTGGGATATATCATGTATATGATACATACTATGTATTGTGGTGATTGGATATGTATATGTATATAAAAACCAAATCCCTCATTAAATATTAAGTTTTAGATGCCTTCCAAATGCGACACACATGAAAATCTTGATCGACCAAGTGTGGGCACGCCCAAGCGTGGTGCACCGTCTATCTCGTGGAAGCGTGAAGGATGGATATGTGGGTCTGCCCAAGCAGGGTGCATATTCATCGTGTTTGCTTTGGGTCAAACTTAACAAGGTGACCTAAATAGGATCTATCACCTTGAGGCATGGAGATGATCATGGCAAGGAGTTGCATATGACATCTTATCAAGAGTTGCATATGATACAATTGGCAAGAGTTGCCTACGTGAGAGATCTAAGTTGTGGGTGACCGCCCAAGATGGTCCATGACTTAGAGGATTTCAGGATCATACCCACTAGAAGGTTGTACGTTGCAATCTTCCGAATTGATGGTGAGTACTATCAATTTGAACTAAAATAGTGGGAGCGATAATTAATTAAAGGCCTAATTATATCGTCAACTTTTCAAATCAATCAAATAGGTCAAAAATGAGTTTTTGGGTTAAAATTGCATATTTTCCTTTTGTAGTACAAATGGCAACAAACAACAATCACTTTTCTTTGCGATCGGTCCTTGAAAAGGACAAGCTAAATGGGACAAACTTCCACGACTGGTATAGGACATTGAGAATTGTTCTCACTCAAGAGTGAAAGCTCTATGTCCTAGATACTCCAATTCCTGAGGAACCTGCTCCTAATGCACCAAAGGCAGAAAGGGATGCTTACAAGAAGCATTCTGATGATGCCATTGATGAAAAGTGCTTGATGTTGTGCTCTATGAACCACGAGTTGAAGAGGCAACATGAGACGTATGATGTATCCAAGACATTGTCCTAGTATGTCATGACAGAAGGAGATCCAGTAAGGTATTCACACACTCAATATGATTGGGTATGTGAAAAGACCTGACTAAGAATGACTCCCTCTGAGCCAAGAGTTGGCTATTGGTATGATACTGCAAATGTTGCGAGAATCATACAGTTCATGATAAACTACAACATGAACAACTTTGATAAGCATTGACAAAGTTGTTGGACATGTTGAGGACAATAGAGGCAAATATGAAGAAAGACTAACCCTAATCTTTGATGTGATCAAAGAAAATGTAATTCTTAAGGGCAAGGGAAAGGGCAAAGCAAAGAAGTGTTCTGATGCTAGCCTACAGCCCAAGCCATCTTCAACCTCAAGGCACATGGGGAAAGGGTGTATGAGGGAATTGCCCTCTATATATGGAAGAACAAAAGAAGATGAAGGAGGGGATGGAGATCTCCACCTAAGGTATCATGAAATGAACCGCTTCTTTATCTGAGGTATATGATAGCAAGATATGGATATGTCATATATGATATGCAATATCCACAAAGAAGTGATGGCTTTTGTGAAAGGACCAAGAAAGGAGTACCCATCATTGGAGCAAGTGTTGCTGCCATAGAAAGGAGTACCTTTCAGTTTATTTCAGCCTAAAGGGAACGAAATAGAGTTGAGAACTACTATTTCATATTTGCCAATAGATAGAAACACTTTATTTTTGCATATTGTATGACAATGATTGCAATCAATAAAGAGATGTTTCAATTCATAAAGATATGATCTTTGTGGCAATGCCTTATTTATCTTATGATATTTGATATGCATAAGATAAAATGATACCTAAAAGTTATAGATAACTCAAACAATCAAATTAGCATCAATCATGAGAAATTCATTTCTAGTTTCCATGTGATGGATAAATCTAGACTCTTTTGGTTAGAGAACCAGTAAGAGACATGAATATCTTGGACATGATTAATCAATCTTCACTAAAGGTAGTGGGAGAATGATTATCCTATTAGGTAAGATACATGTGATGTATTTACATACCTATTAGAACAAATGCTAATACTTCAAATGGTATTTAGAGAAATACCAATATGAATATCTTGAAGTGTTCAAGATTATCATAGATGAAGTACAAATTTGGTAAAGTGTTAATTCTTGATGATATCAATGAATGAAATACTTGGACCAAATGTTTGAGATCCTTTTGAGTGATTATTATAGTGTATCAAAGTGAACTCATGATTAAGGCATGGTGATGTCTAAATCAAGAAGGAATCATACTTTATGGAGTTAGAGAATGATTATCAAATAACTGAATTCTTCTTAATAAAAGAATACCCCACACTAATAAAAGAAATTAAGAATCACAAGGGTTGTGAGTTCTTATATCCTTGACAGATACACCTCAATTATCTATGTGATGAGTTGTTCATGTGATGAGTCAACTATCCAGATGAATATGAGGCACCAGATTTTGAGTTATGGTATATGAACATTACATCCTAAATGACTTCCATGTGAACCATAAGGTATGACCTTGATGGTAGCACCCATTGGATGGAAATCCATAAGTGCAAATAAGTCTTAAGCGTTAAGACACATGGCTAACATTTTGAGAAGGATGATGCTTGTTGATTGCAACTTAATGACTAAGAAATTTGGCATATGGATACTAAAACCATATTCCTATGAGGAATAAAACAAGGATGTGTACATGATACAACCTATAAGGTTTATGAATCCATTAATGCAAATGAAGTCTATAAGTTACAATGGACTAACCAATGTGATTTATTGAGTACAAGCAACTCAGAATTGGATCTTTACTTTGATGATATAGTCAAAGGGTTTGAATGATATGTCAAAGATAAAGAAGGGATTTGTGATTTAGTGGGAGCGTGTTCACATTCCACATGTTGATGTGAAATGGAAATGTTCTAGAATGGAAATCCAAAAGTGGAAATTATCTTTAAGGAAGATAGAGATGTTTCCTATGTGATAGGAATAGAGATCTATAGAGATTGTTCTCAAAAACCTCTTGACCTGAAAAGAGAAAGCATACATTGGCAATCTGTACTAAAGGGTTCCGTATGCACAGATTAAGTGGGAGAAAATATGTCCATGTTACATGGAGTTAGTATCCCAAGGCCAAGTGTCCAATTCTTATGAAGAATGGGAACACTAAGAATAGATATGGATCTATTATGTATGTAATCATCCCATTATCTTGCATGTATCGACATGGCAAGAACAAAACGCATTCATCATCTTGTATGTAGGACATGGCAATATGATGTGCTCATCCTGATATCTCATATAAGAGACATGACGAGTGGATGTCTGTCTACTTCCAGTAAGGGTTACTGGAATACCATGAGAACTTGATAAGTAATTGGGAAGTACTAGTTCTATGGAGATAAGGAAGAGTTCAATGTAAAGAGTTACATTGATGGGAACTTCTGAAAGGACAGAAAATTAATCACAAAATATATATAGGATATATAAAAGTGAAAGTTTGTTGATAATTGGAAGTGTTCCAATATAACCATTTAAAAGGAAATGCTGAGTATCTATGTGTTAGAGAACATCAATGGATACTATATGGATTTGGAAGTTCATGAGATGAACTTATAGATATTCCTATCATTGATGATAAGTATGGAATCCTTGATCATGCAATGTGGGTAAAAGTTAGCAAAGGAATACTAGATCGCATATTACGACAACTCCATCTCATACATGTGACGTACAGTGAAGAGATGTGAGCCATGCATTTTATACTTTGGCAAGGTGTTGCCATTACTCACTATGTTCGCACTGGAGCACAATAACATGTGGGACATGTTTGAAGATCACTATGAATATGATTCAAGGGTGATTGGCTCACAGTGCAAGTGGGAGTCTGTTGGTATGTATGCCCTGAGAGCCAATCATGGGATGATTGGTGGGATACATTAAGATTGATTTGATAAACATCAAAGGAAAGCTTCCAATTCTTTCTGGTTTAGTCATATGAGATAGTGATATAACATATTGAATGTCTAGAGAATGAAATCACTCAATGACTTATGCCATCAGGTTAAGGACCTGAACGATGAGATCATATGGATGCTAAGAGTTTGTACATTCTTGTTATGTCCCTAGTCGGATGTCATTGTGGAAGGTAGATAGACAACAATGAAACACAAGACTAGATTGTGGTGTTGGTTGATGACAAAATATCATTAGTCATGATATAGAGATATCAAACCAAACACATATGTACTTGAAACAGAATAAGTGTACCGAACAGACCCACCGTGAGTTTGACACATGGAACCATGACATGGTAGTCACAGTCAGTACTCACAGTGATGGTGGTGAGTGTGATTCTTTGACCTGAAATCACTACACTCAACACATGTCATTGGGCACACTTTGACATCATCAAACGCAGTCCTCAAACATGGGTTGTTATAAAGGTGATGATTGGGTGGCTTTGACACTTGGGGCTTTTGAGGGGTGAGTGATAGATATGGGATTTGTCCCTCTTGAGGGAGTTTGATATCCAAGGCCACTTGATGAGTAGGATTGAAATAGGTGTGCGCACACATGTGTGAATCAGTATGTCATATTCATGTCATACATATATCTTCCAATCTGCTCTGAGATCAAGAAAGTGAATGAACGTTGACAGGATGACTGTTTCGATGCCTCGAGTTCATTCGGGATATCAGTGACAAAGGAATTATACATTCACCATAACACCATTCACATATTGTAGGATTGAAAGTTGTTCTCCAACTTTCTATTTCACTTGGGTAGCACTGATGTGTGACTAGGCACCGCTCTTTGCTTGTGAAGTCATAAGTGTTATGGACTTTCACTGCCAATGTGAAAAGGACCTGCAGGGTCGCACACATAGGATTTAACCTGGAAAAGGAGTTTTATCCACAAACAATGTTTAGATTGATTACAAAAGGAGTTTAGTAGTTCAATTAAACACTCAATTAATTGATATCTCAATTTCATAATGTTCAAGGTGTTGGACTGATTGATTAGAGTATCAGATTGATTGAAACTGCAATTGACCATTTTTGCACAATCTGCACTCCCAACCGATCAGCTCATGTGATGAACCGATCGGCTGAGCTTGGTGAACCGATTGGCTCAAGTGGTGAGTCGATCATCTCAAGGACAGGGTGAAACGATTGCTTCAAGTGTTGAAACGATCGTTCAACTGGTGCAACTGAGCAAGTTGGGAAAGTAGGATTGGTGAGAAATTTCCTTTTGTTTCACTTGCCCAATTTGATTGGAACAAAGATTGGTATTTGATACCAATTAGAAACAAAAGATGGAAAGTCAATTAGGAATTGACAAGGACCACGAACTGACCGGTTCAGAAGTGAACCGACCATTTCATGGGTCCCAACTGATCGGTTGAGATGTCAACCGACTGACTCAGGTCCCCAACCGACCGTTTCAGAAATGAAACAATCGGTTCAGGTTGCGAGTTGGTTGTTTTTGTGGAAAATCTTGAACCCTTCTACTCCTGCTTTTAGTCCCGCATTGCCTGGGATGGAGAACCCTGTCCCATGACCCTCCTATATATATAGGGGTATTGGGGGCTTCTCAAAGAACAACCCAGTGCAACCCGTTGCTCTGTGAAGTTGTTGTTCTCTCTGGTTTTGGTAACTGAGAGAGAGCCCGAGCAAGTGCTACCCGATAAGGGAGGCACAACAAGGGAAAGACAACTATAGTTGCGACTGGTGGAAGGAGAGTGTCTCGGTGACTAGTATGCTAACAGGAGGGTGCAAATCCTTCCAATTCCTTGTGGGACAAGGAGATTGGAGTTTCAGGTGGTTCGTGTGGACTACTTCAGAGGCGGGAGGTTTCTGCCGCTAGGATGACAACCTTCAATCCCGTCAGTCCCGGTGCGACCATGAGCTACACAGACACCGTCCAAGACAGGAGGCGAATACCACGCAAGGCGTGAGGTATTGTCGCCGAGCAAGCCTCGGGACAATGTATGATTCCACAAACCATGCTTTCCTATTATATAGACGTTGACGCGTTTCCTTGTTCTGGGTTTGGGAAGGATAAATTTTTTTTTTGCGCTGCCTTCTCTGCCTCCCCTAAAACCCAATAGCTATTGGGTCACTATTCTATGGGTTATGTTCCAAGAACAAGATTGATCTCAAAATCAATCTCTCTAGGAGGGCGAACACCAGGAAACTACTATAGTAAGACATCCTCAAACTCACACACTACATGATCCTCCTGGATAATATGACTTCTCACCTTGGTATCCACAACATGGGCCAAGAAATCCTCACAACCCTATCTCATAACCTTCTCTGCTATAATGGATGGCACCAAATATATAGGGAGAATCTTCCTATCTCCTTGGAAGATCCAAGAAACATCTCCATCACATAACGTCACCACCTTGGAACTACAGTCCAAAACTACCTTGTACTTCTCCAAGGTATACATCCGTAGGATCACACCGAATATATACATGTCAAGTGGCATTAGGTCCACTTGAATTTTGCAACCTAAAAAAGAATGAACACAAGATGGACATGCCTCCCGCAACTCCACAAAACCAACAAGAGGGGTTTCTAGTAGAATACTATCAGATCTACTACAAATAGAAAGATTACAACTATTTATCACCTCTCTAGTTATAAAAGAGTGCATCACACCCGGGTCAACCAAAATAGATACAAAAGAAGAAGCAAATAAGTCAGAATGAAAAAAGTTCCATCTAATCTATCATGACCCGTGGACTAACCACTCACTCTGGTTGACTCATAGAATAGAATCTAGTCATATCTTGTTGTTGTCCATGAACCCAACCAGTTGATCCAGAAGATCCTAACTACGACGCCTGGCTATGTCCTTTGCCACCACCACTATTATATTTTTTCTATTGAGAACCTTGCTAATTCTACCTCGGCTGTTGTGTCACTTCTTCATCCTTCACAGGGAAAGACCACCTTATATTCCCTATGTGTCCACACTTGTGACATCTTATTGATTCATACTATGGCCTATATGGCCATGTCATTGACATAGATGTTATGTTGCGTGCACCTACTCGAAGAAAGCTACGACCTCGTCCCTTTCTCAGGGACTACTATGGAAACACTCCTAGGCTCAGAAAAGGATGACCTCTGTTGTGATTGCGGTGCCAAGAACCTTGACTTCTTAAAGCCACCAGATGACTATCCATGTCGGCCTCTTCATAGCATTATCTTGATGATTCTTGAAAGCAGACCTCTCGATCCTCCTCAAGATTCAATGAAGATAGAGAACCTCTCTCTATTCTCCAAATCACTATCCATCGTAGACAACTCTGAGCTCTGACCCTTCTCAAACATTCATATTCTCTCCTTCATCGTTGCCTCCATGTGAGGACATAACCTCAAGAGATCCATAAACTTCAACTCGTACTCATTGATGGACATGGAACCCTACCACAACTTTTCAAAATATGTTTTCTTCTCATCCAAATACATCTCATGCAAGTATCAACTCGTGAACTCTCGCCGAAACTCTTCCCAACCTATCACACTTCAGGTCCATTCTCTTCTTTTGTGGTCCACCAATGGCCAACACTACTGTTCAATAGATAAATGATGTGCTTCACCTTGTCCTCTTTTGTCTTGATCAGGATCTTAAACGCCTTATTGAGCTCTGTCAGCCTCATGTTGGTGTCCTCCGAGTCTGTTGTACCTGCATACTTGATATCCCCTACACATATCAATCTCTCAAACATCTTACCAGAACCATGGGTTCCACATTAGGGACAACTGCCCTAGCTTGAGGTACATGCACTCTATCCGCTAAGTGTGTAATCATTTCCATGAGTTTTCCAAACATGAACTAAAAAGCAAGATTTTCCATGGTTTTAGGGTCAAACTGAGGAATCGGGGGTTGTTATGGCCCCATCTCAGGCACTCTATCCTCATGTGCCCGCCTCCTACCACCACCTCCTGGCACGACGTAACTACTCTCAACATGTTCTTCAAGTTCTCTAGACATATCTACATAAGCATAAGCTATGATCAAATATGTTGGATCACATAAGAACAAACACAAAACCTAAGTCCTATGTCCATGTAGACTCAATGAACCTAAAAGCTTTGATACTAACCTAAATTGTGGCGCCCATTATGGGAAATGAGAATACTCAAAATAATACACATGATCACTACTAAGTAATCATATCACCGGAAAAGAGGGTAAATTTTAACCAATTAATATATTATTATCATGTTCAGAAACATTTATGTAAAAGCCCAACAACTTGCATAATAATACATACCATACCAGGTATTTACATGTATGTCCATTGGTCTCAGCCACAACATGTATACAAAAGATATGATTCCATATATATATGTCATACACAACCATCAACATACTGCTAAAACCTCAATTTGTACTACATATCATGTACAAAGCTTCCCCTGTCAGGACTTAAGAGTACATGGACAACTCTAGGACACACTAACAACTAAACTACCTTCATCTTGTACTACTCTCCAAGTTGTTCTTCATCACTACCACAATCATGATAACGTCACTAATGATCACCTAGAAAGATGTGGTGACCCACAAGGTGAGACGAATGTCCCAACAAGAGATATAATTCTCAACAACAATTATTGATTGCAACATGTTATATTATTAAGCAAGTTAAATGATTTAGTAGATTAAGAAGATTAAAAATATTAAGCAACTAAAACATGTTAATCATGATTAGCACAGTATATAGTGGAACAAGTAAAGCTACCACTTTCTATATAGTTGATTTCTCTTACTGCATTACATAACAAATAAGTAGTATAAGAAACAAGGCAAGGGTAAATATTCAATGTGAGTCACATTTCACCCTAATTAGATATGCTACACAATCAGATTATGTATTTTATTAAGCCCTGGGGAGTTTGAGGTATACCACCTAGACTCCAACTGACCACTGCTAAGTCAAAATTAGTTATGTACAAGATCTAGGAGAGTCAGAATCCTAAGATCTCATCCATCCTTGGATAGTATGAGTCATACATAGTGACATATATAGTCAAGTTACAAAATAGCCTAGTCCAACCATGGTATATAGGTCACAACACTAGTAACCAGGGTACCCAAAACCTTATCATTCGAGGTACAACCTGTTGGGTTTTTTGGAGAAAACATGCGCAGTGGAAGCAACATAAATTCCACACAACCCAAAATAGGATCTCATCAACAACAACGTATTCGGAAAGAGTGTTTGTGGGATATACCTTATCACGGAGCAAGTCCGGCGATGTCCCACTGCACAATGGTGTGCAACGATGCTGGCCTACATGGACAAAATTTCTCTCCCGTTTGTTAAGTGCATCGTAGGAAGATCCGGAGGTGCTCCTTTCGTGCAATGATGTACGCCGCTCGTAGCGTGTACAGATGGTTGTAGATGTCCTCTGAACGCAGGTGTCTCAGTGACTGTGTCTCTACTTTGTCCACACGGATGGACTAGAACTCCACGTCATGCTTCCTAAGCTGGAGGGAAGGAGTCATCTCTGTGCAACAACGTGCTAGCATCGTGGTTCTCTCCTTTATCTCCGAAGGACGGTGACAGCTAGAATTTACATACGTGAGTGTGGCATCCAACTCACAAAAACATTATTTACTTAAGCGGAAGTGAATCATTTGCATCGGATTACTAAAAATCACTAAAAATCAAAACTTTTTGCAAAGAGATCCAACATAGGAAAACTCTTTCATTAAGAACCATTGTATAACATTTACATTTTGGTTCAAAAGTACATAACTTATACCATCATTTCTCGAGGATTACAACATCAGCTGCCCTAGTAACATTATATACAGACAACATAAGAAACCTCAAGGCATCAAGTCAAAATCTCAGATCGATTCATTAAAAACACTAACTATAAACTCTGAGGACCTAAGAGTACTGAGACAATACATAGGACTTTCTAACTATATGACTTGACAGTCAGTGCCTCCACCTGAGAATCTCATTGCTGTCCAGGTTGTTGCTCTTCTTTTCTTGCAAAAGAGTATCTACTTCTTTGTATGCGTTCACCTAAAAACATTGGATCCCACGGGGGTGAGACAATTATAAATTTCCCCTACGGGAGATATAACTCTCGGCCAAAACATTGTTATAGTAGTTTATTATAATAAAACTGGGCAGGAGTTCTTACATACTAACAACAATGTTATTCATTGTACGAACAGAATAAGTTAATCTCCTTTCCTAAGGAGAACATTGTATCTACTCATGGTAGATTCAAAAACATTGGATCCCACGGGGGTGAGACAATTATAAATTGGCCCAGCGGGAGATATAACTCTCCGCCAAAACATTGTTATAGCAATTTATTATGATAAAATTGGGCAGGAGTTCTTACATACTAATAGAAGTATTATTCATTGTACGAACAGAATAAGTTAATCTCCTTTCCTAAGGAGAACATTGTATCTACTCATGGTAGATTCACAATTCATTTATCTACTTACAATGAATGTAAAGAGATATGAATAACATTTATAAACTAGAATTGCATAAAAGAAATGTAACATCAGCCAATGAGTTTCCATATTCAATCCTTAAGCAAACATGCTATACGGTTGATTATGTTTTACAATCACACTTATACCCTAAGGAGATGAGGTATACCACTCATACTCCAACCGACCATTGTGAAGTCGAAATCGATACCATACAAGGTCAATGGTAGAGCAGGCTACCAAGACCTCCCAGATCTCGTTCAGCTCGAGATCACATGCATGACATCTTGTGTCTCTGCTATATAGCTTTCTACAACTTCACTATTAGAGTTACAATGGCTTGTTGTACTCTCTTCACAATCGTGAGATTTCGTGTTTATCTCCACCGATCTGGCATTAACATTATTGGAAGATGTGTACTGCATCTGTCCCAATCTTCGGGAGATTCATGATACATGCATCCCGATACAAGCAATGAAAGATTGAGAGGTTTAATGTTTACATTTCCTCAATTCCCTCATTAGGACGTCAGGATACATTCACCAATTGCCCCCACATATTCAAAATATGCGTTCTGGGTTTTTCCGTGAAGCACCCGTTTCACCATCACCAATTTTCTGATGATATCTATGGTCAGGGCTCTACATGATATGATTTCACTTGATTAATTAAATACATTAGCATATTATTTTAGCATCAGTCAAGTTCTCAAATAGGGATTATTATGACAATTGCTACAAAGAAACATGTAAGCTCTTATCTATAGCTTTATCAGAACATATAATGCACTAGGATCATAATCCCTTATCTCATTACTTGAAAGTTCACATCTCACAACAACATCATTGTCTTACTTATCAAAACTGGGTATTCATACCCTCAATTCGTTACTAATTACTATTAACTATTACCTCCAAGTCCTCAGACCGAGGTATACATGATACTTGTTACACAAGCATCTTACATGGCTCACAAGGCCATAAATTATCTTGTCACCTTTTTCTGGGCAACAACTTATTCATAAGACTCATAAAGCCCATGTTCATTCTGTTACTTTTACTAAGTAATAACAACATTAAGGCACATAAGGCCAATCAACATTTTGTTGTATAATGTCATAACTCAAATCTGGCTATGTCCATCATTTCATAATATCTACATGGTCATTAAACATGATGACAGTCATAAAATTCATCTATCACATCATGTGATACAATAGTAAAACCACAATTCCTTTATCAGGATTAGGGTTATCTATCAAGTAGGGCTTTTCATTACCTTTACTCAAAATTAGGGTTAGGGTTTCCCATCTCACATTAATTAGGGTTTCATGCTCATATTATTAGTTTAACCCTAATGTTTTGCTCCACACCTCTAGGAGTATTCAAAGATATCATAAGTATATGCTTATGATCACCATTCTCATCATATATCATTAATGATCATCAATTCAAGGTATGAGTTCATTTCTCATCCTTGTCATGGTATGATTACATCATACTTATTGATTTGTCTTACACCATTCTCAAGGTATATTAGGAAACATTTATCAAAGTACATTGAGCTCATTACATCTTTACTGTAAAAATTGCAGACCACACACTTCATGTGTTTCTTATCCAAGAATATTGGATTAGAGGTTCATCAAGGTATGTCTACCCTAAAATGCTAAATGTGATATCTATCATGTCATGGTGTATCACTTTCTTTTCATTTCCATCTTACTTAAGTTAATCAACTAACCTTGTGCTAAGGTATTTCCCTCTTAATACTTTATCCACTAACTTGTCACTTTCATCATATAGTGCATAGGTTACACATTAGAATTGTCCAACTATCTTTAAGGATATGGACTTATCCAATGGTTAGGCATTGTTGATATAGAATAAATCATTATCAAACACATTAGGTATTTCAACCCATAGGATGTTATTCACTCCATTATATAGTATTTCATACATCACTCCTAAGAGTTTCTTGTCCTCATCTTTGTAAGATGTAAAGGGTTGTTACACATGTATAGAGTTGAATATATAAGGATCTAGGCATTATCTTGTCTCTTAGACCCTTATTCATTAGAATAACCACATTATCATTCATATGGTTCATCAACCTTACCCCACATGGTTATAACATTCTCATCTTATTTGATTATATTAGCTACACCCCATTTTAGTATATTGGCTATTATACCATCATTAGGGTTTCACATATCATGGTATCATTATCTGGCATCATTGCATCAGGGTTCCATATAACATCATTCTTATTTAGAGTTTCATATGGCATTACTCTAGATTAGGGTTTCTCATTCCATAACCCACAATTAGGGTTTACTATTTACATCACATTTCCCTAGACTAGGGTTGCTCATATCATCAACCTTAATTAGGGTTTCTTATAACGTTAGCCTCAATTAGTGTTTCTCATAAATTCGCCCTCAAGTAGGGTTTCTCATGAAGTTACCCTAAATTTGAATTCCCCATATTATCAACCACATTAGAGTCACAACATTACCCTTGATTTGGGTTACATCTGATATTGTCCTAGATTTAGGTTATGGCTCAACAACCTCCTTGATTAGGGTTTCATGATCTCTTTATTAAGGATCATACCCTAATTGCTTAATTATTCATATTGGAAGTGTTGAGGCTTATACATTACATGATTATCATTCATGTAGGAAGTCCTCTCTCTCATCCTCTATAAGATGATACTACTTCAGACTTAATTAGACTTAGTCAACCTAGCTTGAATGAAGGATTGACACTTAATCCATTGTGTCATTATTTTCATGATCAATAGAGATTAATTATCCAAAGGGTACTAATCACCCTATCTCATTAAGGATACAATTATTATAATCACCCTTGGTTCACATCATGTAATTGCTCAATTAAACAATTGACCTCTAAACATCTCAAGTGTCCATACTATTTTGGTTAATTATTTCTCAATCAGTCTTGGTCACTTAGACCTCAAACGGTCTTGACCAACCAGACCTCAAACGGTCTTGCTTACAATACCTTCAAACGGTCTAAGACCATTTAGACATTCAAACGGTCTTGATCATATGGTTTGAAATAGTTGGTAAAGGTGGTGCTTGAAACCATTTGCCAAAGCAAGTACTTGAAATCGTTTGCTAAAGTAAGTATTTAAAACCGTTTGCTAAAGCACTCATGAGATCGATTGGGCCTCAAACGGTTTGGGATCGTTTGGTCCCAAATGGTCTTGAGACCGTTTGGTCCCAAACAGTCTTGATACCATTTGGACTCAAACGGTCTTGAGACCGTTTGGTCCAAACCTCCTCAAAACCGAATGGACCAAGGATGGTCTCAACCATTCCAATTGGTTTAAGGTTTCCAAGGTTAACTCCCTCATCAAATGAATCTATGGAATTACTCATCAATTGAACCTAACACCTTACTTCAATTGAGCTTAATAGGTCATCCTTCAACTGATTTAACCCTCAATTAAGCATCAATTAGGGTTTTGAATCAATTGGATTAGGGATTGAACCAATGAACGTCAATGTTAATCATTATGAAACTAATTGCCTTGAAATCATTGGGTCACCATCCAAATTGGACATGACCTGACCTAAAACGGTCTTGAGGTCTTTTGGATGACCTCCAAATGGTCTTGAGACCATTTTCCCATCATATCATCAAAATCAATGACATGCAATTAGGGTTTGAGTCATTGGATTGATTATTAAATCAGCATTTGATTGCAAATCAGTTTGGTATCTTTGGATCTTAAAATACCCAACCATACTCAACCCTAGACCTCCAAACGGTCTTGGGTGACCCTCAAACAGTCTTGAGGCCGTTTGGGTGATCCCCAAATGGTTTTGAAATAGTTTGTGTCAATCAACAAAAAGAACTAACTCAATCAAATTAGAAATCAATACTTAACCCGATTAAGGTTTGGTGATAGATTGTCCTTCAACTCATGAACCAATTGAAACTAGTCAATTATATTTAATAAGTCATTACCCATCAACATTTTCAACAATTCTTCAAATGGTCAACCATGGTCAACGCCCTGAAACGGTTTTGAAACCAGTTTCCCTTAAACGGTTTGTGAAATTGTTTGCTCCCAAACGGTTTGTGAAACCGTTTGAACATTTTAATTGAAACTGTTTGGCCTAGATATTTGGGGAGGTGTGTGATTATGATGATTTCATCATCATCAAGCTCTAAAATCACGAAATCTGCTATGATTTCCATGAATATTGCATCAATCAACCAAATCGATCATTATTTGCTAAGGAATTGAATGCAATAACAAAATCAAGGGTTCAAGTTATAAAACCCACCTCCAATTGAGCTCCAAAGCTCCAAGATCACGGAAACAATGGTGGATGAAGCTTTTGCAACTCCCCCTAGGCTCGTCCTCATGATTTTGGTTGAAAAGATTGGCTAGGGTTGGAGAGGAGATCGAAATAAGAAGAAATCAATTATTTATTTTCGATTTCCACCATGGAACCAAGGTGAAAAGGGGTCAATAACCTTACCAACAGGTTGGGGGTCGTCCTCCTGATCCTCCCTAGCTCCCTTGGTTGGTTTCCAAGCAAAGAGAAGAAGTGGAAATGGAAAAGTCTTTCATTTGGCTCGGGAAGGGACTTTTTATAAAAATTCAATGAGAGAGAAAATGCCTTATTAAAAATCATTTAATTCCAAAATTGTTTCCACCACTTCCTCCTTGGTTTCGTGCATACAAAGGAATCTCTATACCCACCGAGCTCCCTTCCATTATCCAATAATTAAGGGAAATGAAATTAAGCACCTTAACCCTTATAATAAGAATATCCATATTTGAGTGGAAATTCTTTTTCTTATAATAATGGTGAGTGGAATTTTCACCTCCTTAGGATATAATCGTGCCTTTGCAAGTCTTAAGCTCTTCCACACACATATGAATCCAACCATTTTAATTTTGGTTGAAGGCCCTTCAATTATTTTATTTATTTTTGCATTAAATTGAATTAGGGTTTCAATTGGGCTCAAATCTTGATTATTTTAATATCAAGATTCTCTCTCCTCCAACTTAATTCAAATGAGGCGCCCCTATCATTTGCTTTGATTTAAATGATGTCAAGAAACATTAAGTATCTTATTGAAGTGGTGATTTGCATATTGAACCCTAGGTTTTGGGTAAATTGCACTTTACACCAAAACTAGGTTTAATGCACATACATTGTTTTATGAGCTCTTTCTTGGTACTTAGGCTTTCATAAGCCATTCCTCTACATCATCTTCATTCCTATGATGCTTCAACATATGAGGAACATATTATTATGTGACATTTGCAAGTTAACCCCTTAACTTGGGTAATTTGCACATTAGTCCAAAACAAGCAAACATTGCTTCATCATTATTCAAAAAGGACTAAAATTGAAATATAAGTTCCTCTTGAGCCTTAATTACTTTTAAAGAATTAAGAGCAAGCATCTAATCAACTTTATTAGGCAAAAAACCTAGGGTTACAACATAACCCAATTTAGGGATGTTACAAATTATAAACCCCTAATAAGGATTTCGTCCCTAAAATCCCAGATAAAGGGAGACAAATATTATTCGTTCTTCATACTATCTAGTCTCCATATAAAATTTCATTGTTATGGAGACACCATAAAACTTTGATCAACATAAGGTTATTCGACACAAGTTTATCATGGAATAGTTCACACGGGATACATACTCTCATGCTGCTTTTTATTATTGATTGTGGAGTTGATTTTGTGTCAGGTAACACTTTCCTTATTACTTGTACTAACTATATCATTAGTTGTATGTATTATGATCATAAGGAGAAGTTATTTATCAATTAAGAATTTATCTTAAAGATATCTTTAATTATTATGTTTATGGAAAGCATAAACCCCTAACATGTGATGTTCATACTATTTTACATGATTAATCTGATTTCATGGTTGACCATTCCAGGTAGTCAACATAAACCATTTGATATTTCTTTAGATACCAGGATCTCTCACCTTGGTATCTATCACATGTGTTGAAAACACATCACATATTTATCTTCCTTTCTTCTTGGAACATCACTTGTTATATATATCTTCATCTTGGAACCAAAGTCCAAGACAACTAATACTTCTCTAAGTATCCATTACATGAACATTTTTATCTTATGCACATTAAGTGTCCTAAGACCCACTTGATTGTCATGTCCTCGAAAGGAAAGAAAATAAGGAATCATTTTCCTCTTATTATTTCATGTATTTTCAACGATTCATGAATCATTTACTCTTTATCTCATCCTAGGTTCCTTGCCCTCAGCATAGGAATTTATAAGGATGTTTACATAACATTATTCCTTTCTTTGTCATCATCTAACATGTTCATGAGCACCTTGTGATCTTTATCACATTTCCCATTTCCACACTATGGAAAAATATCTTTATTATACTCACAAACTTTATTGGACAGGGATCATTTCCCTTGTTCCCATTCTTATCTTATGAGGAGTATACTTTTTACTTCCTCATACACACATACTCATATGAGATTATCTCAGATTTCTCTTTCTTATGCTTAGAATATGACACATTTATTTCATTTCATATTTCTAGTTTCATGATACTCATTAGATTGTCTCAAAATGACTACTTGATCAGAGCAATAAAAAAGATAACATTCTAAGAGTTTCTATACTCACTTTATCATCAATAGTTGTATACCTGTCCGGGGTATATAAATATTGAGATTAAGTAGTATGCACTTTTTATACCATCATATTTCTTCCTTTTTAAATTATCACATGCATAAGATTTAACATTCCTGGATTTCATCCAGGCATCTCTTCAATACCTCATCTTTTTCTCATAGAGGTAAGAGCAACATGAAACATCTATAATGTTTATTATGCAAAATCTAAGTCCTCATATGTCTAATAAAAGAAAACTCAATCAATTACCTTCTCATTTTAACTCAGGGAACCATAAAAAGACAAATTAGAATGACATTATATTGTCTAACCTGTCATGATTCGTGGATTATTCACTGCCTCAGGCTGATTCTGCCTCAGAGGTTGATTCACAGTAACATTTCTGGCTGAGCAGTCTCTTTCCATATGTCCTACCTGTCTACATAGGTAGCAAATTCTAGGTGCTAGATGTATTCTAGAAGATTCTTTACCCTTTCTGGGTAACCATTGCCTTGGTACACTAAGCCCTGGTTGTACTAGTGATACCAAAGTCTTTCCCTTTTTAGAACTACCAGGCCTCTTTCCTTGGATTTGGATAGGCCTTTCCTCAATCATCATCTTGTTTTTCTTCTCTAGGCAATACCTTCTGATATGTCCATGTTTCCTACACTTGTAGAAGATTGTGATTTCAGGTTGTATCCTATTCCTTTCATCATTATATATTGATTCAACAGGTTGAGGTTGAGCACAGACTCAATTTGAGTCCATAACTTCATCATTTCCTATTGCTTCAACCTGTTGATGTGGATTACATATCCTGTTGATGTCCAAAACATCATCATTAGGGGCTGGTAATCTAGGTTGCACTGCTAGTGTTCGATCCACTAAATACATCATGGTTGCCCTAAGTTCCCCAATAGTAATGCCTAAGGAAGGATTTCTTATCATAGTTGAATTATCTAGGGGATTCTCAGGCAATTGTCCCTCTCTTTCTTTCTCCCCTGCACCTCTTCTTGGTGCAGCATTACTGCTTTCTACAGCAAACTCCTCATGTGACCTAGTCATCTTCAAGCTCTTCTTCTCCTATATGAGTAGAAGACACTATCAGATATACTGGAAGACACTAGAACAGACTCTACTACCTTAGTCCTATGTCTCTATAGACTCAGTGAACCTAGAACTCTTATACCACTAAATTGTGGCATCCAACTCACAAAAACAATATTTACTTAAGCGGAAGCGAATCATTTGTAGTGGATTACTGAAAATCACTAAAAATTAAAACTTTTTACAAAGAGATCCAACATAGGAATACTCTTTCATTAAGAACCATTGTATAACATTTGCATTTTGGTTCAAAAGTACATAACGTGTACCATCACCTCTCGAGGATTACAACATCGGCTGCCCTAATAGCATTATATACAGACAACATAAGAAACCTCGAGGCATCAAGTCAATATCTCAGATCGTTTCATTAAAAATACTAACTATAAACTTCGAGGACCTGAGAGTACAGAGACGACACATAGGACTTTCTAACTATATGACTTGACAGTCAGTGCCTCCACCTGAGAATCTCACTACTGTCCAGGTTGTTTCTCTTCTTTTCCTGTAAAAGAGTATCTGCTTCTTTGTCCACGTTCACCTAAAAACATTGGATCCCACGCGGGTGAGACAATTATAAATTGCCCCAGCGGGAGATATAACTCTCCGCCAAAACATTGTTATAGTAGTTTATTATAATAAGACTGGGCAGGAGTTCTTACTTACTGATAGCAGTATTATTCATTGTACAAACATAATAAGTTAATCTCCTTCCCTAAGGAGAACATTGTATCTACTCATGGTAGATTCAAAAACATTGGAACCCAGAGGGGTGAGACAATTATAAATTGCCCCAGTGGGAGATATAACTCTCTACCAAAACATTATTATAGTAGTTTATTATAATAAAAATGGGCAAGAGTTCTTACATACTAACAACAATATTATTCATTGTACGAATAGAATAAGTTAATCTCCTTTCCTAAGGATAAAATTGTATCTACTCATGGTAGATTCATAATTCATTTATCTACTTGCAATGAATGTAAAGAGATATGAATAACATTTATCAACTAGAATTGCATAAAAGAAATGTAACATCAGCCAATGCGTTTCTGTATTCAATCCTTAAGAAAACATGAGATATGACTGATTATGTTTTAGAATCACATTTATGCCCTGAGGAGATGAGGTATACCGCTCATACTCCAACTGACCAATGCGAATTCAAAATAGGTACCATACAAGGTCAATGGTAGATCTGGCTACCAAGACCTCCCACATCTCGGTTAGCTCGAGATCACATGCAGGACATCTTGTGTCTCTGCTATATAGCTTTCCAGGGTATATTGGCAACTTCACTATTAGAGTTACAGTGGCGTGCTGTACTCTCTTCGCAATCGTGAGATTTCATGTTTATCTCCACCGATCTGACATAACATTATTGGGAGTGTACTGCATCTGTCCCAATCTTTGGGAGATTCATGATACATCCATCCTGGTAGAAAGTAATGAAGGATTGAGAGGTTTCATTTTTACCATTCCTCAATTCCCTCATTAGGACGTCAGGATACATTCGCCCATTGCCCCCACATATTCAAAATATGCATTCCAGGTTTTACCGCGGAGCACCCATTTCACCATCACCAATTTGCTGACGATGATGGATCTATGGTCAGGGCTCTACATGATATGATTTCACTTGATTAATTAAATACATTAGCATATTCTTTTAGCATCAGTCAAGTTCTCAATCAGGGATTATTATGACAATTGCTTCAAAGGAACATGTAAGCTCTTATCTATAGCTTTACCTGAACTTATAATGCATTGGGATCTTAATCCCTTATCTCATTACTTGAAAGTTCAAATCTCACGACAACATCATTATCTTAATTATCAAAACTGGGTTTTCATACCCTCAATTCATTACTAATCATTGCTACCACTTATTAGGTAACTATTACCTCCAAGTCCTCAGACCGAGGTATACATGATACTTATTACACAAGCATCTCACATGGATCACAAGGCCATAAATTATCTTGTCACCTTTCTCTAGGCAACAAATTATTCATAAGACTCATAAATCCCATGTTCATTCTGTTACTTTTACTAAGTAATAACAACATTAAGGCACATAAGGCCAATCAACATTTTGTTGTATAATGTCATAACTCAAATCTGGCTATGTCCATCATTTCATAATATCTGCATGGTCATTAAACATGATGACAGTCATAAAAGTCATCTATCACATCATGTGATACAATAGTAACACCACCATTCCTTTATCAGGGTTAGGGTTATCTATCAAATAGGGATTTTCATTACCTTTACACAAAATTAGGGTTAGGGTTTCCCATCTCACATTAATTAGGGTTTCATGTTCATATTATTAGTTTAACCCTAATGTTTTGCTCCACACCTCTAGGAGTATTCAAAGATATCATAAGTATATGCTTATGATCACAATTCTCATCATATATCGTTAATGATCATCAATTCAAGGTATCAGTTCATTTCTCATCCTTGTCATGGTATGATTACATCATACTTATTGATTTGGCTTACCCCATTCTCAAGGTATATTAGTCAACATTTATCAAAGCACATTGAGTTCATTACATCTTTATCGTAACAATTGCATACCACACACTTCATGTGTTTCTTATCCAAGAATATTGGATTAGAGGTTCATCAAGGTATGTCTACCCTGAAATGCTAAATGTGATATCTATCATGTCATGATGTATCACTTTCTTCTCATTTCCATCTTACTTAAGTTAATCAACTAACCTTGTATTAAATTATTTCCCTCTTAATACTTTATCCATTAACTTGTCACTTTCATCATACAGTGCATAGGTTACACATTAGAATTATCCAGCTATCTTTAAGGATATGGACTTATCCAATGGTTAGGCATTGTTGATATATAATAAATCATTATCAACCACATTAGGTATTTCAACCCATAGGATGTTATTCACTCCATTATATAGTATTGCATACATCACTCATAAGAGTTTCTTGTCCTCATCTTTGTAAGATGTAAAGGGTTTTTACATATGTATAGAGTTGAATATATAAGGATCTAGGCATCATATTGTCTCTTAGACCCTTATTCATTAGAATAACCACATTATCATTCGTATGGTTCATGAACCTTACCCCACATGGTTATAACATTCTCATCTTATTTGATTATATTAGCTACACCCCTTTTTAGTATATTGGCTATTATACCATCACTAGGGTTTCACATATCATGGTATCATTACATGGCATCATTACATCAGGGTTTCATATAACATCATTCTTATTTAGAGTTTCATATGGCATTACTCTAGATCAGGGTTTCTCATTCCATAACACACAATTAGGGTTTACTATTTACATCACATTTCCCTAGACTAGGGTTTCTCATATCATCAACCTTAATTAGGGTTTATTATAACATTAGCCTCAATTTGTGCTTCTCATAGATTCAACCTCAAGTAGGGTTTCTCGTGAAGTTACCCTAAATTTGAATTCCCCATATTATCAACCACATTAGAGTCACAACATTACCCTTGATTTGGGTTACATCTGATATTGTCCTAGATTTAGGTTAGGGCTCAACAACCTCCTTGATTAGGGTTTCATGATCTCTTCATTAAGGATCATACCCTAATTGCTTAATTATTCATATTGAAAGTGTTTAGGCTTATCCATTACATGATTATCATTCATGTATGAAGTCCTCTCTCTCATCCTCTATAAGATGATACTACTTCAGACTTAATTAGACTAAGTCAACCTAGCTTGAATGAAGGATTGACACTTAATCCATTGTGTCATTATTTTCATGATAAATAGAGATTAATTATCCAAAGGGTACTAATCACCCTATCTCATTAAGGATACAATTATTATAATCACCCTTGGTTCACATCATGTAATTGTTCAATTAAACAATTGACCTCTAAACACCTCTAGTGTCCATATTGTTGTGGTTAATTATTTCTCAATCGGTCTTGGTCACTTAGCCCTCAAACGGTCTTTCTTACAATACCTTCAATTGGTCTAAGACCGTTTAGACCTTCAAACGGTCTTGATCATATGGTTTGAAACCGTTTGGTAAAGGTGGTGCTTGAAACCGTTTGCCAAAGCAAGTACTTAAAATAATTAGCTAAAGTAAGTATTTGAAACCTTTTGCTAAAGCACTCATGAGATCGATTGGGCCTCAAATGGTTTGGGATCGTTTGGTCCCAAATGGTGTTGAGACCGTTTGGTCCCAAACGGTCTTGAGACCGTTTGGTCCAAACCTCCTCAAAACTGAATGGACCAAAGATGGTCTCAACCATTCCAATCGGTTTAGGGTTTCCAAGGTTAACTCCCTCATCAAATGAATATATGGAATTAATCATCAATTGAACCTAACAACTTACTTCAATTGAGCTTAATAGGTCATCCTTAAACTGATTTAACCCTCAATTAAGCATCAATTAGGGTTTTGAATCAATTGGATTAGGGATTGAACCAATGAACATCAATGTTAATCATTATGAAACTAATTGCCTTGAAATCATTGGGTCACCATCCAAATTGGACATGACCTGACCTCAAACGGTCTTGAGGTCGTTTGGATGACCTCCAAACGGTCTGGATACTGCTTTCCCATCATATCATCAAAATCCATTACATGCAATTAATGTTTGAGTCATTGGATTGATCTTTAAATCAGCATTTGATTGCAAATCAGTTTGGTTTCTTTGGATCTTCAAATACCCAACCATACTCAACCCTAGAACTCCAAACGGTCTTGGGTGACCCTAAAATGGTATTGAGACCGTTTGGGTGATACCCAAATGGTTTTGAAACTATTTGGTTCAATCAACCCAAAGAACTAACTCAATCAAATTAGAAATCAACACTTAACCCGATTAGGGTTTGGTGATAGATTGTCCTTCAACTCATGAACTAATTGAAACTAGTCAATTATATTTAATGAATCATTACCCATCAACATTGTCAAAAATTCTCCAAATGGTCAATCATGATCAACACCCTAAAACGGTTTTGAAACTGGTTGCCCTTAAACGGTTTGTGATACCGTTTGCCCCTAAACGGTTTTGACACCGTTTGCTCCCAAACGGTTTGTGAAATTGTTTGAACATTTTAATTGAAACCGTTTGGCCTAGATATTTGGGGATGTGTGTGCTTATGATGATGTCATCATCATCAAGCTCTAAACTCATGAAATCTTCTGTGATTTCCATGGAGATTGCATCAATCAACCAAATCGATTATCGTGAATGTAGAAATGATCATTATTTGCTAAGGAATTGAATGCAATAACAAAATCAAGGGTTCAAGTTATAAAACCTGCCTAAAATTGAGATACAAAGCTCCAAGATCACGGAAACAATGGTGGATGAAGCTTTTGCAACTCCCCCTAGGCTCGTCCTCAAGCTTTTGGTTGAAAAGATTGACTAGGGTTGGAGAGGAGATCGAAATAAGAAGAAATCAATGATTTATTTTATATTTCCACCATGGAACCAAGGTGAAAAGGGGTCAATAACCTTACCAACAGGTTGGGGGTCGTCCTCCTGATCCTCCCTAGCTCCCTTGGTCGGTTTCCAAGCAAAGAGAAGAAGTGGAAACGGAAAAACCTTACATTTGGCTTGGGAAGGGTCTTTTTATAAAAATTCAATGAGACAGAAAATGCCTTATTAAAAATCATTTAATTACAAAATTGTTGCCACCACTTCCTCCTAGGTTTCTTGCATACAAAGGAATCTATATCCTCACCGAGATCCCTTACATTATCCAAGAATTAAGGGAAAACATATTAACCACCTTAACCCTTATAATAAGAATATCCATATTTGAGTGGAAATTCTTTTTCTTATAATAATGGTGAGTGGAATTTTCACCTCCTTATGATATACTCGTGCCTTCGCAAGGCTTAAGCTCATCCACACACATCTCAATCCAACCATTTTTATTTTGGTTGAAGGCCCTTCAATTATTTTATTTATTTTTGCATTAAATTGAATTAGGGTTTCAATTGGGCTTAAATCTTGATTATTTTAATATCAAGATTCTCTCTTCTCCAACTTAATTCAAATAAGGCACCCCTCTGATTTTATTTGCTCTAAATGATGTCAAGAAACATTAAGGACCTTATTGAAGTGGTGATTTGCATATTGAACCCTAGGTTTTCGGTAAATTGCACTTTACACCAAAACTAGGTTTTAATGCACAAACATTGTTTTATCAACTCTTTCATGGTACTCTGGCTTTCATAAGCCATTCGTCTACATATCTTCATTCCTATGATTGTTCAACATATGAGGAACATATTATTATGTCAAATTTTCAATTTAACCCCTTAACTTGGGTAATTTGCACCTTAGTCCAAAATAAGCAAACATTGCTTCAACATTATTCAAAAAGGACTAAAATTGAAATATAAGTTCCTCTTGAGCCTTAATTACTTTTCAATAATTAAGAGCAAGCATGCAATCAACTTTATTAGGCAAAACACCTAGGGTTAGACCATAACCCAGGTCAGGGATGTTACAATGAGCGTAAACTGAAAAGCCTCTCTTAATATCTTGTATAGATATAAGCCGTAAAGCTCCTTTAAATAGGAGACAAAGGGAAGTAGGGTTTCCTAAACCCATCGGTAAATAGAAACACTGTGTTAATTAAAACACTCATGGATTAATTAGAATATTATGGAATTCATTAATTAACCAAATAATCACATTAATTAATTAATTAATATCCGACTCCATGCAATCACTTGGGATGGCTCTATGGGCATATATACCAACAGACTCCCTCTTACACTTAGAGCCAGTAACTCCAATATTATTCTAACCTATTACATAAACATTTTAGTAATCAATGTGATTCATAGAAATTCCAATTAAATCCACAATTATACTCCTACTTCAACATATCCTATGCATGTGACCTGGTAGGATCCAAATTACGTTTGCAGTGATATCCATAATCATATTATGATTTCACAAGCACTGATTGGTATCTAGAAAGACTTCATTGCCTCCCAAGTAATTGGAGAAGTTGGAGAACAACTTAACCTATCATTCATGACTGGTGTTACAGTGATTGTATAGTTCCTTTGTCGCTGATATCCAGATTGAACTCGAGTCATGGAATTGTTATCCTCTTCAATGTCCAATCCATGTTCCTTGTACTAGAGTAGACTGTTTGAGATATATGTAAGCTCAATATGATATATTGACTGACATCAACATGGCCATGCATTTCTCAGTCTCGCTTAACAAGTGGCCATAATAGCAAACTCTCGTAGGAAGGAGAAATTCCATCTACATCACTCACAATCATCCCCACGTGTCATAGTGCACCCAAGCACCATCTTTATGGCAATCCTTATTCAGGACCACAGTGGATGATGTCAAAGTACACCGACAACATGTGATAAGTGTAGTACTTCAGGTCTAAGAACTAGAATCACCACCATCATTATGAGATGTGACTCTAACTACCAATCATGGTATCCATGTGTCACTCTCAAGGTGGGTCTATCTGATACATCGTTCTCTAACAAGTATCTATGTAGTTGGCTTGATATCTCCATATCATGGATAATGAGATTCTTTCATCAACCAACATACATTCTAATCTTATGTGTTATTGATGTCTATGGAAATTTCCACAATAACAACCGATTAGGGACAAAACAAGAATACATACTCTTAGCATACATATGATCTCACAGTTCAGGTCATCAACCTGAAGACATATGTCATTGAGTATATTATTCTATATACATCTATAAGTTTTATGGTCATCTCACAATATAAAACACAAACATATAGATTGGAAACTTGCCTTCATTAATATGATCAATGTAGTATTATAAATTGTTTACATAGTATCCCATTACAATCATCAAATGATAGTCTCTATAAGAATACATACCAACAGATTCCCACTTGCACTTATACCCAATCACTCATGAATCTCAATCCAAGTGATCGAACATGTCTGTCATGTTTCTGCTGTGAAAGTGCTTTTGTGAGTAGGTCAACCACATTGCTTTCTATAGGTACTCTACAAATCTTCACATCTCCTTGTTGTACGATCTCTCGTATGAGATGGAACCACTGTAGAATATGTTTGGAACGTTGGTGTGATCTTGGTTATTTAGCATTTGCAATTGCTCTGTTGTTGTCGCAAAACAACTCAACTGCATCACCAGTGCTTGGAACCACTCCAAGTTCAGAAATGAACTTCTTGATCCACACAACTTCCTTTGTAGAATTAGATGTGGCAATATATTTGGCCTTTGTTAAAGAATCCACAACCGTATCTTGCTTGGAACTCTTATAGCTCACAACTCCGTTGTTCAGACAAAACACATATCCAGATTGTGATCAGTAGTCATCTTTGTTAGTTTGGAAGCTAGCATCGGTGTATCCCTTTACCACGAGCTCTTCCTCACTATCGTATACTAAGAATTGATCCTTAGTCCTTCTCAAGTACTTTAGGGTGTTCTTTACGGTTGTCTGGTGACATTCACCTGGATCTGACTGATACCGGCTCATCATGCTCAAAGCATACGACACATCAGGGTGATTACATAACATCACGTACATGATAGATCCAATTGCTGATGCATATGGAATCTTACTCATGTGTGCTCGTTCATCACATAAACTAGGACATTGGGCTTTAGAGATCATAACCCCATGGGACATGGGCAAGTTACCTCTCTTAGAACCCTCCATGCTAAACCTCTTTAGCACCTTGTCAATGTATGTGCTCTGGCTTAGGCATAGAAGCCTTATAGATCTATCTCTATAGATCTTGATCCCTAGTATATAGGATGATTTGCATAAATCCTTTATAGAGAAGGTCTTCCCTTGCCAACCTTTTACTATCTGAAGAGTAGGGATGTCATTTCCCATCAATAGTATGTCATCCACATACAATATGAGAAATACGATTGTGCTCCCACGAACCCTTTTGTAAACACAAGGTTCATCTTCATTTTGACTAAAGCCAAACTTTTTGACTACTTTGTCAAAACGTAGATTCCAACTCCGAGATGCTTGCTTCAATCCATAGATTAACCTTTGTAGCTTACAAACTTTATTGGCTTTTTTTGGATCGATAAAACCCTCAGGTTGTGTCATGTACACATCCTCGAGCAAATTCCCATGAAGGAATGCTATTTTAACATCCATCTGCCAAATCTTATAGTCATGATAATCTACAATGGCAAGCATGATCCTGATGGATTTAACCATGGCAACTAGTGAGAAGGTCTCATCATAATCAACACCTCGAATTTGATGGAATCCTTTTACAACCAATCTACCTTTATAGGTTTGAACATTTCCATCCATGTCGGTCTTCTTCTTGAAGACCCACTTGCACCCTATGGGTTTTACCCCTTCAGGTGGATCCACCAAGGTCCATACCTTGTTGGCGTACATGGATTCCATCTCAGATCTCATGGTTTCGAGCCATTTCTCAGATTCTGGTCCCTTAATAGCTTCTAAATAGGAAGTTGGCTCATCTACTATGCCTAATTGTCACTGTCTTGATTCATGAGAAATCCAAATCTCTCAGGCTCAATTCGTGTCCTACTAGACCTACGAGGTTCCTGTGTTACATTTGGAACTTGAAATTCCATAACAATTTGTGAGTCTTCATGTTCCTTATGTACATCCTCAGGTTCTCTGCTTTCTTGTTGGTCTCAAACTTCTTCGAGCTCTACATTCCTCCCACTAATTCCTTTGGAAATAAATTCCTTTTTAAGAAATACAGTAGTCCTAACAACAAATGCTTTGTTGTCAGTTGGTGTGTAGAAGTAGTATCCCCGAGTTTCCTTGGAGTATCCAACAAAATAGCATTTTTCTAATTTGGGTCCAAGCTTTTCAGGAAATTGTTTCCTAACATAAGCTTCACATCCCCGAATCTTTAACATAGACAAATTGGGACGATTCCCATTCCATATCTCATATGGTGTCTTTTGAACTGATTTGGAAGGTACACGGTTAAGTATAAACATTGTAGTTTCAAGAGCATATCCCCAGAATGATAATTGAAGTTTGGTTGAACTCATCATTGATCGTACCATGTCTAATAATGTAGGATTCCTTCTTTCTGACACACCATTATGTTGTGTTGTACCAGGTGGAGTCCATTGTGATACAATACCACGGTCTCTCAGAAGGTCCTCAAACTCTTGTCTTAAGTATTCGCCACCTCGATCTGAACAGAGTGCTTTAATACTCTTACCAAGTTGCTTCTATACTTCATTCATGAAAGTCTTGAACATTTCAAGAGTTTCTGACTTGTGTTTCATAAGATATACATAACCATACCTACTGAGGTCATCCGTGAAGGTAATGAAGTATGGATAGCCTCCTCTAGCATTTGATCTAAAAGGTCCACATACATCAGTATGTATCAGCCCTAGTAGTTCACTGGTCTCTCACTATGTCCAGTGAAAGGAGTCTTGGTCATCTTCCCTAATAAACATGCCTCACATGTCTTTAATGATTCAAAATCAAAAGAGTCTAGATAACCATCCCTATGGAGTCTAGATATGCGCTTCTTGTTAATGTGCCCAATACGACAATGCCATAAGTATGTTTTGTTTGAGTTGTCAAGTTTTAACCTTTTAGTATTTACATTGTATATGCTAGTCTCAAGTTCTAATAAGTAGATACCATAAGACATAGGGGCATTGCCATAAAAGATATCATCTTTAGAAATAGAAATAATTCCATTCTTAATGTAAAATTCAAATCCACTCTTGTCCATACAAGATACATAAATAATATTTCTATTAATGGTAGGTACATAATAGCAATTCTCTAATTATATTACAAGGCCCGTAGGTAAAGATAAACTAATAACTCCAACTGCGGTGGTAGCAACTCTTGTTCCATTAGCGACCGACAACTGGGGTCTCAGGGGCAGAGCCCCTAAAAGGTCTACGAAATTTTACTTCTGTGCACTTAGGAAAATCAATATTTTCCATAGTCGACCCCATCTGAAATGTCAAAAATAGAAGCATGCGGCGTATGTGGAATTAGGTTTAGATTTGCACATTAGCAGTTTTAATTCACATTGTATGCAACATAGAAAACAATATATAGTGATTCAATCATATCAAAATGAATCCAAATATGCCATAGATCGACACTGCTCTGATACCACTGCAGGGTTTTGTAGATAAAACATGTGCAGCGGAAGCAACAAAAATTTCACGCAACCCAAAATAGGATCTCGTCGACAACAGCGTATTCGGAAAGAGTGTTTGCGGGATATACCTTATCGCAGAGCAAGTCCGGCGATGTCCCACTGCATGATGGTGTGCAATAATGCTGGCCTACATAGACGTAACTTCTCTCCCATTCATTAAGTGCATCACAGGAAGATCCGATGGTTCTCATTTCGTGCAGTGATGTATGCCATTTGTAGTGCGTATGGATGGTCGTAGATGTCCTCTGAACGTAGGCGTTTCAGCGTCTGCATCTCTACTTCATCCATGCAGATGGATTGGAACTCTACGTCGTGCTTCCTAAGCTGGCAGGAAGGAGTCGTCTCTGTGCGGTGGTGTGCTAGCATCATAGTGCTCTCCTTTCTCTCTTGAGGATGGTGACAGCTAGGGTTTACGTACATGAGCGTAACCTAAAAATCCTCTCTCAATATCTTATATAGATATCGACCATCAAGCTCCTTTAAATAGTAGATGAAGGGAAGTAGGGTTTCCTAAACCCATCAGTAAACAGAAATAATGTGTTCATTAAAACACTCGTGGATTAATTAGAATATTTTGAAATTCATTAATTAACCAAATAATTGCATTAATTGATTAATTAATATCTGACTCCATGCAATCACTTGGGATGGCTCTATGGGAATATATACCAACACAACCACTGTTGTCTTCAAGCACATCACATATACTGAGTCATAATCACCTGACATACAACCTTAACAGTTCTCCTTCCGAGGTATGACCACAACCATCCTCAAAAACATGCATATACTCAATAGTATACGCCTCTGAGATTCCATTCGAGGAATACTCATTCACCATATAACAAGTCTTGACACTGGAATGGATCTATGGCACAAGGCACTACATGATTAGGGTTTCATTTGATTATTTAATGTCAATTGGGCTATTTAAGGCTGCATCAATCAAGTTACATACAAACTCTAAAAGAGTTCTATAAATTTATGGGTAGATTGCAACTTCAGAAGATATAAAACGTATGAAATATAATGTTTATCACATCATCACATGGCATTGTTTTATTGCCATACATGAGACCATAATCATCATCATACCATCACAAGATACAAATACTTGTCACACCATGAAGAGGATAACACCTCACTTAGGGCATAAAGACATGTCCAAGGTCATAAGACCATTCACATTGTTCCCTATAGGAATATGATTATCTTTCCATGCTTCATTAGCACTCATCATGCCATCGCCATACCTAAGATACATAAGTTTGATACAACATTACATTTAAGAGCTTTGATGTTCATATAATAGAAAATTAGGGTTGCAACAACATAGAGAGAGAAAGTACTCCATCATCATATTAAAATTAAGCTAAACATGATCATCACTTACTTTAATTAGGGTTAGGTTTTGCAAGATGAGTTGATTAAGGTTACAAAACATCACTAAAGGATAAACCCTAATTCTTAGCATTTCCATTAATCATGAAAGTGTAAGGTCATACACTACCAATGACCATAGGATCAGGGAATTCCATCTACCACCCAGGTCACAAAAACATAACTACCACATAGTTCAGGGACACATTAGCGACCGCTAGGGTTAGGTGCCTTTATTGGTAAGGTATGCCCTTAGAGACAACCATGTGATGATTAACATGGAATATACCATAAAGGATTTGATTAATACTCATAAAGATAAGATTCCAATTCATTATGTTTCTTTCAGTTATGAGATAATGAGGAAACATTATGAATGCCTAAAGAATGACAATACTCTATGATGTATGTCTTCAAGTATGTGACTTGGAAGGATGAGATCATAAGAATGCTAAGAGTATGTGCATTCTTATTATGTCCCTAGTCGATTGTTACTCTGGAAGGTAGATAGACACCAGTAACACTACAAACTAGAGTGTGGGTTGGTTGATGACAAAATCTCATTAGTCATGATATGGGAATATCAAATCAAGCACATAGATACATGTTAGGGAACAATGTATCAGACATACCCACCTTGAGAGTGACACATGGAAACCATCATTGGGGGTCATAGTCATCTCTCATAGTGAAGGTGGTGATTGTGACTCTTAGACCTAAAATCAATGCACTCATCACATGTTGTTGGGTATGCTTTGACATCATCAAACATAGCCCTAAAACATGGGTTGTTATAAATGTGTTGATTGAGTGACTTAGACACATGGGGATAGATTGTGAGTTATAGATATGGGATTTTCCCCTCCTACTGGAGTATGATATCCTAGCCACTTATAAGCGAGACTGAGACATGCATGCACATGCAAACGTGAATCAATATATGATTTGAGGTCACATTAACTGAGACAATCTACTCTTTGTTCAAGAAACATGAGATGAACATTGATAGGATGATGATTCCATGCCTTGAGTTCACTCCGTATATCAGTGACAAAGGAATTATACATTCACTATAATACCATACATAAATTGTAGGGTGAAGTTGTTCTCCAACTTTCTATTCACTTGGGTAGCACTGATGTGTGACTAGGAACCATTCCTTGCTTGTGATGTCATAAGCTAGTTATGGACATTCACCACCAATGTGATATGGTACCTATAGGGTCACACACAAAGGAACTCTTCTAGAAGAGGAGTTTATCTTGAATGATGATTGCATTGATTACTAAAGTGTTTAGGTATTCAATTCACACAATAGATCAACTGATTGGCTTACTACACTACCAAATGACCATCTCAAGTGTTGAGACAGCCGTTTGGGTAGCCAGATAGGCATCTCAAGTGTTGATATGGCCGTTTAGGGTGTCAGGCTGATTAGAGTTTGAATTGGCTAAGTTCTGCCCTTGAACCGACTGACTCATCTTAAACCACCAGACGACCATCCGGGAGAGTGAGACGGGCATCTCTCTTATGTGAGATGGATTGTTTGGGCCAAAGGAACATTCTAGATGTTTCATGAATAGTTTTGATTGCACATTACTTGAGGTGCAAGGAATTAATATGTGATATTAATTGGACTCAAAATTGCCAAATTCATTTGCTATTAGGAAACTACCATACGACCGTCTAGCAGTGCAAGATGACCGTCTCGGGTGACCAGACAACTGTCTGGGTCACCATATGGCTGGTTATTATAGGTTGTGAAAGTTTAAGATCTTCTGGTCCCTTCCACTCCCAAACAATCCGGTATATACTGCGAACCTTGACCCTGGCATGTACTATAAATAGAGGGGTACTGGGGACTTCCTAGAAAACAACATAGATAACTGAGAATTAGTTCCTTACAATTGTTGTCCTCTCTGGTTGTGGTAATCAAGAGAGCCCAAGAAAGTCCTACCTGAAAAAGGAAGGATAGCTACAGGAGAGATCAATTGAGGATCATTGTTGTGGGAGAGTAAATTGGTCAATAGTACACCAACAGGAGGGAAAACTCCTTCATATCTATTCTAGTTGAATGACATGAATTCTATTTGGTCTGTGTGAACTACTTTAGAGGCACGAGTCCTTTGGCTGCTTCTAGGAGAGAAAAGTCAGTCTGTAGTCCATTGTGAGACCACAATAGTCGCTAAAAAAACTATTCTGTTCGTTGTTCGTGATGAAGACTAGGAGTTTTACAACCACCGTCCAAGAGAAACTAGTATAAAAATTGTTTTGAAGTGAGTTGTTGTTTTTAGACTTGCACCAGGACAAGGTATAACTCACTAAATCATCCTTCCTATTTCATAATAGTTGACACGATCTTGCTGTTATGGGAATACAAATAGATAAATTTTTGTTTCTACTACTATACTCTGTGCCCGTATTTCCCAACAGTGGTATCAAAGCCACATAAATTTACTGTGTTTTAGGAAATTTGATATGATTGGATTTTTGTTTAATCATTTATTTATTACATGCGATGGGAATATTTAAAGTATTTCATATGTGTATCTGATCAAAGACCACATAATCCCAAACTTATACACACACACACCCACACCCACACACACACAAAAAAAACACACAAAAACACACACACACAGATATATATATATATATATATATATATATATATATATATATATATAGGAAAATGATCCAGTGAGAAACATATCTTGGTGAGAGCATGAGAGGCATTTGAATAACTTTGCACAATGATCAAATTTTCATAATCTAACCGTATCGATTGGAAATATACCCTATTAGTCACGTTTTCACAAAATCTCATCATCATAGGACTTGTATTGCACGCACAACAAGCAAATACTTTTCAACGCTCAATATTGAGTTTTAGGATGACCGTTGGATGTAAAATGTGTATATTTTATATATGGAGATGTAAACAATATCCGATTGTGATGATTTTTTATGTGAAGGTGAATGTAATGATTTTCTTCCCATCCATAAGGCTGGATATTGAAAATGAGCTACAACTTTATAGTTATTCAAATGTCTCTCATGCTCTCACCGTAGAATGTTTCTCACTAGATCGCTACCCTATATATATATATATATATATATATATATATATATATATATATATATATATATATCTGTGTGTGTATGTGTGTGCGTGTGTGTGTGTGTGTGATATATATATGCAATTTACATATGTCACTCTAAAAGCCGTTTTGATTGTGGATGTGTAGTGTCGTTATGGCTAATACCCTATATTTGTGTGCTGTTGGATGGTTTGGTTCATGTTTATCTTAGTCTGCATACCTAGCCTCTACCTACCTCTTCCCAATGTAAATTTAATTCTTTCCTACCTTTTCTCCTCTAGAATATAACTCGAGGTTTCTATTTACCATGTAATAGTCTAATAACAATCATATAGTTTCTTTTCTTGTAGCGACAAGGAAGATGATCATCGCCGGTTCAGATGACCAGTTTGTGAGATGAGTTGACCATTCGGAGGACCATGGAGCATAGAATGATGGAATCAGATGACCACCTGGTGGATCCAACTGACCGTTTGGAAGCAGTCCAAACATCGATTGCACTGGAGGCCAGACGACCATCTAGGAGGGCCAACCAACCGACTGTTTGGAAGTAGTCCAAACATCGATTGCACTGGAGGCCAGACGACCATCTAGGAGGGCCTACCAACCGACCAAGAGACGAGACAATCAGTTCAAGGGTTGAACCAATCTACCCAGATTGGCAAGCACAGGTCTACACCAATAGTAGGTTCACACATGTGATGTGATGATTGACCTAGGTGGTAGTAATTGCTTGTGGCTCCAAGGAACTCTAAGTAGACATGGCAATAATATCACTTTTTGTTTTATATTGCATGTTTACATTGTGGATATATCATGTATATGGTACATACTATATATGTGGTGATTTGATACAGTATATGTATGATATATATATATATATATATATATATATATATATATATATATATATATATATATATATATATATATATATATATATAGACACACACCCACACACACATTATATTAAGTCTAAGATGCTTTCCAATAGCAATACACATGAAAAACTTGTTCGACCAAGCATAGGTTACGCCAAAGCATGGTTCTCCGGCTACCTTATGGAAGTATGGTGGTAGTAATGTAGGTGTCGCCAAAGTAGGCCATTATTATCATATTGGATATTGGATTAGGCTTAATTGGTGATTCCTAGAGAGACTAAGCCCATAAGCATGTAGATGATTATGGAAAGTAGTTGTGCATATGATCCAACCAAGAGTTGTATATGATGCAATTGGAATGATTGCCTACCTTAATGATTGATTTTAGACATTGGTGTAGGCTAGGTAATAATTGAATCATTTTGGATCTTAGCTCACTAGAAAATTGATTTGCTTCAATTTTTCAAATTGATACTTGAAGGTTTTCAATTTGATCAAAATAATGACAATGATAATGAATTAAAGACCTTAATATTATCCCCCAAAACTTAATCAAATCAAATAAAAAATGATTTTTTGACAAAATTGCAAATTCTTTTATAGAACCAAATGGCCACGAACAACAATCACTTTTCTCTATGATTGGTCCTTGAGAAGGATAAACTAACTGGGAACAACTTCTACGACTGGTTTAGGACATTGAGAATTATTCTCACACACGAGTGCAAGCTCTGTGTCCTGAAGATGCCAAAACCAGAGGAACCACCTCAAAATGCACCAAGAGCTGACAAGGATGCTTATAAGAAGCATACTGAAGATGTCTTGGATGTCAAGTGTCTGATGCTATGATCCATGAACTATGAGTTGTAGAGGTAGCATGAGAATATGGGTGTGATTGAGATGGTCACAGATCTCAAGAACATGTACCAAGATCAGGTAAGACAAGAGAGATATGATGTCTCCTAGGCATTGTTCAAATGGAACATGGGAGAAGGTGACCTAATAGGTCCTCATGTGCTCAAGCTCATTGGGTATGTAGAGAATCAAACAAAACTGGGATTCCCTTTGGGCCAAGAGTTGGCCACTGACGTGATTTTACAGTCCCTTCCAGAGTCATATAGTTAGTTTGTCATGAACTATAATATGAACGACTTTGATAAATCGTTGACAGAGTTGTCATGCATGTTGAGAACAGCTGAGACACAAATGAAGAAAGAAAATTCCAAGTCTGTGATGATGATCAACAAGACAAAGGGGAAGTCTAAAGTCAAAGTAAAAGTTAAGAAGAGTTCTAAATCTATCCAAAACTCAAGTCTTAAGATCAAAAAGCAAAAGGTGGAACGAAGATAGTAAGTGGCGATTGTCACCATTGTCACAATCCATGACATTGGAAAAGGAATTGCCCACTCTAATTAGAGGAACTAAAGAAGAAGAAGGAAGGCATTGATGCCTCCACTTCAGGTATAAACTTTCTAAGATAAATTTAATTACTTATTCAATTTGGTATGTGATACCAAATAGATATTTGACATACTAATGTGAAGAATCTGACATGAAGTAAAATCCCTGATGGAGGACAATAGATGGACAAGGCGGAGGGAGATTTGTTGAAGCTTTGGTCTATTTTTAAATTTATCTCAGCCCAATGGGAATGTAATAGAGTTAATAGAACTACTATTTCATTATGCCATCAAATAGAAACATTTACTTTACAAGCATCTTGTATGACAAGGATGATAAATCAATAAAAGTTTGTTTATGTTTCTATTTCAAAAGATATGATCTTGCATGTCAATGCCCAAACATCTAAATGGTCTTTGTATGAAATATCTTTAGATGAATGTTTATAATGTTAATTCCAAAGGATTGTAATTGATAAACTCAAGATTATCATTATCAAATAGTGACCTTGGACGTACATATAAGAGATGCATATCTAGTATACATATTGATGTTAATCTAGATTCCCTTGGTTATCAAACCTAAGGAAACATTCAAAGACTTGTTTACACACAATGTGACATAACATCGTTGACTAGATGTAGTGGGAGGATAAGCTTTCCATTTGAATTCATACATGTGATGTGTGAAGATCTCATGGAATGGATGCTATAGATAATTACTCATACCTCATTATATTTATGGGTAATATGATGATATGTACGTAGTAAAATAGAAACACAAATCTCTTGAAGTGTTCAAGGAGATTATAAATGAAGTATGACTTTGATAGAAATATTATGAAACTTTGATGAGATTAAATGTTGAAATACTTCACATCAATATCTTGAGAACCTTCAAAAGAAATATGATAATGTGTCACAAGTCAAATTCATCTCAGTGCGGTGATGTATCAAAATGAAGGAATTACATCATGATGGGTCAAGATATAATTATCAATTAATCTAATATTCTTATCCTTATAAATATATACCTATCACTAAATATTTTATCGTTAAAATCTTTTATAACAAATCATATATGATATGATTTGAGAATATCCCAATACGTCTAGAGGATTGAAGCGTACATTGAGAAAGTAGTTTATTGAAGAAGGTTTGTATACAAACCATGAATGTTGAATATTATTGCTAATCCCAATACAATAAAGAAGTGTTTTGTTAATAGGATAATTGAGTTTCTAAAGAATCAGTGGGAGTTAAAACTAAAACTCAAAATATTCGAAATCAGCAAAGAAGTAAAAAGAGAACTAAGAGAATCACAAGGTGTTGTGGAATCTCAAGTTCATTATATAACACAGAGAAAAACAATTCTATTAGAACATGTCTAAGATTGGACGATTGTGAGTCTAAAAACTCACATAGGTTGGTCATGACAGGATGAGCCAACTAGTCAACAAGAAGCCATTGAGAACCATAATCTAAGTGAAGGCTCAAGGCCATTACGGGATCCATATAAACTAATAAGGTATGACCTTAATAGTACTACCTGAGGGATAAAACCCAAAAGGTGATGTTAGATCTTGTAGCAAAGACCTACATGGATAACACACTACAAAAAAATGGTCTTTAACTATATAAAAAAATTGTAGTGAAAACCCCATATTTTGTAGTTAAAGGATTTAACTACATATTGTTGGTATGTATGCCCTGAGAGCCAATCATGGGATGATTGGTGGGATACATTAAGATTGATTTAATAAACATCAAAGGCAAGCTTCCTATTCTTTCTGGTTCAGTCATATGAGATAGTGATAGAACAGATTGAATGTCTAGAGAATGACAGTACTCAATGACGTATGCTTTCAGGTTGATGACCTAGACGATGAGATCATACGGATGCTAAGAGTTTGTACATTCTTGTTATGTCCCTAGTCGTATGTCATTGTGGAAGGTAGATAGACAACAATGACATACAAGACTAGATTGTGGTGTTGGTTGATGACATAATCTCATTAGTCATGATATAGAGATATCAATCCAAATACATAGGTACTTGTTGGAGAACAAGTGTACCGGACAGACCCACCATGAGTTTGACACATGGAACCATGACAGGTAGTCACAGTCAGTACTCACAGTGATGGTGGTGAGTGTGATTCTTTGACCTGAAATCACTACACTCAACACACGTCGTTGGGCACACTTTGACATAATCAAACACAATCCTGAAACATGGGTTGTTATAAAGGTGATGATTCGGTGGCTTTGACACATGGGGCTTTTGAGGGGTGAGTGATAGATATGGGATTTGTCCATCCTGAGGGAGTTTGATATCCAAGGCCACTTGATGAGTAGGATTGAAATAGGCGTGCACACACATGTGTGAATCAGTATATGATATTGATGTCATACATATCTCTGCCAATATACTCTAAGATCAAGAAAGTGAATGAATGTTGACAGTATGACTGTTCCATGCCTCGAGTTCATTCGGGATATCAGTGACAAAGGAATTATACATTCATTGTAACACCATTCACATATTGTAGGATTGAAAGTTGTTCTCCAACTTTCTACTTTCACTTGGGTAGCACTGATGTGTGACTAGGCAACACTCTTTGCTTGTGAAGTCATAAGTGTTATGGACTTTCACTGCCAACGTGAAATGGACCTGCAGGGTCACACACATAGGATTTAACCTAGAAGAGGAGTTTTGTCCACAAACAATGTTTAGATTGATTACTAAAGGAGTTTAGTAGTTCAATTAAACACTCAATCAATTGATAGCTCAGCATCATAATCTTCAAGGTGTTGGACTGATTGATTAGAGTATCGGATTGATTGAAACCGCAATTGACTAATTCTGCACAATATGCACTCCCAACCGATTGGCTCAGCTTGGTGAATCGGTCGGCTCAGATGGTGAGTCGACCGGCTCATGGACAGGGTGAAACAATCGCTTCAAGTGATTGAAACGATCAGTTCAACTGTTGCAACCGGTCAAGTTGGGAAAGTCGGATTGGTGAGAATTTTCCTTTCGTTTCACTTGCCCAATTTGATTGGAACAAGGATTGGTATTTGATACCAATTAGAAACAAAAGAAGAAAAGTCAATCGGGAACTGATCAAGACCACAAATCAACGGGTTCAGAAATGAACCGACCGGTTGAGGTGTCAACCGACTGGCTCAGGTCCCCAACCGACCGTTTCAATTGTGAAACGATCGGTTCAGGTTGCGAGTTGGTTGTTTTATGGAAAATCTCGAACCCTTCTACTCTTGCTTTTAGTCTCGCATTGCCCGGGATGGAGAACCCTATCCCATGACCCTCCTATATATAGGGGTATTGGGGGCTTCTCAAGGTACAACCCAGTGCAACCAGTTGCTCTGTGAAGTTGTCGTTCTCTCTGGTTTTGGTAACCGAGAGAGAGCCCGAGCAAGTGCTACCCGATAAGGGAGGCACAACAAGGGAAAGACAACTGCAGTTGCAGTTGGTAGCAGGAGAGTGTGTTGGCGACTAGTATGCTGACAGGAGGGTGCGACTCCTTCTAATTCCTTGTGGGACAAGGAGATTGGAGTTCCAGGTGGTTCGTGTGGACTACTTCAGAGGCGGGAGGTTTCTGCAGCTCAGGAGGACAACTGTCAATCCTGACAGTCCTGGTGAGACCAGTAGTCTTCAGTCCCGGTGCGACCAGGAGCTGCACAAACACCATCCAAGACAGGAGGTGAAGATCACGCAAGGCGCGAGGTATTGTCACCGAGCAAGCCTCAGGACAAGGTATGATTCCACAAACCATCCTTTCCTATTGTATAGATGTTGACGCGTTTCCTTGTTCTGGGTTTGGGGAGGAGAAATTTTTTGTTTCTGCTGCCTTCTCTGCCTCCCCTAAAACCCAAAAGTGGTATCAGAGCCACATCAACTACTCTATACTTTAGGGATTATCGATATGATCGATTTTGGTTTGTTGCCTTTATTTATTGCATACGATGTGAATAAAATTGGCTTTATGCATGTCCAATCCTAAATCCACAAATCCCAATTAACATATATGATATGTATTATTAATGAACTCGATACGCGTCGCCCTTAAAGGAGTTTTGTGGTGGATGTATAGCATGGTTATGGCCAATAAACCCTATATGTGTATGGTTGTATGTGGTTGCTTGCATCTCGGTCTACACATTGATTCCCTTTCTCCTATTCATGATGTAATTCAAAACAATTCGAGATTTTCTTTCCTACGTTTGCTCCCCTCGAATGTAACTCGAGGTTTCTCTTTTTACAATGTAAAATAGGATAGAATTTTATTTCCTATTATGTCAAAGAACGGAGGACATCCTGACGACAGTTGAGATGATCGGTTCAAGGAGTGAACCAATCGGTTGACGTTCCAGATGATCAGTTCAAGGAGTGAGCCGATCGATTGATGACCGGTTCGAGGAGCAATACGAGTGGGTGGCGACCATGATGAGATGCACGATGACCAGGTGAACCGATCGGTTGGAAGAGCCAACCAATCGGCTGGTGGCACCCAGACGACCGGGCCGGAACGAGCAAGTCATTCATGAGATGTGTTGATCTACTCGAAAGGCAAAGCACAGAGTTCATCTTGTACATGTTGCATGTGATGTAGACCTAGATGACCGTGATTCCTCTTGGCTCGAGGAATCACATTAGGATGGCCATAATCATCGCTTTTATCATTTTGCATGTTTTCTGTGGGATATAGCATGTATATGATATGTACTATGTATTGTGGTGATTGGATATGTATATGTATATAAAACCAAATCCCTCATTAAAATATTAAGTTTTAGATGCCTTCTAAATGCAACACACGTGAAAAGCTTGATTGACCAAGTGTGGGCATGCCCTAGCGTGGTGCACCGTCTATCTCGTGGAAGCGTGAAGGATGAATGTGTGGGTCTGCCCTAGCAGGGTGCATATTCATCGTGTTTTCTTTGGGTCGGAATTAACAAGGTGATCTAGATGGGATCTAGTACCTTGAGGCATGGAGATGATCATGGCAAGGAGTTGCATATGACATCTTATCAAGAGTTGCATATGATGCAATTGGAAAGAGTTGCCTACCTGAGAGATCTATGTTGTGGGTGACAGCCCTAGATGGTCAATGACTTAGAGGATTTCAGGATCTTGCCCACTAGAAGGTTGTATGTTGCAATCTTCTGAATTGATGGCAAGGGCTATCAATTTGAACTAAAATAGTGGGGCGATAATTAATTAAAGGCCTAATTTTATCGTCAACTTTTCAAATCAATCAAATAAGTCAAAAATGATTTTTTGGACTAAAATTGCATATTTCATTTTGTAGTACAAATGGAAACATACAACAATCACTTTTCATTGCAATCGGTCTTAGAAATGGACAAGCTAAATGGGACAAACTTCCACAACTGGTATAGGACATTGAGAATTGTTCTCACTCAAGAGCGAAAGCTTTATGTCCTGAATACTCCAATTCCAGAGGAACCGACTCCTAATGCACCAAAGACAGAAAGGGATGCTTACAAGAAGCATTCTGATGATGCCAGTGATGCAAAGTGCTTGATGTTGTGCTTTGTGAACCACGAGTTGCAGAGACAACATGAGAACATGGGTGTCATTGAGATGATTCAGCATCTCAGGAACATGTATGGAGATCAGGCACGGAAAGAGAGATACAATGTCTCAAGGTCACTGTTCAAGTGCGTCATGACAGAAGGAGATCCAGTTGGTCCTCACACACTCAAGATGATTGGGTATGTGGAGAACCTGTAATGACTGGGATTTCCACTGAGCCAAGAGTTGGCTAATGACATGATACTGTAATCGTTGCCAGAATCCTACAGTCAGTTTGTGATGAACTACAACATGAACAACTTTGATAGGCCACTTTTAGAGTTGTTGGGCATGTTGAGGACAGTTGAGATACAGATGAAGAAGGACAAGCCTAAGTCTGTGATGGTGATCACGAGCAAGAAAGGCAAGTCCAAGCGCAAGGGCAATGGCAAATAAGAAAGGTTCTGATGCTAGCCAGGAGCCCAAGTCGTCTTCAGCTCTCAAGGCCAAGGGAGGCGTGACCAAGAAAGGAAATTTCCACCATTGTCAAAAGCCAGGACATTGGAAAAGGAATTGTCCTCTCTATCTGGAAGAATAAAAGAAGAAGGAGGCGACATACGTCTCTACTTAAAGGTGTCATGAAAGTAAACTTGTAACACTTTTTGAGCTATATGATACCAAGATGTAAAGTGTAAAGCACTCGTAATTGGGGCAAGTGTTGCCGCCATAGATAGGAGTACTTTAGTTTATTTTCAGCCTAAAAGGAATGTAATACAATTATGAACTGCTATTTCATATTTTCCAATAGATAGAAACACTTTATTTTTGCATATTGTATGACAATGATGGCAATCAATAAAGAGATGTTTCAATTTCTAAAGAAATGATTTTTGGGGCAATGCCTTGTTTATCTTGTGGTATTTGATATGCATAAGATAAAATGATACTTAAAAGTTATAGATAACTCAAACAATCAAATTAGCATCAATCATGAGAGATTCATTTCTAGTTTCCATGTGATGGATAAATCTAGACTCTTTTAGTTAGAGAACCAGTAAGAGACATGAATATCTTGGACATGATTAATCAATCTTCACTAATGGTAGTGGGAGAATGATTATCCAATTAGGTATAATGCATGTGATTTATTTACAAACGTATTGGAGTAAATGCTAATACTTCAACTGGTGTTTAGAGAAATACCAATATGAATATCTTGAAGTGTTCAAGATTATCATAGATGAAGTACAAATTTGGTAAAGTGTTAATTCTTGATGAGATCAATGAATGAAATACTTGGACCAAATGTTTGAGATCCTTATGAGTGATTATGATAGTGTATCATAGTGAACTCATGATTAAGGCATGGTGATGTCTAAATCAAGAAGGAATCATACTCTAAGGAGTTAGAGAATGATTATCAAATAACTAAATTCTTCTTGGTAAAAGAATACCCCACACTAATAAAGCATATTAAGAATCACAAGGAGTTGTAAGTTATTATATCCTTGACAGATACACCTCATTTATCATATGATGAGTTGTTCATGTGATGAGTCAACTATCTAGATGAATATGATGAACTGAATTTTGAGTCATGGTTTATGACCATTACATCCTAAATGACTTCCATGTGAACCATAAGGTATGACCTTGATGGTAGCACCCATTGGATGGAAATCCATAAGTGCAAATAAGTCTTAAGCGTTAAGACGCATGGATAACATTTTGAGAAGGATGATGCTTGTTGATTGCAATTTAATGACTAAGACATTTGGCATATGGATACTAAAACTGCATTCCTATGAGGAATAAAATAAGGATGTGTACGTGACACAACCTAAAAGGTTTATGAATCCACTAATGCAAATGAAGTCTATAAGTTACAATGGACTAATCAATGTGATTGATTGAGTATAAGCAACTCAGAATTGGATTTTTACTTTGATGATATAGTCAAAGGGTTTGACTGATATGTCAAAGATAAAGAAGGGATCTGTGATTTAGTGGGAGTGTGTTCACATTCCACATATTGATGTGAAATGGAAATGTTCTTGAATGGAAATCCAAAAGTGGAAATTATCTTAAAGGAAGATAGAGTTGTTTCCTATGTGATAGGAATAGAGATCTATAGAGATAGTTCTCAAAAACCTCTTGACCTGAAGAGCGAAAGCATACATTGGCAATATGTACTGAAGGGTTCAGTGTACACAGATTCAGTGGGAGAAAACTTGTCCATGTTATATGGAGTTAGTATCCCAAGGCCAAGTGTCCAATTCTTATGAAGAACGGGAACACTAAGAATAGATATGGATATATCATGTATGTAATCATCCCATTATCTTGCATGGCAAGAATAAAATGCATTCATCATCTTGTATGTAGGACATGACAATATGATGTGCTCATCCTGATAACTCGTATGTGGGACATGACGAGTGGATGTCTGTCTACTTCCAGTAAGGGTTACTGGAAACCATAAGAACTTGATAAGTACTTGAGAAGTACTAGTTGTATGGAAATAAGGAAGGTTTCAATGTAAAGAGTTACATTGATGCAAACTTTTGAAAAGGATAGAAAATTAATCACAAAATATATATCAGATATATAAAGTGAAAGTTTGTTGATAATTGGAAACGTTCCAATAAAGTCGTCTTAAAGGAAATGTCGAGTATCCGTGTGTTAGAGAACAACAATGGATACTATATGGATCTCGAAGTTCATGAGATGAACTTATAGATATTTTGGTCATTGATGACAAGTATGGAATCCTTGATCATGCAATGTGGCTAAAGGTTAGCAAAGGAATACTGGATCACATATTACGGCAACTCCATCTCATACGTGTGACATACAAAGAAGAGATGTGAGACATGCAATTCTAACTTTGGCAAGGTGTTTCCATAACTCACTATGTTCACACTAGAGCACAGTAACATGTGGGACATGTTTGAAGATCACTATGAGTATGATTCAAGGGTGATTGGCTCACAGTGCAAGTGGGAGTCTGTTGGTATGTATGCCCTGAGAGCCAATCATGGGATGATTGGTGGGATACATTAAGATTGATTTGATAAACATAAAAGGCAAGCTTCCAATTCTTTCTGGTTCAGTTATATGAGATAGTGATAGAACAGATTGAATGTCTAGGGAATGACAGTTTTCAATGACATATGCTTTCATGTTGAGGACCTGGACGATGAGATCATATGGATGCTAAGAGTTTGTACATTCTTGTTATGTCCCTAGTCGGATGTCATTGTGGAAGGTAGATAGACAACAATGACACACAAGACTAGATTTTGGTGTTGGTTGATGACAAAATCTCATTATTCATGATATAGAGATATTAAACCAAACACATAGGTACTTGTTGGAGAACAAGTGTACCAGACAGACCCACCATGAGTTTCATACAGGGAACCATGACATGGTAGTCACAATCAGTACTAATAGTGATGGTGGTGAGTGTGATTCTTTGACCTAAAATCACTACACTCAACACATGTCGTTGGGCACACTTTGACATCATCAAACGCAATCCTGAAACATGGGTTGTTGTAAAGGCGATGATTGGGTGGCTTTGATACATGGGGCTTTTGAGGGGTGAGTGATAGATATGGGACTTGTCCCTCCTGAGGGAGTTTGATATCCAAGGCCACTTGATGAGTACGATTAAAATAGGCATGCACACACATGTGTGAATTAGTATATGATATTGATGTCATACACATATCTTCCAATCTACTCTGAGATCAAGAAAGTGAATGAAGGTTGACAAGATGACTGTTCCATGCCTCGAGTTCATTCAGGATATCAGTGACAAAGGAATTATACATTCATTGTAACACCATTCACAGATTGTAGGATTGAAAGTTGTTCTCCAACTTTCTACTTTCACTTGGGTAGCATTGATGTGTGACTAGGCACCGCTCTTTGCTTGTGAATTCATTAGTGTTATGGACTTTCACTACCAACGTGAAATGGACCTGCAGGGTCACACACATAGGATTTAACCTGGAAGAGGAGTTTTGTCCACAAACAATGTTTAGATTGATTGCTAAAGGAGTATAGTAGTTCAATTAAACACTCAATCAATTGATAGCTCAGTATCATAATGTTCAAGGTGTTGGACTGTTTGATTAGAGTATCAGATTGATTGAAACTACAATTGACTGATTCTACACAATCTGCACTCCCAACCGATCGGCTCATGAGATGAATCGATCGGCTCAGCTTGGTGAACCGGTCGGCTCAGATGGTGAGTCGATCGGCTCATGGACAGGGTGAAACAATCACTTCAAGTGATTGAAACAATCGGTTCAACTGTTGCAACCGGGCAAGTTGGGAAAGTCGGATTGGTGAGAATTTTCCTTTCGTTTCACTTGCCCAATTTGATTGGAACAAGGATTGGTATTTGATACCAATTAGAAATAAAAGAAGAAAAGTCAATCGGGAACTGATCAGGACCATGAACCGACCGGTTCATAAATGAACCGACCGGTTGAGGTGTCCCAACCGATCGGTTGAGGTGTCAACCGACCGGCTCAGGTCCCCAACCGACCGTTTCAGTTGTGAAACGGTCGGTTCAGGTTGCGAGTTGGTTGTTTTGTGGAAAATCTCAAACCCTTCTACTCCTGCTTTTAGTCCCGCATTGCCCGAGATGGAGAACCCTGTCCCATGACCCTCCTATATATATAAGGGTATTGGGGGCTTCTCAAGGTACAACCCAGTGCAACCAGTTGCTCTGTGAAGTTGTTGTTCTCTCTAGTTTTGGTAACTGAGAGAGAGCCTGAGCAAGTGCTACCCGATAAGGGAGGCACAGTAAGGGAAAGACAACTGCAGTTGCAGCTAGTAGTATGAGAGTGTGTTGGCGACTAGTATGCTGACAGGAGGGTGCGACTCCTTCCAATTCCTTGTGGGACAAGGAGATTGGAGTTCCAGGTGGTCCGTGTGGACTACTTCAGAGGCGGGAGGTTTCTTCTGCTCAGGAGGACAACTGTCAATCCTGACAGTCCCGGTGAGACCATGAGTCTTCAGTCCCAGTGCGACCAGGAGCTGCACAGACACCGTCCAAGACAGGAGGTGAAGACCGCGCAAGGCGCGAGGTATTATCGTCGAGCAAGCCTCGGGACAAGGTATGATTCCACAAACCATCCGTTCCTATTGTATAGACGTTGACGTGTTTCCTTATTCTAGGTTTGGGGAGGAGAAATTTTTTGTTTCCGTTGCCTTCTCTGCCTCCCCTAAAACCCAACACATATTTCTTTACATATAAAAATTGTAGTATATGATCGTATAGCTAAAGCCTTTAACTATATTTTAAAAATATGTAGTTAGATAATCCACTCACTAAAAATTCATATTTAATCAGAAGTGTAGCTAGATATTGTCCTTACATGTTTAAATGTAAGTGTAATTATAGCCAAATGTATGACTACGATTGCATTTGCAGTCAGTATGTAGCAAAAACATGAAGTTAATACATTTTATATGTATTTAATGTGTAGGGAAAGGCAAAAATTACTACATAGATATATATGTAGTTGATTGTGTATCTAGCTACATATGTAGTGCCATTTAGTACACATACATATATGCTTAGTTCGACTATATATATATATATATATATATATATATATAGTGTAATTTGTTAGTACACAAGCCTTTTAATAACAAAATTGTAGTAGTTAGAGCAAGTTATGCTCATTATTCCAACAATCTTACTTTCATTTATAATGAAGCGTCGAATGTACATGGGGAGGACGTATACCTTGCCCCTATTACACAATGTGTACAAAGAAAATGATATACATATATCGATGATTCAGTGGTCTACTCACATCTTTGTGAAAGAGTTGTCTTTCTCGGCCAGTTTTAGCATCCTTATTGTCTTCTTTGTTCGATGAGTTGGTGATAGCTTTGGCTCTTGTTGTTGTTGAAGCATCATGAAGAAGAGCATGTGTTGGATTAAAAATTATAAACAAGACAATCTTGACTTTGTTGATCAGGGTTGCCCTCTTGCGAAGATGTTCTTTCTCTTAGCCTAGAATCAATTATTTCATCTTCTCATCATAGTTGAGAAGGGTTAGCAGCATATTACAATGCCATTTCTTATACACATGCGCAAACCAAGCTCTCAACTCCTCATCTTTATAAGCTATTGTTTCTTATGCTACTCTTTGCTGAGATACAAATTCATATCAAGTTAGCTGCTAAGGAACTATTAATATACAAAAAATAGGAGTATCCAACTAGTAATTTAGGAGTATCAAACTATTAATGTATCAAACTGCATTGGACTTTATAAATTGATAATTGGGCAAGCCGTACAGGTTGAAGTGGAAACAGGAAACCAACCTTTTAAGCACACTTTAAAGATAAACACAGAAAGGCCAACATATAGATCTCCAGGAGAAATAAGAACAAAAAGTATGCATAATACTAATGTATTACTCTTTCCAAAGAAGACATGATACAAGGAAGAAGCTCACACTCAAATCAGTAAATGCAATTTGAGGTATTTTGGAACAGGTCATGATTTTGGTTAGTATTAGGTTCATAAAAAATAATGGAAAACATTTGACACGTCAAAAACATTGAAGAAACCAATCTATATGATTCTAGATGTAAGAGATATATTTGGTAATTTCTCAAAGATCTACTTAACTGATACAAAAAATGAGTAAAAGAAAAACTACTCGTCCATGGACCAAAAGAAAAATTATGGGCATAAGGAAAGTTTCCACGTGATGAGGCTAGGCATCGACTAAGATAATGTGTGTATCCTCAACCTAGAAAATAGTAGCCAAATAGTTAGTTACATAGATAATTGTAACTGACAATGATAAGTTAGTTTCCCAACCAGAATATGGGTGTTTTCTAGCTCACCATTTCTCAAACATAGAGTCTAGAGTCATTTTAAAACTCAAATATCTATTCTCCAGCTGAGCAGTGCCAACATAACCTCAGCTTAAACCAAAGTCAATCAGAGTAGGTAAAGCTCACATCAAATGGAAAATGCACAAAACCAACGACTATGAGTATAGTTATACCCATCCATTTGTAAACTTTACAAATAAATGAACATAAAGCACACAAGCAAATAAAAATCCTACACACCTTCTTGATAGTTATCATTTGCTTCTATAGCATATCCAAACTTAGACTTTAGCCTCTACAGGTGTAGTGGCAACATCTTTGACGGCAACATATCTTCTATGGAATTACAGGACACATGCCCATGCCATCATCAGAAGTCCAACTAACGTGTAGGTGGGAGAACATGAATGGTCATGATCTATATTATTCTAGAATCCTAAAAATAGAATCCAACAGAAGTCAAATTGAAGTAGCAAGTACATGATGTTTGCATTCATCTATATTATATTTATATATTATTGAAGGAAAATAGGGAATTAAAATCAAAAGTAACAATTTATTGGTACATTAACTCAAATTATAAGGGCTCTATATGATTTGATATTTCCAAACTTATTTCTTATCTCATCAATGTGTTTAATTTTTTTTATCAGTAGTCATGCCCCTTTACCCTACTTGTTCATTAAGTTAATGACGTTGATCAAGCCCAAGGTTTTAGCAGTCACTAATGAGAAGTAAATTGTAGATCATTTAACCATGAAAGTCAACCAATTCCTAAGTATTCATCTCACCTACATAGCCCCAATCCCTCCTTTGTCATTATTGAAGATTGCAATGTAGCTCGTCTTGTTTTACTTCAGTACAACATTTGCATTGACCGTGAAGGTGGGTACCTGAATGCAGAACTTACACAGTTGACCTTTCTGCTTAAATCTATGGCCAAAAAATTCATGAAATTTCACCATTGTGTAAGGCCTTAAACTATGATGTTTGGCTTAGGCTGCACATTCGTGAACAAAGCTTCATTTCTCTACTTCCAAGAAGTAACGTAGATAGTGATGAAAGTTGTAACATTGACTTTATCAAGTCGATTCCAGATTCATGACATGGTGGTGTCCATGTTGTCTCTATGTGTTTCCTAAATTAGTGGCGTGAATGGACTTTGTTGCCAAATAAACTTCGCATAGCAGGATTAAATAGGACATGATTTGGAGCCTAAATTAGTGATACTTCATAATCAGTTGAATGTCTGGCATTGAAAGGAATGGGACTCATTTGAAGCCACAGAAATGATGAACACGTTTTTCTAGCCCATGATTTCAGACATTCTGGAATGATAACCATATGCACATATGCCTCATTGTACAATGCAAATCCAAGAAGCTAGCAGTTGATAAGCTCCTTTACACCAACATTTATCAACATTCATCTCAAGAGATCCTATAAACATGTAAGATGCCTACCACATCCTATTGAATTTTCAGATTCTCTAATTCTATCAACTAGGTTTCGCACACAACAAACCTTACAAGGATAACAGGTCCCAACCTTAGAACACATTTACCCAGAGAATAATGGTTCCCAGAAACACCATCTACTAGTTTGACGTGCACTCAAATAATGATCTAAAATCTATACAAGAGACAAGTATGGAAATACTTGTTATGAGTGGTACATAAACCACATTTCAAGAAGGAACAAATTTCTTGTCGACTTGGTATACTTTAGTAATTAGTGCTCAATGTAGATATGGTATGAATATGTAAAGGAAATAATATGTTACTCATTTTGGAATTGATAGGAACAATTCAACTGGAGGACTCCCAAGTTGAGAATGTGCAAGAGCATCACTAACCAGAAAAGGTACACAAAACTTAAGAAAGATGTTCACTAGATAATAGGGTCTCTAAAACACAATTGTTGCATGTTATAATACACCTAGATAACATGATCTCTAAAATATATAAAACATCTTGTCCCTAATGCAAGTACCTTGGTGTAGAGAGCTGTATGAAGCAAGAGCAAGCATATGCATATAACCTCAAAATAATCCAAGATAATCTAGGTTTTTAATGCCCTACGAATCATGTTATAAAAAATATTGATCAAAGCCTAGATGAACTAAAATTCATGAGCCTTATTAACCTTGCTAGGAACTGGAACAAGAAGTTTTTATAGGACTATTTACAGGATGAGTTAGTTGAAGCTGTAACTCATCTACCACCACCGATAACCGCACATATGAAAAATACCTGGGCACATACACCTCAAGTACATGGTAAGTTCTCAATGGAGTCATAGAAGCAAGTATGGACTACAAACGTTAAGGAAAAATATAAAGCATTGCACTAGTCAATCCTGACAAAGTTTTGAAGGAAAAAGAGACTTTATAAAGTTTTGAAGGAAAAAGAGACATCTAACTGATAACAGTCTTTATCAAAGATGTAATGGAGTTGAGTTGAGTCTTCATACACTTGGAGACTACAAGGAAGTGCAAACTATTTGGCATACATTAAAATCTCACGTTCAATTGTTGGACTTCTTCAAGTTGTTACTAGCTTCCAAGATTAGTAATAACCTATGACAAGTCAGAGGAGCACAAGAATTAGTACTTGACGACATGTTGATTCATATGGAATAGTTGAAACAAATTCATCTTTGAAGGTAGAAGCTTTAGTGGAGAGTTACATAGTGAAGTCTCAATACCATGTTATCTCACATTAAATCCAACTGGGAAGATGATACTCCTATAGAAAAGGGATCTAAAACAAATTGTATGACGAGTTGGACTCCTCTAGGGATCATTCTTTTGAAAATCAACACCGATGTTGATGTACCCCAATACAAGGTGTTGGTCATGTTGTCATAGTGATATACAAAAGGTGAGGTCTTGGGTATAATGCTCTTCTTACACACTGCCAATAGACAAGCTAGAGACAAGCATCCACGCCATACATTAAATGTATGTACAATATTGATACAATGTCTTATCTATATGCTAAAATATAGTGCGCTTCCACATGGTGCTATGGAGAATAGTGATGGAAGAATTCCCCAACTAACCCAATATCCACGGGGATCTAATATCACCGACCCAATTATAATAGTTTTAATGGGTCTTAACTAACAACTGGGTCTTAACGGGGATAGTAATACATAACCCATTTTCAAACCAATGACCCACTAAAACCCACTTATACCCACTTATATGTACTCCCCTTCAATAACAGACGCGGCTCCCCTTGCTCGTCCTACTGCGGCACAACTTCTCCTAATCCCCTCCTTTCTTGGTAGAAGTAGTGAGTTCTGCGTCGTGGTACTGAAGCTAACCCTGGCAAGTTTTGTGTCGTGGTGCTGAAGTCGACCGCGGTGGCTGAAGCCTCATGGCGGGTTTCGACAAGACTAGTGACATGACACCTCTTGAGAGGGCTGCTAAGACGACAACCATTTGGTAAATCATCAGCCCAGAGTGTGTTCCTTGGACGGGTTGTCACGCTTCAGTCACTGCACACTCTCATCTTTACTGGAACGTAACACCTGACGCAGTCCACCATATTTTCCCTGGAGAAGCATGCCCCCGTCTTCGTCCTCACTCTCACAGGATATGACGAGCATGATCGTCATGAGCTCTCACTACATCACCGTAGCCCACATCATATTGGAGTTGTCCGTCCTCCTTGGATCAGCTCTGGTAACATGTGTACAAGGCAAGTTCTTCTCCAATGGCTTCGACCTCGCCTGAGCTAGCTCCAGGGTCACATCCGCAGCAGAGGAATGGTGGTGTCTTGGCCAGATTGTCACCCCTCTTCACTCAGTCGTCGCATTCTTCCTATGCCTCACCATGCCCACGGTCATCGTCATGGTGGTTGTTAAACTCTATGGTGATAGGAGCGGCGGTTGTCTAACTGTTGGGTTTGGGTGGATATGGCCGCCGAGGAGATTGGGGCACAAATTATCAGTGGAGGACTAATCGTGAAGGTTGCATGCCTACAATTCATTTCAAATGAATAACTACATTAATAATCTAATTAGTTTCTAGTTCGTTCTCCTCGCTATAGTCAGTGTGTTTGTTCTTTTGTCTAGTAGAAGTGTAAGATATATCTGACGTAACAACTATGCAATTCATGATATTTTTTTAATAAAACATTGCATATAGAAGACAGAACGTCGATAATAATTACTTGAATCCTGGCATGAGTTCAAAGTTTAAATGAACAGTTGTGAAATGGATGTTATCTACTGATCCGTGATCTTCTCTTGACAGTTACAATTAATGCTAGAGGATTTCTAGAAATTATCAATTTAACTCGGCCTAGTTTGGGAAAGAAAAAGACTTTGACTTTCAAATTCAGAACTAATTATTATGCAAATATTATATACATAAGAGTTTTGTTGCAAATTGTGTAAGAACAAATAATTGTAAAAGGCATCTTTACAATTTTTGCATTCAATATCTAATCATGGTGCTAGTTAGGATGGGTTATCATGGGTCCCCGTTACCTTTTGGGGCGGGTACGGGTATGACTTATTATTTATTTTCTTCAACTGGGGCGGGTGTGGGTTGAGTCAATATGTAAATGGGTATAGTGGGTATGGGTATGGGTCGCTCATACCCACCCATTTTCCATCCCTAGTGGAGAATGTTGTCTGTTAGGTCAAAAAGATTGATAATAAGTTCCTCAGAAGATATAATCAGAGAGACTTGTTTTTGGGACAAAAATCATTACAGCAGGGGATGTTTTTCTTATTACTTTGGTTTCTTCATGGACATAATTAGTTACTTTCTTTGAATTTATATGTGTATATTTTTGTATACCTCATTGGTTATTATGAGGCTTTTTCCAACTCCATCATAGTTTAAAATGGGGTAAGCCAATTTCCATTGGTCACTTAATCTTCTTGGAGATCAACCTAGATCAAGCTACGTTGTTGACAACATCGACTAGCATCATATGAATTTATTTATTAGAGGTAGGGGAAATATTTGGAATGATGTGTTCCTAGGACAATTGATATTTTGTTGTTCTAGACCTGCCACTACAGGTTTCACCAGAGAATTTGGCATCATAGTATGTATCTTCTACTGCAATAATCAAATTTTGTTTCTCTATTATAATACTAACCATTGAAACACCTCTTCATTATGAAATAAACTTTATCTTAAAATCTCATACCTAATTTGGTGATGTTATATGCCCCATGAGTCAGCAATGACAGTCTGTGCTTCGTGCACATTAATAATACTTCCTCAGAGGGAGCCACTGACAATAATTTCTTCAAAGCAACATATCAAAGATATTTAGAGGAAAATAAGGCTAAATAAATCATATTTTCAGTGATCAATACATTGATCATATGAATAATCAGAGATGTTAGTTTTTGTGGTGAAAGAACTTTCCTGTCTACATTGTAAATGATAGGAAAATGTTTACATGGAAATCTTTTAGAAGTATAAGCAATTCCATAGGGAATATATGAATCACACTGATAGCAAAGTAGGGCCCAAGCCACAAATACCTATAGGACAACTACAAAGCAAGCAAACAACTAATCAAAAGCAGAGAAACTAGAGGACCATGAAGATATCTGATCTAGTACCAACTGATTGAGGCTAGCGAAGAGAATCCCATAATTAATTTGTTGGTAATCTAATAAAAACTCATAGCTCTCTTGGATCTTGTTAGCCAACCATGTTTCAATAGCAAAATTGACATTTAGGGGTAATTCATGATCTTCATCTACTGGTGAATGCACCTATAGAAAATAACATCAGAAGGGAACATACTCTAGATTTTCCTCCAGAGTGATGAACACCAGTTGCTAAGTTTGTCATCAAAGGTGTGATTTTCATCAGCAGAACACTTCCCATTCCTACATTTCATTTTGTAGTAGAAAACACAAAGGGATGAGCATGCATATGACTCACAACACACTTTCAATTAGAAGTCCTTGTTGATGAGGATCAAATTAGGAGCTGAAGATAATAGATGAGGACATCTGAAGGGAAAAAATCTGACATTGCACATTCACCATTAGAACGTATACAAAGGAACTAAAGTGAATTGAATTTATCAATTGAAGAAAGCTTTATCATAAAATAAAATTAGTAGGGGAGAAAGAATGGCATACATGTGAGATGACAAATGCATAGATAGTAGGATCAAATTGCCAATCCCGTGACCAATAAGACCACTTGGAAATCCACAACTGCATACATGGATCCCTAGGTAAGTAATACACATATCAGTAAGGTCCCTAAATTATGTCAATGACAAGCAAGTTGAAGATAATATATGTGACGTTACTAATCATTAACAAGGCAAATAAGAGGATAACACTGGTATAGTCTAGTTCAAATATAGGAAATATTTAAAAAGAACTTGTTGAAGCGTGTAGATATATACATCAATTGATAAAAAGTGTAGCACTCTATACGACATCCAACCTAATTGTAAGGTAGGAAAATGAACTCCACTTCATGTAGCTTTACTTCAATAAGAGAGAGAAGAAATCCAAGATTTTATAACAAAGAACAAGATGTATTGCATTGAATCTGACTAAATTTCTTGATAGTTGCTTGATAACAAATAATTCCGCAGGAAAATTTCTATTTCTTATACTGAAGTTGCATTTATTTTACTGATAAATCTCAGTTTCTGTAGCATAAAGACTTGCTTTATCTTGCAGCTCAGGTAAGAAGTGAGATCTAACATTAGAGCAGACCCTTATCCAGAAGAAGAAGGAATAACAACAAACCAAACATCCTAGGAAGTTAGAAACCCAATTGGTCCTAGAAATTTTTGCATGTTTCTTCCTACATTACTCTTCAATGTAATTGTTCCTACCACAATAATGTAGCGTAGGTTGAATGGGGATGTCCAATGGGAACCCAAGATCACAATGATTCAATAAGGAGTTTCAAAGGGAGGAAAAAACAACAAGAACTAGGTGGCCCATTCAAGTGTCCCACATGTGTTTTGAACTCCCTTTAGAGAAGCTCGTGATTTGGTGGAGTAATATGTGTAAGAACTCATCTTTGGTCAGATTTTCCAATATGCATGTACATCAAAGGCTTTATTATCATTCTCAAACCAGGCAAGCATCTGACCATAGTATATACATAAAGGCTTGTTTATATTATATGAAACTGCCAATAGGATAGTAAGAGGTATAAACATGAAACATGGATATTAAAGAGAAGTGACAGCCTAATAGCATTGTTGGCCAAATAGTTGAACATTCAATTTCCACAGATTTTTCACTATCCAAGATCAAACACATACATTATATTCGCATTTTAAATGTGAACATAAATATTTCAGAATACTTGAAGTACCAATATGCACATTACTGCTACAACAACATTTGAAAGATACAAAATTTCTTAAGTTGAATACCTACTTAGTCAAGAAGTTCACTTAAACAAGTCAATGGATGTATCATATATTCTCATAAGGAAGGAAGATAACTTAAAAAGAGATAGTACTTCCAACCCTTTATAGGACCATCTATACTTTTAGATATTAGAATCCTAAAAATTTAGAACTTTAAAGAATCCAAATGAATCAACCTATAGAGAGTAGACACTAATTCCAACTTAATGTTGGTTATTCTCTTCTAACCCTTATAAATGCCAAAGCAGAGGCAAATGCAATAGAAGTTGCATTCAAAACAATGGTGTCGGGAAATATCATTCACCATAGTTATGTAGAAGTGAATATACAAGAAGCATGGACTCATCCTCAAGTCAATACAATTCTATCACTGATTTTGTACACCATTCTCTATTGTAGTCATTCTTCTAGAGTTTCTACACTTCATTTGCATTGTACTACTAAACATGTAGTAGATTCTCTTAGTCGAACAACATTATGTACTATTTCACTACCTTCTATCAATGCTCATCCTACACAGACTAAAAGAAAATCTAACATCATCCAACCAAACCCCAAGTTAGCCATTAAAAATTGAAGAGAAATCAAAAGAGTAAATCATCCATTCAAGAAGACAGTAATCAAAGTCAAAGCTTCCAAGGCATAAATACCCAATCAAGGTCTAGGAAATTGAAATCCATATTCCAATTTAACAGTAACACAGCTTTAATCTAGAAATCGTAAAAAAAAGGAAAATGCCAAAATTAACCATTAGAATATATACATAGCATTGCAGTCTAGAAGGTAAAATTATATTAGCATAGAGAATTCAATAACAAACCAATGCAGCTGGCTTTTTGAATTTTTTAGGTGTTGGACCAGAGCATAGAAGCCATAACTTTGGCAGTGTGGTTGAGATTTTTCTAGAGTCCATATAGTAGGCAAGAAATCATAAAGTAAAAATAATTTTATATTCATTATAATAATGAATAAAAATGTATATAGCACGTAAATGATCCTTTTCACAAGCCAAATACCAACAAGTGGAAGCATAAAAAAAGGTCACTCCACACAGCCATAAAAATTAAAATAAATGTCATTACACAACATATAATTTTATGAAAGAGTAAAATGAGAAGATGCAATCATCTACCATGTCAGATCATCAACCTCAATTCCTAGAATCCATAAAATATCAATTGTGTGACCTCAAAATATTATGGACCATAAAAGTGTGCATATAAAGGTGACACCTAGGCATGGCCAGGCATCAAGGCACCCAACCTTGGCATCTTCCTTCCTTAACAATTATGGATGGAAATAAAGATAATTTGAAGTGTGACTGGCCCAAAAGTCATGGATAAGACATGGTTGTAGACTTTCAACTTGTAGAGAAATGATAGAGATTGTTTATAACAACATTAAAAGCCAACTAAGTAATTAAACAAGTTACTCCTATACCTATTACACTCAGAAGGGCATGAAGAGACTCTACTACTTCAACCTTAACTGAGATCTTGACTTCCTACATGCTCCCTTGTGTACTATTTCGATCCCATTATGGCAGATGTGTCTATTACTAAGCTTCCTTTTCTTGTGAGTGTTTCTGGATGAATCCCCGTTCCCTACCATAGAATTCAATTCAGCTGGACTGCTATGAACATCACTAACCACTCCTAAGGATCATTACTATAAGAATCAACATCATTAAATGTGTTGGCAAACAACAAATATACAAGGTAGGGAGGCATTCATGAAATTGATAATGTATTAGTTATAATATCCTAAATGAGAAGTTGTCATGAACATTCTTTCTGAATCATATAAAAAGAAAGAATCCAGAGCAACATTAAGCATGGTACAGTCATTATCTTTTAGGAAAAAGTTGCAGTTAATGTTGTTAGATAACACTACTAATAGAGAGTAGCGACTTAGTTATGATTGAATAAAGTTTTTACCCTTACAATGGGTACCAAAGTACTTTTATAGGATCTTATAAATGCTACAATGTTTGCAGCATGTGGCAATATTTGGACGTAGTAGAGAAGATCAAAATGTAGACATATGCCATAGGAAAAGGCCCATGAGTTGTTTTTTTGGTAATTATAACTCATGACATTATATTGTTAAAAGAAGTAAAGACAAATGTATTAGATGTTGCATTGTTGATTATGTTAAGCCTCACTCAACATGTCACCATGATTCTATTAAAAAGTTAGCAGTAGCATACCATTTCATCGTGCACCTTAATTTATTTAGGAAACAAATTCTAAAGAACCACCTTATATTGCACTGGAAAAAAAACAAATATTTTGAAAATGGTGGCAACATTTTTTTTGCACCCCATTAACTTTCCATGGGAGACAATCAGATCAGTTAAAAGTAAACTCAAACTGGCATGTTAACCCTTATTGGAGGCATATAAACCTCCCATGTTACCTGAGATGAGTTCAGAACTGTTATTGAGGAAATCTAGTTTTTGGAAGAAAAAAAACTTGATTGAAATTTTTTAATCACATAAAAGCTACAAGCAAGGAGAAGGAAATCTACCACCTAAAGTAAACTGGAATGGTTGGCTGGGTTGGTAGATTCGGTGAACTCAATGTGTAAATGCAGACCATATGACCATCATGTATTCAAGAAAAACATTGATTATCTAGGAGAAGGAGGCTCCCGCGATCGTTATGGCGATCTAGGGCTAGTCATCGCAGACTCTGCTCGGGGGGAGAGGAAGCTCACCTATGACACACTGCGAGCCCTTCTCCCTGGGTACTCTCTTTCCTCGGCTTCTGCAGGGCTCCACGAAGGCCGGTGACTGTGCCTGTATATCCTCCGTCATTCCTCTCCTATCCTCCTCAGCGACACAACGACTCGGCGGGAGCTGGTGGCTGGTACGCTGGGAGTCGGAATCTCAACGGCATGGTGTGTGTGGCGCTTTCGTGGTGGCTCAGTTCACCGCAGGACATTTTTCCCTAGGGGTCGAGTGTGCCTCTCTCCCCCTTTTTCTTTCATTTCTTTTTTTGTCAGTTTGTTTTAGGTCGCTTGTTTGTTTGGTCATGATTGGGTCCCTTCTTGGGCAGCTGGTGAGCTCGGGCGCCCCTTTGTGTTCCATGTAGAGGAAGAGTAAGCTGAGTCTGTGCCTCGGGCGAGTGCTCTGCCCCCTGTTCGTAGTGGTGGTCAGGAGTGGTGGTGGGGTTCCCGATGCTCTCTACTCCCCACCTTTCATCTGCTCGATCCCTCCTTCCTCTATATCTGCATCGTTTGGGAGTTGGCCTCCTTCCTGGTCCTGCTAGGTGGTGCACCTTTACTACTCGACGTTATTCCTATGTGTTTTGCCCTGTGTTTTTGGGAGGCCCCTTAGTCGGCATGTCTCTTTTTTGTTCTATTAGTTGTTTAGTTGTGCTTTTCATTGTGTGTTGTTTGCTTAGTTTCTTGCTATTTGTTTTTCGAACGTGCTCTCAACTTTTCAGCTGGCCTTAATCATGGATGAGATAGTGATCTCTATTAGTTGTACTTCTTACTCCTTCCCCGATATCCTCAAGGGCTCATGCATATTGACGGCTTCCCTCTCTGATAGCTGCTTTAGACAGCCACTACGAAAGTGAGTTGGTACATGTAATTTACCTATCGCATCACAATCTGAGTCTTCTATTATGTTGGTCTTCCAAAGGAGTTCTGCTTGGTATATTCATGTAAGAGTACTATCTTGTAGATGTCGTATGGCTTGCCTTTAATGATATCGAGATGTTTCCCTTAAAAAAACATTGATTTAAGAGTTCCCTCCTATTTCAAGAAGTTGGCATTTTAAGATATCTTAAGGAAACTATAAGGTTACAATAAACATCAGAGAAATCAATATTCAAGATGAATGTTAATGAGCGTACGTTTTATGAACCAAAATATGTATGTTGCACATTAAGAAACGCTGACAAGGATAGAATCCATGGAAGAGAAAGTTTAGGCAAGTCTAGACTGAGAACGATTACTCCATTGACAAGAAATCGTATTTAGCTTGTCATAATTTAATTAATAGAAAAGCTAGATTAATGATATAATGACACAACATTGAAAAAAAATCTGATTCGTACTTCAAAAAATGCAGTCCATGGAATGCAAGCTTGAGTGAAAATGCATACTTTATATTCCATTGGTATTATTTAGGCTCGCGTCAATGTTCTATTTTTGATAATTCTATGGTACTTAATAATTACTTGTTATGATTTTCTTTGTGCACTTCAAATATTTTATGGCATCTCATCATGACATATGTAGTAAAAATATGCATGATTTCCTCCATGCAAGTTACCGTAAAAATTAATGCCTTGAGGATTAAAAATGGAAGTATATAACAAACTCTTTATAGCTTCTTCTTGGATTAACTCAAAAAATGACCATACATGAAACTTTTTAAGTTCTTAACAAGTCATGGTAATAGACTTACACAAAAAGGAAGAATATGCATTTTCCACAGGCCGTCATCACTTTTACTTGTAGCTTTTTTAGCCTAGTACGTCAACTACACTATTTTATAGGTTATAATTATCTCTGTTATAAGGTCCATGCTATCTAGATACTAACTTTATCTTTACCCCGTGCTAGTGTGAAACCTAGGTGTCCTATCTTAACCAGCTGCTATAATTTTTGGATGTGTTTGTCCCGTCTATCTTGAACATTGCAGTCTTGCATTTTTAGATTCCAACATAGCTAAAGGATATCCCTAGGCTACTCTCATTTATTAGAAAATATCGAATTAAGGATTTTCTTACTAAATGTCAGTTTGTGACAAAGTATGTGTGTGTTTAAGCAGTCCTAGAAGGGTAAATTACAAATATATCATATAATTGGGTACACCTAACCCATCTGTCTTTTCCATGAACTTGGCTTGGTATAACCTTGGCCTCATTAGAATGCAGACTTCAATACTTCCCAGGCTCACCACCTCAAAAAGTAGCAACAAAATGGCTAAAATCCAATCCATAAGACATAATGAGATCCTCACATGTTTTAGTTCATGTTTATGTATATCTACATGTGTTACAAACATGTTCAGATAATCTACATGATTTACTATTGTTATAATATTTATAATATAATTGAGCACGAAATTCAAGGTTCATCCACATCATTCTATAATTGCAAGCCCTTCCAAATATAAGTAAGCAAAGTATTATTTTGTGTGTATTCTGATTGGGATTGGACACGTGTTTATTTAAAAACAATTACCGATCTAGATATTGGCTAAAAAAGAGTTAGATGTCTTTCCCAAACATTCAATGATACGTTAAGAGAAGGCAATGCAAAACAATTGGTTTTTGCACTCACTCATAATTCAATGAAGCATATTCCCATTGAATGACACGTTGAAAGAAGACATCCTATAATATTCTCAACTTGAACACTTATTTGACTAAATTTTTTCAGCTTGGTATGAATAGATCTTACTTTAACCTCTACCTCTAAGGTCTTCTCTTTGAAAAATTCCATCAAAGTATTGGGGTCAGTGAAATTTGATCTAATATTAGCATCAGCTTAGTTTGACAAGTACACGTTTCTCATAGAGCCTTTTCGTTTATCATATATAGAAGACTGAGATGCTAAAAGAATTTAAAAGAAGCAGGACCAAAATAATGTGGCTATCAGAAATTCACAATTTATACCATGATTTCACATTTACCGGGCATCTATGGACTGTTATTATGCAATAAACTAAACAAGTAGAAAGACAACAAACATGTCAGCACTTACACGATTAAAAGACACGGATATACCTAATGCATTCCAACCTAAGAACAAATCATATGTTCTATTGAATCCGTATGTGCAATAGATGTTATCAGAACCCAAAATGTCAAGACTAGCGGCAACATAGGGTATGGAACATGTGATGCCCTGATTGTTTGGCGGAGTTATCAAGAAGAAAAGTTGTTGGAGGATCATTCAGGTTGCGAGATGGAGACACTAGGAGGAAAAACCACCTGAAGCACCTTCAAGCTGGGCAGAGATGTTGGATGCTTTTGGACAGAGGCACTGGATGCTTTTGGGCATAGGTGCCAGACGCTTCTAGTCACAGACGCTTAGAAGAAATATTCCTAATGTCATTAAGAAGCCCACAATGAGGAATAGAGGTTGCCGGGTGTGGTTTGGGGAGAATGTAGAGAGACCGGGAGATGAGGCAAGAGACAAGGACCGGCTTGGAGAGCATGGAGGGTGAAATATGAGGGTTAGGGAGATAGAAGTTTGATGGGAGGATTAAATTGGACAGGTAGGAGATCAATGGCCAAATGGCACCATGAAATTCAATTTTGTTTGAGATTAGATTGGGAGGGGTATACTTGGTGTCGTATGCCACTCTAGATTAGCTATATTTTTAATTTACATTTACAATGGAGAGGGGGGAAGTCTAATTATGTATAACTAATTAGACTAGTTACATTTATTTTGCTTACACTTATATTTATTATAACTAAACATCGATTTGACTACATTTGAAATATATGTAATTAGAATAATTGTAGCTAAAGCATCTTTTTTTGTAGTGACATAAATGGACAAATTGGTTCAATAGGTCTTCAAATCAGTTCAAGTTGTTGAACATGATACAAATTCCTTTATCAATTGCCAAGCTTGTTGTTGCAGTTAAGATAGACTTAGAGATTTGGCATATGAAGATAAAAATTGGATTCCTTAAAAGGAATACGTCAGAGTATGTGTACATGACACAACTTAAAAGGTTTTATAACTTCAAGAATGCAAAGAAAGTCTATAAACTACAAAGTTCCATCTAGGATTGAAATAAGAATCTTTGAGATGGGGTCTTTTGACTTGACAAGATAGTCAAAGAGTTTGACTTGAATCACGATAAATATGGAATCTATAATTGCAAATGATTTAGTGGGAGCATATATGAATATTCCACATGTAGTGAGGAATAACGTCTCAATATTGTGAATATTGAGAAATGGCATGGCAAAATCCTTCAACAATGAAGTATTAAGTGAAACATCTTATGAGATAAGGATCAAGAGCTATGAGATAGTTCTTGAATGTTTCATAATGTATGTTTGAGTACATATAATAGCAAAGTGTTAAAAAGGTTGAACATGGAAGAATTCAGTGATAGATAATCCAAATTAATCCATCATGAACCTTATGTTCCAATTATTGTGAAGAATGGAAACACCATGATTAAGATGTCATAGGTTGTGGCAATGTATATATCATGAATAAGTGCATATATCCCATATAATATTGTATGTATTGGACATGACAAGATGATGGAATATTCTGATAAGGGTTATTGGAGTGACAATAAAGATATCCATTAGTACTTGATAAATACCTAAGGATAGATTACTAGTCTATGAGGATAGAAATAAAAGGAAGAGTTGGATGTAAAGTGTAAAGGGTTACATCGATCCAAGCTTCCATAATGACTTATTGCAAATTAAAATAAGTTTGATTTAAAAGGTGAAATGTTATTATTTGGAAGGGTTCCGAACGAATAGACATTAATTCTATTCTATAGTAGAAGTCGAGTATACTTGTGTTGCAAACATAGAAGTATTACTATATGGAAATAAAAGTTCATATGATGAATTGATAGATATTCCAACCATTGATGACTCAGTAGTGATATTGTGACAACAATGGTGCTACTTGTTAGGGAAGGAATATAAGATACCATATTACGATAGTTTCATCTCAGAGCGAAGAGATATGAAACATGCAATATACTGACTAATAGCAAAGTGTTACTAAACCTACTGTATTAGCACTAGCGTAATAGAAACATGGTGGACATGTTTAGATCACTAAGAATATGATTCATGGGTGATTGGCTCTAAGTGCAAGTGCGAGTGTGTTGATAAGTTATGCCCATTGAGCCAATCATGTGATGATTGACATGGCATATACCATAAAGGATTTTATTAATACTCATAAATGCAAGCTTCCAATTCATTTTGTTTCATTCAGTTATGAAATAATGAGTAAACATCATGCATGTCTAAAGAATGACAATACTCGATGATGTATGTCTTCAAGTATGTGACTTGGAAGGATGAGATCATATGAATGCTAAGAGTATGTACATTCTTATTATGTCCCTAGTCGTTTGTTACTATGCAAGGTAGATAGACAATAGCTACAGTAAATACTAGAGTGTGGGGTGGTTGATGAAAGAATCTCATTATTCATGATATGGCAATATTCAACCAAGCACACAGATACATGTTAGGGAACAATGTATCATACATACCCACCTTGAGAGTGACACATGGAAACCATCATTGGTGGTCATACTCATCTGTAAAGCCTGCGCCCACTGCCCTAGGCTCTAGCAGAGTTTTAGGAATGAAGAATGGCCCCACATACCACCACTAGCCTTAACTGCGTGATTTATCCACACTCATGCACAAGTCAAGATAAACTTCCCGACTGGTCACCCATCCTAGTACTACTCCAAGTCAAGCACTCTTAACTATGGAGTTCTTTGGTGATGGGCTCTCAGAAAAGGAGGCGCACCTTGGTCATATGGGTAGTCCAATCATTCCTTTTAAGATCATTTTGTCGAGGCCTCAAATCCTAGGATGTTACAATCTCCCCCACTTAGAATCTTGACATCCTCGTCAAGGCTCGATTATATGGCCTCATAATATTTCCCCATTTCAGTGCAGACCATGAATGACCCATGAGCACCCAACTCCCGATCACGGAATACCAGCGCAAGGGTGGCTACGTCACCATGGACAACCCTTTCCTACATGCCTGGACCACACAACTCAAGATTGGCATGCCACATGCCCATGTGGGCCCCACCTACTGGAGGGGTAATGTGTTTGATACCATTCTATAAAGCCTGGGTCCACTACCCTAGACTCTAGTAGAGTTTCAAGAATGACGACTAGCCCCACAGACCTCTACTAGCCTTAACTATACACTTTATCCACACTCATGCGCAAGCCAGGATAAACTTCTCGATTGGTCACCCATCCTAGTACTACTCCAAGCCAAGCATGTTTAACTATGGAGTTCTTTAGTGATGGGCTCCTGGAAAATGAGGTGCACCTTGGTGATATGGGTAGTCCAATCATTCCTTTTAAGATCATTTTATTCGAGGCCTCAAATCCTGGGACATTACATCATCTCTCATAGTGAAGGTGGTGATTGTGATTCTTAGACCTGAAATCACTACACTCCTCACATGTCATTGGGTACGCTTTGACATAATTAAATGTAGTCCTAAAACATGGGCTGTTATAAAGGTGATGACTGGGTGACTTTGATACATGTTGATAGACTGTGAGTGATAGACATGGAATTTCCCCCTCCTAATGGAGTATGATATCCTGGCCACTTGATAAAGCAAGACTGAGAAAGGCATGCACATGCACATGTGAATCAATAGATGATATTGAGGTCTCATTATCTCTGATAGTCTGCTCTTGGTTCAAGAAACATGACATGAATGTTGAGAGGATGATGAGCCCGTGCCTTGAGTTCACTCTAGATATTAGTGACAAAGGAATTATATGATCACTACAACACCTTACCAAGATTGTAGGTTGAAGTTGTTCTCCAACTTTCCATTCGCTTGGGTAGCACTGATGTGTGACTAGGCACCACTCCTGGCTTGTGATGTCATAAGTTAGTTATGGGATTCACTACCAACGTGATATGGGACCTATAGGGTCACACACAAAGGAAATCATCTAGAAGAGGAGTTTATCTTGAATGATGATTGGATTGATTACTAAAGCATTTAGGTATTCAATTCACACAATAGATCAACTGATTGGCTAACTACACTTCCAAACTACTTGAGATGGTCGTTTGGGCAGCCAGATGGGTGTGTCAAGTGTTGAGATGGCCGTTTGGGTTGTCAGGCTGATTAGAGTTTGAATTTCTTAGTTCTTCCCTTGAACCGACCAACTCATCTCAAAATTTCCAAAAGACCGTTTGGGTGAGTGAGACAAGCATCTTTCTTGTGTGAGATGGATCGATTGGGCCAAACAAACATTCTGGATGTTTCTTGAATAGTTTCGATTGCATATTACTTGGGGTGTAAGGAATTAATATGTGATATTAATTGGAATTGAAATTGCTAAATTTGATTACAATTGGGAAAGCAACCAGACGACCATCTGGAGTGCAAGACGAATGTCTCAGGTGACCAGATGACTGTTTGGTCACCAGAAGGTCATTTTATCTATCACAGGTTGCGAAAATTCAAGATCTTCTGGTCCCTTCCACTCCCGCATAATCTCATATAGATTGGGAACCCTGAACCGGGCCTCTACTATAAATAGAGGGGTAGTGGGGGCTTCCCATATAACAACATAAACAACTAAGAATCAGTTCCTCTGACAATTGTTATCCTCTCTGGTTGTGGTAATCGAGAGATCTAAAGAAAGTCCTACCCGATAAGGGATGGATAGCTATGGGAGAGTACAACTTTGGATCATTATCATTGGAGAGCAAGTTGGTAACAAGTACACCAACGGGAGGAACAACTCCTTTCTGTCTCTTCAAGTTGAACGAAAAGAGTTCTAGTTGGTCCGTGTGGACTACTCTAGAGGCAAGTGTCCTTTGGCTACTACTAGGAGAGAAACGTCAACCCACGGTATGTGGTGAGACCATAGGCATCGTTGTTGAAGTTGTTTTGTTCATTATTCATGGTGAAGACCAGGAGCTGTACTACCACCTCTAAGAGCAATTGGTATACAATTTTTTTGAAGTGAGTTGTTGCCACTATACTTTCTCCAAGACCAGGTATAACTCGCTAAACCATTCCTATTTCATAGTAGTTGATGTGATCTAGCTATTATGGGAATACAAATAGATAAATTTATGTTTCCACTGCTATATTATGTGCCTGTATTTCCCAACAACCTTAGCAACCACTAGGGTTCAAGATCATAGATACCAACATGCATCAAAACTTCATCAAGCACTAACTTTAGAAACTTCATCAACCGCCAAGGGTCATGAAGGTTGGCGACCACTAGGATTCAAGTTCTCAGTGACCACCAAGGTTAGAGAACCTTCAACCATCACCAGGAGTTAAGAATATCAAAGACCGCTAGGGTTAGGTCGCTTTGACAACCTCTAGGTTTACCAAACATAGTGATCACATAGGTTCACAAAAATTGGTGATCAGTTAAGAATTCAAAACTTGGAAACCACTAAATCCATAATCTTGTCAACCACTCATGGTGTCAGCATCTTAGGAACCAATTAAGGAAATAAAACATTGGCGACCACACAACATCAAGGTCTCATCGACCGCATAAGGGAAATCTTGGAGACCATCATTCATTCAAAATCCTGGAGAACATGAAGAGACCAAAATATCATAGACCACTAGGAGTCTAAGATAGGTTATCTACCACAAGGAATCTAAAAGGTCATCAAGTTTCATCATATAGAGAAAGATCAGTTCAAAACCCTAATTAGCAAACATCACTTGAGAGAACAAAAACCATCATTTCCACAAGCGTGTAAGTACCAAAACTTCCATTTAACAAGCAAGATTCGTGCACAAGGTTTAAGGTTCATCCAATAAGATACACTACTCAAGAGTCACCATATAAATACAAACCCTAGGTAAAGGTACATCTTCCTACTTGGAACAACATTTTACGGCAAGATCATGTACATGTAAGGTAAGAGTAAGAAATAATCATGGATAAGGTTATATAACTCACCACAAAGATGATGGAGCAACTCCAAATAGTAAGGTAGCTTGAAGGAAAGGGGGAAGAAATCCTATCTTGGACTCCTCTCGGCCAAGCTAGATTCTCCTCCAACAAGGAAGCAACCCTAGGTCAAGGAAGCAAGAAAGAGGTATTCTTCAAGTCGAACTCAAGCTCCACCATGGAAAAACATGTATATAGACAATACAAAGATAGAAAAGGGTAGAAAAGCAAGGAAAACAAAGATAAAGAGGGAGTTCTCACTTACTAAGACCAATAAGTAAAGCAAGAAAGCACCAAATGACCTCAACTAGGGTAGATTAAAACCTGAGGTACACATGCAAGCAAGACCTCCCTCCTTCTTCAACCTTGAGCTCCTCCTTCACAACTAATCAAAAGGGTATGATCTCCAAGAGAAAAAAGAGAGAGACAGAGGGTTCAAAGGGTTTGGTTTCATGATAAGAGGGAGGTATATATGGCTTTGGTGAGAGAGGAGAGAAGGTAGAGATGTCAAGACAAGCATGCCATGTGTTAAACGGATCTTGTCCATGCAAGCATCCCAGCCATGCAAATAAGTCAAACACAAATTAGGAGAACCCACCAAGAATTATCATTAACCAAAGGGCATAAAAAAACATAGCGACCAAGGTGATCAGAAAATATAGCAACCACTTGGAATCCTTAGTGACTAAGATGGTAAAAAAAGCAAATAGTTTCTAACACTAAGATTTTTGGTAACCAAGAGAGGTACAAATTTCATCTACCGCCAACCCTAAGTTGCTCACAAGAAACTTTGGTGACCGCCACACTAGATCCACATAATTGGAAACCACCAACACTAGGTGGTCAACACCCAAGGTCAACCATGAGTTAGGACATCCATGCAAACCCTAACCTCAACACAAGATGTTACAACTCAAACCAAGATGTAACAAGGCACCCCAAAGAACAAGCATATAAATCATGATTTGAAAACATGTGAGGAACAACAAGGATGTGATAAATTGCAAGACAACCCCTAGATATTAGTAAATTGCAATTATGTACAAAACAAACACATTTATGCATAACTTGCTCAAACAGTGTCTAAACTGGAGGAAACTTGAAATATAAGCTTGTCACATGATATAAAAGCACATCACAAGTTTTTATTAAGGTTTAAGAATCTAATTATGATAAGAAAGGATGTTCAACCAAAAATCAAGGTCATGGGTCTTACAACCCTAAACCCCTAATAGGGATTTCACCCCCAAAATCCTATGTGAACAAAGATGGGTACTTCCTACACATCTTGTCCTCTAACTACCACGTGGATTCCTACACACCACATTGATGCCACAACACCTTCACTAAGGATATATCCTTCTTCTTCAACTTCTTCACTCTCCTATCTAGGATCAACACAGGACCCTCAACATACGACACATCCTCATCCATATCAACCTCCACTGCCTGCAATGTCTTCTCTGTGTCGGGGTGACACTTCCTTGACAAGGATAAATGGAAGACATTATGCAACCTGTGCAACTCTGGTGGTACCTTTCCAACACATGCCAAGATAGGGTATGGTCCCATAAACCTAGGATCCAACTTACCCATCTTACCAAACCTCAGTATGCCCTTCCAAGGGGAAAACTTAATGTACACACGCTCTCACTTGGATTCTAGCAGTCTGTGACTATTATTAGGGTATGACTTATGTCTGTCATGGGTTGCTATCAACTATTGTTATATCAACTTGAACTTTTTTATCTTCTACTACACTATCACAGGACCCAAAAGCTGATACTCTCATGTCTCATACCAAAAAAGAGGTGACTGAAAATGCCTCCCTTACAAAGCTTCATATGGTGCCATATCTATACTCCTCAGATAACTGTTGTTGTAGACAAACTCTAGAAAATTCATATGCACATCCCAACTGTAATGAAACCGCAAAATAAATTCCTTCAAAATATCCTCCAAAATCTGAATGGTCCTCTCAGACTGGCCATCTATTTGTGGGTGAAAAGTTGTGCTAAACCTCAGTTGTGTCCTCATAGCTGCATGCACATGTTCCCAAAACTAACTTATAAACTATGGACCTCTGTCAGATACTATGGTAATTAGAATACCATGCAAGTGGTAAATCTCATCTAAATAGATCTGTGCTAACTTATATGTTGTATATCTCATCTTGACTGGCAAGAAGTGAGCTGACTTGGTCAACTTGTCAATGTAACCCATATGGAATCATGACCTTTAGCTGTCCTAGGAAGACCAACCACAAAGTCTTTGGTAGTATGATCCCAATTCAACTAAACTATTGGAAAAGGTTGTAATGTTCCTATAGGTTTTTGATGCTCCACCTTGACTTTCTAATAGACTGGACACTTAGCAACAAACTTTGCCACATCATGCTTCAGACTTGGCCACTAATATAGATCCTTTAGATTATGGTACATCTTGGTATTTCCAGGTTGCATCACATACATATAAGAATAAGCTTCCTCAAGTTCTATCTTCCTCAGGCCCTTGACATCTATAACCACTGTCCTCTTGTGAAAGAAAACTGTCCCATCCTATGAATCATGAAAGCCATCATACTTCTTGCTGCCAAACTCTAATATGGTATTATGTATCAGAGTATCATTATGTTGTGTGTCTTTGATCTGCTATATTAGGGTAGGCTTTACCTGCAACCGTGCTAGCAACCCTGTTAAAAGAGATACTTCCAACCATACATTCATTTGGTGAAGAGAAACTAGCATGTCAAGCTTATGGCACACTACAAAGTGCAATTGTGTCTTGTCAATAGATGACGATGAAGATGACTTCCTACTCAATGCATCATCTACCACATTCACCTTCCCTGGATGGTAGTCTATCATGCAATATAGTCTTTGATCAACTTCAACCATCTCCTTTGCCTCATGTTCAACTCCCGCTTTGAGAAGGTATACTGAAGGTTCTTGTGGTCGGTGAAGATCTAACACTTCTCTCCATAATGATAGTGCCTCTAGATCTTCAAGGCATGAACCACTGTTGTTATCTCCAAATCATGTTTCATGTAGTTCTCCCCGTGTTTCTTAAGCTGGAGCGAAGCAAAAGAAATCATGTTCTTGTCTTGCATCAACACACATCCCAATCCATTCCTCGAAGCATCACATAAGACAATGTAACCTTTTCCTTGCTCTGACAGCACTAACATTGGTGCACTGGTCAACTTCTCCTTTAGCAACTAGAAGGAACATTGACACTTGTCATCTGAGATAAAAGCAACACCTTTCCTAGTCAACTTGGTTAGGGATAACACTACAACACTGAAATTCTTAATGAATCTCTTATAGTAGCCAGCCAAGCCTAGGAAACTTTGAAATTATGTCAGTGTGTTGAGTTGTTCCTATTCTAGCATAGTCTCTACCTTCATTGGGTCTACACAAACACCCTTAGAAGATATAACATGACCCAAATTTGACACCTTGGTAAACCAGTACTCACACTTGCTGAACTTGGCATACAACTGGTGTTGCCTTCACAAGGTCAACGCCTGGCGTAGATGCTTCTCATGCGGCTGACTATCCCTAGAGTATATCTAGATGTTGTCGACAAACACTACCACGAACTGATCCAGATACAGTCTAAATATGTTGTTTATCATATATGTGAAAGTTGTTAGAACGTTGGTTAACCCAAACGGCATAACCATGAATTCATATTGACCGTACCTAGTCCTAAAACTAGACTTAGGTATGTCATCCACCTTGATCCTCAAATGATGGTATCTTGGCTACAAATCTATATTTGGGAACACTGTATCACCTCTCAACTGGTCAAACAAATCATTGATCCTCGATAACATGTACTTGTTCTTCATTATAACCTTGTTCAGCTATCAGTAATCTATACAATGCCTCATCGAATGGTCCTTCTTCTTTACAAACAACATGGGAGCACCCCAAGGGGAACTGCATGGTCTGATAAAACCCTTCTCTAAAAACTCCTACAATTGTTTCTTTAAATTATTCATATCTATTGGTGCCATCCTATAGGGTGACTCTTTGTTCCAGGAATAAGATTGACCTCAAAATTAATCTCTCTAGGAGGGGGAACACTAGGAAACTCTTATGTAAAGACAAACTCAAACTTGCGCACTAAAGGAACCTCTTGGATACTAGGACCTCTCACCTTGGTATCCACAACATGGTCCAAGAAAGCCTCACACCATGTCTCATCAGCTTCTCTGTTGTTATAGTCAACACCAAATACGTAGGAAGAATCTTCCTATCTCCTTGGAGGATCTAAGAAACATCTTCATCACAAAACATCGCCACCTTGGAACTACAGTCCAAAACAACCTTGTACTTAAGCAAGGTATCCATCCCTAAGATAAAATCCAATCCATGCATGTCAAGTGGCATAAGGTCCACTAGAATGTTGCATCCCAAAAAAGAAATAACGCAAGATGGACACTGTTGGTATGTATGCCCTGAGAGCCAATCATGGGATGATTGGTGGGATACATTAAGATTGGTTTGATAAAGATCAAAGGCAAGCTTCCAATTCTTTCTAGTTCAGTCATATGAGATAATAATTGAATAGATTGAATGTATAGAGAATGACAGTACTCAATGACGTATGCTTTCAGGTTCAGGACCTATACGATGAGATCATACATATGCTAAGAGTTTGATCATTCTTATTATGTCCCTAGTCGGATGTCATTGTGGAAGGTAGATAGACAACAATGACACACAAGACTAGATTGTGGTGTTGGTTGATGACAGAATCTCATTAGTCATGATATGGAGATATCAAACCAAACACATAGGTACTTGTTAGAGAACAAGTGTACCAAACAGACCCATTGTGAGTTTGACACATTGAACCATGACATGGTAGTCACAGTCAGTTCTCATAGTGATGGTGGTGAGTGTGATTCTTTGACCTGAAATCACTACACTCAACACATGTCATTGGGTACACTTTGACATCATCAAACACAGTCTTAAAACATGGGTTGTTATAAAGGTGATGATTGGGTGGCTTTGACACATGGGGCTTTTGAGGGGTGAGTGATAGATATGGGATTTGTCCCTCATGAGGGAGTTTGATATCCATGGCCACTTGATGAGTAGGATTGAGATAGGCATGCAGACACATGTGTGAATCAATATGTGATATCGATGTCATACATATCTACTCCAGTCTACTCTGAGATCAAGAAAGTGAATGAATGTTGAAAGGATGACTATTCCATGCCTTGAGTTCATTCAGGATATCAGTGACAAAGGAATTATACATTCGCTGTAACACCATTCACGGATTGTAGGATTGAAAGTTTTTCTCCAACTTTCAATTTCACTTGGGTAGCACTGATGTGCGACTAGGCACCTCTCTTTGCTTGTGAAGTCATAAGTGTTATGGACTTTCACTGCCAACATGAAATGGACCTATAGGGTCACACACATAGGATTTAACCTGGAAGAGGAGTTTATCCACAAATGATGTTTAGATTGATTACTAAAGGAGTTTAGTAGTTCAATTAAACACTCAATCAATTGATAGCTCAATATCATAGTGTTCAAGGTGTTGGACCGATTGATTAGAGTATCAGATCGGTTGAAACTACAATTGACTGATTTTGCACATTCTACACTCCCAACCGATCGGCTCATATGATGAACCGATCGACTCAGCTTTGTGAACCGATCAGCTCATGTGATGAACCGATCGGCTCAGGACAGGTTGAGATGACCAGTTCAAGGGTTGAACCGATCGGCTCAATAGGTCCAGACGAGCAAGTTGGGAAAGTCAGGTTGGTGAGAAATTTCTTTTCGTTTCACTTGTCCAATTTTATTGGAACAAGGATTGGTATTTGGATCAATTCAAAACAAAAGAGGAAAAGTCCATTGGGAACTGAGTAGGGTAGTGAAACGATCATTTTAGAAGTGATCTGATTGGATCAGGTGCCCAAACCGATCAATTCAGGTGTGAACCGATCGGCTCAGGTCCCCAACTGATCGGTTCATGCTTGAAATGATCGGTTCAGCTGGCACAGTTGGTTGTTTTGTGAAAAAAATCTCGAACCCTTCTACTCCTTCTTTAATCTGGGCATTGCCCGGGGTAGAGAACCCTTTCCCATGACCCTCCTATATATATAGGGGTATTGGGGGCTTCTCAAAGTACAACTCAGAACATCAGTTGCTCTATAAATTGTCATTCTCTCTGGTTGTGGTAACCAAGAGAGCCTAAGCAAGTGGTACCCGATAAGGGAGGCACAACAAGGGAAAGACAACTACAGAAAGGCAACTGGTTGCAGGAGAGTATGTCAGTGACTAGTACGCCAACAGGAGGGTACAACTACTTCCAGTGCCTTGTGCGACAAGGCGATCGGAGTTCTAGGCAGTCCGTGTGGACTACTACAGAGGCGGGAGATTTTTGCCGCTCGAAGGACAACTGTCAATCCCGATAGTCCTGGTGAGACTAGGAGCTGCAAAGACACCATCCAAGACCGGAGGTGAAGACCGCATAAGCCACAAGGTAACTTCGCTGAGCAAGCCTCTGGATAAGGTATGCCTCTACAAACCATCCTTCCTACTGTATAGACATTGACGCAATTCCTTTATTCTGTGTTTGGGAGAAGAAATTTTTGTTTCCGTTGCCTTCTATACCTCCCTTAAAACCCAACAGTGGTATCAGAGCCACGTAAACTACTCTATACTTTAGGATTATCGATATGATCGATTTTGGTTTGTCACTTTTATTTATTGCATATGATGCGAATAAAATTGGCTTTATGCATGTCCAATTCTAAATCCACAAATTCCAATATACATATATGATATGTAATATGAATGCACTCGATACACGTCACCCTTAAACGAGTTTTTTGGTGGATGTATAGCGTGGTTATGGCCAATAAACCTTATGTGTGTGTGTTGGGTTGAATGTGGTTGCTTGCATCTCGATCTGCGCACCGATTCCCTACCTCCTTATTCCTTATGTAACTCGAGATAACTCAAGATTTCTTTCCTACCTTTGCTCCCCCCAAATGTAGCTCGGGGTTTCCCAATTCAAATGTAAAATAGGATAGATCTTTTATTTCCTGTTATGTCAAAGAATGGAGGATGATCTAACGACAACTGAGACGATTGGTTCATGGTGTGAACTGATCAGTTGGCATTCCAGACGATCAGTTCAAGGACTGAACTGATCGGTTGTTGACCGGTTCATGGAGCGAGACGATCAGGTGGCAGCCATTAGGAGATGTACGACGACCAGGCAAACCGATCGGTTGCAGGAGCCAACCAATCGGTTGGTGGCACCCAGACGACTGACCAGGGCAAGTAGGTCATTCATGTGATGAGTTGATCAATTCGGATGGCTATAGCACTTCATCATGGACATGTTGCATGTGATGTAGACCTAGATGACCATGATTCCTCTTGGGTCGAGGAATCACATTAGGATGGCCATAATCATTGTTTTTATCATTTCAAATTTTTTCTATGGGATATAGCATGTATATGATACATACTATATATTGTGGTGATTGGATATGTATATGTACCTATAAAACCAAATCCCTCATTAAATATTAAAGTTTTAGATGCCTTCCAAATGTGACACACGTGAAAAGCTTGATCGACCAAGTGTGGGCACGCCCTAGCGTGGTGCACCGTCTATCTCGTAGAAGTGTGAAGGATGGATATGTGGGTTTGCCCTAGCAGGGTGCATATTCATCGTGTTGGCTTTGGGTAGGACTTAACAAGGTGACCTAGATAGGATCTAGCACCTTGAGGCATGGAGGTGATCATGGCAAGGAGTTGCATATGACATCTTTCAAGAGTTGCATATGATGCAATTGGCAAAAGTTGCCTACCTAGAAGATCTAAGTTGTGGGTGACAGCCCTAGCTGGTCCATGACTCAGAGGATTTCAGGATCTTGACCCACTAGAAGATTGTACGCTGCAATCTTCCGAATTGATGGTGAGGGCTATCAATTTGAACAAAAACAGTGGGAGCGATAATTAATTAAAGTCCTAATTATATCATCAACCTTTCAAATCAATCAAATAAGTCAAAATTGAGTTTTGGACTAAATTGCATATATTTCCTTTTGTACAATAAATGGCTAATCAATAATAATCACTTTATTTGCAATAGGTCCTTGAGACCAACAAACTAATGGGAATAATTTCCACGACTGATTAGGACATTGAGAAGTGTTCTCAATCGAAGAGCAAAAGCTCTAAGTCCTAGTTATACCAGAACCAGATGAACTCGATCCCACCACACCAATTGCTGAAAGTATGCTTATGGAAGCATACTGAGGATGTCATTTATGTGGAGTGCTTAATGTTGTGCTCTCTGAACTATGAGTTGCAGAGACAACATGAGACATATGATGTCTCCAAGACACTGTCGTAGTATGTCATGACAGAAGGAGATCCAGTAAGGTATTCACACACTCAATGTGATTGGGTATGTGGAAAAACCTAACTAAGAAGGATTCCCTCTGAGCCAAGAGTTGGCTATTGGTATGATACTGCAAATGTTGCGAGAATCATATGACATGAACAACTTTGACAAGAGTTGGAAAAGTTATTGGACATGTTGAGGATAGTAGAGGCAAAGATAAAGAAAGACAAAACCCTAATCTTTGATCAATGAGGGGTAAGTCCTAAGGGCAAGGACAAGGGCAAAGCAAAGAAGTGTTCTGATGCTAGCCAGCAATCCAAGCCGTCTTCAGCCTCAAGGACAAGCCTAAGTCTGTGATGTTGATCAATAGAAAGGAAGGCAAGTCCAAGGGTAAGGGCAAGGGCAAAGCTAAGAAGGGTCTTGATGCTAGCCAGTAGCCCAAGTCATCTTCAGCCTCAAGGCACATGGGAGGGTGAATGAGGGAATTGTCCTCTCTATCTGGAAGAACTAAAGAAGAAGGAGGCGACAGATGTATCCACCTGAAGGTGTCATGAGATAAACTTGTAACATTTTTTTGAGGTATATGATACCAAGATATAAAATGTAAAGTACCCAATAAATGGGGCAAGTGTTGTCGACATAGATAGGAGTACTTTAGTTTATTTTTGAAGGCATGTAATAGAGTTATGAACTGCTATTTCATATTTGTCAATGGAGAGAAGCATCTTAATTTTTTCATATTGTATGACAATGATGGCAATTAATAAAGTTGATGTTTCAATCTTTGTGGCAATGCCTTGTTTATCTTGTGGTACTTGGTATGCATAAGATAAAATGATACCTAAAAGTTATTGATAATTCAAACAATCAAATTAGCATAAATCATGAGAAATTCACTTCTAGATTCCATATGATGGATAGGTCTAGACTCTTTTTGGTTAGAGAACCAGTAAGAGACATGAATCTCTTGGACATGATCAATCTTCACTAGTCTTAGTGGGAGATTGATTATCCTATTAGGTATAATGCATGTGATGTATTTACATACCTATTAAAGTTAATGCAAATACTTCAAGTGGTGTTTAGAGAAATACCAATATGAATATCTTGAAGTGTTCAAGAATATCAAGATGAAGTACGAATTTGGTAAAGTGTTAATTCTTGATGAGATCAATGAATGAAATACTTGAACCAAATGTTTGAGATCCTTATGAGTGATTATGATAGTGTATCATAGTAAGCTCGTGATTAAGGCATGGTGATGTCTAAATCAAAAGGAGTCATACTCTAAGGTGTTAGAGGATGATTATCAAATAACTAATTTCTTATTAAATAAAGAATACCCCACACTAATAAAGGACATTAAGAATCACAAGAAGTTATGAGTTCTTATATTCTTGAAAAATACACCTTGATTATCTATGTGATGAGTTGGTCATGCGATGAATCAACTATCTAGATGAATATGAGGAACCGGATTTTGAGTTATGGTTTATGACCATTACATCCTAAATGACTTCCATGTGAACCATAAGGTGTGACCTTGATGGTAGCACCCATTGGGATGAAATCCATAAGTGTGAATGAGTCTTAAGTGTTAAGACACATATATGACATTTTGAAAAGGATGATGCTTGTTGATTGCTTCTTAATGACTAAGTTATTTGGCATATGGATACTAAAACTGAATTCCTATAAGGAATAAAATGAGGATGTGTATGTGACACAACCTATAAGGTCTATGAATCCATTAATGCAAATGAAGTCTATATGTTACAATGGACTAATCAATGTGATTGATTGAGTACAAGCAACTCAGAACTGCGATCTTTACTTTGATAATATAGTTTGACTGATATGTCAAAGATAAAGAAGGGATCTGTGATTTAGTGGGAGCATATTCACATTCCACATGTTGATGTGAAATGGAAATGTTCTAGAATGGAAATCCAAAGTGGAAATTATCTTTAGGGAAGATAGAGAGGTTTCCTATGTAACACGAATAGAGATCTATAGAGATAGTTCTCGAAACACCTCTTGACCTAAAAAGAGAGAGCATACATTGGCAATCTATAGTGAAGGGTTCAGTGTACATAGATTCAGTGGGAGAAAACTTGTCCATGTTACATGGAGTTAATATCCCAAGGACAAGTGTCCAATTCTTATGAAGAATGGGAACAATAAGAATAGATATGGATCTATCATGTATGTAATCATCCCATTGTATTGCATGTATGGACATAACAAGAATAAAATGCATTTATCATCTTGTATGTAGGACATGACAATATGATGTTCTCATCTTGATAACTCGTATGTGGGACATGACGAGTGGATGTCTGTCTAGTTTTAGTAAGGGTTACTGGAATACCATAAGAACTTGATAAGTACTTGAGAAGTACTAGTTCAATGGAAATAAGGAAGGGTTCACTGTAAAGAGTTACACTGGTGCAAACTTCCAAAAAGGACAGAAAATTAACCGCAAAATATATATGGGATATATAAAAGTGAATGATTGTTGATAAATGGGAATGTTCCAATAAAGTCGTTTAAAAGGAAAGGTCGAGTAGCCATGTGTTAGAGAACATTGGTGGATACTATATGGATTTGGAAGTTCATAGAGATGAACTTATAGATATTCCGATCATTGATGACAAGTAAGGAGTACTTGGTCATGCAATGTGGCTAAAGGTTAGCAAAGGAATACTAGATCGCATATTATGACAACTCCATCTCATATGTATGACGTACAATGAAGAGATGAGAGACATGCAGTTAATACTCACTTTGGCAAGGTGTTGCCATAACTCACTACGTTAGCACCATAGCACAGTAACATGTGTGACATGTTTGAAGATCACTATGAATATGATTCAAGGGTGATTGGCTCACAATACAAGTGGGAGTCGGTTGGTATTTATGCCCTAAGAGCCAATCATGAGATGATTGGTGGGATACATTAAGATTGATTTGATAAAGATCAAAGGCAAGCTTCCGATTCTTTCTAGTTCATTCATATGAGATAATGATAGAACATATTGAATGTCTAGAGAATGACAGTACTCAATGACATATGCTTTCAGGTTGAGGACCTAAACAATGAGATCATACGAATGCTAAGAGTTTGTACATTCTTATTATGTCCCTAGTCAGATGTCATTGTGGAAGGCAGATAGACAACAATGACACACAAGACTAGATTGTGGTGTTGGTTGATGACGAAATCTCGTTAGTCATGATATGGAGATATCAAACAAACACATAGGTACTTGTTAGAGAACAAGTGTACCACACAGACCCGCTGTGAGTTTGACACATGGAACCATGACATGGTAGTCACAGTCAGTTCTCACAGTGATGGTGGTGAGTGTGATTCTTTGACCTAAAATCACTACACGCAACACATGTCATTGGGTACACTTTGACATCATCAAACGTAGTCCTGAAACATGGATTGTTATAAAGGTGATGATTGGGTGGCTTTGACACATGGGGCTTTTGAGGGGTGAGTCATAGATATGGGATTTGTCCCTCCTGAGGGAGTTTGATATCCATGGCCACTTGATGAGTAGGATTGAGATAGGAGTTCACACGCATGTGTGAATCAATATGTGATATTGATGTCATACATATCTCCTCCAGTCTACTCTGAGATCAAGAAAGTGAATAAACGTTGACATGATGATTGTTCCATGCCTTGAGTTCATTCGGGATATCAGTGACAAAGGAATTATACATTTGTTATAACACCATTCACATATTGTAAGATTGAAAGTTGTTCTCCAACTTTCTATTTCACTTGGGCAGCACTGATGTGTGACTAGGCACCGCTCTTTGCTTGTGAAATCATAAGTGTTATGGACTTTTAATGCCAACATGAAATGGAACTACATTGTCACATACATAGGATTTAACCTGGAAGAGGAGTTTATCCACAAATGATGTTTAGATTGATTACTAAAGGAGTTTAGTAGTTCAATTAAACACTCAATCAATTGATAGCTCAATATCATAGTGTTCAAGGTGTTGGACCGATTGATTAGAGTATCAGATTGGTTGAAACTACAATTGACTGATTTTGCACAGTCTGCACTCCCAACCAATCGGCCCATATGATGAACCGATCGACTCAGCTTGGTGAACCGATTGGCTCATGTGATGAACCGATCAGCTCAGGACAGGTTGAAACGATCGGTTCAAGGGTTGAACTGATCGGCTCAACACGTCCAAACAAGCAAGTTGGGAAAGTTAGGTTGGTGAGAAATTTCTTTTCATTTCACTTGTCCAATTTGATTGGAACAAGGATTGGTATGTGGATCAATTCGAAACAAAAGAGGAAATGTCAATTGGGAACTGACCAGGGCAGTGAACCGATCGTTTCAGAAGTGAATCGATCACCTCAGGTGCCCCAACCAATTGGTTCAGGTGTGAACCGATCGGCTCAGGTCCCCAACATACTGGTTCATGCTTGAAACGATCAGTTAAGCTGGCGCAGTTGGTTGTTTTGTGAAAAAAATCTCAAACCCTTCTACTCTTACTTTAATCTCGCATTGCTCGAGGTAGAGAACCTTGTCCCATGACTCTCCTATATATAGGGGTATTTGGGGCTTCTCAAAGTACAACTCAGAACACCAATTGCTTTGTAAAGTTTTCATTCTCTCTATTTGTGGTAACCAGGAGAGCCCAAGCAAGTGCTACCCCATAAGGGAAGCACAACAAGGGAAAGACAACTGCAGAAAGGCAACTAGTTGCAGGAGAGTGTGTCGATGACTAGTACGATGACAGGAGGGTACGACTCCTTCTGGTGCCTTGTGCGACCAGGCGATCGGAGTTCCAGGCAGTCTGTGTGGACTACTACAGAGGCGGGAGATTTCTGCCACTCGGAGGATAACTATCAATCCCGACAGTCCCGGTGAGACCAGGAGCTGCACAGACACCATCCAAGACCGGAGGTGAAGACCACGCAAGCCGCGAGATAACGTCTCCGAGCAAGTCTCGGGATAAGGTATGCCTCTACAAACCATCCTTCCTACTGTATAGACATTGACGTGATTCCTTTATTCTAGGTTTGGGAGAAGAAATTTTTTTTGTTTCTGCTACCTTCTCTACCTCCCTTAAAACCCAACAATCACACCTCCCACAACTCAACAGAATCAACATGAGGGGTTTCTAGGAAAAGATCATCAAATCTACTACAAATAGGAAACTTACAACTATTTATCACCTCTTTGATAATAAAAGAGTGTGTCACAGTCATATTAGCCACAACAGAAACAAAAGAAGAAGCAGATAAGTCAAAGTGAAAAAGTTTCATCTGACTTGTCACAACACATGGATTGACCACTCCCTCTGACTCACTCATAGCATAGAATCTAGCCATCTCTTGTTGTTGTCCACAACCCCTACCAGCTAGTGTATAAGATATTGCTTGCAACACCTAACCGTATCCTCTGCCACCACCATTGTTGTATTGCTTCTGCTAAGAACCTTGTTGACTCTGCCTCAGTTGTTGTGTCACTTCTTCATCCTTCACAGGGAAAGACCACCTCAGATGCCCTACTTGTCCACACTTGTGACAAGTTATCGATTCAAACTATGGCCTAGACGGCCCGATCACTGACATAGATGTTGTGTTGCATGCTCCTGCTAGCGGAAAGCTATGACCCCATCGCTTTCTTAGAGACCAATGTGATGATATTCATAGTCTCAGCTTAGAAAAGACTGACCTCTGATGTGACTGTAGTACCAAGAACCTTGGATTCTTAAAGCTACCATACAATTGTCCATTGAACTGAGTTGACCTTTTCTTAGTGTTGGCCTCACACTTCTCAATAGCAGACATGTAGATCCTCCTCAAAAACTCCATGAAGATAGAGAACCTCTTTCTATTATCCAAAGAACTACCCATCATAGACAACTCTAAGATCAGACCTTTATCAAACCTTCAAATCCTCTCCTTCTTTGTGGCCACCATGTGAGGACAGAACCTCCGAAGCTCCATAAACTTCACCTCGTACTCATTGATGGACTTGGAATCCTGATGCAACTTCTCAAACTGCATTGTATTCTCATCCAAATATGTCTCAAGGAAGCATCATCTCACGAAGTCTCACCAAAACTCTTCCCTACCTATCAGACTTCCATGTCTCTTCTCTTCTTCTATGGCCCACCAATGGCCAGCATTTCTCTTCAATAGATAAACATCATGATTCACCTTGTCCTCTTCTGGGATGTCTAGGATCTCGAATGCCTTCTCAAGCTCCACCAGCCACATGCTGGCATCCGTCGGGTCTGTTATACCCACATACTCAATAGCCCCAACACGTCTCAGCCTCTCGAATGTCTTCCTAGAACCTTGGGATTCCACATTAGGGACAACTTCCCTAGTTTGAGGTACGAGCACTCTATCCACTAAGTGCGTAATCATCGACATGAGCTGCTAAACTTGAACCAAAAAAGTAGGATTTTCCAATATTACAGGGTCAAACTGAGGCATCGAAGGTTGTTCATGCCCTGTCTCAAGCACTCTATCATCATGTTCCTGTCTCCTACCACCACCTCCAGTCACAACATAACTACTCTTGGCATATTCTTCACGTTCTCCAAACAAATCTACATAATCATAAGCTAATATTAGATATGTTGGATTATGTAATAGAAGGCACAAAACCTAAGTCCCATGTCCTTTGTAGACTCACTGAACCTAAATATCTGATGCCAAACTAAACTGTGGCACCCATCATGGTAAACGAGATTACTCAAAACAAAACACATGATCAACTACTAAGTAATCACATCACCAGAAAAGAGGGTAAATTAAAACTAATTTATAGATTACTAACATTTTCAGGAACATTTATGTAAAGGCCCAAAAACTTGCATAATAACACATACCATATCAGGTATTTACATGTATGTCCAGTGGTCTCAGCCTCAACCTATATACAAAAGATATGATTCCACATACACATGCCATATACAACCATCAACATACCGCCAAAAACTCAAGTTGAGGTGCATATCATCTACAAAGCATCCCCTGTATGGACCTGAGAGTACACGAACAACTCTAGGACACCCTAACAACTAGACTACCTTCATCTTCTACTACTCTCCAAGTTTCTCTTCCTCAGCACCATGATCCTGATGACCTCACTGACGATCACCTAAAAAGATGTGGTGCCCATGAGGTAAGAATAATGTCCCAATGAGAGATATAACTCTCAACAATGGTTATTGATTATAGCAGATTATATTATTAAGCAAGATAAAAAGATTAGTAGATTAAGCATATTAATAAGGTTAAGCAACTAAAACAGGTTAATCATGATTAGCACAATATACACAGGTATAGGTAAAGCTACCACTTTGTATACAGTTGATTTCTCTTATTGTATAACATAACAACTAAGTAGTATAAGAAATAAGGCAAGATAAACATTCATTATGAGTCACATTTAACCCTAAGTAGATATGCCACATGATTGGATTATGCCTTTTATTAACCCCTGGGAGTTTGACGTATACCAATTAGACTCCAACTGACCACTTTCAACTCAAAATCAGTTCTGTACAAGATCTAGGAGAGTCATAATCCTAAGATCTCATCCGCCCTCAGTCAATACGAGTCAGTCACAATGACATACATAGTCAAGCAACAAAACAACATAGTCTTCCCTTGGTATATAGGTCAGGACACTAGTAACCAGGGTATCAAAAACCTTATCATCTGAGGTACAACCACAACAGTCCTCAAGCACATCACACATACTGAATCATAATCACCTGACATACATCCTCAACTATTCTCCTACTGAGGTATGACCACAACCATCCTAAAAACATGCATATACTCAACAATATATGACTCTGAGATTCCATTAGAGGAATACTCCTTTCACCATCCAGCAAGTCCTGACACTAGAATGGATCTACTTCACAAAACACTAGATCATTTGGATTGACTTGATTAGTTAATGTCAATTGAGTGATTTAAGGCAACATCAATCAAGTTACATACAAATGCTAAAAGAGTTCTAGAAAATCATGGGTAGATTGCAACTTCATAAGATATAAAATGTATGATATATAATGTTTATTACATCATCACATGACTCATTGCAATACACGAGACCCTAATAATCATCATACCATCATAGGATACAAATCCTTGGCATGCCATGAAGAGGATAACACCTCACTTAGGGAATAAAGCCATGCCCAAGATCATAAGACCATTCACATTGTTCCCTACAAGAACATCATTATCTTTCCATGCCTCATCAAGACTCATCATACCATCACCATACATGAGACACATAAGTTTCAAACAACATTACATTTAAGAGCTATGATGTTCATATGATAGCAAATTAGGGTTACAACAACAAAGAGAGAGAATGTACTCCATCATCATACTAATCACTCAAGAAGCTAAACATGATCATCACTTCCTTTAATTAGGGTTAGGTTTAGAAAGATGAGTTGAATTAAGGTTACAAAATATTACTTAAGGATAAGCCCTAATTCTTAACATCTCCATTAATCATGAAAGAATAAGGTCAAACACCACCATTGACCATAGGATTAGGTAATTTCATTGACCACCTAGGTCAAGCAAAAATAGCGACCACATAGGTTATGGACACCTTGGCAACTGCTTGGGTTAGGTTCCTTAGAGACCACTAGGGTTGAAGATCATAGCGACCAACATGGATCTAAACTTCATCAACCACTAAGGTCAGAAAAGTCATTGACCACCAAGGGTCAAGAAGGTTAGACACCACTAGGGTTTAGGTTCTTAGTGACCACCTACATCAAAGAACCTTCAACAATTGCTAAGGGTCAAGAACATCAACGACCACTAGGGTTAGGTCACTTTGACAACCTCTAGGGTTACCAAACATAGCAACCACCTAGGTTCACAAAAATTGGATATCGATTAAGAATTCAAAACATGGCAGCCACTAATTCCATAATCTCAGCGACCACTCATGGAGTCAACATCTTAGCAACCAATCAAGGAAATTAAAACATTGGAAACCATATGAAATTAAGGTCTCATCAACCACATAAGGGAAATCTTGGTGAGCATGAAGAGACCAGAATATCATCGACCACTAGGAGTCCAAAATAGGTTGGTTACCACAAGGAATCCAAAAGGTCATAAAGTTGCATCACAAAGAAAAAGATCAGTTCAAAACCCTAATTAGCAAGCATCACTTGAGAGAACAAAATCATCATTTCCACAAGCATGCAAGTACAAAAACTTCCATTATTAAGCAAGATTCTTACAAAAGGTTTAAGGTTCACCCAAGAAGATACACTACTCAAGAGTCACCATATAAATATGAATCCTACGTAAAGGTACATCTTCCTACTTGGAACAACGTTTTAGGGAAATATCATGTACATGCAAGGTAAGAGTAAGAAATAATCATGGAGAAAGTTATATAACTCACCTCAAAGAAGATGGAGCAACTCCAAATAGAAAGGTAGATCAAAGAAAGAGGGAAGAAACCCTAGCTTGGGCACTCCTCTCAGTCAAGCTAGCTTCTCCTCTAACAACAAAGCAACCGTAGGTGAAGGAAGAAAGAAAGAGGTGTTCTTCAAGATCAAACTCAAGCTCCACCACAGAACACCATGAATTCAGACAAGAAGAAGAGAGAAAAGGGTAGAACAGTAAGGAAAACAAAGAGAAAGAGGAAGTTCTCACTTACTAAGACCAAGAAGAAAAGCAAGGAGCATAAAACAACCTCAACTAGGGTCGATCATAACCATAGGTACACACGCAAGCAAGACCGTCCTCCTTCTTCAAGCTTGATATCCTCCTTAACCATCAAGCAAGAGGAGACAAGCTCCAAGAGCAAGAAGGGAGAGAAAGAGGGTTCAAAGGGTTTGGTTTCATGAGAAGAGGGAGATATATATGGCTATGGTGAGAGATTTACCTAGGTGAACAAGGTAATAGCCAAATTAAAAATTTCAAGTGAGGATATATTTACCAAGAGGAATTAGATTTCTATAGGTATAAGATTGAATATGGTGATCAAATTAATGGATGCAAGAAAAGATCAAGCCTGACTTGTTGACCGAGCATCCAACAACCCAGTTAGATGACCCAGAGTTGGTTGAGATAACGGGATTGATGAATAAGCCTCATATATATCTCTATGGTTGATGTGAATGGTGGAATCTGATATAAAAGTCATATTTGAGTACCTGAGTATTCACCCTTAAGGAATTGGAAGTTCATTAGTCTAGGGTTACCGTGCACCCTAGCATCACCAAGATGTTTAAAAATTTATAGTGATATTTCTGGTAGCCTAGAATGAAGAAAGACATAGAAGCAAATGTAGCAAGTTGTCTCACATGACCAGATGGTGAAGGATGAACATCAATTACCTAATGGGTTATTGCAACCGATTGATATTCTCAAGAGGAAATGGGACTAGAACACTATTGATTTCGTGGTGGGTCTCACCAAGATGAAGAGAGGTCATGATACAATATGGGTTTCGGTGGACCAACTAACCAAGTCAGCTCATTTCCTCACCTTAAAGATTACTGCCAAGATGTCAGACCTAGTTGAGATATATGTTAGAGAAATAGTTTGTCTATAATGTGTTCGATTTTAATTATCTCAGATCGTATTCCTGTATTGTCTGGGGTCCACTACCCATGGCTCTAGTAGAGTTTAAGGAATGATGACTAGCCCCACAAATCACCACTAGCCTTAACTATGCACTTTGTCCACACTGATGTGCATGCCAGGATCAACTTCCCGACAGGTCACCCATCCCAGTACTACTCCAAGTAGAGCACGCTTAACTATGGAGTTCTTTAGTGATGGTCTCCTGGAAAAGGAGGTGCACCTTGGTGATATGGGTAGTCCAATCATTCCTTTTAAGATCATGTTATTTGAGGTCTCAAATCCTGGGATGTTACAATCTCCCCCACTTAGACTCTTGACGTCCTTGTCAAGGCTCAACTAAAAGGCCTCATAATCTCTTCCCCATTTCAGTGCAGACACACAATGGCCCATGGACACCCAACTCCCAATCACAGAATACCAACGCAAGGGTGGCTACGTCAACCATGGACAACCCTTTCCTACATGCCTAGACTGCACGGCTCAAGACTGGCATGCCATGCCCATGTGGGCCCCACCTACTGGAAGGGAATTGGCTCTGATACCATTTGTAATGTCCGGGGTCCACTGCCCATGGCTCTAGTAGAGTTTCAGGAATGACGACTGGCCCCACAAATCACCACTAGCCTTAACTGCGCACTTTGTCCACACTGATGTGTATGTCAGGATCAACGTCCCGACAGGTCACCCATCCCAGTACTACTCTAAGATGAGCACGCTTAACTATGGAGTTCTTTAGTGATGGGCTCCCAGAAAAGGAGGTGCACCTTGTTGATATGGGTAGTCCAATCATTCCTTTTAAGATCATGTTATCCGAGGCCTCAAATCCTGGGTTGTTACAGTTCCTAAGTTCACCTCTAAGTTGTGGAAGTAAATACAAGGTTAAAATTCAGCACAACCTACCACCCCCAGATAGATAGACAGTCAGAACAAACGATCTATACTTTAGAAGACCAGTTGAGAGCATGTGTGCTCGATTGGGATGAATCATGGGAGCAATACATGCCCTTGGCTAAGTTTTCTTATAATAATAACTACTAAGCCAGTACCGAGATGCCTACTTAGAAAGCTCTTTATGGAAGGTCGTGTCGGTCATCCTTCATTGGGATGATGTCTATGGAAGGACCTTGTTGAGGTAAGAGGAACTATAGTTATATGCTGACACGGTCACTTTGATTGAGAAGGAGCTGAAGAGAGCCTACAATCGACATAAGTTGTATGCTGATGCAAAGTGAACAGATTTCCACTTCATTGTAAGTGACTATGTATTTCTAAAAATCTGACCCCTCTGAGCTATATCTAAGAATAGAGGAAAATTGAGTTCCCAATACCTAGGTACATTTGAGATTTTAGAACGGATTAATGAAGCCACTTATCATCTAGCCTTATCCCCACAATACAGTATGATGCATGATATGTTCCATGTGTCCAATCTAAAGAACTATGTGAAGGATCTGAGCCATGTGTTGAGCATTGAACCTATTGAACTCCAAGGGAGACTGACATACCCTGAGTCACCTATGAGTGTACTGGATATCAAGGTGAAAGAGATCAAGAATAAAAATATAGAGATTGTAAAAGTTCTTTGGAAGCACCATGGGGAGGATGAAGCCACATGGGAGATAAAAACGAACATGAAAAAGTTCTATCCGGATTTGTTTGTATGATTACTCAAATTTTGAGGACAAAATTTGAATAAGGGGCAGGATGTTATAACTTGGTTTTTAGATGTATTTATCTAATTGAAATGCAATTATTCAATAAAAAGGACATGTTAGAAATATGTTATTCTTTGTTTTGAATGTATGGATTTCTTTTGCAAAAAAAATTTCTATGCAATTTGTGTTCTCTACATAGTGCTTGTATAGTTCATTTGTCATTGATATCTAGATTGAACATGAGGCTTGGAGTAGTCACCGTCTTCAATATTCAATGCTATTTCTTGAACTAAGAACAGACTGTCTGAGATATATCTAATCACACACTTTGAATCACATGTTCATGCCATGCATTTCTCAGTCTTACTAATAAAGAGGCCTAGGATATCATACTCTTGTAGGAGGAACAAATCCCATCTCTATCATTCATTTTCTATCCCCATGTGTCACAGTCACCCTATCATCACCTATATAACAACCCATGTTTTTAGACTACCTTTGATGATGTTAAAGTGTACTGAACAACATGTGACGAATGTAGTAATTTTAGGTCTAAGAACCACAACCACCACCACCACTGTACCATCCAGAGAGTACTTCCACAGGAATAAATGAAGGTGCAACAGAGAAGATGGGTTAGGGATGAACCGTAAGAGCATGAAGGAGGATCTAGAGATGGCATCATCGGACATCATGGATGGGAACTAGAGATCGCGTTGCATGGCAGCAGTGACATTTGCTATCACGCCAATGCATGTGCAAGGAGACGAAGGCTGGAGAGGGGTTTCCTAATATTGCCCTAAATGTGTGGGTGCCCACAACACCAAGGGAAAAGTTGTCCTTCTTAAAGTCCTAGTCTGTGTGGTGCATAGACTTGACGTGGAAAGAGATCATTGGCCAGACTATCTCGCATTGATAATCAAGGTAAGATCATATATACCTATGTGGATGCTAGTGATTGGCCCTTAAATGAATTATCTTGTGAAATGGGTAGTTAATTGTCAATAACTCAAATTAAAAATAAATGATATACAAAAATTGATCATGAGAATGAGAGGAACACAAATAAAATACTTACAGACCCTAATTATGCTCCTAGATATGAAAGTAGTGTTGTACATGATTAACCGGTGATTAAAGAACATAAACCCTAGATTTGGGTGTTAAGATGATTGAATATGCTAAAAACGTGTACTTGACCATGTTTACTGGTATCATTGCATAAGATGAGAAATTAAGATGATCATGCTAAGAATGATGAGAAACTAGGATTTCTAGAGTGAATTATAATTAACATGTGTAATTAGGATCTTAAACATCAATGATGTAACTTGTGGAAACCTTAATATGACTAATTTGATATGAGTGTTCCTAATACAATAACATGTTAGATTTGATAATCGTGGTTGAGTTTAAGTATGAATCAGGGTTTCCTTGAGATTAAAAGTGCAAATAATGATAAGATTAGGGTTTGTAAACCAAAAGAGCATGAAAAGTAATAATTATGGTTTGAAAATCCAAAACAATAATTAAACCCTAAGTTGAACCTAAAACCAAAACTTCGAACCCCAGTTTATCTTGATGGTAGCTTTTGGATAAAATAGTAATACATGGTATTATGCTTCAATTTCAGGATAACTGATTGGTTGGTTCCTTTTGTTGCCTTGTTTGGACATCAAATACTTTTGGTCAAGGTATGTATCTACATCTATGACTACTTGATTTAGTTTTTTGAAGTTTCCTGGATGGATTGAAAATTAAACAGTTGCATGTTTATTTATTTCATGCAAACTATAAAGTCACTATGGCTATCACATTATATGGACATGACTAGCTCGAATCCTAAGCCACCTCTGGATCTATGAGAAAAGTGATGGTTAAGCCCATGAGATAGAGGATCATCAAAGTTCATCTGCCTAAATAAGGGAAGATATCAAAGGTCATTTTCTCGAATAGGGGAATACATCAAAGGTGATCCGCCTGAATAAGGAAAGACATCAAGGGTTATCTGCCTCAATAGGGGAAGACTAATATGGCAGCAAGAGGGCATCCTATGTCCACTATAGGGACAATACTACTAAGGTATTTGGCAGAGGTTGGTTAGATCGGGGTAGAGTAGTTATGATTAAAATGTTAATTTTGATTATGTAAACAATAATTGTTGTGCTTATGTTGTTACAAATAAATGAGAACTTTTTGTTTCCCCCACATGGCAATATAACTTATTATACTGACCAAGTTTTGATTTCAAGGTGTTTAGGATAATATTCTATCTTTCCTACAATAATAATGGAAAATGGACATCATAGAGAAGAAGGAACCAAACGAACAAGAAGTAATGTAATCTGGAGGATTTAATTGCTAGTTTTATTTCATGTTGCAAACTCTAGACAAACATACCATGTAATTCCTTTATAGAAATTTTATCTTGTACTAACTCTTTTTAATGTAGTAAGAAATTTATTAATTATTCATGGTTATTTGATAAACCTTGATCCTGTATTTATGTTAATGGCCCTTGCCCTCTCAGTCTACCTGAATAGGGGAATAACATGGGGAGGGGGTCGTTACACCATGTGTCCAAGAGATCTCGTACATGTAAGCATCCCATCCATGCAAATAAGTCAAACAAAAAATAGGAGGCCCTACCAAGAAAACTCACTGATTAAGGGGCACCAAAAAACATAGCGACCGAGGTGATTGGAAAAGATAGTGACCACTTGGAATCCTTAGCGACTAAGATGGTAAAAAAACAAATGGTTACTAATCCTAGGATTGTTGGTGACCAAGAGAGGTAGAAATGTCATCGACTACCAACCATAGGTTTCTCACAAGAAACTTTGGTGACCTCCACATCCTTGGCAACCGCCAACACTAGGTGGTCAACATCCAAGGTCAACCATGAGTTAGGGCAACCATGCAAACCCTAACATCAACACTAGATGTTACCACTCTAAACAAGACATAAAAAGGTTCACAAAAGCACTACCATATAAAACATGATGTAAAAAACATGTAAGGCACAAAAAGAATGGAAAAATTGCAAGAAAAATGCTAGATATGGGTAAATTACAATTAGGTCCAAAACAAGCACATATATGCATAACTTGCTCAAAGAGTGTCCAAACTAGACCAAACTTGAAACATAATCTTTTCACATGATATCAAAGCACATCAAAAGGTTTGGTCAAGGTTTAAAGAATCTAATTATGATAATCAAGAATGTTCAACCAAAAAGCAAGGTAAGGGGTCTTACAATGACGTATGTCTTTAGGTTGAGGACCTGCATAGTGAGATCATACAAATGATAAGAGTATATACATTCTTGTTGTGTCCCTAGTAAAATATTATTATGGAAGCTAATAGACAACAATAACAAATAAGACTAGAGTGTGTGTTGGTTGATGATAGAATCTCATTAGTCATGATATGTGATGTAAAACCAAACACATACGTACATGTTAGAGAACAACATATCAGACAGACCCACCTTGAGAGTGATGCATGGAAACCATTGAATGGTAGTCATGATCAATTTTCATCATGATAGTGGTGATTGTGGTTCTTAGACCTGAAGTCACTATACTCATCATATGTTGTTCGACGTACTTTGACATCATCCAATATGACCTTGAATAATGGTTGCCATAAAGGTGAGAGAGATTGAGAAACGTATGGACGTACTCATGTGAATCTATATATATATATATATATATATATGTGTGTGTGTGTGTGTGTGTGTGTGTATATATATATATATGTATGTATATATATATTATATGTGAGCTCACATGCATCTCAGATAGTCTGCTCTAGTTCAAGGAACATGGATTGAATGTTGAAAAGGATAAGGATTCCATGCCTCGAGTTCAATTTGGATATCATAGATAAAGGAACTGTAGGATCACTATAATACTAATCGCAGACTGTAGGTTGAAGTTGTTCTCCAACTTTCTAATTACGTGGGTAGCAATGATGTGTGGCTAGATACCATTCATTGCTTGTAATGTCATAAATTGGTTATGGACATTCACTTCCAATGTAACTTGGGACATATAGGTTTAAACACATAGGATGCACCTAGAATAGGAAATTACTCATGAATATGGTTTAACCTTGAATACTAAAGTGTTAGGTATTCGATTCAAACAAAATTGGCTGTCAAAAATCTAATATGACTGATTTAGTTAGTGAACCGACTAGTTCAGATGTATGAACTGACCAATTGGTTGATCAGTATGACTGGATCAAGGATTGATGTTGGTGTTATGTTGTGCATTAATTGAATCTTAAAAGCCAATATGATCGTGAATAGGAAACATGGTGAACTGATCGATTCAAGTGTTGACTCAATTGACTCATGTATGAACTGATCAGTTCAATGGTGAACCCACTAGTTCGTGGTTTTAGAAAATTCATGAATTTTTTTCTCTTCAACTGCCAATTCATCTGGAAACCTTGAACCTCCTATAAATAGAGGGATAGTTGAGGATTTTAGAAGACACAACAATAAGCTCTAAAAATTGTTGTCTTCTCATAGTTGTGGTAACAAGAGATCTCAAGCAAGTCTTACCTATAAAAGGGAGAGACAGAAAGGGAGCGACAACAAGGGAGAGAAGTCAATACAAGCATGTTGATGTCGAAAGGACAACTCCTTCTTGTATGTCCGAAAATAATGAAAGGAGTTGTTGGGGGTTTGTGTGGACTACATAGAGGCAGGGAGGCCTTTCCCATTTGCTTGGAGGACATCGTCAACCACCATCTGTGGTGCTACACCAGGAGGCCGCCGTGACAGTTGTATATGTGTTGCTTGTGAAAGAAGCACATTGTTACAAGGATAGTCATTGAACTTGCTCTAGGACCATGTATATTCCTTGAAACCTTCCTAATCTAAAGTTTTTGGCGTGATCTGCTATCTAAGGGAAATATGGAAAGAACATTTTTGATTTTGCTTCTATATCTGTCACCAAATTTACCTACACTATTATCATGGATGGAATCACAAATACTTCTACTCCCAAATCATAAATGTATACTTGAAAAATTATATTATCACTATCACCCTGATCAATGCCACAGATAAATAGACCTAGACATTCTCAAGGATCTATGGGGATCCTAGTCATAACAAAAAAAACCCTTTTATGGAGTTATATCACATTGCTCAAATGTAAGAGAATACACCATAGTTAATTGGAGGCTACTTCATTGTCACTAGAATCCTAACCAAAAGACCCACCACACAACAAAACAATCACACTAAAAATGACTCCACATTCACTCACCTTATAAAGGATTACCATCTTATTATATTATATATATCAAATGTTTATTTCTCTTGGAATAAAGGGATTTTATGGACTAAACTGGATCATTTTATTTGCTCCCAATCATGGGATAAAGAGTTTCCTCTATCAAATGTGACTACTACTTCTAGACCCTATTCTTATAACTTATGGATCATTGTTAATACACAATACATCCCATGGGGACACAAACTACAATGACCCCCACTTTTTTGTGTCCCTAAATCAATAGAGGACCTTAAAGTCAAAGATCATTACCTAAATTTCTAGGATCATATTTATCAAATAATAAAAAATAGTAAATAAATTTCATTAATAAACAAACAATGTTTACAAGATTGTATCATGAGCTCCTTTAAGGAGTTACTTGAATTTACAACATGAAAAGTGACATATATTGAGAAGAAATATCTAACTAATTCTCCTTGGCATAAATTTAATATCTTCAATTGCTTTTTTCTTTATCTTCATGTCCTTGTCTTATGTGTATCAACTACCTAAAATTTTAAAAAACAAAATGTGGTTGGCATATTTCCATATTGGTATGTAGGTTCATTCAAAACATCACACATCATATATATTCAATGCTCATGTAATGGCAGATATGACATGTATTTTGTTAGATATTCTAACCCATTCTTATTTTACTATATCGGGTGTAATCTTTGTACATCATTGGACTTATCTGCATTATTCCTTGATCAATGTAACCCAAGGTTTAAATATTGAAGTTTACTTGTGTGAAACTCATAGTGGCATTACAGTTGAACAGAATTAAATAACATCAAATTTTTTCATCAATCAACAATAAACCATCAGCAAACCTCGAAAGTTGATAAATGAGAGTATTAAAAGTCATAACCACATACCTTATGTATAACCATGCAATATACTTCAAGTATGTATAAGAAATCCAATCAACAGATCCAAGCAACCAATCATTACATCAACATTATCTGCATGTTTATCTACTACACATGTGTCACCATGTATTCACATTGTTCATATTCAACCTAACCTAGGTTCTAATCTAGGCTTAGGGTTGTCTCAGTTTTGGAATATGGATAAGGGTATCGAACCCTAATTCCTCTATGTCATAATTTCTAATGGTTACAAACACTAACTAATCATTAGACAAAATTTAATTATTATTGTAGGTTGATTATCACATTACGACTGCATTCAATCGAATCATGAGCTTTAAGATCTAAAATAAAGATGTGTAATCAGTAAACCTTGTTATCCCATTAATGGTTTAGAAAGACTAAAAGATCATCGTAATTAACAAAATCTAATTTAAAACCTAGATTATCATCAATAACATATTCAGATTACATCTCAACTTAAGTACATTTATCATGTCTAATACCCAATTAAGCAGATCTATATTTGAATGCATTAATTAACTCATAATCATGCATTGGCATACTTTTCGAATAGGAAATGTAATTAGAATCTAGAACTTTTGTATTCATATTCTACTCATTTTTATGATCAGATTCATATATAGTTTCATTATATTTAGACATGTCAATCATTTACTACAACAATTGCAACATAACTTTATTCTGACCATTTAGGTGTCGACATGTCACCAAAAAAACTTCTTTTAATTGAAATCTAGCTTGTCTCAGAATCAGAGTGAGAAAAACACTTTACCATTGCGTTTAAAATAGGCCTTCAGGGGCTTTGGGGTCTGTTGTCAATGGATCATCTCCTTCTTCGTAGAGGAGTCTGACCTTAGCCCTCTGTGAGACCCTATAGGGTTGAGTCCCTGTTTCTGGGGATGCGAAGGCCTGGTGGAGGTATGATAAGTTCTTATAGTCCTTGTTGGACTTTTACAAGCCATAGATGAGGCAAGGGGTGGCCAAAATCATAGGAGACCACTCTAAGATCAATAGGTATTGTGAAAATGTATAATACAAAAAAAGAAGGTCAAAGACCTTACCTACTCATCCATGCATGTGTCTTAGAGATAGTGCATCTCCTCAGAAGCCTAAAATCTTCTTCCTATGCCCTACATCTTGGAGGAGATCTACAATAGTATCTCTCTCCTTGAAGGTGGATGAATAGAAGATCGGTGTTCGAGTTTAAATCTAGAGGGTTGGGCTATATGGATGATTAATAGGTTTAACTCGTTCCTCTTTTCCTTACTGGACAAAACATTTGGTTCCTTATATAGTCTTTGAGTGAACCACATAACATCTAAAAGCAAGTTTTAGGTTTGAGAAGATAATTTTTTTATGCATTGATATCTTCACCAATAGGATGGCTCTCTATCTCATATCAGTTGGTAAGATGTGGCGAATGATCAGGGTAGTTACTAGATTTTATTTGATAGTTGGGGAGATCAGGTGAAAAAGATATGAGGGAGAGAGATAAGACATCAGAGCAGTGAATTTTCCTATTTCCACAAGAGGTCAAGGATCATGTGAAAGTGATGACTTCTAGGATACATTGGACTTAAAGGATAGTCTTTTCCTTTATTAAAACTGCTATTTTTTAAAATAATTATATAAGACATCAATGATGCTTTTAATCCCAATTTTTAGGACAATCTCCCAATATCCATTATCTACTAATGGGAAAAGAATAAATACTTAAATAATCGATGAATTATTAAAACTTTGATTCTAAGAAATAAATAGCTAATTCTTTAATTGATTTCCTAGGTCACAAATTATCTTGGAACCTACTGAATTTTCTTCGAATCATATTTTATGATTATCACTCACCTAAAATTATCTTGAGTATTTATTAAGAACTCTATATATTTAGTTCAGTGTTTTGCACTTCAAGGACCATTATATAAGCCTTAATTGTCCCAAATGGTCTTATATTTAATTCCATGGCCCATGTCCAATAACATGGACCTACAAAGGGTCCATAGGATTAATAATATCCTTAATTACAAATTTATGACATTGCTTATCACTTGAATCATCATACTCATTTTTGCTCAATATGACATTATTTTTGAAATTTGAAGACTCCATATAAGTCTACGGATTAGATTCATCATCCCAATTCAATCTAAACTATACTCTTGATCTACTCATTCTAATAATGCTCTAATTCAACTAAAGTGAATATCAAAGAATTATTGGTGAATTCATAATCATGGATTCTAAATTTACCAAATTTGAGGATCTTACATTCACTCCTCCTTAAAATGGAATTTGGTCCCCAAAATTTGATCCCATTAAGGTTTAGGTGAATGAAAATTCATATTTGCCTCTACCACTAGGTCTAACAACCTTTGTGGATAGATTTTAGCAAGGCTATCTATACTAACTTTTATTGGCATGAAAAGTCCATGTCGCCAAGGTTGGAATGCAAATTCAATCCGAGGGTAATTCCTCATCCTCATTCATTATAAAATATCATTACTTGGTAATTAAATTTTCACTTGTTATTTCAATTTCACTTGGTGATTACCAAGATTAGGGTTTTGGTTACACATTAATTTATCCATGGCATTAATCCAAACACACATCCTTCTTTAATAGACTTGGTGTCCATAGGGCTTTTATACCTTAGATGTGTGACTTCCTTCAATGTAAACTACTTGCCATTACATTTTTACCTTGGGATTTCTCTAACAAAGGTTTTCATTTTCACATACATTGGAATTATATTTCCCATTTGACAATTTGTTTTGATTTGTTAGAAGTAGAGGATCCCATGACTTTTTCCCATATCATCTCATCACATTCCATCCCCTTTTATGGTTAGGTCCTTAGAGGACGTCCCAAGTTTCTTTAATTCTTAAGATGAGATAGGTCAATGCACCTTCTAGGTAAGGTCCTAACTTAGGGTGTCTTCTTGACCTCTTGGAGGAGGATAGGCTTTCTAGCCACAACCTGACCCCATGGGTTATGCCTCCCTTGGTAGGTCTTTTTCCATTCTTGGTTGACCCACCCCAGGTCGCGACACCACCTCTAAAGGTGAATTGAGGGTCTAATCCTTTCCCTTATATAATTATTGATTTCATATGCTTATTTTACATATGTTGAACCCATCATGTGCACCATGCATGCATTGATGTTTTACCCCCACATACTTGCATGCATGGGAAACCATGGGTAGCTAGACCAGGGTACCAAAACTAAATTTACTTAGGGTTTGGTTGGATAGGGTTATTATTTCACATGTACTACTCCTATTACCCAAGATTAGGGTTTTGGTCTAGGGTGGGATTACACCCAACATTTAGGGTTTATGATTCCCTTGACCTATTAGGATTTTCATATGGATTTCCCTACTCAAGTCCTTTACGGGCAATTCGTTTTTCCTGCCCTACCCATAACTAGGTAGTTCTAGGGTTTACCCTCACTAGAGAAAACCCTAATAACGCCACCAATTTTCAAAACTATGTCATTATGTTTGCATTATGTGTGCATTCATTTGTGGAGGATTCCTTAATCCTACTTCTTCTCAAAACCCTAACTTAAGGGTTTATTAAATAAGGGAAGAAAAGAGGATGAAACTAGAGATGAGAAACATAGAGGAAATATTATCTTAAGCAAACCCTAGTTTCTGGCCCCACATGTATCAAATTGGCTAAGGAAGCCCTCGTATACCAACTTAATGGTGCAGAGAATAATATTGCTAGCCCCCCAATCCATGATCCTTTCTAGACACCATTACCACAAGGTTATGCCCTAATATGTTTTCCTTATATTTCTATGGATTATTAGAAAATATCGACTATTAAATACTATTTGATAAATATGGAATCTAATACCAAATGTGATGACCCTCACTGTTCGATGTACCTAAATCATTAAAGGACCTTAAAGTTGAGGATCGTTGTTTAAATTTCTAGGATCAAATTTATCAAATAATAAACAATTGTAAATAATTTCCATTAACAAACAAATAATGTTTACAAGATTGTATATTGAGCTCCGACAATGAGTTACATGAATTTATGACATGAGAACTAACATACATTGATAATAAATATATAACTAATCCTCCTTGACATTGATTTAATATCATCAATATATTTCATCTTTATCTTCATGTCCTTGTATCATATGTATCAACTACATAAAATGTTAAAAAACAAAACACGGTCAACATATTTCTATATTGGTACGTGGGTTCATCGAAAACATCACATATACATATATATTGAAAAAACATTTAATGGCACATATGAACTTGTATTTTCATGAGATATTCTAACCCATGCTTAGTCTACTATCTCAGGTGTAATAATTTTCCATGATTGGATCTTTGTGCATTATCCCTTGAATTTAAAATATCATAGCTTACTTATGTGATACTCATAGTGACATTATGGTTGAATATAATTAAATAAACATTAAAAAATTACTCATCAATCATATCAACAATTTTCAAATCGATACATGTGAGTATTCATAATCACAAACGCGTACCTTATGTAGAACCATGTAGTATGCTTCAAGTATGTACAAGAAATCCAATCCATATATTCAAGAAATCAATCACTCAATCAACATTATCTACATGTATGCATGCTCCATATGTCTCGCTATGTATTCACATTATTCATATTAATCCTAACTTATATTCTAATATAGGTTAAGGTTTTTCTTCAATTTGGAATAGATATAAGGGTATTGAATCCTAGTTCCTCTATATCATCATTTCTAAGGTTTACAAACCCTAATTGATCATTATATGAACTATAATAATTATTGTAGTATGATTATCACATTACCACTCCAATAAATCGAATCATGGGTTTGAGATATAAATATCAAGATGTATCATCATTACACCTAGCCTAAAAGATAATCATAAATGAGTGAATGTGATTAAGAACCTAGATCATCATCATTTCTCAAATATTCAGATTACATCTCAAATGAAGTATGTTTCATTTCTAATACCCAATTAAGCAGATCTAGATTTGAATGCATTAATTCTCATAACCACACTTTGTTGTACTTTTGGAATAGGAAGATAAAATAGACTTTAGAACTATTTTATTCATACTCTATCATTTTTTATCAAATCTGTATATAGTTTCGATATATTTGGACCTACCAATCATTTACTACAATGATTGCAAGTTAACTCTATTCTGACCAGTCAGGTGTGATGTCAACAATAGAATTTCTTTTAATTAAAATTTGGATTGGCTCGAAATTAGAGAGAGAAGACCACTTTACCCTTGCATTTAAAACATGCCTTCAGGGGCTTCTGGGTGTTTTCTCCCTAGCTCGTCTCCTTCCTCATGAAGGAGCCTAGCCTGATCCCTAGGTGAGTCCCCCGCTAGGTTGACTCCCCATTTATTGGGTTGCAAACACCCAGTGGAGGTCAGAGAGGCTCTCACAGGCTTTCCAGACTTGGACATGCCATATATATGTCCGGGAGTGGACAAAACTATAGGAGACCAGTTTGAGATCACTAGGTACTTTGGCAATGTACATAATAGAAAAAAAAGTCACAGACCTTACCTACTCATCTCTGCGTGTAGGTTGGAGATAGTGCATCTCCTAATGAGCCTGAAATATTCTTCCCACACCCTATGATGTAGGAGGAGATCTGCAATTGAATCCCTCACCATGAAGATGTATGAGTAGAAGATCGATGTTTGAGTTCAACTCCATAGGGTTGGGTTTCTATGGATGATGCATAGGTTTATCTGGTTTCTCTTTTCCTTGCTTGCCAAACACCTTTGGTAACTTATATAGGCTTTGAGTGAAGCATATAGCATATGCAACTAGGTTTCAGGCTTGAGAAGATAGTGTTGTTATCCATTGATATCTTCACCAACAGGCTAGCTCTCTTTCTCATATCAGTTGGTTAGATGTGGAGGATGATCAAGGTAGTTACTAAATTTAATTTGACAGCTGGGAAGATTAGTAGACAAAAATATATGGGAGAGAGAGAAGAGATCGGAGCATCGAGGTTTCCTAATTCCATGGGAGGTGGAGGCATTTTTGAAGGAGATGACTTCACAGATACACTGGACTTAAAGGATATTCTTTCTCTTTGATAAAACTCATTTTTATTAAAATAATAATATAAGCCCCATCAATGCTCCTTTTTCTAATTTTTAGGATAATCTCCCTATATCAATTAACTACTAGTGGACAAAGGATAAATACTTCAATCATCCATTAATTATCAAAAACTTGAATTCTAAGAAATAAGCAATTAATTCTTAATTAATTACCTAGGTCACATATAATATTGGAATCTATTGGATTTTCTTCCATTATCCTATCTTATGATTATCAATCACCTACAACTATCTTGAGTTTTTATTTATAACTAAAAATATTTAATTCATCATTTTTCACTTCAAGAACCCATTTGTAAGCCTTAATTATCACAAATAGGCTTGTATTGATTTCCAGGGCCCATGCATCATTCCTTGGCCCTACAAAGGTCTAGAGGATTAATTATATCCTTACTTATAAATTTAAGACATTTCTTATCACTGGAATCATCATACTCATATATTTTCTCAATATGATATTATTTTCTAAATTTGAAGAGTCCATCTAAGTCTATGGTTTAGATTTATAACCCCAATTCAATCTAAACTATACTATTGATCTAATCATTATAATATTGCTACAATTAGATTAAAGTGAATCTCAAAGCATTATTGGTGAATTCATGATCATGGATTCCAAATTTACCAAATTTGAGGATCTAATGCAAACCCCTATGTTTTAAGAGATTCTAGACACAACACATAGACTATGTCGACCTTATAAAAAAAACCTAGATGATTCCTCCAAACATCCTAGAACTAAGATTTTGTATCCATAACAATATCAAAAACCTTAAAGAAAAGTTGTAATATTAGAATTATAAGCCTTTGGTAATATCAGACGCCGACTCAGATACAAAAATGTTGAACTTGTACTCCTTGACAACAACCTATCCACGTGCCTGGACCATATCCTCATGTTAAAATTAGAGGTGGAACATCTACAACTAATAAAAGAGACCATGTGGAAACATAGATAAAAAATCAAACTATTGAAAGAGGGTGATAAACACAAAATAATTCTACAAATGTTGTAACAACAACATATGAAAAAACTCTATCTACAACATGCAAAGTAAAGGTATCAATACAACAAATCGACGTATTATCACATCCCACATTTTTTAATACTTCAAGTCACTTGTCAACAATAAACACTCCAAATGTGAACACCTCCATTATTAATCATGGTTAATGTACAAATTATATTACTCAACCTGAATGTCTTATAGAACCTTTCTCAGACTCTAAGATTAAAAGAGTGGTAGACTATCCTGGTGTTGATAAATCTCTTGGACCGAACAAGTTCAACTTAGACTTATGCCATAGCATGCAGGCACATATCAAAACTGACTTCTACAATGTCTTCAATTACATCCATCAGCATGATGTCATCTCCTTCCAAATAGATGTATTGAACCATTCATATATAGCACTAATTGAGAAGGCAAAACACCTAACTACCATTGAACAGTTCAAAACCATCAGTCTCATCAATGCTTCATACTAAATCATTGCCACAACCCTGAACTCTATGTTGAAACATGCATTAGATGACATTACTGTTGTACATCAATGTGATTTCCTTCCACATCATAGCATTCAAGATGCATATATTATTATCACTGAAACCATGCATACTTGTCAACCTCACCACATTCCCCTATTATCCATCAAACCCAATTTTGAAAAAGCCTTTGATAACATAAACGATACATTCCGCTTCAATTGCATCAGAGGATACAGATTCCCCAGTATATGGATACAATGGATCAAATCTTGCATCAACCTTGCCACTTGTCTAACCTCATCAACGATACACCTTTTGGATATTTTAGAAACACAAATAGACTTAGGCAAGAGATCTCCTATCACCATATCTCTTCATTATAGTCACTTCCATTCTCACATGCATGATTAACATAGGGATACAAACTGATCTTATCTTTGCATCGATCATATGCCCAACAAACATTGTACAATATCTAAAGACACCATCTTTTTCATATACCCGAACGACCAAAATGTTATCAATACAATTTGAGTCGTGGGCCTATTCTCCTACCTCTCGAGATTCAAGACCAAATTATATAAATCCTATACCAACTTCTATAAATCCTCTATCATTGGCATCGTCCTTGATTCTCAACATAAATAAATACCACAAAGATTCTCAATTGCAAGATCGAATTTTTTTCTTTCACATATCTTGGTCTTCCAATTTCCTTACAACCCATACCCAAATCCTTCTACAATTGCATCATCATCAAAATTAACAATTGACTTAGCTACATCAAATTTTGGACATACCCATGGTTTCACAGTCTCAATGTCAACAATCAGACCCTCAACATCATCATCTTCAATGAGTCGACATACTTGACTACATCAAAATCACTACAACGATAAGGAAAAAATATACCAAACAAAATCAAAAGAACTATCGCCACATCCTTCTCTCGTGAGACATAAGAAGAGATATTACACCATCTAGAGACGAATATGAGAAATCATATCACATGGATATGGGGTACCCAATACACCCCTAAACTAGCATACATATTCTACAACTACCATGGATTTATAAACCCACCTACATGTATAAGGAACATCAAATGTCTTACCAAAATATAGATTATCATATGGCATATATGATATGATAAAATCATTATCGACCAAAATATTCAAAACAAAGGATTTGTAAACTAGTTTATATGTACATTATGCACACATCACAAAGAAACCACAACATCTCTTCTTACTTACCCGACCACCACCATATTATGGACACATTATATGGTATAACCCCAATTTTGCATGTGTTTTCATAATTGAAATATAATGATTTGTGAATTTGGAATTAATTGTAAAGGTTGTACACTTTGCTTCAAAGAAGGGATTTCTTTGAAAATCTCCCTTACATTAGGAATTTTGTGGTTCCTATTATTATATTAACTCAGTAATGGATATAAAAGAGAAGAAAAGGGGAAAAGTCCAAATAATGGAAAAAGATAAAAGATAATGGATATTAAGCAAAGTATTTATGAGAAATACTTAGAAATATCTAGAAAGTGGCATTAATGAACACAAATGAGTAAAATTCGTTTACATATGATTTCTAATGAAATAAATAGGAAAAGAGGAGAGGAAATAAAAGATAAAGAGAAAATCCTTGAAAAGGGATATCTTAATAAAGAAATGAGTAAGATAATGAGAAATGAAGAATGTAGGATAATAAGTATCCTTAAAAAGGATTTCAAAATATTAAGGTTCCTTGGGTTCTAAGGAATCCAACTTGCAAATATAATAGGTGAAGAAATAGAAAAGATCAATTAAATATTGATATAGTAAGAAGAAAATATGAGATAAGAATGAAATACAAGAAACATGTGGAAATATGGATAATGGAATCATAATGGATGAGATTTCGAATCCACAATGTTTCTAATGGTAAAAAGAATCCAAATAAGTGATATAAAAGATTAAGAGAGAGAAAATATGTATAACTTGCATATGAAGGAAAGTATTTCATAATTTAGATTTTGAGTCCCAAACTTCGCACACAAATAGTTTACGTTATTATGGACTTTCCCTCAAAATGTGGGATCAATTGGATAAACGGTTTGGAATATATGAATTTTGTAGGTATCCTAAAGTGTAATGGATAACATTAAATGTCACCATTTACGTTCTAATATGAGGCTTGATAGTCGTTGGATAAAGGATCCAACGGTGTCTGCTCTTCGAATCTGATTAGGAAAGGGAACAGTAAAGGGAGGTTTCCCGATCGATTTCCTCATTGCACAATGCATGTGTGAGGTTGGGATTTGCTCTTTTGGTTTCAAGAAGTCCCGAGGATCCCAACCATACCGGGTTTTGGGACCTGATATGGTGTGTGTCGGTTTTCCCCAAACTAGGAAAAAATGCCATAAGATCCCTGCCTATATATATATATATATATATATATATATATATATATGTGTGTGTGTGTGTGTGTGTGTGTGTGTGTGTGTGTGTGTGTGTGTGTGTGTGTGGGTTGTGCCCCTCTACAAAAAGCCAGAGCAACCCTCCAAGTTCGGATGAGAGGGAACAACAAGGGTACGGGTCCAATTGATTGGTCAGGCAAGTCCTTCACCATCGAAGTGGAGAAGCTTTGTGTCGCAGAAGAGGTACACCGTCCCGACAGGTCCGACCAAATCCGGCGAAGCCAAGGGCAGAGATGAATCCAGTGGGTCTGGGCGCAGTGGATGGGATTTTCGCGGGCTGCTGGGGAGGCTAGATGGTCGGGGTCAACCACGGAGTTGACAATGGTAGGAGCTGGCTCGTGAATAGCGGAGCCATCCGAAGGGAGGGATGAAGGTAAGCACCTGGTGCCATGTACCACCGGTTGGTCTAGCAGAAGGGAGTCTAACTCCCATTAGTGGTTCGGCTCTTTGCACGCCATCAGGGGATGAGGCGGAGGGCCTCGCGGAGGGTCCTCTGTTTCATAGAGGATAAATGGGAATCAACCCCCGTTCCGCGCAGCCTACAAAGAAGATGAAGACCCATAATGGGTAAATGGGTAACTAGATCCACAGGCGGGTCTACGAGCCAAGGAAGCTTTTTTCCAGAAAATAGAATAAAAAGGACGTGTGGCATTCAGTGATTGGCCCAAAAGGTTAGTTCTTTGGAAATTCATAATTAAATATTGGTAACTTTGATTAGGCCGACTTATATATGAAAATTGATTAGGAGAATGAGATTAATCCAATAAAAATGATATTAAAGCTTGATTTCATTTCTAATTACAAAACTACATTAAGTTGATGAAAAGTGCATTAAAGTTAGGTTAAAAACCCTAATTGTGATTAAAGGTTGAATCTAGTATGCTTAATGGGTTAATTTAAGTATTAATAACCTGTTGAATGATAATATTAGAATCGAACTTGATCTAGATGAGAAATTGTATGTTTTAGGGTTTTAAACCAATATTACATGATAATGCATCTAGAAACCCTAATTTAGGTTAAAAGAGGAAGAGATCATATTTAATTTGAAATATGTGAAAAATGTTGTGAAATGATGATCCCAAGCCTGTTAGGAGTGTTATGATGAGAAATTTAAAGTTTTTATATAGTTTTGTGGAATTAGGGTTTATAATACTAAAAGTGGAAGCAAAACCCTAATTGTAAAGGAAACCCTAAAATTGAAGTAGAAATCCTAAGAAACAAGATGAGTTTGGATAAATCTTGATAAAAGGAAATTTGTATGTTTATTTCAGGATTTCTATGCATACTTGCTAATTAGTTGGGTTTTCTCTACTTGATTGATTCTATCTCGAAATCTACAATCATAGGTATGTGGTTATGCTTATGGATAATAGCTTTAGTTTCACGGCGATTCCCAAACATTTTATCGGTTGCCTAAAAATAACTGCTTGGATGACTTTTATTTCATGCAACTATAAAGTGACTATGACTATCACCATAAGTATGCATACATGACTGGCTCAGATCTTGGTCCTCCTTTTTGGCTATGCGAATGCTAAAAAGGGTAACCTAGAGCAAGGTTTAGGCTATCGAGAGTAAGATATTGGGCTACCTACGTGTAGTGCCATGCAACTCTTTAGCACACCATGAGTTAAGGAGTGGGCTACCTATGGGTAGTTCCATGTAACTCAACCCTAGAAATTGATTCACCTGTTAGGTAGGATCATGAGGGGTTAAATGGGGATCTACCATAAGGAAGGTAGCATCAAGGTCCACTGCAGGGACAACACAGAGGTTAGGGTATGTAAGGATTGAGGAGTTATGTTGAAAACATAAAGTTGTTTATTAAATCATATTTGACTGCAATATGTGGTTACAGTTAATTGCACGATTATTGTTTCCCCCACATACCAGCATAATTCATTTATGTTGACCGACGTTTTGTTTCTAGGCATTTTAGGTTCAAGTGAAAAGAACAAACCGTAAAGTGGCATATGTGGAATTAAATGAGAATTAAAGTACAAAGGAGGATTAGTTAGAATAGCCTCCAGATGTGGATAAAAGTAGATATCCATGTTTTTGAAAAAGGTATGCAAAGTTAAAATTTATTTTAGCCTTTCAGTTTAGTTTAGTAGAATTTGATAATTATTATTGATTATTTGTTGAACCTTTGATCTGGAAATTGGGATAACATCTCTGACCTCTTGGTCTCCCTTAATTGGGGGTTGCTGGGAGGTGGGGTTGTTACATTTGGTATCATATCTTAGGTTCCTCATTTACTTTTTAATAATTATTAAATTTTACAAACTTTGTAGAACCTAAGGGAGTTATTAGAGGATTTTTCAAAAGATAGAGGTGTCTAGAAAAGGATCACGTCTGGGGGCTAACAAGATTTTCCTCCGCACCGCTAGTCAGAATATGAGGACTCCCGGATTAGTGTGACTTCCTGGCCAATGTCTCAGGATTTGACTCAAAATAAGATACCTTTAGGAATCTCTCATCTTGTTCATTCCTTCTCAACTCAAATTCTGTTAAGGACCTTAAGGATTAGGGTTTTCTCTCTTTTCCTCACCCTCTTGAGGTATGGGTAAGGTTGATAAGGTTTAAGGAATCCTCCACCAAATTAATGAAAATCATGTAAATAAAATGTCATGGACATAAGCTTAATAGTTTAAGCGTAAACTAAAGAATAGATACATGCTTAGGTTGTATGACATATGTTGTCATGCCCTCAGGGAAACTTGAGGCTAGACCTACTTATCAGGATGATAAGTAAAGAGAGTTAGTCTTGGAGGTAGAGATCTCCATTACAAGTAGAGGCCTGGCACATCCTCTGAGGATGATGTTAACCCTAACCCTAAATGAAGGTTAGATAGAGAGACGACATGATGAGTTAGATGTCATGGTAGACTAGGTGTTTGGATGGACATGCCTTAGATGCCATATGAGCCATGAGAGGTTAGATGACCTAGTACCATTGGCGACCCAACCCTGGGAAGGGTCGTGCATGTTAGAACGAAGGATAGCTCCTTCTTTGATGAGGTTAGAGAAGAACCTATGGAAACCCCATGAGCTTATATGAGCATGGCATAGTAGGCACCCAGAGTACGTCAGTCGTGCTAAAACCCTGGCCAAGGGGGTATGTTGGAAAGATGATGAGATAAGCATAAAGGGCTAGGGATAACCTTGAGAAAACATAATTTGGAACATAGGCTCCATCATGTAAGGGTATTCTTGTAAGCTTGACCCACCTTCATGAAGAGAGGACCTCTAATAGTTAGGTTGTTCGAAGGGTTAGCTCTAGAGAGAGAGAGAGCAGGACCCCAAGCAAGAAGGTTGGAAGCCTAGACTCCGAGATATGAGGAATAGTGGGGAGTTGAGGGTGATGCGACTTAAGTGGGTGATAGTGGTTTCCTCATGCTTGATTTGTGGAGGTTGATGGTATCTTGGTTTCCTTTAGAGGAACCAAACCCTAGAGGGAGGATGAGGCTTATGGTACTTATGTGCCTACGGTATAGGTGTTTACCTTCTGATATGGGAAGAAGAGTTCCTTAAACCCTAAAAAGGTTTAAATAACAAGTTGTGAGGCCTTACATCTAGTTGGTTGTCCTTAAGGGGGACTCCACGGTGTTTTTCAAGTAGAATAATGATAGGAAGGGCATGTCATACCTTGTACATGCTTGGTTTGTGGCTAAAAGGCTGAGCGGGAAGTTGGACATCATTGAAGTGAACCTAGGGTTCCTAGGCCTAAGAGGGGAAGTGGTGTGCCTGATGCTCATGATGAGAATTGAGTTTCTATAGATTCGAGCATGGCACTCCTCATGTTTATAGGATAGGGAAACCCCTTAAGTTTAAGGTATGTTTGATGAACCCCTCACATCTAAGTTGGTGACACAGGCAGGTATGTTTTGGTCCAATATCGAGGAATCAGAATAAGTATGACTTATCAGGGGAACCCAACATGGTTTAGTAAGGGGTCTACCTATTAGCTACGTGCTTTAGTAGCTTAATTAGACTAAGTATGATCATGAGGATGTAAACCCTAAACATAAGGACATTTGTGACCTTTGTTACCAAGATGTAGTTTCCTCCCATCCTGGGAGAGGGACCCTTTCGTAGGGTGTATACCATATTTGTTGGTTTAAGGTAACCTAAAGAGGTCTCATAGGATCTTGAGAAGCTAAGTGAAAAGTACATAGTATGAGAAGGAACCGTATACCCATAGATAACCATCTCTATGTGCATGTGAATGTGTTACCATGGAGGTAACCAGTATGGGGCCTGACCAAGGTAGGCAGGTCGCCATGACCCCTATGAAAGGATGAAAGTAAGCCCATAAATGCAGAGAGAGATGATGAAGGCTTAGGTAAGGTTCTAAGTTGGACATGTACTATGTTAGAATCTTAAGTCTATCCTAGGGTCAGATAGGGATAAGACCGATGGAAGTAGGAGTTTCCTAATTCTCTAGTTGCACCTGACCATAGGGTTGGGAGGTAACAACTATCATTGTCTGAGGGCCATGGGTTAGGAGATTGATCACCTTCATGAACTCATGGGACCCAAAGGACAGATGAGGAGGGAACTCTCTGGATGCATAAGGGAAGAGGGATGACCCTAAAAGTGTTGGCACCCTATAGACCTAGAGGAGATGACCAAGGAATGAGTAGGTTCAAAACCAGTTCTACATGGAAGTAACTTTGATATAGAGATGACCATGATGTAGAGACATATGTTGCATGTTTCAAATTAGATTTGAAGGTGTACTGATAAGGTGGGATGTACCATCTCTACTCTTGGAACAGGAAGAACTATGTATTTGGACTACAACCAAATGCTTATTTCCTCTTATTATGGGAGTGAGAGACAGGACAATACACATGCCATACACCAAGGATAAAAGGTGATGAGAGTTGGAACGTTGCCATGGGGTATGAGGACAGAGATGATAACATACCCTGGTGGAGTGAATGATACATGAATGGAAACAAGGTAGTCATCTTATGAGGATGTTTTGATCATGAGATATGAGTCATACAAGGCTGAATTTGAAAAACCAAGAGAATAAGCTCAAAGTTTTCTTGATGAAGATAGACTTAGAGATGAGATGATATAATAAGTGGAATGCATGGAGGTGTATGTCTTCAATGTTACCTAACACCTAAGGATGTGAAGTGGTAATGGATGCTCTAGATGGGATACAACAGCCTAGTTTAGATGGAGGGTAGAAGAGGTTGTTAGGTTAACCCTCAGTTGGAAAAAGAGATACGTTTGGCTAACACTCAGATGTAACAATATTGGTTGATCAAGTTGATGGTTTTTTGGTTAGCCAGCCTAGGGCATATCATGATAAAAGGATGGTTGTAGAACCTCAGATGCACTTCTTTGGAGAGAAAGGAGATGAAATCCCGACTAGAGTGGTTTAGGGTTTCTGAGGAATCAATCTTGAGAATCATGACATGCAGGAGATCATGATACACCATGGTACTACCAAGATAATAAGTGACAGTAGTACTTTGGATGCCTAAGATAAAGATGCAAGGGGTATGTTTCCATGCAAGCCAGGAGGTGAAGGACGAACACTGGTAACCTAATGTATCGATATAGAGGATAAAAGAGTCCCTGGGAGGGAATGGGAGTTCATCATTATGGATGTTGTGGTGAGTCTCCCCTAGACCAAGGAAGGTCAAGATGCAATATGGGTTATGGTAGATCACCTTACTTAGATGACATGAGAGAGAAAGAGTACTGTCAAGGGACAAATCAGGTTGAACTACATATGAGGGAGATGATTCAACTACACCATGATGCGAGTTCAAAAATTCTTGAGTATGACCTAAAGGTTCACTTCCATAAGGTGGAATTAGGTACATGAAGAACTCGATGTTAGTACCACTTATCACCCCTAACTAATGGTTAATATGATCTAGACTAGAGGGTATGATGATAGCATGTGTGCTCATTCAGGGTGACACATGGACATAGTTCTTGTCTTCTGTAAGATGTGATGATAATCACCATAGTCTGTATCAGGAGGTAAAGAAGCTCTACAAGGGAGGTTGTGTCGGTCACCACTTCATTAAGGTGATGTTGGTGGAGGGACCTCACGAAGGTCAGAAAAAGACCACAATGTGTGTAGATGAAGTTGCTTTGATCGTGCAATGGCTGAAAGGAGCCCAGGGACGACATGAGTCATAGGATGATGCAAACTAGACTGACATACAGTTCACTGTGGGAGAATATGTGATATGAAAATCCGACCCCTCTGAGCTATAGCTGAGATAGATAAGTCCTCGATACCTGGGCCCATTTGAGATGGTTTGGTGGAGAAGGTTAAGTTTTCCCTTACTCCTCAGGATGATGTGATGTGTGATGAGTTCCATGTGTCCAATATAGAGCACTATGTGAGGTACCCGGACCATGTGCGGATCAATGAACCAAGTGAGCCCCAAGGGAGGCTGAAATGACCTGAGTCACCTATGAGGATTATAGATGCCAAGGTGAAAGAACTCAGAGAAAAGAATGTGTGATGATAAAGGTTCTTTGGAAGCACCATGGATAAGGTAAAGCCACATAGGGGCCAATGATGGACATGAAAAAATCTTATCCTGAATTGTTTGTTTGCTTGATGGAATTTTAAGGACAAAATTCTTATAAGAGGGGAAGGATGTTATAACCCCAATTTTGCATGTGTTTTCATAATTGAAATATAGTGATTTTGTGAATTTGGACTTAATTGTAAAGGTTGTATGCTTCGCTTCAAAGAAGGGATTTCTTTGAAAATCTCCCTTACATTAGGAATTTTGTGGTTCCTATTATTATATTAACTCAGTAATGGATATAAAAGAGAAGAAAAGGGGAAAAGTCCAAATAATGGAAAAAGGTAAAAGATAATGTATATTAAGTAAATTATTTATGAGAAATACTTAGAAATATATATAAAGTGGCATTAATGGCCACAAATGAGTAAAATTCGTTTACATATGATTTCTAATGAAAGAAATAGGAAAACAGGAGAGGAAATAAACGATAAAGAGAAAATCCTTGAAAAGAGATATCTTAATAAAGAAATGAGTAAGATAATGAGAAATGAAGAATGTAGGATAATAAGTATCCTTAAAAAGGATTTCGAAATCTTAAGGTTCCTTGGGTTCCAAGGAATCCAAGTTGCAAAGATAATAGGTGAAGAAAGAGAAAAGATCAATTAAATATTGATTTAGTAAGAAGAAAATATGAGATAATAATGAAATACAAGAAACATATGGAAATATGGATAATGGAATCATAATGGATGATATTTCGAATCCACAATGTTTCTAATGGTAAAAGGAATCCAAATAAGTGATATAAAATAATAAGAGAGAGAAAATATGTATAAAATATGCCTTATTAAGATATAACTTTCATATGAAGTATAGTCTCTCATACTTTCGATTTTGAGTCCCAAACTTGGCACACAAATAGTTTAAGTCATTATGGACTTTTCCTCAAAATTTGGGATCTATTGGATAAATGGTTTGGGAGATATGAATTTTGTAAGTATCCTAAAGTGTAAAGGATAACATTAAATGTCACCATTTATGTTCTAATAGGAGGCTTGATAGCCGTTGGTTAAGGATCCAATGGTGTTTTCTCTTCGATTCCTATTAGGAAAGGGAACAGTAAAGGGAGGTTTCCCGATCGATTTCCTCATTGCACAATGCATGTGTGAGTTTGGGATTTGCTCCTTTGGTTTCAAGAAGTCCCGAGGATCCCAACCACACCAGGTTTTGGGACCTGATATGGTGTGTGTCGGTTTTCCCCAAACTAGGAAAAACACCATAAGATCCCTACCTATATATATATATATATATATATATATATATATATATATATATATATATATATGGGTTGCGCCCCTCTACAAAAGCCAGAGCTACCCTCCGAGTTCGGATCAGAGGGAACAATAAGGGTACGAGTTCAATTGCGAGGTCAGGCGAGTCCTTCACCATCGAAGTGGAGCAGCTTCGCGTCGGAGAAGATGTACACCGTCCTGACAGGTCCGACCAAATCCTGCGAAGCTAAGGGTAGAGATGAATCCAGTGGGTCTGGGCGCAGCGGATGGGACTTTCGCAGGCTGCTGGGGAGGCTAGATGGTCAGGGTCAACCATGGAGTTGACCATGGCAGGTGCTGGCTCACGAATAGGGGAGCTATCCGAAGGGAGGGATGAAGGTGAGCACCCGATGTCGTGTACCATAGGCTAGTCTAGCAGAAGGGAGTCGAACTCACAGTAGTGGTTCGACTCTTCGCGCGCCACCAGGGGATGAGGCGGAGGGCCGCACGGCGGGTCCTCTGTTTCACAGAGGAAATAGGGGAATCGAGCCCCATTCCATGCAGCCTACGAAGAAGATCAAGACCCAGAACCGGTAAATGGGTAATCAGAGCAATAGGCGGGTTCGTGAGCCAAGGAAGCTTTTTGCTAGAAAATGGAATAAAAAGCACGTGTGGCATTCAGTGATTGACCCAAAAGGTTAGTTCTTTGGAAAATCGTAATTAAATATTGGTAACTCTAATTAGGCCGACTTATATATGAAAATTGATCAGGAGAATGAGAGGAATCCAATAAAAATGATATGAAAGCTTGATTCCGTTTCTAATTATAAAAGTACATTAAGTTGATGAAAAGTGCATTAAAGTTAGGTTAAAAACCCTAATTGTGATTAAAGGTTGAATCTAGTATGCTTAATGGGTTCATTTAAGTATTAATAACCTGTTTAATGATAATATTAGATTCGAACCTGATCTAGATGAGAAATTGCATGTTTTAGGGTTTTAAACCAAGATTACATGATAATGCATCTAGAAACCCTAATTTAGGGTAAAAGAGGAAGAGATCATATTTAATTTGAAATATGTGAAAATGTTGTTAAATGATTATCCTAAGCCTGTTAGGAGTGTTATGATGAGAAAGTTAAAGTTTTTATATAGTTTTGTGGAATTAGGATTTATAATACTAAAAGTGGAGGCAAAACCCTAATTGCAAAGGAAACCCTAAAATTGGAGTAGAAATCCTAAGAAACAATATGAGTTTGGATAAATCTTGATAAAAGGAAATTTGTATGTTTATTTTAGGATTTATGTGCATACTTGCTAATTAGTTGGGTTTTCTCTACTTGATTGATTCTATCTCAAAATCTGCAATCACATGTATGTGGTTATGCTTATGGATAATCGCTTTAGTTTCACGACGATTCCCGAACATTTTATCAGTTGCCTAAAAATAACTGCTTGGTTGACTTTTATTTTATGCAACTATAAAGTGACTATGACTATCACCATAAGTATGCATACATGACTGGCTCAGATCTTGGTCCTCCTCTGTGGCTATGCAAATGCTAAAAATGGTAACCTAGAGCAAGGTCTAGGCTATCAAGAGTTAGGGATTGGGCTACCTACGTGTAGTGCCATGCAACTCTTTAGCACGCCATGAGTTAAGGAGTGGGCTACCTATGGGTAGTGCCATGTGACTCAACCCTAGAAACTGATTCACATATTAGGTAGGATCATGAGGGGTTAAATTGGGATCTACCATAAGGAAGGTAGCATCTAGGTCCACTGCATGGACATCACAGAGGTTAGGGTATGTAAGGATTGAGCAATTATGTTGAAAACGTAAAGTTGTTTGTTAAATCATATTTGACTGCAATATGTGGTTACATTTAATCGCACGATTATTATTTCCCCCACATACCAGTATAATTCATTTATGCTGACCGACGTTTTGTTTGTCGGGATTTTAGGTTCAAGTAAAAAGAACAAACTGTAAAGTGGCATATGTGGAATTAAATGAGAATTAAAGTACAAAGGAGGATTAGTTAGAATAGCCTCCAGATGTGGATAAAAGTAGATATCCAAGTTTTTGAAAAAGGTATGCAAAGTTAAAATTTATTTCAGCCTTTCAGTTTAGTTTAGTAGAATTTGATAATTATTATTTATTATTTGTTGAAACTTTGATCCAGAAATTGGGATAACGGCTCTGACATCTTGGTCTCCCTGGAGGTTACTGGGAGGCAGTGTCGTTACATTATATGAGTTACACAAATGAATATACAGACACTCATGATGGTATGCAACTTTTGTTCAATACAGCTAAAACAAGACCACGAGGGTTATGCACCACTAAAACACTCACTGCTACCATATTTTGGACCATATAGACTTAAAGAAATAATAGGAAATTCAATAACAAAATTGGTGATACATGGAGGCTCATATTAGACGTCCATGATATATATCATATATTTCCACTTGAATAGGGATTAAAAGTGTTCATGAAGAATACCAATCATAAACTCATGGATTTCATTGAGATACAAACATGACATAAAAGACATAAACTTTGGAGCAGATCCTGGATGGAGGCAGTGTCGAATGACAACATCATCTACTTTCATTATCTATCATTAGAGGTATATTGTCGACGCGCCTCCTCACCCCATATATACTATTTAGCTTTGATTTAATCCTTTTTCGAACTCCATACATATTACACCAGACATTAAGCCAATGTTTTATGAGGTTTAATCCAATCACGTTACTACCTTCGGTATGTGTTTTGTATGCGGATTTTGTATTATGCTATGAAATTATTAAAAAAAAAATACTCGTGAACGATATGGTGTGGAGTGTTGCGGCCAATACCTGAAAAGCTAACCGACGTGCCTTCCCACCAACATGTCGCATGCGTCTGGTTTTAGGTTAAACAATAGAAAGGGGTTTAGGAATCTCGCTGGCATGAAGATTGTAAGAAGAGAGATTAAGTTGATTCAGTGATTCCGTGTCAGCCATTAGGCAACTTACATGGCAGAATACTATGGAAAGTCTTCCTATGATGAATTTGTTCTTTGATCTTTCTCATGATATTCAATTGCTTAAGCAATGAACTCAGTGTTCGTGCTTGATTTTAAGGAATAGCACACAAAGTGCTAAACTGGGCTCAGGATATTCTATTCATTGAGGCTATATATGAATAAGATAAGCTATCCACATCCTCACTCTCCCTATCAGTCGATTTGTCCCTCTTTCTGTAGGTCGATTCATTCGAGTGGTAAATATGATTATCTGAAGCTAAGAAATTTATCTAAGATTGCAAGACCACAAGGGATTATCTGAAGCTAAGAAATTTATCTAAGATTGCAAGACCACAAGGGATATATCATATGGGGAGAAACTCAAACAGTACCTTCTTTATATTCCTTTTATATCTTCATTCCTATATTATAAATAAACACAAATTTCAATGTCAATATAATCATCTCTCCTTTGGCTCATTTTTCTTTCTTTCCCCGGTCTTTTTTTTCAAGCATATCAAATTTTGCGTTGCTCTCGCTTTCGATTCTGGTCTTCAGTAAACCGCACAGCTTTCCAGAAGTCTAGAATTCTAACTTGACCGCTTGGTCAAGTCTCCGTGAACTCCAGGGGCTTGTGTTTAGTATCCCAACATCTGTAAATACATCGGGGTTTCAGGCCTCAATCGGCTCCAACTCCATAAAATACTGAGCACTGACAACGACCTATTTTATGGCCAAATCCAGCTCCTATTGTTCACATTAAACATCCTTGGCAGTTTCCAAAATACTATTTGGAAATTTATCAATTTCACGTCTTTGTTGACTGCTATATATGCTCCCTTTTGTCCTTGCTTTCACGCTACTTGATGTTGTTATACTTCTATAAATTGTTCTATCTTTCTCTCGTTAGTTCATCGAAGACCAGTTGTAACTTCTCTGGTTCAGCACTTCGCTCGTGCAAACAGCTTTGAAGTGCAAGCTCCATTTATAATCGTCTCCTCTTCTTTCTATAAAAAATTCCCCGCCCAACACTTTCAAATGGCAGCTCAAACCGTCCAAGCTCACCGTGCAAATGCTCAGATCAACAACGGAGATGCCGTTTGCAAAAAGATGGTGGCTGAGTTCTTAAAAGAGCAGTCCCTTCCTTTGGGTCTTCTCCCACTTGACCAAGTAGAGGAATTCGGATACAACAAAGATACTGGGTTCTTTTGGATTGTTCAGAAGAAGAAAAAGGAACACACTTTCAAGAAGATCAAGGAGACTGTTTCTTACGGCACAGGTTATTGAACTCTTCATTTGGGTCACAGGTTTCGTTGAGGCTCGAAAGCTGAAGAGCTTAACAGGCGTTAAGGTGAAAGAACTCTTCATTTGGCTCAGTGTTATTGAACTCTACATCGCCGATCCCTCATCTAAGAAGATCACCTTTAAGACCGGAAGTGGGTTAGCGGACAGCTTTCCCATTTCAGCTTTTCATGTGGATAGCTGAATTTGAATGGAAGATTCATAATACGGACATTGTCGGAATAGGATCACATAGTTTTTTTTTTTTGAAGTTAATAGGATCACATAGCTAATCTTACAATAACTCACGGAATTTTTAATTAAATGTTTTTATTTACTCTTTATACGGTGTTTGAGGTAAAAACAAAGTTGTTCATCTTAGTATATGGCTTTTACACTCCCTACGTGCTGTATTCAATTGTCATTTTCATGTAATTCAGCTTTTTTTTTGGGGGGGGGGGGGGGGGGGGGGGGTATGCAGAGATTATTTATTCACCCCGCTCTCTGCTGTAGGAAAGGAGAAAAGAAATGTCAACAGAAGTGTTCAAAGAAAGCCAACCAGGCTTATTTACAGAAAAACTGAAATCTTGTAAAGTGCGGCGGGCTTGCTTAGCAATAGTGTCAGCGACATTGTTGGCTTTCCTCAGAATGTGCCTTATCTGGACAGCATCACAATTGCCCAGAAGGAGTTGGATCTTATTCCTGTAGGGTTGGTACTTGTTCATAGGACCGGCAGTAGAGTTTGCAAGGGCCACAGCTTGGGCAGAGTCTGACAATATGATAAAGTTACGCCAGTTTTTCTCTAGGCAGACCTGAATACCATGAATAATTGCCTGAAGCTCAGCCTCGAGAGCACAAGAGCTTTGAAGGTGGGAGCCACTCCCATAACAACAGATCCCGGAATCATCGACAATGTGAACCCCAATGCCATTACTTTCAGCCTGTGAAGCAAAGGAGGCGTCCACCAGGACATAATGCATGAAGCGCGGCGCTTGCTCGCCCAACACAACAGCCACTCTAGTCGGCTTTGTGGGTTTGTGATGCACCTGACAATGCAAATGGATTGAAGAGGCACGAGCAAAGATGAAGTCGACCATGCTAGACGTTGACTTCAGGAGGCGTGTATGCACATGTTCATTCCGGGATTGCCAAATATGCCAGCAAGCAACCTGCACAAGCGGAGCTGCATTACTGGACTCTGTCGCACCCTTACAAACAGCTGAAATCCATGCATCTTCTCCCAGTGAGAAGAAGTGAGGGTCCCTGTCCATTGCTATCCAGACTGGTTTGCTAAAGGGACAGTCACAAAGACAGTGAAGAATGGATTCTTCTGCATTATTACAGCGCTGGCAGACATTGCTAACATCAATGTGACGTCGTTGTTTCTCCATGTTAGTGAGCAGAGCTCTATGCTGAAGAAGGCACAAGAAGACTTTCAAACGTGCCGGAAGAGAGGAATCCCAAATATCTTTCCACCTTCCAGGGACAACGCAATCCTTGTGTTCACGTAGCCATCTATAGGCTGATCTGGATGTAAACGTACCAGACCGTTCCTTATCCCAACCATGAGTGTCACGCCCATTGTTGACATTAGGGACAAGTATGGATTTAATGTAGTTCCAGGTAGAACTGGGCAAATAATGGCGAATAAAGTCCCAATCCCATTCACCGTCATGCAAGCACATAGTATTAACTGTTAGGCCTTCTAGATCAATGGGGATTTGAAAGTCAGGCTGAAAGTCATGGATTGATTTACCCATGATCCAACGATCCTTCCATACATCCATGTCATTGCCATCGTTAATTATTTTATAATTGTTGTTTTGCAGCAAAGGAATATTTTTCCTGATAAAACTCCATGCTAACAACCCATGTTGTTTAGTGATGTTTCCACGACGGGCATACTTCTCCTTCATGATTCTCACTCAAAGCTTATCGGGCTCATTGAGAAAGGACCAAACATTCTTGAGCATAAGTGCTTGGTTTTGGTCACGCGCATCCTTGATGCCTAGGCCACCCAGATCTTTGTTAGATGTGATCTTTTTCCAAGAGACCAGAGACATCTTGTTTTTCTCCCAAGTACCAGACCATATGAATTTCCTGACATGGCTATTAAGCTCATCGCAGAGAGAGGGAGAAAGCTGCACAGTCTGCATCGTGTGCGTCGGTATAGCTTGAAGCGTGGAACGAGCCAGGGTGATGCGCCTAGCCAGAGATAGGTGTTTCAAAGACCAGCTGTTCATACGGTTGCGAAGGGAGGCTGTAAGGTCTGCGTGAGTGGACTTGTTAACCCGGTGATGCAGCGTCGGCACCCCAAGGTATTTTCCCAAGTCCCTCGTCCAGGGAATATTAAGTTTCCTGCTAATAGCCCGGATGACAGGCCTAGGCGTGTTGATGATGAAGAAGCACTTCGATTTTTCCGGTGAGATGACCTGGCCAGAGACATTAGAAAACTTTTTGAGAGTATCCATAATCTTGCTCGCCTGGGTGACGGACGCCTCACCCAGAATAAGGATATCATCAGCGAATAGAATGTGCAAAATTGGTGTGCCTCCTCTTGTAAGGATCATAGGTTTCCACGACTGATTCCCCACAACTATATTAATCTCTTGGCTCAGGCGCTCCATACAAAGAACAAACAGGTAGGGGCTGATCGGGTCACCCTGTCGAACCCCTTGTGATGCTTTAAATGAAGGCAAGGGTTGTCCTTCCCAAAGAACCGAGGTAGAGCCCTTTGTAATGATTTGCATGATAATGTTGCAGATATTACTTGGGATGCTGGTCCGACTCAGTGTATCGTTGATGAACTCCCAATTCATGCGATCGAAAGCCTTGGATAGATCAAGCTTGATGCACATCCAGTTCTTCTTAGACGAACGCATTCTCATGGAGTGAATAATTTCTTGGAGAAGCAGAATATTGTCGCTCATCGAACGCCCTGGAATGAAAGCCGATTGAGAAGGAGAAATCCACTCCTGAAGGAAGGGCTTTATTCGTTCAACCAAGACTTTGGAAAGGAGCTTGAACCATCCATTGTTCAGGGATATGGGCCTAAGGTCATTGCAACTTTGAGGTGATTTAACTTTGGGAATCAACACCATGTGAGAATCCACCAGCTTCTCATCGATGATCTGAGTGCTGAAGATATTCCTGAAGGTGAGCATGATAGATTCACCTACAACAGTCCAGTTAGTTTGTAAAAACTCATTATAAACACCATCAGGCCCGGGCGCTTTCGATGGGGACATAAGAAAGAGTGTGTGTTTAACTTCCTCAGTTGTAGGCATAGCAGACAAGGCATTGCAGCATGCCTGAGACAAAGGAGAAAAATGTCCTGCAAACTCGGCCATATTCTGTGGATCAGGCCTGAAAGAAGATGTGAGTAGGTTAGAGAAAAACTCCAGGATTAGGGATTGAATGTCCTGTGGTGTGGAGACCCAAACGCCCATGGTATCCTTGAGCTTGGTGATTTTGTTATAGTGCCTCCGAGCTTTGACATAAGATTGGAAGAATTTGGTGTTATTATCCCCCAAGGTGAGCCAGTCAATATGTGCCTTCTGCTGCCACTCAGCTTCTTCCGCAAGAAGCAATTGTGTATATCGCTCCTACAGAGGAATATACCCATCAGAAGAAACAGTACCATTGGAGCGTTGGGATGTTACCTGGATATTGTTAATGCGTTTGAGCAGTAGATGTTTTTCTTTGTGGTGTGAAATCGAACGCTGGCGATCCCATTTCTGGACAATAGGTTTAAAACCTTGCAGAGCCTTAGTGAAAGGGACATCCTTACTCCAGGATGTAAGAATGTCTGAATGGAAGGTTGGGTCGAGCCTCCAACTTCCTTTCGTTCTGAAAGCATGAGACACTCGAGAAGGAGCAGCCCCACAAGTGAGGAGAAGAGGGTTATGATCTGAGTTAACTCGGGGAAGGACAGTGATGGTGGCGTTCACATGCACTTGCAACCACTCGTCATTGATGAGAGCTCGGTCCAAGCGTTCCTTCATGCAGCCCCTATGGAAGGTGAAGAACTGACCCTGGCTTTTTGCGTCAAAGAGGCCGGTATGCAGGAGGCACTCGTTAAAATTCTTAGAAGCATATTTGTCAAAATGTGATCCTCCCATCTTCTCGGAGACATCGAGCATTGTGTTCAAATCTCCCATGACGATCCATGCAGAGCTGATCGACGCTGCAAGCTCCTCCAAGTGCTTCCAAAGGAACCTGCGCTTAATAGGGTTTGGACTAGCATAAACCACAGTTAAGTACCAATGGTTATTCACTTTGCAATGGATAAATTGTTGGTGACTATACAGGATATCAATGTCGACACGGGCATTGTCCCATAGAAGCCAAATCCCGTCGGAGAAGCCGACAGCCTCAACACGGTGAGACGAGGAGAAACCCACTTTTTTGATAATATCAGTTGCGGTTTGGCCACTACAATGTGGTTCCAAGACGACAAGGGCTTGAAGCTTGTGAGAACGTTTAAGGTCTCTAAGTGTACTGGATTTACCCTTCTTACATGCCCCCTGTATATTCCAGCAGCAAAAATTCATTGGGGAATGGTGGAGGAAGGAGGGATTAAGCAATGGCGGTACACAGGCCCACAGCCTGTGCATCGGAGTAGGTATCTTCTTCTTCACCCATAGTTGTGTCTGCCTGAGGTGGAGGATCGTCAGCCTCCTGAAAATCAAGGCTGCGAGACACATCATCCTTCTCTGTTGGGGGCTCAACGCTCGGTGGAGTATCCAGGGTACGCCCCTTCTTCCTTACCCGGTCTGAGCTATGGACAGTCTGATAGACTATCTTCCGATTGCGGAGCATCACAAACCCATTACCGCCCTGTCCCTGACGGAGCAAGGTGTGTTTGGGTTGCGTATTGGCGCTAACCTTAGCGGCCTGAAAGTGGAAAGGGGGTCCTTTCTCCCCGGATGAAGGGCGCCCTTGACTAATTTCATTTTCAACAAGGGTGATCGCAGTGTCATTCTTCTCTGTGTCCTTCTTGTGCTTGACCTTGTCGGCTGCGGGCGGTTTGGACACCGTCGTTGTCGTGGCTTTTTTCATTGCTTGCTTCTTTTGTTTCTTGTTCATAGCTATTTCCCATTCCCCATCTGAGTCCTCGTTGTCTGTAACTGGGATCGGGGTGTCAACACCCTGCTTCGTGTTCCCCGGGTCCTTTGCCACAAGCTGGGACGGTTTGGTTGGCGCCTTACGCCATTCTGGTTTTTGGGCGTGAATAGCCATAGTATACGTCACGCCCGGAAGTGGGACAGGGTTCGACGTAGAAGCGCCGGCCACATCATTCACTGGTGGGAGAAATTTGCACTTTGCATCCGTGTGTCCCACGCGCCCGCATCTCATGCAGACAGAAGGCAGGTTCTCATATTGAAGCTTGAAATGTTCATTGTTCATGAAGACCGCGGGGAGCAACGGCTGCGAGGTGTCGACCTCGACCGCAATCCTGGCGAACTTCCCTCGGTTTCCTTGCGTAGTAGTGGAGTCAATCTTGATGGTTTTTCCGATCACGTTGCCCACGCTCCACAGCAACTGGTTCTGGTACAAGAAGACAGGCAGGTCAGTAACCCGGACCCAAACGCTCATCTTCCTAGGGATAGGGTCGGAAGGACGGAACGTCGGGGACCAAGATTGCACGGAGAGATAGTTTCCGAAGATGGTCCACGGACCCCCAATCATGGCAGTCACATAGTCGTCCTCATTGGCGAGCTGGATAATGTAGTAGCCATGTTCTAGGTCAATGACCCTAAAGGGTTCCTTCGGCCTCCAGAGGGACTGGATCCTGTTAACCAGAACCTGGAAGCCGACTTTAACCCCTATGGCCTTCACGATAACAGCAAACTGCCATGGTTCCAAGAGCGATGGAATGACCTCTGGATGAATAGTAATAGAGGGTAGAACGCCAGAGGCGTCTATGGAGATATCAGAATCTTTGATCACGTCCGGCGAGATTGGGTTCAATAGTATGAGTGTGCCCCCGGCACCACCCGTGATTGCGTCCTTGTATGAGGCTTTCACGGCGCCGCCATTTTGGGAAGGGTTTTCTTGATTGCTTTCAGGCTACGTAGTTTCCATATCGGTGGTGTTGTCTGCATGGGAGGCCAGAGCATCCTATTTTGCAGACGTTGGAGTGAAGTCCGGTGGACGATCCGCTTGCATGAAACCATGGCCACCACGGCCTCTGCCCTGGTCGCCGCCACTCCCGCGGCCGTCGCTGCTCCCACGGCCTAACCCTAGCATCTCGAGCCCAACCTCCTACTTTTTTCAAACTATAACTTTGAACTTATGTAATTCAGCTTTTTTCTTCAAGCAACATATGTAAGTTAGATCAAATTACCATGACGGTGAAATAACTTACCTTGTAAGAACTAAACATGATAGTTGAATTACATTGTAAAGTTACCCTCATGAATTTTAAAATACACCTTTAGACGAATATGACCAAGGATTAAGTGCTAATGGATTAGTCAAGAATTTCAAGAGGATGTACATCATATAAATAAGTTTTTGGCTCCTTAAAAAAGCCCCAAACTACCTCCCAAATGCAAAATGTATCAAGATGCAACCTCATCTTTGGTACGAAATCTTCTTTGAAAATCAATTTACTGGATGTGTTTATTGACATCAGATGCTTATGTGAAGCATGGTTCAGTAACAATCATCTATATTCAGAATTAAAATGCGAGAAATCATTAAAATATTTGAGTGCTTCAAAATATTGAACAGTTTATTTAATAACAATCATCTACGTTCAAAATAAAAATGTTTACAATTCATCAATGCCTCTAGTCTACAATTTCAAGATATTTGAGTGCTTTGATAATATTGAAGGGTTTGTTTCCTTAGTTAAATCTCTAATCTTTATTATAAGCTGAAAGAATTGGATGAAATAAATAGTCACACACCTGTCTTAACAATATGGATCACATTAAAATAGTTATAAGCATGTCATCCATATAGTTTAAATGAGTGGATAAAGAAACTACACCAATCTTGATGTTGTCCAAAATTTATCCAATATATTTATTTTATATTGGGAAACTATGACTATCTTGATTTCATATAGAGAAGAACATGGTCATTCACGAATTCTTATTAAAAAAAAATCATTGCAATATCTGTCTGTAGATATAAGAAATTCATTGATTATGAGGCTAGCCTAAAATGTAATGTCTCAAAATTTTTACTTAAGCACATCCATTAGCCTCTTATATAATCTCGCATTAGCCTCTTATATTTTCAATTTGTATAAGATAATCGGAAGATGACTACTTACGTCAATCATAGAAATTGCATTAAGCTCTGAAACCTAATACATTATGGTAGGGTGGACAAGAAAACAAGGAAAGGAAACAAGAATAAAACCAAAATTACCCTAGACTATCTATGCTATCCTATTAAGCAAACTAAGAGAATAATTGTGATAAGTTAGACTAATCACTATTAAAAAAAAAGTAAGCAACTAGACTAATCTAGCAATTACACTAAATAAGTAAGCTAGAGATACACTAAGAAAGTAACTAAGTAACCTTATAACAAATAACTAAGAAAGAACTACTTACTCTAGCAAAGACTAAACAAGATAAGCAAACATAGACAATAAACTAGCAAAAAGGTAAACTAGGGTTTAAGAAAGTATACAGGGACAGTGGGCTTTTGAGGGGATATGTAGAAATCATCACCATGCAAAGGGTTCCAACTATTAGCTATCAAACCAAAAAACACGGGTCAATGTAGAGCATGCATCTTAATCTATTAGTTTTCCATTGATGGTAAGGTTTGTATAGGAGAGCTAGTCCTTATCACTAACCATCCATCCTTGCAAGCCTCGATTAACTAAGGAAGATGTGGGCATAGGTCTTAATTGTCCAAGTCTAGGTTTCTGGATGTGGTTTCCTAATGCACTTTGGAGCAAGGAATAGAGTGAAGAGTAGAGAGGCTATTCCACCTCACTCTAGTTCCATCTAACCACTAAGCAAGCCATAGCCAAGTATATATGGAAGGGCACATCCTGTTACTTAAATAATATATATCATACCTAAAACCCCTAATCCCTTGATCTAGAAACCTAAAGAAGCAACCCTAGCTAGATGTCCTACCCCACTTCTCATGAATTGACCACTATCTTTCCCACTCTCTTTGCTACAATGCAAACCTTGTGTACTTGTCATATAGTTTTACATGTTTAAGAACATGTCTAGTAAGGATTATATACATCTTTATCCCAAGTATACCTCGATGTGCATCACCCTCCCCTTCTTTTGCTCAAGTTTCTCTTAGATCATGTATTTATTATTGTGAAAAGCCTTAGGTGGAGCAAGATTGGATCTTTGGAGAGATAACAACTTTCTTGAGGTGGGATCATACATCTTGAATCTTAAAGAGTAGAGCTTGAGATTTTCCCAAGGTCCTCTTCAAGGGGACTCATTTACACTATTTTTAAGGTGAGTGATTTAGCATATGATATATTTACATGTAAATCGTTATCATGTGATAATCTCTCTTAAATGCCCAAAAGGTGGAATCTTGTGTTATATTAAAATAGTATAAAGAGAATACAAACATGCATGCTCCACTAGACTTCACAAATACCTTCTTGATGCTAGTAAAATGAAGGTTTCCATGTGTATACATAGATACATTCAATGATGAGAAAAAAGAATTAAAGTAGTGCTATTATAGTTGATAATACCCTATGATATGAAATGGAAACTACCATTCAGTTGAAACTTTCATTAAAATGTCTAAAGAATTTTAACCAGTTATGATGCTAAAATGTTGTGAAAGTAGAAATACTATGTAGGAATGATGTTCCCATACTTACATCTTATAGTGTTGTATTGTTATTACTTACAACAAGAGGAGTAGACTCTTGATTACTTGGTATGATACCCTTGACGGGACTGGGCTTTTGTGTGATCTTGATGTTTTTAGGGCTTCTTGTTCCTCAGTCTTAACTAAATTACTTGATGTGGATGAGAGACGACACACGACATCCTTATTTATAAGTTAGAGTCTTGAAATAATACATTTTATATATTTTAAAGTTTCAATGTGTTGAATAATATTGTAATCCTTCTTAGTTAATTGCATATAACTTGACTAATGCAGTCATAAAGGAGTAATGGATCTAATTAATCGAGTCCTTATTTTGTACACTCATTTCCCTAGTTGTTGGGAGATATAGTGAGATAGGTTAATACTAATGCACACTTTGAATTGAAAAAGATGTCTGAAGCCATATATTTGTTAATATAGGACTATTTAGATTGGCATACCCTAACATCATTAAAAAAATTTAGGGACACGATTATGATCTATGGTATAACAATAAGAAATACTTGTTATATGATACAGAATGCATCTGGTCATTTCTCAGTTTGTGTTATGATCTATGTACCCATGACAGACCTATGATATGTGGATCCACCTTGAGCAATTTCCACGGTAGACTAGGCCTATGAGATCTCTACCTTTTGTTACCTCACTTATACCTGAGGTTAACCAAATTTCATTGGATCTTATACAAATTTCTTGTATGTCTTTGCAACATCTAGCTTGTGGTTTGAGTGGTATGACTCAAACTTCACGGGGCATAAAAATGTGTAACTCATCCTTATAACATATTTGTTTAGGTTTACTTGTAAAGAAACATGTATGTGCTTGTGATATGTGATTTTCTTCTTAAAATGTATGTCTTTTGTGTTAATTTGAGAGTTATACATTGTCCATATTTTGATAATGACTTAACCATTCCATTCATATGTACCTAATATGTTTGTTTGATATAAATTTCATGTATTAGGTACATGAAAATGATCAAATCCATCATGCCCTACCTTGTTGAAGTTTAAGTAAAAAGCAATCCAAATGTGCAATTTGGGAAAACACTCCAAAATACCTTAGAACGTTTTTGTAGTCATTTGTATTGATGATATGACTTGAAACTAAGATGAGAAAAAACCAGGGACATTTAATTCCATTGTTTGATCACTTAAAAATCATTTTGGAAAATTCATCAGAGCAACTTCATTAGTTGAGGTTGAAACTCGATCGATCCTTGATAGATTTTGGAAATGATTTAGATCGGTCAAGTTGTACACTAACAGAACTCGACTGACCAACTTTCTATACAAAGTTGATTTTGGTGAATCGGTTGAGTTACCCCAGGACATACTCGACCGATCATTTGAAAATTGTCTTTTTCGCATAGTTGATCAGTCAAGTTACCTTTATTGAAACTTGATCGAATACACTATATGGAAACCATAGACAAAGTGATTCCAACCGCTAGAGAGTTTTTGGAATCAAAATTTTGTCTGTTGCAAGTTGTAAAATGGCTAGCTTTCATTCTTAAGTGATCTCACACTCAAAGGAACACCCCAATCTATACGTAGGACCTCTTAGAATTTATTCCAAAGTTTCTCATTCATGCCACCCCTTGGTCCTTGCTATAGTTTGAGTGTGTAACCCCTTTGACCCCCTTTCTCTCTCTCATTTACAAAGCATTTCATGATTATGAGTGAGTTAGTCATATTGTAAGATAGATACCTCATTGTTACTTTATAAATCACTCCATCTCTCTACTTCCCAATCCCCTTTCTTCAAGAGAAAAGGCTGAAGTTATCTTCTCTGAGTGAAGGAGGAGTTGTTCTTCTTCTTCAAGGTTGAAGAAGGTGTGAAGATCTTCTCTAAGTGAAGGAGAAGGACAAGGAGGAAGATTCCAGGAGCTAAGTGGGTAAATCCTCAAGGCTGAAGACTTGTTGCGAGGAGATGTCCTAGGAGAAGGAATCAAGATACTTGCAAGAGTGGGTAAGACCTGTTGTGAGGTAGAAGACTAGCTCTTATATAGATAAGCCCTTGGGCATATGAAGATCATCTTATATCTTTATAATGGAATATAAGTATACATGGGTTGCAAAATCCTAGAGGTTGACCTCTCTAGGTAGTGGACTGACGATCTCCTAATTTGGAGATTGGAACCACTCTAAACACCTTATCCAAGTAATTGTTTTAATCTCTCTCATCCTTGCTATGCTTGTTTAGATAAGACCTCAAATTACTTTTAGCATTTGGTTTTAATTGATATAATTTTTTTTTGTTAAGCCAGGGGTCGCTTTTATTCATCCCACACCCCTCTTGTGGGCTAAATCACAGCAAAAATTACATCTCCCGCACTTATAACTCGGGTAATATCCCATTATCCCACAATCAAACGACCCTAAAAAAAAACTATAGCAGACAAAAAACAAAGGACACGCTCTAATATCTCTTATCCTCACCTCCAACAGCTGTCTTCTTTAGGACCACGTAGGGAGTACTTCTTTTCTCCATCAGAGCCATGCCCCTAATTCTCATCGGCATATTAGAAACATCCAAAGAGACTAATAATTCATGCGTTCTCCTCCCCCACCTACCTAATTCACTAGGTATCGAGTTGATAACCTTGTGAACTAGCGAACCAGAAATCATGGAAGATGCAATCTCTTCTCTGAGCTCCCTAATAAAAGATGTTGTCCGCCATGGCTCTCTACCTCCATGCCACAGTACCTCATATGTAAAGGAGTCGTCAACCTCAATGCTCGAGATGTTCAAAGTGTGGTCACCAGCTAACTTCAAACCAATGGCGCATGCTTGCATATACGCAAGGAAGTAGTCAGAGCTCTTGATCCAAGCTCGGAACACAAGACAGATATTTGCATTGTGATTACAGATGACACCAGCTGCCCATCTTTTATATGTACCGTTTGCATCTTTGTCCCTCCCAATCATGATGTTCATTTTAAGGTTATGTAGATCTGGCTTCTCCCATTGCAGCAAAACAATTTCCTTCATAGCTGTCCTTGGTTCTTTCACGCTCAACAATTCCATCCTGTCATATATTTCATTCTCCATAGGAATAGGAAACACATACCTCTTCATGTGATGGTTTAGGATTCTCAAGATATAATCCCATTCATGGCTGAGCGATATCATCTTACCATCATATTAACTCCACATCTAATGCGCCATATGCTATGTGGTATTAAGATAGCTAGATTACCCTCCAACCATTCAGCTATGCTCTTCTTTTTTGCCAACGCACACCTGTCAAGAAGACATCTCATGTCGAAAGGCGCCTCCATATCAATCAGCTCATCGAATTTCCTCCAAAAGAACTGGGCGGTCTGCCCCTGGAAAAGCAAGTGACCCGTATCTTCCTCCTGGGATTCAAAACAACAACAACATCTAGATGCAAGAGCGATACCACATCTGAGCCTTATGTTATCGTCTGTGGGAATTGCTCCTCTAGCCGCTTTCCATATGAACGCTGCCTCTTTCGAATACCCAGCTTTCCATATCCTCCCAAGGCCGTCTGGACCTTCCTTTTCATTATGCATCATCATCTGCTTGGCTGAACTCATAGAAAATCTGCCACTCTTCTCAGGACTCCACACTAGCTTGTTTTCCACGTTAGATATCCATATATCTGCATCCCGTATCATCTGTATTCCTTCCTCATCCAATATCAGGCTAAGAGAATCCCAATCCCATCCATATCCTTCTATCCAAAAATCTTTCACCAAGAACGGGTGTCTTCTGTCACTGGGTATAATCACATGATCAGCCAGGCGTTTCTCGCACCACCATGAATCCCAGAAGGATATCTCTCCATTACCAACCACCCATCTACACAAAGGAAACATTCGATGAAACATGTCCCACAATCTCTTCCAGAAAGGTGAAGGTAGTAATCCTCTCCTCAAGGTACCAGGATATAGATTATCTCGTCCTCCTGCCACGTTTGTGTATTTACTTCTACAGAAAGATGCCCATATGGAGTCCTTTGTTAGAACCTCCCACCATGCTTTTGTAACAAAGGCCTCAATGATCGACTGTAGAGTGGGAATTCCCAACCCGCCCAAAGAAAATGGTCTAGCCACCCTGTGCCATCCAATCCACACCTTCCTGTGATGATCCTCCCTATCACTCCACAGGAATCTGGATAGTTTATCTTCAATCCGCGCTACTATCCCAGCAGGAATACCCACCGCCGCCGCCGTGTATACTGGTATGGATGCTAGAACATGTGCAATCAACATCCTCCTCCCCGCAAAAGATAAGAGTCTAGACTTCCACGTAGCAATCTTTTCATTTATCTTGCTCATTAGGAACTCAAAGTCGGATAGTCTCATCGAACCTTTCTTGATCGGTATGCCCAGATATTTCAAAGATTTCGTAGCAGCACTCACTCCCAGGGACACAGCTACCTCATGAGCTAACAACAGGTCCTTGCCTCCTACAATGCATGTAGATTTAGCTTTATTTATTCTCTGCCCAGTTTCTCTTTCGTATGCATCACAAGTATTACTAACCACATCCAAAGATTCTTGGTCTGCTGTGAAAAAGACCACAATATCATCTGCATAGAGAAGAATGACCGGAGGCACTGCCTCCCCACGCACCTGGAATTTTGAGATGGCCCCTTCTTCATATAACCTTAGGAATCTTCTACATAGCATTTCCTCAAACAGTATGAAAAGGAATGGAGAAATCGCACTTCCTTGCTTTAATCCTCTGCTCATCTGAAAGAATCCGGCCGTTTCCTCGCCTATAGTCACCGTTGCCCACATATTTGCAAAAAATCTAAGACATAACTTGATAACATCCTCTGTAAAGTTGAACTTCTCCAAGACTTTCCCCAGCGTGGACCAAGTTACTCTATCGTACGCCCTCGACATATCATATTTTAATATCACATTAGGAACGTCTCTGCCTCTATTGATATCATGCATAAGCTCCTTAGCTAACCGGATGTGATGAGATATATATGTGCCTTTCACAAAGGCTCCTTGGTTCTTGGAAATCAGGCGTGGCATAATAGGAGCGAATCTCTCACTGAGTATCCTAGCAAGAATATGAAGAGCAACATTCTCAATGGATATTGGTCTGAAATCCTCTGGTCGTCTTCTAGACTCATCATTCTTTGGAATAAGTAGAATTCTGCAGCAAAAGAGACCCCTGAAGCAACCCTGTCCGCTGAAGAAGCTTCTCGCCAAGTCCATGAAGTCAAATCTAATGATATACCATGCCGCTGTAAAGAAAGGGAGGGTGAATCCATCCGGTCCCGGGGCTGCTGTTGCATCCATCTTTAACATCACCTCTTTGATTTCCTCTTCCTGTGAAGTCGCTATGATAGTGAAATTTTCATCAAGTGAGACCATCTCCGGGATCGAATTTATGAAACCATCCAGCTCATTTGCATATGTATCTGTTGCCTCATTGTAAAAGAGCCTGTAATGATCAGCTGCCATCTCCGCTATTTTCTTAGGATCCGTAACCTGAGTGCCGTCTTGCAATATCACCCGACTGATCCTTCTTCTTTTCCTTCTCGCCTTAACAGTTGCATGATAAAACTTGGTGTTTCTTTCCCCATCTTGAAGCCAGTTTATCCGAGATTTCTCCTTCCATGTCTTCTCCTCCTGGTCCAGAAGGTATTGTTACTCACTTTCCGCCTCTCTCAAGTTAAACTCATTAACAGCAGTCGGATTTTCATCAAAAGCCAATTGTGTTGTGAAAACCATGTCTTCCAAATCAAGAATGCGTTGTTTGTTAGCACCAAAAGTGTCCTTGCTCCACCTACGAAGAGCCTCACGAACCTTTTTGAGCTTAAGGCAGAAAACCATAGAAGGATGATTGTATATAGGATCATTCCAAGCCTGCTCGATAATTCATGCAGTCCTCATGCTCGAGCCATGTCTTCATAAAAGAGAAGTGCGGCTTCTTTTTTTCCCTTGTCCAAGAACTGGGAACCATCATAACTGGGCAATGGTCTGACACCCTCGCTCTAGTAAGATGAATAGATCTAGTCGCAGGCCTCTTCAACGTCCATGCTCCATTGATAAGAACTCTATCAATTCTCTGCCACATTGTCGGTGTGAGAACCTGCTTATTCACCCATGTATATTGACTGCCTTCAAACGGTATTTCTTCCAGAGCTGCATCTGATATTAAAGAATTAAAATCCATCATGTCTTGAAACCCAGGTTGGTTTCCACCCCTTCTCTCCCTAGGGTGCCTCACCATATTAAAATCCCCTGCAATAGTCCATCCTTCATCCCCTATAATTTCAGCCATCATCAGAAGATCATTCCATAGCGTTCTTCTCTCTGTACTGTCACAACTAGCGTAGATAGCCGTAACAAATATTTTCGAACCTTCATTAGTATCCAGACTGACCGTAAAATGCTGCCTATGACTTCTGAAAATGCTAGGATTCATAGCTTTATCAGCATAGAACCATATTTTCCCATCTACATCCTGATTATCGGCAGCCCAATCGAGTTTAACAATATCCAACAACTCCACAGCTTGTTCAGCATGAAGAAAAGGCTCAAATAAACATACCACTCTAGGTTTGTATCGGCTGCATAATCTACTCAAAACTCTCCTTGTAGGATTATTGGATGCCCCTCTAATATTCCAGAATAGCGACTTACAGTCCATAAAAATATTTGTACGCTAGTCCCTCTCTAACCAGCCAAGTCAGTGACTGTATCCTCCCTCATGCTCTGACCAACACATATCAAACGTATCCCTGTCCCAATCGGGTTGTCTTCCTCTTGAAAAAATCCTTCTATGAAGACGAGGTACACCTGTATGTCTCCCCGATCTAGACTGGCTTCTACCTTCCCTTCTTCTGTATGCATTGTATCTCTCGTCCTCCATGAGAATGAAATCTTCAAGGCACCTATTGGATAAGTATCTTCTACTTCCTTCTCTGTCTATCACCATCCTTCTTTGTTCTCAGGTTTTATGAACCTGTGAATTGTGATCCCCTTGCTGTTGCTGTCTTTCAGTAGGTATTGATGGCCCCGGGTTTGCAAGCACCATAGCTGATGAATTTGGCCGTGTCTTCGGTAATCTAAGAGCCTCCAAAGGAATCCTAGAATCAACACCGACTTCTGTAAGTTGTGTAGTACCTGCACGCACCGACCCCCTATCCAGCATACGGAAATGAACCGATGTCCTTCTATGCCCGTACGTGAGCGATACAAACTGAGGGATGTCTTCACTAAAAGCTTCCACCAAAATAAGGATCCCAGACAGGTCATCTTTTTCCTTCTGCTAATCAGAAATATGCACAAGATCTCCAAACTTCGATACTATCCTTTTCAGCGTTTCATCATCCCGACAAGTAAGCGGTAGATCAGCTATCCAGAACCAGAACTCCTCCTTACTTTGATTATTTTCCCCTTCAATCATATGGCAGCTTCATTTGTCGACCACCAAAATTTTGTAGACCTTTCATCACCATCTCCTTGGCCTCCTGCTCGCACGAGAAGAATGCCATGGATTTCCTTTCTTCGAATCTGTAGATATCCGCTGCACTGGTCCAACTGTGGTGCAGAAAAGGACTGACCTCTTTCCAAGCTACTCCATGCTGCCAAGAAATCTCTACTGCTCTCTCTAGGGCCGAGATCTTGCTCTTCCTCATCTCATCATCCGGTCCAACATCGACCGAGATCCTCTTCGGAACATGTTGAGGAGAACCCCTCGCCGGGATCCCCGTGGGCAATGGTGGGAATACATTCCTAGAATGGATGTCTAGTGGTGGCCTGGCTTGCATGGCCTGTTGATTGCACCTCGCAGCAAGGTGACCCGGTCGTCTGCATCTATAACACACTTTTCTTCTTCTGCACTGCGACTGCCAGTTTCCACGACCCATACAGCGGAAGCATGTATCGTGTGGGATATTAAACAACGACATCTTTCTTATTGCGATCTCCGGTCCCGACCTTGCGTTCTCCGGTCCCGACCTAGGGGTAGGACCCCGATTTCCGGCCACTTCCGTAGGTTTCTCCACCGCCATCTGCGACGTATTATCTCCCTCCCCCGGAGAAGACCCTGGACTCGCCTGCTGATCTGGAGATGTTATTGGATTGCCCGCAAGCTTCTCGGTTGCCCTAGCCGACGTCTGGTCCTCTGCCCCAGCTGGATCATGCACGTCCGGTCCTCCATTCGTCTGCCCAGCCTCCGTCAAAACCCTAGGTGCCTGCATGTTTGGACGATCCTCCCCGTCGGTATTACCCAGCACAACCCGAACGTCGGGTAGGATTTCCTCCGTCGGGATGGCCGACGCCATCATGTTGTTCCTTCTTTCCGCAACCGCCTGTTGCGCTTGCGATCCCCTCAGGCTTTGTCTGGTCACTCTGCGAAGCAGCGGTGATGGAAGCATCTTCGTCTAGGGTTTAGAGACGAACAGGGGGTGGCCCCCGGTAGGCGGGGTGCCTGGCCGGGGTGAGATGGCAGCGGCGCGCCGCCAACGGCCTCCGATCGCCTAAAGGTTTACCCGATCACCCAGCCGATGCGTTCCAGTCAAAGATCCATTAGATTTTTCTTCCATTCTTAATTGATATAATTTGAAGGTCTAAATATTCTTGTGCAAGTTTTGTTGCTCTATTCACCCCCTCTAGAGTCTTAGATCCAACATTTTGTATCTTACTTGGGTGTTTGTGGATGCACATATATAACCAAGATGAGAATTTTCCCTTTCTACTTATTCGCAAACTAAATGATTATTGTCTTATTTAAATTATTCATGAAATTATCATAAGTATTTAAATGTTTTTAGTTTTTATATCATATTGATGGGACATGGGGTCTCACCTCATGGTTTTCCTTATCTTTTTAGTGTCAAACTAGTTTCCCAAGTAGTTGCGTTGAGGATCAAACCAGTTGAGGTTGATCGTAGTTTTGAGGAATGTGATGTATGTGGAATGGGTGACTAGAGATAGATATTTACATGACCACCTCCTTGAATGAATTGAAATTGTGTATGGATGGTATTCTAGTATCCTCCATGTACACTCGAGTCTGAGTTAGGGATTTTTTGTCAAATATTTATTAGTCGGCTTGGGATTTTGACATTTGTGCCTTATTTTTGTGGCCATAGTTTTACAAGTTGTAAGCTAAATGTTTATTTCATGTAATAAATATATTTTTGATGAGTGTGATATAGGCTACCATGTTGTGAATTTATATATTTACAACTATGGAAAGTTAATATATACTTCTAAGGCTTTATTGATATCTCTCTAATGATGATTAAAATTTCTAGACCCATGATACTATAATGACGTCAAGTGTTGACAATGACCGATGGTTTTAAATTGGTTGTTTTCGTAATCTTTACCTTGTGGAGGTGGGACATTGCAATTTAGGGATAAGATCTTATGTGGAATAGGTGTGGTACCATCCATTGATTTTGGTATTAAAACATGGCGTCAGAATATGATGTTATCCTTGAATTGTTGAAACACAAAAGCTCAATCATTAATGTAAACCTATACCTAGGGACAATGCAGAGGATTAAAACCCTAATTATGGGATTTAAAATCAAACCTTACTCTTGAATTGAAGTGTTGTATTAGTTTGACCTACAAGGTGATCTCTCCCATTTGTTATCTTTAATATATCAATGTATAATTTGAGACTGATGCTTGATTTATTTATTAGAATAATGTTGATATGGAGGTGAGGTTGATATTAAATGTTGTGTACTAAGATGATTTAGATATGAAATATGAGGTCCTAGTATGTTTTGAGGATTTGTTTATATTTTGGGGACACATTTTCTTTTAAGGTGGATAGGATGTGATAAAATGGATTTTCTCTATCCTTCATATTTTGAATTCCTCAATCATAAGATGTCACTCTCCATTTTCTTTTAAGGTGGATAGGATGTGATAAAGTGGATTTTCTCTATCCTTTATATTTTGAATTCCTCAATCATAAGATGTCACTCTCCAACTCTTGGATAATTTTAGTTCATATATTGCTCATATATTGATTTGTAGTTGTTGAACAATCAATTTGATCCATTTTATATGATGTTGAATGCATTAATATACTTTGAATGCATATGATCTGATGCAACCCTTAACTTCATCATTGTTAACACATTCACTTTATATAAAAAGAGGATAAACTTTGTGAACCAATTCTGAAAACTTTACCTCAATCAGAGTTACAATTTTTTATAATGAATTTTGTGATATAAATAGCTTTTTAGCACTTATTCCTTCTTTTTCCAAGCCTTCTTCTATGGCAGTAATCCTCTTTCTCTTAACTCAACCAACTAGAGGAATTATATCACAAGGTCGTGGATGCCCTAGATCCAATGGACCAACATAATCATCCTTGTTGCCCCCATGTCTGAGGGTAGGGAAGCATGGTGCACGGCAAGTCAGACACACCAAGCCTGGGCACACACACACACACCACCTTCTCTTGATCTCCTTCTCTCATTTTTCTCTTCACCACAGTCTCCTCTTCCTTTTACCCCTATTTTCTCCTTATTTCCCCACTCATCCCACTCCCACTCAAGATTGTCATACTTCATGTTTGTGCATCTCAGAAAAGATCATTGCCTCACCTCCAGGCCACCTCAACTCAAGTCAAGGCTAACCAAGCTGTCAAGGCCAAGGCAAGCTCAGTTAGTCACTTATAAGACCCTACTATTGTCCTCCACTCCCTTTTCCTCTTTCTCAGGTGATCTCGTCGTCTTTCCTTCCCATCCAAGCACGTAGGAAAGATGCATTGGGAGAGATGACTTGTTGGCCACACGATCTAGTGACCAACCAACATGGACCAATATTCAATTACCTACATCCCACAACCCCACTTCTTTCTCTCTATCCACCACTCACTCATCAATTAGTGGAGATTCTATTTCCGATCAACTTAAGCACGGGCATTAATGGTTATGGCACAACCACACCAGTTTCCATCCCACTATCTTGGCTATTTGAGGAGTCAGATCTTGGCACTCCAGTCTCCATCATGTGGCCTTGTTTTGGCAATGTCTTCAGCCACAAACTATAAATCCTCTCAGTAGAAGTAAGGAACCAGACCCATCCAATTGTGACCTTGTCCATGGTGGGCTTCCTTCCTACGGTTAATATATTTCCAAACTGGTATATATTTTTCCCTCTCTACCTAATATCCATGAAATGCCCTAATTTTATATAAATGATAATAAATGGTTCCCTTCCCAGATATTACAAATAAATACGCTATGTTTGCTAAGAAATGAAAGGTTCCACTAAAAATGGTTGTAAGACCTATATCTCTGTGAAATTATACTTATATTCTAAAAGGATTACTTTTGATCTATTTAATATCATTACTTCATTACTATGCCTAATACCAACCCAATGATGTACAAAAGGTACATTTATTAGTCTAATCAGTTACCTTTGATTCATTATGAACCAAAATTTGACCTTAATCACCCTTGTTTACCAAATATGATCATGTAACATGAAATGTGACATCCTATAGATTTCTGATGCTAGATCTTAACATCTCATGTAAATCTTTTTGAATGATGCTCAGTAATTTTTATTACACTAAATCAGTGAAGATTGATGATTTATGCCACAAAATCGAATCATGATTGCTTTTGTTCTCTATTAGTGTATATGTGACATGAATTATTACTTAAATGGATATGTGGATCTTAAGTCACTAATAAGAATCAAATTTTATTATTTCCCTATTAAAATTAAGGAACCCTAATAGAAAAATCCATGATCATGTTTAGGATCTATCACCCTAAATCAAGTATAATCTATGATGTGATATGAGACACAATAATGCACTTACATGCACTTTTGAGATATGATAAAAAATATTGTATGATAAGATACTTAGACAAATTGAAACATACAACCTTCAAGAAAGTGGTTGTATGACTAGATTTCTACTAATTTTAATCAAATCATGTTTTTTTAATCATAGGACCACTTCGATGGACTCTTCTCAAAGATATAATCATGTTGTTAATACTATATTTCGTATTATAAAGTATTATTTACCCATTATTGACCTTTATTATGATAGTGATGCTTGTATTTTATATTTACGATTCCATATGCTTGATAAAAATATTATTTTAGCTACTTGTTCCCTATTAGTACTATGTTTTTTCTTGCTTATATTACATGGACAAATTGCAAACATAATCATATATGTGCAATATACAACCTTTTTTGTACCTAATATATACTCATGGTAAGGGCACAAGGCTTGGTACACCTATGTGTATTGTATAAGGAAGGGCACAACCTTTGAAACATGGTTATCTCTTGTCTGTGCCTTGAGGTCCCTCATGAACTTGAAATAGGGTCAACCCTTGGTTTCTATCCTTATTTTCCCTCAGGAAAACCCTTCTTTTGGGAAGTTGGCAAAATGTCTTATGATGTTGTTGTATGGTATAATGGACATACACTAGTATATGTTTTGTTTTAAATAAAAAGTCTTTGAAGTTGTTTTCTTTGTTTTAGTTCATTCATTTATATTAATTTTTAGCCAATATGTTTCTCTAAAGTTGCAATTTTATATCATTTTAGATGAAGCCCTTGATTGGGCCTTCATCGTGTGTCATATTGTAGATTATTCATGTTTAGATGTTCCATATTGCAATCATTCACCAATAATAGGTATTTTATATTAAAGGTACTTATGCATGCTATTTGCATTATTTTCATGTATTTTTATCACAGATTATGAAAGGGAGAGAAGGAAGTGTAATCTAGGGTTTCTATAGGCTTGGATAAAGTCCAAAATAAATCCATTACCACTCCCAACCTTACCCAAGTGGTCAAAAGTTACATTGAAGAAAAAATCTCCATGACTGACCAAGTTTAAGACTGAAGTGCAGGTTAGGCCCCCAAAATGTCTGTCCTAACTCAACATGGCCATGCTAATAAAGCAAAGATCATAAACTTTACATCACAGTGAAGCTACCCTAGGATAGTCAACCACCACACCATTCTCACTAAAATGGTCATGGGCTTAGTAATCAGAATGGTTGTGCTACCTAGCACGACCATGCATGTCAGTCTCAAAATTATCATTCCTCAAAGCATGAATCTTCCTCAACCGTTCCACCATAGCCATGGTACTCATCATGATTTTGCTATGTCAAGCCCACCATGACAGTGTTTTCCAGCATGGCCATGCTACCTTGAATCCAAAATACAATATTAAACTGACCATTTTACTCTCTCATCACAACCGTTTTTCACCACCATGGCCATTCTCATGCACGCCCACCTCAACTATTTTTTCGAAAATGCTCGTGTTGCCTACCAAACATTACTGCTTCCTTACTAACATTTTACCATGTTTCTCCAACTTACCAATGTGTTTTCTTTGATTGTGTCTGATTTTATGATTTTGGATATAACGTATGTACAATGACATTTATCAAGATCATGCTTCATTATAATATGATTTATGTTGCAAACTTTATAAATGTAATATCAAATATAAGTCAATGAGATTTAAGTATAATTAAAAGGAGTTTATCTTGTATTAGCTAGTTTCCTTTCAGATACGGGATATGTAGTAAACCTTATGTTCATGATACAAATAATGATGTCGTTATTGTTTTATTCATATATATATATATATATATATATATATATATATATATAGTGTTATTTGAGCCATTCTAGGGATGGATGCTTGAATCCATTTGTGACTAAATTATCAGACATGGAAGGTGAGATTTGGGTAAGTTTTGTGACAGAAAGATAGGGCATGTGGAGAGTTTTAAATCACTCAACTAGAAGCATTAGACACAAAAAGTTAGAATATTTTATTCATCCTAAAAACATTATATTAGGCTACGTGTCCTCTTAAGTAAACATACTTTTCATAAATGGAGATGAGAATATAGACCAATTGATAAAATTATTGAGGAAAAAAGTTAGTGTAGTCTTTTCCAGTGCACACAACATATAACCATAAGCTTCCAAAGCATCAAAATAAATTTAGATGAGGACAAATAGTAATCTTTGTACAAGGATGTGAGAATGATACATCTAGTTCACAAGCATGAAGGTATTGAATGTTAAATAAGTAAAAGAGAAATATGACTTGAAAAAACCCCACAAAAATGATTAGATCTAGAATGTGGACCATCACACCCTCAACATATAGCCTTACACAACATTTCATTATCTAGTGGAGCTTTGAATGAAATTTTTACTATTCTAAAATTAGATTTTAAAGTGCATAAAACACATAGGATTGTGTATTTAGTACATTCATATTAAGAACAAACTAAGAATCCATATTGGATGGCTAAAAAATGATAGTGGTCAACACAACTCAAAGAACTTGGTAATAGTGTAAGTGTAAACCAAAAAGGGTTGGGAACACATAATCACTTGTAAAAGTACTATATGCAATCAAAAATCAAGTAATGCACATGGATAACATGTGATTGGGTCAAGTATAGGAGAAAGTGGTGCTTGAAGAAACAAGTCACCCAAACAATGGAGTTTATTTAAAAGAAATTGTAAGTAAATTGATAGGGGGTGACCCCTAATGTCAACCTACATGAGCAAAGTTTGATAGTTTGACATCCACTGATTAAGGATGTAGTTGACCAATTTCAATGAAGAAGGGATACTCCAAAGAGATTGCAATGCTCATGCTCTCTAGATTGTTGGGTTTTAGGGGAGGGAGAGAAGGCAGCAGAAACAAAAATTTTCTCCCCCAAACCCGGAACAAGGAAACGTGTCAACATCTGTACAATAGGAAAGGATGGTTTGTGGAATCATACCTTGTCCCGAGGCTTGCTCGGTGACAATACCTCGCGCAATGCGCAGTCTTCACCTCCGGTCTTAGACGGTGTCTGTGCAGCTCCTGGTCGCACCGGGACTGACGACTCCTCCTCTTACCGGGACTGTCGGGTTGACAGTTGTCCTCCTGAGTGGCAGAAACCTCCCGCCTCTGAAGTAGTCCACACGGACCACCTGGAACTCCACACTCCTTGTCCCACAAGGAAGTGGAAGGAGTCACACCCTCTTGTCGGCGTACTAGTCACCAACACACTCTCCTGCTACCAGTTGCAATTGCAGTTGTCTTTCCCTTGCTGCACCTCCCTTTGTGGGTAGTACTTGCTCGGGCTCTCTCTCGGTTACCAAAACTAGAGAGAACGACGACTTTGCAGAGCAACCAGCTTGCACTGAGTTGTACTTTGAGAAGCCCCCAATACCCCTATATATATAGGAGGGTCATGGGACAGGTTTCTCTATCTCGGGCAATGCGGGACTAAAAACAGGAGTAGAAGGGTTCGCAATTTTCCACAAAAGCAACCAACTCACAACCTGAAACGGTCAGTTGGGGACTTGAATCGGTCGGTTGACACCTCAACAGATCGGTTGGGACACCTCAACCAGTCAGTTCACATGTGAACCGGTCGGTTGGTGGTCCTGGTCAGTTCCCGATTGACTTTCCTTCTTTTGTTTCTAATTGGTATCGAATACCAATCCTATTTCCAATCCAATTGGGAAATTGAAACGAAAGGAAAACTCTCACCAATCCTACTTTCCCAACTTGCTCGGTTGCACCAGTTAAATCGACTGTTTCAACACTTGAAGCAATCGGTTCACCCTGATCTTGAGCCGGCCGGTTCAGCAACCTCAGCCGACCGGTTCATCACATGAGCCGATCGGTTGGGAGTGCAGATTGTGCAGAATCAGTCAATTGTGATTTCAATCAATTTGATACTCTAATCAATCTGTCCAACACCTTGAACACTATGATTTTGAGCTATCAATCAATTGAGTGTTTAATTGAACTACTAAACTCCTTTAGTAATCAATCTAAACATTGTTTGTGGACAAAACTCCTCTTCCAGGTTAAATCCTATGTGTGTGACCCTGCAGGTCCATTTCATGTTGGCAGTAAAAGTCCATAACACTTATGACTTCACAAGCAAAGAGCGGTGCCTAGTAACACATCAGTGCTACCCAAGTGAAAGTAGAAAGTTGGAGAACAACTTTCAATCCTACAATCTGTGAATGGTGTTACAATGAATGTATAATTCCTTTGTCACTGATATCCCGAATGAACTCGAGGCATGGAACAGTCATCCTGTCAATGTTCATTCACTTTCTTGATCTCAGAGTAGATTGAACGAGATATGTATGACATCAATATCACATACTGATTCACACATTCGTGCGCATGCCTATTTCAATCCTACTCATCAAGTGGCCTTGGATATCAAACTTCTTCAGGAGGGACAAATCCCATATCTATCACTCACCCCTCAAAAGCCCCATGTGTCAAAGCCACCCAATCATCACCTTTATAACAACCCATGTTTTAGGACTGCGTTTGATGATGTCAAAGTGTGCCCAACGACATGTGTTGAGTGTAGTGATTTCAGGTCTAAGAATCACACTCACCACCATCACTGTGAGTACTGACTGTGACTACCATGTCATTGTTCCATGTGTCAAACTCACAGTGGGTCTATCCGGTACACTTGTTCTCTAACAAGTACCTATGTATTTGGTTTGATATCTCTATATCATGACTAATGAGATTCTGTCATCAACCAACACCACAATCTAGTCTTGTGTGTCATTGTTGTCTATCTACCTTCCACAATGACATCCGACTAGGGACATAACAAGAATGTACAAACTTTTAGCATCTGTATGATCTCATCGTTCAGGTCCTCAACCTAAAAGCATACGTCATTGAGTACTGTCATTCTCTAGACATTTACTGGAAGTAGACAGACATCCACTCGTCATGTCCCACATACGAGTTATCAGGATGAGCACATCATATTGTCATGTCGTACATACAAGATGATGAATGCATTTTATTCTTGCCATGTCCATAAATGCAAGATAATGGGATGATTACATACATGATAGATCTATATCTATTCTTAGTGTTCCCATTCTTCACAAGAATTGAACACTTGGCCTTGGGATACTAACTCCATGTAACATGGACAAGTTCTCTCCCACTTAATCTGTGTATACTGAACCCTTCAGTACAGATTGCCAATGTATGCTTTCTCTTTTCAGGTCAAGAGGTTTTTGAGAACTATCTCTATGGATCTCTATTCCTATCACATAGGAAACTTCTCTATTCCTTAAAGATAATTTCCACTTTTGGATTTCCATTCTAGAACATTTCCATTTCACATCAACATGTGGAATGTGAATACACTCTCACTAAATCACAGATCCCTTCTTTATCTTTGACATATCAGTCAAACCCTTTGACTATATTATCAAAGTAAAGATCCAATTCTGAGTTGCTTGTAACTTATAGACTTCATTTGCATTAGTGGATTCATAAACCTTATAGGTTGTGTCACGTATACATCCTTGTTTTATTCCTCATAGGAATGCGGTTTTAGTATCCATATGCCAAATGTCTTAGTCATTAAGTTGCAATCAACAAGCATCATCCTTCTCAAAATGTTATCCATGTGTCTTAACACTTAAGACTCATTTGCACTTATGGATTTCATCCAATGAGTGCTACCATCAAGGTCATACATTATGGTTGACATGGATGTTATTTAGGATGCAATGGTCATAAACCATAACTCAAAATTTGGTTCCTCATATTTATCTAGATAGTTGACTCATCACATGAACAACTCATCACATAGATAATTGAGGTGTATTTGTCAAGGATAAAAGAACTCACAACTCCTTGTGATTCTTAATATCCTTTATTAGTGTGGGTTATTCTTTTATTAAGAAGAATTCAGTTATTTGATAATCATTCTCTAACTCCTTAGAGTATGATTCCTTCTTGATTTAGACATCACCATGCCTTAATCATGAGTTCACTATGATACTCTATCATAATCACTCATAAGGATCTCAAACATTTGGTCCAAGTATTTTATTCATTGATCTCATCAAGAATTAATACTTTACCAAATTTGCACTTGATCTATGATAATCTTGAACACTTCAAGATATTCATATTTGAAGTATTAGCATTTGTTCCAATAGGTATGTAAATACATCACATGTATTATACCTAATAGGACAATCATTCTACCACTACCATTAGTGAAGATTGATTAATCATGTCCAAGATATTCATGTCTCTTGCTGGTTCTCTAACCAAAAAGAGTCTAGATTTATCCATCACATGGAAACTAGAATTGAATTTCTCATGATTGATGCTAATTTGACTGTTTGAGTTATCAATAACTTTAGGTATCATTTTATCTTATGCATATCATGTATCACAAGATAAACAAGGCATTGCCACAAAGATCATATCTTTAAGATTGAAACATCAACTTTATTAATTGCCATCATTGTCATTAAATATGCAAAAATAAAGTGTTTCTATCTATTGGAAATATATGAAATAGCAGTTCTCAACTCTATTTCATGCCCTTTAGGCTGAAATAAACTGAAAGATACTCCTATCTATGGAAGCAACACTTTCTCCAATGATGGGTACTTTTTTCTTGGTCCTTTCACAAAGGCCATCACTTCTTTGCAGATCTGGCATATCATATATGATAGATCCATATCTTGTTATCATATACCTCAGATAAAGAAGTGGTTCATTTCATGATACCTTAGGTGGAGATATCAATCCCCTCCTTCATCTTCTTTTGTTCTTCCAGATATAGAGGGCAATTCCTCATACACCCTTTCCACATGTGCCTTGAGGCTGAAGACGGCTTGGATTGCTGGCTAGCATCAGAACACTTCTTTGCTTTGCCCTTGTCCTTGCCCTTAAGAATTACCTTTTCTTTGATCTCATCAAAGATTAGGGTTAGTCTTTCTTCATATTTGCCTCTACTGTCCTCAACATGTCTAACAACTTTGTCAATGCTTGTCAAAGTCATTCATGTTGTAGTTTATCATGAACTGTATGTTTTTCACAACACTTGCAGTATCATACCAATAGCCAACCCTTGGCTCAAAGGGAATCCTTCAAGTTTTCCACATACCCAATCACATTGAATGTGTGAATACCTTACTGGATCTCCTTCTGTCATGACATACTAGGACAGTGTCTTGGAGACATCATATGTCTCATGTTGTCTCTGCAACTCATAATTCAGAGAACACAACATCAAGCACTCCTCATCAATGTCTTCCTCGGTATGCTTCCATAAGCATACTTTCAGCCATTGATGTGGTGGGATTGAGTTTATATGGTCTTGGTATAACTAGGACTTAGAGCTTTCACTCTTTGATTGAGAACACTTCTCATCATCCTAACCAATCGTGGAAATATTCCCATTTAATTTGTTGGTCTCAAAGACCGATCGCAAATAAAGTGATTTGTTGATTAACCATTTATTTTAACAAAAAGGAAATATATGCAATTTTAGTCCAAAACTCTTTTGACTTGTTTGATTGATTTGAAAAGTTGACGATATAATTAGGCCTTTAATTAATTATCTCTCCCACTATTTTACTTCAAATTGATAGCCCTCACCATCAATTCGGAATATTGCAGCGTACAACCTTCTAGTGGGCAAGATCCTGAAATCCTTTAAGCCATGGACCAGCTAGGGATGTCACCCACAACATAGATCTCTCAGGTAGGCAACTTTTGCCAATTGCATCATATGCAACTCTTGATAAGATGTCATATGCAACTCCTTTCCATGATCATCTCCATGCCTCAAGGTGCTAGATCCTATCTAGGTCACCTTGTTAAGTCCGACTCAAAGCCAACACGATGAATATGCACCCTGCTTGGGCAGACCCACACATTCATCCTTCATGCTTCCACAAGATAGACGGTGCACCATGCTTGGGCATGCCCACACTTGGTCGATCAAGCTTTTCACGTGTGTCGCATTTGGAAGGCATCTAAAACTTAATATTTAATGAGGGATTTGGTTTTTATATACATATACATATCCAATCACCACAATACATAGTACTTATCATATACATGCTATATCCCACATAAAACATGCACAAATGATAAAAGCGATGATTATGGCCATCCTAATGTGATTCCTCGAGCCATGAGAAATCACGGTCATCTAGGTCTACATCACATGCAACATGTACAAGATGAACTCTGTGCCTTGCCTTCTGAGTTGATCGACTCATCACATGAATGATCTGCTCTCTCTGGCCAGTCGTCTGGGTTCCACCAGCCGATCGGTTGGCTCCTCCAACCGATCAGTTCGCCTGGTCATCGTGCATCTCATGCCGCCACCTGCTCATCTCGCTCCTCGAACCGGTCATCAACCGATCGGTTCACTCCTTGAACCGATTGTCTGGAACGTCAACCGATCGGTTCACGCCTTGAACCGATCGTCTCAGCTATCATCAGGATGTCCGCCAGTCTTTGACATAACAAGAAATAAAATCTATCCTAATTTTACATTGCTTAAAAGGGAAACCCCAAGTTACATTCGGGGGGAGCAAAGGTAGGAAAGGATCTCAAATTATTTCGAGTTACATCAGGGACAAACAAGGGAAGATCGGTGCGCAGACCGAGATGCAAGCAACCACATACAACCATACACAGATAGGGTTTATTGGCCATAACCACGCTATACATTCACCACAAAACTCGTTTAAGGGCGATGCGTATCGAGTGCATTAATAATACATATCATATATGTAATTTGGGATTTGTGGATTTAGGATTGGACATGCATAAAGCCAATTTTATTCGCATCGTATGCAATAAATAAAGGCGACAAACCAAAATCGATCATATCGATAATCCCTAAAGTATAGAGCAGTTGACATGGCTCTGATACCACTGTTGGGTTTTAGGGGACGGAGAGAAGGCAGCGGAAACAAAAATTTTCTCCCCCAAACACGGAACAAGGAAACGCGTCAACGTCTGTACAATAGGAAAGGATGGTTTGTGGAATCATACCTTGTCCCAAGGCTTGCTCGGCGACAATACCTCGTGCAATGTGCGGTCTTCACCTCTGATCTTGGACGGTGTCTGTGCAGCTCCTGGTCGCACCGGGACTGACGACTCCTCCTCTTACCGGGACTGTCGGGTTGACAGTTGTCCTCCTGAGCGGCAGAAACCTCCCGCCTCTGAAGTAGTCCACACGGACCACCTGGAACTCCACACTCCTTATCCCACAAGGAAGTGGAAGGAGTTGCACCCTCCTATCAGCGTACTAGTCGCCAACACACTCTCCTACTACCAGTTGCAACTGTAGTTGTCTTTCCCTTACTGCACCTCCCTTTGCGGGTAGCACTTGCTCGGGCTCTCTCTCGGTTACCAAAACCAGAGAGAACGACAACTTTGCAGAGAAACCAGCTTGCACTGAGTTGTACTTTGAGAAGCCCCCAATACCCCTATATATATAGGAGGGTCATGGGACATGGTTCTCTATCCCGGGCAATGCGGGACTAAAAACAGGAGTAGAAGGGTTTGAGATTTTCCACAAAAGCAACCAACTCGCAACCTGAACTGATCGGTTCACAAGTGAACCGGTCGGTTGGGGACCTGAATCGGTCGGTTGACACCTCAACCGATCAGTTGGGACACCTCAACCGGTCGGTTCACATGTGAACTGGTCGGTTGGTGGTCCTGGTCGGTTCCCGATTGACTTTCCTTCTTTTGTTTCTAATTGGTATTGAATACCAATCCTATTTCCAATCAAATTGGGAAATTGAAACGAAAGGAAAATTCTCACCAATCCTACTTTCCTAACTTGGTCGGTTGCACCAGTTAAATCGATCGTTTCAACACTTGAAGCAATCAGTTCACCCTGATCTTAAGCCGAGCCGATCGGCTCAACACTTGAGTCGATCGGTTCAGCAACCTCAGTTGATCGGTTCATCACATGAGCCGATCGGTTGGGAGTGCAGATTGTGCAGAATCAGTCAATTGCGATTTCAATCAATCTGATACTCTAATCAATCTGTCCAACACCTTGAATACTATGATTTTGAGCTATCAATCAATTGAGTGTTTAATTGAACTACTAAACTCCTTTAGTAATCAATCTTAACATTTTTTGTGGACAAAACTCCTCTTCCAGGTTAAATCCTATGTGTGTGACCCTACAGGTCCATTTCACATTGGCAGTGAAAGTCCATAACACTTATGACTTCACAAGCAAAGAGCGGTGCCTAGTCACACATCAGTGCTACCCAAGTGAAAGTACAAAGTTGGAGAACAACTTTCAATCCTACAATCTGTGAATGGTGTTATAGTGAATGTATAATTCCTTTGTCACTAATATCCCGAATGAACTCGAGGCATGGAACAGTCATCCTGTCAATGTTCATTCACTTTCTTGATCTCAGAGTAGATTGAACGAGATATGTATGACATCAATATCACATACGGATTCACACACGCATGTGCACGCCTATTTCAATCCTACTCATCAAGTGGCCTTGGATATCAAAGTCCTTCAGCAGAGACAAATCCCATATCTATCACTCACCCCTCAAAATCCCCATGTGTCAAAGCCACCCAATCATCACCTTTATAACAACCCATGTTTCAGGACTGTGTTTGATGATGTCAAAGTGTGCCCAACGACATGTGTTGAGTGTAGTGATTTCTGGTCTAAGAATCACACTCACCACCATCACTGTGAGTACTGACTGTGACTACCATGTCATGGTTCCATGTGTCAAACTCACGGTGGGTCTGTCCGGTACACTTGTTCTCTAACAAGTACCTATGTGTTTGGTTTGATATCTCTATATCATGACTAATGAGATTTTGTCATCAACCAACACCACAATCTAGTCTTGTGTGTCATTGCTGTCTATCTACCTTCCACAATGACATCCAACTCGGGACATAACAACAATGTACAAACTTTTAGCATCTGTATGATCTCATCGTTCAGGTCCTCAACCTGAAAGCATACGTCATTGAGTACTGTCATTCTCTAGACATTCAATCTATTCTGTCACTATCTCATATGACTGAACCAGAAAGAATTGGAAGCTTGCCTTTGTTGTTTATCAAATCAATCTTAATGTATCCCACCAATCATCACATGATTGGCTCTCAGGGCATACATACCAACATAGATGTCATGGGCTCTCTAAGTTTGGAAGTGATACTTTAGGAGGAGATAAGGATTTTTATATCAAATGTCAGGGTAGTTGTAGGTGAAAAGTAATTGGGAAAATGAAAAGTCAAACACCAAGCATGTTTTCAATGAGTGGTATATCTTCTTACAAACCTAGAGTTGCATAATTCTTGGTTGATCCGCTTTAGGAAATCCACTTTAGAATGATCATTGAGGCCTCTTAGAGGGGCCATAAGCTTGTGAAGGCACGCTCTGCCTCCAAACAATAGTTTAAATTTCTATGGCAAGTTCTGATATCCAGTGACAATGATAAATCTAACTGCAATTGTAAATCTAACAAAACATGTAATTATATTCGAATTAGAAATTTCAAATAACAGACTAGACTTGAGAGCCCAGTCTAGTCCAATTTTTGAACTAATGCATAAGAAAACCGTGACGATCCAATCTTGAGAGGTTATCCTAGCTCAATGTTAGAACACATATCTGAGGCTGGTCGATATATCTATTCCTTTAGAAATGTCATAGGAAGAGAAACAAGTTGTGAATGGTGGAACGATCGAGGATATGTGAGTCAGCATGGGGAAATACTAAATTATTATGGAGTATTTGTAATAGTAGATAACGTAATGAAAAAGGTTGACTTGTGTTATTAGATAACAAGGCGGATGTGCTTGAGGCAGAACTAATTACAATAGCTGAAGGGCTAAAGGTTACCGCAAATATAATAACTCCTCTACTACTTGAGTCCGACAACATGATGGTATGGACACATGATGAAGGATAGCAAAGAAACACCTCAATACATAATCTGGGTTCATGCAATCAAGAAGCTACTAGAATGTAGAGTAGACACCATTCGTATGGTCATTAGATGTAGAGCCAATAAGTTAGCCGATATAACTACTAGATTGGTGGTTAAGCAAGATAGGGCTGAGGTTGTTTGGGAGGAGTGAGGTATGTTATCCTCCACTATACTTAGAGAGGAACTATGGAACACTCATAGTAGAATCTGGTGTAATTTTTCATTTAGGCCTTCAACATGAGAGTTGAGTCATTAAATAGATCCCCTGATTCATTATAATAAATAAATAATTTGGTCTTGTTTGGTCTGTATAACTGTTTACATAACTTTTTTTCATGATAAGTTTGCATTGATAATAAGGAAAGCTCGTTATAGCAGTTGTGAAATTGGATTACATGAAGAGAGATATAGAATCACTTATCTTTGTGTTCACCCACAAGAAGTATCGTAAACATAATGATAATGCAAGATAAGAAGAAAAGTTCTTTAGATAATATGTGGTAGAGGATGTGGGTATACATGAATCATTATTTTAATGAAATTTTGCATTACAAGATATTTTTGTGATATAGCTATGACACAAAAGAAATTTTATCTTTGTGTGTAGATGGCTCTTGTTAAGTAAATAAATGAAGCGCCATTGTCATTGTAAAGTAAGTTCTTATAGGATTTGAATTTAAGACCTCCGATTAAATTAATTGAACGCCTTCCTTTACTAGTTGAGCTAACTTGGATTTGTTCTTCCGATAAGAATAACCATCTAAATGGATACATTTCTTTAGAAATTTTATGTTTGAGGTAACAATTTGGAATATAAGGAACCAAAAAATTATCTCCATAATGCCAATGACAAGACATCTTAAATTTTTTATGAAAACTCTTTTAAAACATTATAATAGTCGTAACTTTTTTTTGAAGGAAGAGCTTCATTCATTAAAAGAAAGAAAGTATGACATCTACAAGATAATAACATCACAAAATGGTACCAACTAAGACTCCTTTGCTTGAATAACATAACACACATGCTCAGATTGGGATGTGATAGGTAAATTACATGTGCGGACCCTCTTCGTTCTGGCTGTCCAAAGCAGCTATCATCAAGGGAAACTATCAATCTGTGCGAACCCGTGAGGATATTAGTGTAGGAGTAAGAACCAGCCAAGGAGATCACCATCTCTAACATGCCCAAGACCATCAACAGAGCGGATAGCTCAACCGAACACAGCAGCAAAAGCCAGGAACAAACACCCACCAACACAACAACTAAAAACAACATAGACACGAAGGTAAAGCCAGACGAGTGGCCACCCAACCCAAAAAGGAAAGGAAAACTCACACAGACACAGGCTCAAACAGGTAGGGATCACCCCCTAGAAGCATATGAGAAGGGCCAAAACCACCCAACGGAAACTGCACAGGGGAAAAAGACGGCCCATGCGAGTGGAGGGTGGAGGGTAGAGGGCACAGGGAACCCCACCACCTCTCTCGACTACCGCTGCTCAATCCCACGACGCTCAAGTCGTAGGCTAAGGTCGAGGGCAGGCAAACGGAGGGGAAGCACACTCCTGAAAGCCCTGGCCCCTGCTTGATCTTTCCTCTGTCGTTGTTAAAGGGCACAATAATCATCGACCGATCAAGGGCAACCGCCCACCGAGACCTACAAATGGAAAGGGAAAGTGAAACAGAAAACCTTGACCGCCTGGATGTCGCTGCACTGGGACCGGATTCCACCATTTGTCGCACACCTGGATCGAAATCGTAGGCAGGAGACAAGGCACCAGCAAAGTCGGCCCGCCAACAGGTCCATCTGCCGTCGCGGGGCGGGGATGACGCCTAACAACGAAGGAAATCAACAGGACCCCGACGATCAAGCATCATGATTGGGCGAGCGGGGAAGAGCCCTGGGGGAGAAGGGATCCGCCGAGCAAGCGCCGGCCACCCCCCCCCACCCCGAGCTGGGAGCGGCCGCCGGGGAGAACCCTAGAAAATCACCAGAGCGAGAGGTGTCAAGAATAATAGGAAGATGACACTTGAATATATGATCATGATAGTCGTAACTTTAATGAGTATGTTTAGTGTTGAGAATAAACCTACACCATTGAGATTCGAGTTTATTCTGGGAGTAATAAGATGTGTGGTCCTTTCACGTTGCCAATTACTTTTGAGTTGAACACACATACTTTAACATGGAAACAAAGTATGACCCAAAATAAGTGTAAAAAAAGTCTCAGCCTATCAAAATAAAACAAAATTAAGGGCACCCTAATCGTCGACCGATCAAGGGCCACCGCCCATTAAGACCTACAAATGGAAAGGGAAAGTGAAATAGAAAGCCTTGACCGCCTGGATGTCGCTGCACCGGGACCAGATTCCACCATTTGTCGCACACCTGGATCGAGATCACAGGAAGGAGACAAGGCACCAGGAAAGCCGACCCGTCAATAGGTCCACCCGCCATCGCGGGGTGGGGACGACGCCTAACAGCGGAGGAAATCAACAAGACCCCGAAAATCAAGCACCACGACTGGGCGAGTGGGGAAGAGCCCTGGGGGAGAAGGGATCCACCGGGCAAGCGTCGGCCACCCCCCCCCCCCGAGCTGGGAGCGGCCGCCGGGGAGAACCCTAGAAAATCGCCAGAGCGAGAGCGAAGAGCGAGAGGTGTCGAGAATAATTTGACGATGACACTTGAATATATGATCATGATAGTCATAAATTTAATGAGTATGTTTAGTGTTGAGAATAAACCTACACCATTGAGATTCGAGTTTATTCTGGGGGTAATAAGGTGTGTGGTCCTTTCACGTTGACAATTACTTTTGAGTTGAACGCACATACTTTAGCATGGCAACAAAGTATGACCCAAAATAAGTGTAAAAAAAGTCTCAGCCTATCAAAATAAAACAAAATTAAGTACAAACATATGAAAAATGTGACAATATATGAGCAGGTAATGAGAATAAACCCACAATGTTGAATTTGAGGATTATCCTTGGGATAATAAGGCACTCAGAACCAATTATTTTGAGTTAAACACCCAGACTTTAACATTTAACAAAATTCATTCAAAACTATGGTCAATAAGAAAGCTATGTTGGACACAACATGTCACCAAATAAGTGGAGTGAAGATCACCACAAAGGAATATAAGCAACAAAATTTGTTAAAGGGTGATAAATACCATCCTTTTTCATTAAACAAACTAATAGATGATAGAAGTAGTGAAAAAGTCTGACTTTCTCAACAAACTCCTGGTCGCACGTAACCTAGGGTTCCTCTAGGCGACGACGCATCCAGGACCTCTCGCCACCAAGGCATTGTCTCTCTCGCACTTTGCAGGTCTTCTCTGCGCCATGGAGGATGAACTCGTGGACAGATACACATCACTGAGGGTACATGAGGAGGAGGAGAATGATTCTCTTGATCTTCAGGGGGTGGAAGAGGGGGAGGGAAATGAACATATCTCCCTGGCACTGGTCGGGAGGTTGACGACGAACAGACCATACAACTTCCCAACTTTTAAACAGACAATGACCAACGCTTGGGCGTTGAGGAAGGACGTTAGCTTTAGACAAATATCCAACAACCTCTTCGTGATCCAGTTTCTCCATTGGAAGGACAAGGAGAAGGTCTTCACAGATGGTCTGTGGAACTTCGACAACCACCTTCTAGTCATTAGGGATATTAATCCGGAGGACACACCATCGGAGATGGTCTTGAACCTATGTCTATTTTGGGTTTGCTTGTACAATATGCCCCTAGGCTATAGATCCGAGGAGGCTATTAGGGCGGTTACCAGTAAGATCGGCAAGGTCATCGCCATTGACAGGCACAACCTTGGATGGGGGGCGTCGTGCAGGGTTCACGTGGAGATCGACATCACAAAGCCTATCCGCCAAAAGCAAAAGATAAGGCAAGGGGAAGGCAAGATCGTATTCGTGGAGATCAGATATGAGAGGCTTCCGGCCTTCTGCTATCTTTGTGGTGTTATGGGCCACCTCGAGAAGGATTGCAGAGAGGAAGAGGAGGGGGGAGAGGAAGGTGTGACACCACGGAGATGGGGTATGTGGATCAAATCATCACCAACGAAGCACTGGAATATTCTGATTAAGGAGGAGATTCTGGGAAGGGAGTGCTCGACCAAGGAGTTGAGGTTCTTCTCCAAACCTACTGCTTCACGAAACAGGTTGGGAGAACATAAACGCCACCAGGAAGAAGGCAGTTCTTGCCCTTGCTCCAAGGAGTGCCCACAAGGGGCGGAGGTGGAAGATGAGTCCACTGACTCGGTGGCAATGATAGACTTACAGGAGGTCTTTGTCTAGCGTGTGGGGGGTAAAGAAACTAGTCCAGGGAAACCAGTAATTGATGCCATGAGGAAGATGATTACTGTTGATCAGTGCAATGGCGGCCGCGACGATGTAGAACCGGGGGCACCACTAATGGAGGCCGCAGCAACACAGGAAGAGAGGGAGTGCAGCACGGAGATGCACATATTGAGAGGGAATCCAGATATGGAGAAATCTCTTGTGATGCCATCCAACGATGCATGTCAGATGGTTGGGGACACAGAATCTCAAGCTTCTAAAAGGAACGCTGACACCTATGTGTCGCAGTTGTTCCAGGTCTACAAGGTTGCGAATGAAAAAGATGGGTGTTTGGGGGAAGGGGGAAGGGAGACAAAGTGGCAGGGGTGCTCTCTATGAGGAGGATGCATAGTGGTAGGAAGGCTAGTGGGGGAAGGGATAAAGGAAGTAAAATTCAAAGGTTTACAAGGCTTGGGTCGCGCCAGGTAGGCTTGGTAGGGGAAGATAGGTCGAGGCAGAGAATACTTGAAGGGGGCAAGAGGAGGAGAGTGGGTGAGGAGGAAATCTAGGGGGTTATGGAAGGTGAGATGGGTTTGGGGGGAAAACGGATGAGAGTGGTGGTGCAGTATGAACCAAATCACACAACAGTAGTAGGCACTGGAGAGGTCCAGGCCCATGAAGAGCCATGAAACTCTATGCTGGAACGTCCAGGGTTTGGGCAGCCCTAGGACAGTTGACTCTGTCAGGAGGAGGTGTTGGAGAGAGATGCCTGACATAATCTTTGTGATGGAGACTATGTGTAGAGGAGGAGACCAAGAGGTTGTGAGGAGGAAATGTGGGTATAATGCGGGTTTTGGTGTGGACAGTAGGGGAAGGGCCGGAGGGTTGGGGTTGTGGTGGAGAGGGGAGGATGTGTTAGTGAAATCTTTCTCGGACCATCACATCAGTGTTGTGGTGGGGAGGGAGGACAGCCAGGAGTGCTTTTGTTTTGTGGGGATCTATGGATGGGAAACAACACATGAGCGACATAACACATGGAGAATGATGGAGGAACTTTGTGCTCAGACAAATTTGCCTATTGTTCTCGGAGGGGACTTCAATGAGATCCTTACTCATACTGAAAAGTAGGGAGGACAACCTAGGAATGAGTGGCAGATGCAAAACTTCAGAGAGGCCATTGATAGATGTCAGCTGATTGATTTGGGATCCACCAGTAATAAATTCATGTGGAGGAGAGGACAGCAGGAGAGTACAATGATACTGGAAATACTTGACAGGTTTTTGGCGGATAGGAAATGGTGTGATTTTTACAACATAAGGAAAGTCAAAAATTTTCCTATTCTCAATTCGGACCATGAACAAATCCTTTTATGGGTGGAGTGGAGGAATCAGGAAGGGGGACAGTCGGAGAAGAGGTTCAGATTTGAAACATTTTGTCTATCATCACCGGAATGTAAGGAGGTCATCACACGGGCATGGGACAGCAGCCAAGCTTTGGGCCTTAAAGGGAAGACGGATAATTGTGCGGTGAAGCTTGCTGGGTGGGTGGCGGATAAATTTGGAAACATTAAGAGGAGAATACAAAAGGTGGAAAAGAGGCTTGGTCGTGCTCAGGATAGGCCACCATCTAATGATATGTTGCAGGAATGTGAGTCTTTAGCGAGAGAACTACATGATCTCCAACGGCTGGAAGAGAGCTATTGGTTGGCTAGAGCGAGGACTAATGAAATGAGAGACGGAGACAGGAACACAAAGTATTTTCATCATAAAGCTAATCAAAGAAAGCGACGCAATACCATAGAAGGTCTCTTTAAGGAGGATGGGAGTTGGCATACGGAGGCAGATTCCATTGTTGAAATTATCTCTTCATACTTTAATTCTCCCTTTTCCAACTCAAACCCATATGGGATGGATGAGTTCCTAAAAGGCATGCCAAGGGTGGTCGATGAGGCTCTTTTTTTAGATCTGGAAAAGGTCCCCACAGAGGTAGAAGTATGGAAAGCTCACCAACAAATGCACCCGAATAAAGCACCCGGTCCGAATGGGATGAAGGCAATTTTCTACCAAAAATTCTGGGAGGTTATTAAAAGTAACTTGTTGTCCTTTATTTCTAAATGGTAGAGAGGGGAGATTGGCCTTGCAGATATCAATGACATTGATATTGTCCTCATTCTAAAGACAAATAGCCCGGTCCGTCTATCTGAATATAGGCCCATTAGCTTGTGCAATGTTTCCTACAAGATAATTACAAAGGTCTTGGCCAATAGAATCAAACCGCTGATGGATGGGATTATCTCTGAGAATCAAAGTGTTTTTATAGGAGGGAGGATGATCACATACAACGCCTTGGTGGCTTATGAGTTGTTTAACACTATGAAACACTAGAAGAAGGGAAGAGAAGGTCTTATGGCACTAAAGTTGGACATGAGCAAGGCGTACGATAGGGTCGAGTGGTCTTTTCAGAAGGGGTCATGGGGAGGTTGGGGCTGCCGGTTACATGGAGGAGGAAGGTTATTATTACGACCCCACCTCCCGATAACCCCCAATTAAGGGAGACCGAGAGGTCGAAGCCGTACCCATTGCTTCCGGATCAAAGGTTCGGCAATTAACCAAGAATAATTATCAAATTTTAACATACTAAACTGAAAAGCTGTAAGAAAATAAACTTTGCATACCTTTTTAAAATTTTGGATTTCTAACTTCTATCCACTTAAGATTCTACGCTAACTAATCCTCCTTGTATTTTTCTTCATGTATTTCACGATGTGACGATTTACTGTTTGTCTTTTTAGCTTGTACCTAAAACGCCGACAAACAAAACGTCGGTCAGCCGAAGCTGGTATGTGGGGGAAACAATAATCTTGCAACTATGATAACCATGTAAACATTCAATTAATCATTAATCAATCAAGATTACGTTTTAAATATAACATCCGCGATCCACGAGTACCCTATCCTCTGTACTATCCCTACAGTGGACCTGGATCCTACCTTCCTTATGGTAGATCCCCATTAAACCCCTCATGGTCCCACCTATAAGTGAACCAGTTTCTAGGGTTGAGTCACATGGCACTACTCGTAAGTATCCCACTCCTTAACTCATGGCATGCTAATGAGTCGCATGGCACTACACATAGGTAGCCCAATTTCTAACTCTCGGTAACCTAGACCTTACTCTAGGATTACCCCTTTTTAGCCTTTTTCAAAGTGACAGAGGTGGACTCGGATCTAGCCAGTTATATATACTCATTTAAAGTGATAATCATAGTCACTTTATAGTTGCATGAAATAAATAAACATCCAACAGTTTAGTTGCATTCATTGCGATTAAATACCCGGGAATCCATCGGAAAACTAACTCGGGTAGTCATAAGCGTAACCACATACCTGATTTGATGAGTCATGCATTTTACTTCATGTATATACCATCAAGCCAAACAACATATCCAAGCAAGTAATTCAATCATCACATATTTCCTGAAAAGAATATGTACTCTACTGTCACACACATCATCAGGAATCTACTCTATTTACTTGAATTCACTTTCTCGGGTTTTGTGTCTATCTTAGGGTTTCATTATGCAATTAGGGTTTCCTTTTATCTTTCACCGCATTAAACCCAAATTTTATGCGATTATTCAAAAACCCTAGTTATCTTATCTATTCTTCAATACTAAGGTTATCTCAACAACATATAACCCTATTTCCATATTTCAAAACACCTTAATCATTACATAATTTCATTAAACTTCTTTTACATTAAAGATACTATTTTTATCCCTTTTAATTCATGGCAAGATCATTATGTGCATCTATCATTAATTCAAAGCTCATTAGGGTCTAATTAACATATGAACTCATGTTTCCATCAATTCTATATTTTATTCATGAAAAGACCCTAATTACTACATTTAGGGTATTTATCCAGGATTAGGGACTCTCATATACCAAAACGTAGAATTATCAGTTAACAATCATATTTTCACATTTTTCAATCTAAATATGATATTATCTTCTTTTACCCTAAATTAGGGTTTCTAAATTATTTAATCATTCTCGTATGAGGTATAACCCTTAATCATGCAATTCTATATTTAGATCAGGTTCGAAAATAACATTATCATTCAACAGGTTATTAACACTTCAAACTAACCCATTAGGCATCATAGATTCCATCATTAACCTCATTTAGGGTTGTTAATCTAACTTTAAAACACTTTTCATTAACTTAAAGTGCTTTTGCAATTAGGAACGGAATCAATATTTAATAATATTTTTAATGGATTCCTCTCGTTCTCCTGATCAATTTCCATATATCATTTGTATTTATTCGATCTACAGTTTATGAGTTATGAGTTTTGTAAACATCAACTTACTTGGCCAATGAAAGGGTGCCATGTGGGCGCCTTCCAAGCAGTGCTCACGCGATTTTGGAAACATAAACGATTGACGATACTGCCCCCGCTTAAGTCTTCCAGCCTTCATACCCGCAGGGGGTATTTTCGTCCAAAGGCCCCATCGCCTTCTTCCTTGCGCGACCTAATGCTGCGCTCCACTGTTGCGGATCGTGGGGTTTCTTCCTCACCCCTCCAGCACACCTGGCACGCCGGCGACGATCCCAGGGCCTCCGCCGCCCTCCGTCGTTCTCCGTCGTGCTTGTAGAGCTCCCAAGCCACGACCATGGTGGCCGAATACGGCCTGGCTGCTGTGCTTATCGCAGCATGGCTTGCAGGCTTGCCGGCCGTCTTGAACGGAAAAGGAAGCAAAAGGAAGGGTGGCTGGATACCCCAGGCCCCTGGTTGCGTCGTGCCCTCATCACAAACCCCTGCAGCTGCCGGTTGTCCTCAAGACAGCCCCATGTCTTCTTGATTAGGGTTAGCACGAAAAGGAGAAGGAGGATAGGTTAGATTGCGTGGGATTTCTCCCTGGACCTTGACCAGGGTTTTATCCTTTTATATAGGATGAGTGTATCCACGTTCATAGGCGTTGATCCAAGGTTTTCTCTCATAAGAAAACCTATTACTTCCATGAGAAGTAACTCTCTCTCCTACTTATTTCCTTGTTTATCCTCATGCTTTGTTCATTAGGAAATTTGATAATTATTCTTTTTAATATCCTTGCTCTTGGCTTTTAATTCATTGGCCATGTATTTCTATTTTCTTTTAATAGAAAAATACTCCCTTTTTATTAATACTACATATTTCTGCAATAAAGCAACACATTATCCTCTTATTCTGCCTTTTTAGTATTTTCTCTTTCTTTCCTCTTTATTGGGACTCCTTGGATCCCAAGACACTCCATTATCTCGAAATTTTCTTTATTGGATACTTATTATCCTTCTAGATGCATCTAAATGCATTATCTCACATCATCTTGTTTATTTCTCATTAAAAATATATCTTTTTGAAAATTTCTTTTTATTTCCCTTCTATTTTCCTCATCGGCATCCCTTCTATCATAAGAAAACCTTGGGATACGAAATTCCATAAAGGGAAACCCAATTATCCATCTTTTCACTTAATTTCCACATTTCATCAATGTTTTCAATTTCTTTCTTCATAAAGAAATACTTAATTAATCTTTTCTTTTTCTTATTTCTTTTCTTTGCAACTTTAGACTCCTTGGAACCCAAGGAATCCAAGAGGCACGAAATCCTCTTTGGATTTGCCTTCTAGAGGTTTCCACATATTTCTTTTATCCATTATTCAATTATTCATTCACTAATTGAATTTTCTTTATTATTGCCATGTTATTGGGCCCAATAGCCAATAAAGCCCACAAAGCAACCAATCAAGGCTATTGTGAAAAGAATTCATTTATTCAAAACAAATCACATCATTATTTGTTCAATTATCCTTAATATGAGAAATTGCATTTCTCACCAATTGAACCCAAAAATTGAGGTTATAATATCATGGAGTGTGTGACTAGTGTATCCCACAAGTTCGTCATCAATGACAGTAGGAGAGGATCTGCAAAACCATCCAGATGACTTCGCCAAGGTGATCCTATCTCCCCGTATCTTTTTCTTTTTTGCGCTGAAGCACTTTCCTTTTCTCTGTCTAAAGCCACACAGGTTAATAAAATACATGGGATAAGAATTTGCAGACGAGCGCCACGGGTTACTCACCTATTTTTCACAGATGATAGTATTATTTTCACAAGGGCTACCTCAGAAGAATGCTCCGCTTTAGCTGAAATTTTCAGCCAATACGAGAGGGCATCCAGGCAGAAAATCAACTATGAGAAGACAGAGGTTTTCTTTAGTACAAACGTCACAAGTGAAAAAAGAGAGTTGATCAAAAACCAGTTGCAGGTGAGAGAGGTGGATAGGCATGAGAAGTACCTTAGCCTTCCCACGGTGGTGGGGAGGTCCAAGAAGCAGGTGTTTGCGGCTATAAAGGACAGAGTGTGGAATATACTACAGGGGTGGAAGGAGCAGCTTTTATCTAGATTGGGGAAGGAGGTCATGATTAAGGCGGTAATCCAAGCAATTCCCACGTATCTCATGAGCATCTTCAAGCTTCCAAAGGGGCTTATTGATGATATCCACTCGATGATGGACCGGTTCTGGTGGGGTTCAAAGGAGGGGGAGAGGAAAATCCATTGGATGAGCTGGGAAAGGTTGTGTAAGACCAAGGAGTGTGGGGGTATGGGGTTCAGGGATCTGAAAGCTTTCAACCAAGCACTTCTCGCTAAATAAGGATGGAGGTTAGCAGTTTACGGGGGGTCTCTTTCTGCTCGGATACTTAAGGCGAAATACTACAACTCCTCATCTATTCTACATGTGGAGTTAGGGGGAATCCCAGCTATACCTGGAGGGGTATTTGGGGGGCGTTGCAAGCAGTGAAGAGTGGTTTCAAGTGAAGGGTGGGGGATGGGAAAGATATACATATCTACAAGGAGAGGTGGATACCACATTTGGGGGGCACAGCCAACAAATATTTGGTTCATGGTCCTGTGGAGTACATATGGGTGAGTGACTTGATCAGTTGGGGGCCGAAGAGGTGGAATAGTGAGGCAGTGGAGACTTGCTTCCCTACACATATAGCCAGGAGAGTCCTTAACATCCCACTATCACAGCGGAATGAGGAGGACACCCTATATTGGGAGAAGGAGAGCAACGGGAGGTTTACAGTCCGGAGCGCTTATTTCTTTATCCGGGCAGGTGAGGACTTAGTAGATGGAGCGGATATGGAGCTGTGGAAGAAGGTATGGAAATAAGGATGACCACCGAAACTGAAGCACTTCATCCGGAGAGCACTCAGGAATATCCTTCCCACCAAGTCAGAGTTGCAAAGGAAGCACATGACACATGATGATAGCTGCCATCGCTGCGGTCAGCGGGAGGATTCTTCTCATGCACTGATGCACTGTGACGTCGCCAGACAGGTTTGGGTTGTGGGTGAGTTTGATTGGGGCGGACGACTGGGTACTCATGACGTGGGGACCTTTGTAAGGGGTCTACTTGACGATGTGGACAACAGACGAAAAGATGAGGGTGCCATGGACAGCGAGGAATAAAGCTCTTTTTGATGATCACCCTCCCTATCTTCCGGGTCTTGTGGCTACTTACATCAACCTGGTTGCCGACCATGCACGTTACCACGGGGATGTGGGACGAGCTACTTCTTCACCCATGTCGTCGGGGCAAGCTTCATGGCGCTGCCCACCAAGGGGTAGCGTAAAGATCAATACAGATGTGTCTCTTATCACAGCGGAGGAGAACGGCTGTGGGGCAGCTATACAGGATGCTAACGGTAAGTTATTGTGGACCTTCCAATGCCGTTTAGAACAGCCGTACTCAGTGCTTAGTGCAGAGGGTATGGCTGTCTTAGAAAAAGATATACAGATATTGTGGTGGAGACTGACTGTTTGCTGCTGGTGGAGGCTGTCAAGAAGGGCTACGGTGGATGTGGCTATGAAGACATCATTACCTGGAAGATTATTGATCTTTCTTACAGTTTCGTGTCTTTTAATTTTTGTTTTATTAAACGGCAAGGCAATAGTGTAGCACACGCCTTGGCTGTCTCAGTCTGTCATTTTGTTAATCATCACCTTGTGGGAGAGGGTTTTGAGGATCGGATCATTGTACTTGCTGCAAACGATTTGATTACTTAATAAAATGGCAGTTGCCCTTTCTCAAAAAAAAAATCTGACTCTCTCTGTGCGTAAGCAACATATAAAAGGTACATAAATAGGCCATCATTTGGCGGATAACATGGCTTCAAAAAATCTTAGACATTATGCTAAGATTCATCAAAAGTTTTCCTTCTTGGTACAGTACTATTCAGATCTTCGTTGCTGCTCAGCTATCTAGATCAAAGGCTGTTACCGGAAAGCTGTCAGCCAACCCAGTTCCTGTTTTGAAGGTGATCTTCTCAGACGAGGAATCAGAGATATAGACTTCATTGACACTAAGCCAAATGAAAAGCTCCTTCACTTTCACACCGGTCAGGCTTTTGAGCTTCCGAGGCTCAACGAAGCCGGTGACCTCAGTACCATAGGAAACGGTCTCCTTGATCTTCTTAAATGTATGTTCCTTCTTCTTCTTCTGAACAATCCAGAAGAACCATGTCTCCTTGTTATATCCGAACTCCTCGACTTCATCTATGGGAAGAAGACCCAAAGGAAGCGAGAGGCCTTTCAAGAACTCGGCCACCATCTTTTTACTGGCAGCGTCTCCATTGGAGATCTGAGCATTTGGACGGTGTGCTTGGATAGTCTGAATTGCCATCTGAATTGCGAGTAGTGTTTGGGAATAAGAGAAGAGGATCAGAAGTGGGGCTGAATGATGAGCTGTTACAACTGGTTCGCGATGAAATGAGGAAAACAAGGTGAGCAATTTATAGAAGCAACAAGTAGCTTGAAGGGATTACAAAAAGACATACCATCGCACAATAGTAAAAAAAGACATAGACTTCAAAATATTTCTTGCCGAATGCTTCGGCCTTCGGACAATCCGCCACAGGTCAGTTCGGTCACTCTGCCTCTCTCTACTCTCCGTCTTTCCTAAGAAATTCTAAGTCCTTGTTCAAGGGGATTGACGAAGCCGTCAGTCTAGAACTCTGCATTCCCAGGCGAACTGGACGTTGACCAGGGACCAGACTCGCAGTTTGGAAGCCATCCGTCAATTCAGCCGTGAATTGATCATGACGACATCCACAAATATGAAAAGTAAGCAAAATCTTTGATTTTTCTGACATACATTGTGGGGGTCTTGTGAATGAATCCAGTAATGTTGTGGTTGCTTGTGTTTGTGGTTATTTTCTGAAATTGCCAAAACGTCATTCATGATCTAGATATTATGTGTCTAGTTTATATGTGCACTGTTTTTTTCGGCGTGTGATGGGATGCACACATCTTTAACTTACGACCCTCTTCAAATGATATCGGAGAATACCGTCACATGGATTTAATGAAGGGCGCAAACAACATGATAAAGTTGACGGCATCAATATGGAGGTTAAAGATGGAATTATAATGATTTATATAACTCATTATAGAGAGAATCAAGCAAGCCCAAGGAAATGAAATAGGAAGAGTGTACAAAGATAAACACGAAATATATGTGACTCATCCGAAGTTGGGTTTACAAATTTGTCTTCCATCATATCATCAACGGCTAGTGTGATATCTCTTTGGAAGAAACTTTAGTCGTGGTATGAGAGAAAGACTACAAGTAATATTGTAACACCCCAATTTTCTAAAAAATATATATTACTGAGTGGAAGCTTAATTGACATTGGGATGTCACCAAAATGATAATTATTGTATATAAATATAATTTCATTCAACAAACTCAGGAAAATAATTATAAATTTTATGTCTCAAGTTCCACAATATGAAACTTAAACTTTGAACTAAGCTAAACTAGTGCATGGTCTTGATATTAATTGACAAACTAAACTAAATGTCATAGGATAGTTGGCACCCCACCAGGATTAAGCTCTTAATTTGTCTTTGATAAGTATGCTCCTTGTTTAAACTCCCTTAATCTTTTCTTCCGCAGATGCCACATCCCCAACCATACATTCAGAATGAAAAACACATTAGAATAAGCTCCATTGAGTATTGTTATAATAAAATAATAACTTGGCAATAAAGGAAAGTATGAAATTAACTAAACAGTAGATTTGGATTCTCATAATATGTTGTTAGTGTTTGATTATAGTGTCCTCTACCCTTGTACACCTACTGTGCTCATAAGGCCCGAAGGCTCAACTGATGTTCCACTTAAACTCGTGATTTGCATCTGGGTGTCATAACTTATGCTCCAATTGAGCTCATGGTTTACACATAATGGCCATTATGTTTCATTTTAACTCATGATTTGCACATGAGTGTCACTATGTTTCGTTAGAACTCATAAGGCCCGAGGGCTCAACATTAACATGATGAGGAAAATAATACAACCAATTACATGATTCATCATTAGCTTAATAATCCTTTACTTTAACTGAATTTCACATGATTATGGCATAAATATTTACAATAGAACTTGAAAGCATAAGCGTCATATAATAAATTTTGAATATTAATTCAAAAATTTCTTAAAATTGAATACACATCTATATATCATATAATTTAACTTGATCATCATGACACAATAATCTTAAAGCAGTTGAAAATCATTATTTTATACTCAATGTACATTGACCCTCTTACCTCTCTTAGAGAAGATCCTAGTTGCTTCTTTAGGTTGATGAAATCCCAATCACATTCTTAGGGTTTATGACTAAGCTCCATGTTAAACATTGATATTCATTATTAGTTGATATTCAACTTAAACTCTAGGGTTTATTTGTATCCATCATCTTATATGCAGAAATTAACCTACTTTTTGAACTAGGATATGAATCTGGTGTTGAAATTTTTTATTTATATTCTACATCTTTTTATGATAAAATGGATATATAGTTTTGTTATGTTTTGATATACCAATTGATTTCTACATTATTTTTAATTTAATCACGTGATAACCAATTTGTGTGAAACACGTTAAAAATTATATACCTTTACTCGAGCCAATGTGGGACCATGCCTAGCCAATCAGGCCACAACCACATCAGTGTCACACTCCACACGGGTTGGGGTTGGGAAATAGGTAGGAAAAACCTTCTTGCCCTTAGCATCATGGATTGGGATCTAACACATACGGGGATAGGGTCGACAAAGGATCGATCTTCATCACCTTCGCAACCAAGACTTTGAACCTGCACCTGGCGGAGTCAACTGGCTAGCTGACTCTCCTATTCTGATCGACAAAGATCTTGCAATGGTGCCAACACGTCCACAAGCTTCTTTTGAACATGATGGTGCCCCTAAATTGGTCGGAAGTGGTAAGGATGAGAAGAACGGAATCGAGGTTCAACACTATATTGCATAGGGAGAAAGATAGGAGAAAAGGGGAAAGTGAATCCACCTTGCAAGGGACAAAATCTGTAGGCCAGAAGACTCTATAATGTCTATTGATCAATTATGATGTGTCGAATAACCACGAGGGTACTGCACCTCTTATCACCGACTGATAGAGGCAACTAGATTGTGGTGGAACCCAGGGGAAAACCATGTCTAGGGTATCATCCATGCCATAAGGAAAAAAGGTGATGGTTTTTAGCTCTGGGTCATCTCCAATCATTTCTAAAGGTCTAGATATATAGGAGGGGGTCAAAGGTGTTGTTGGAGATCAAATTTGGTTGGAACTGGGAATCCCTAATAGTTTGGGATTCCTAGGGCATGAAACCCTATCAAACTAGGGATGAGGGAAATTAGGAAAGCGAGGCGCATCTATTGAGGAGTTCATCTTGTACTAGGATTCATTGATGGGAGAGGCTAGAGGAGAACTCGGGGATGATTCCTCATAAAAACTAGGCATCGGGTGAGGGACAAGGCACCCCACTCGCAAATAGCTCTGGGTCTTAGCGTCCGACCCAAACTCAGACTCTGCGTGATAGGCACTTTATCATATTTTTTACTGGACCAAAGTTTAGATACATAATGAATAGGTTTATTTAGAAACCATTTAAGAATTGGTTTATTTTCTTTGTCATTCAAATTCGAGATCCAAAGAGAGTTCAAACCAAATCAAAATAGGTTTATGGGTGCAAGAATCCCAAAAATTAGCTTAGTTTCCCGATTTAAAAGTCTTAATTATTACATCATCTTTTTGTTAAATAAGCAAAAATTAATCATTTGGGATAACCTAGATTCAATTAGAGGCTAATATATTAAAGGAAGGTATATATTACCGATTCAATTTTAGATAAAAATTGTTAGGTAGGGTCAATTTCACAATAACCCCTATGTATCACTATTTTTCTAATTAGGGTTACAATTGATGATATTAAATTACTATTGTTGTTATAAAGTGAATTATTTCTGAACTTAGTGGGAAGATTATTGTAGTATTGTACCAAGTTCCATATATGCATTAGGATTTACTTGAGCTTCAATACTACAAAATTTGAAATTAGGTTTTCTATTATAAGATTTATTTTTTTAACATATAAAAATAGGTGTTACAATTCTACCCACTTTAAGTAAAATTTTGTCCCAGACATCTCCATGTACTAGACCCACCTTAGGGTATTATTTATTCCTAGTTTGCAAAACTCAACATGTATATATATAACTAGAACTACGATTAGAACTAGTTCATACCCTTATTAACTACATCCTTAATCTAACCTCAAGGTTTGGGGTTTCTGACCATGAACCACATCTCTTCTATCCAAATGCATTAGGTTTAGGTGGATACCTAAATTAGGTTTTTAATATTAACTCTCTTAGTGGCACCTCTAGATCCGAGTTGGTCAGACACAAACTTAAAGGTGTGAGAATCGATTATGTTAATGTTCAAGATCTTAGTAGCATACATGTCCCATACCACACATGCTAGAAAGAATAAGAACATATGCATAATAATTCTTTTCTCTCTTGACATTTCCTCTCAAATTCTCAATTGGTCGGCCATCACCTTTGAGAATAAGAGAGGACATGTCAGTAACCATATAGAGTTAACATTAAGAGTACAAATTAGATAAAATCATATTATTAACACATATGTTTTCTATCATCAAAGGAGGGATGAAAGGTCACCTAGGAAATCATGAGAAAATCCCGGTAGCCAACTATATTTTTAGCTCTGATACTATATTGTAACACCCCAATTTTGTAAAATATATATATTACTGAGCAAAAGCTTAATTCACATTAGGATGTAACAAAAATGATAATCATTGCATAAAAAATATGATTTCATCCATCCAACTTAGGAAAATAATTACAAATCTCATGTCTCAAGTTCCACAACATGAAACTTAAACTTTGAACTAATAAACTAGTGCATGGTCTTGATACTAATTGAAAAACTAACTAAATTCCATAGGATAGTCTGTACCTCACCAACACTAAGCTCTTAATTTGTCATTGATATGTATGCTCCTTGTTTAAGCTCCCTTACTCTTTCCTCCTGAAAATGTCGTGTCACCTATCATGCATTCAAAATGAAAAATGCATTAGAGTAGGTGACATTAAGTATTGTTGTAAAAATATAACTTGGCAATAAAGGAAAGTATGAAATTGACTAAATAGTAAATTTGGATACTCATAATATGCTCTTAGTGGTTGATTATAGTGTCCTCTACTCTTATGCACCAAATGTGCTCATAAGGCCCATAGGATCAATTGATGTTCCACATGAACGAATTATTTGCTTTTGGGTGCCATAACTTATGCTCCAATTGAGTTCATGATCTGCACATAAGTGTCATTATGTTCCATTTTAACTCATGATTTGCACTTAAGCGCCACTATGTTCCATTTGAACTCAAAAGGCCCGAGGGGTCAACATGAACATGATGAGGAAAAAATAATACAACCAATTACATGATTCATCATTAACTTAATAATCCTTTATTTTAACTGAATTTCACATGATCATGGCATACATATTTAAAATAAAACTTGAAATCATAAGCATCATACAATAACTTTTTGGGAAGAATAATTCAATAATTTCTAAAAAATGAATACATAGTTATCATGTATTTTTACTTGATCATCATGATACAATAATCTTAAAGTGATTGAAAGCCATTATATAATACTTAAACTGCAATGACCCACTTACCTCTCTCTTAGAGAAGATCCTAGTTGCTTCTTTAGGCTGATGAAGCCATAATCAAGTTCTTAGGGTTTATGAACCCTAATCTCCTTATTAAACATTAATATTCATTAATAACTTATATTCAACCTAATTTTTATGGTTTATTTGTATCCATCATCTTATATGCATAAATTAACCGTATTTTAATTTGATATTGAAAGTATTTTAATTAGGTTCTACATCTTTTCCTAATAAAATTGATGTCTAGTTTTTCTATATTTTGATATACCAACTAATTTCTACTTTAATTTGAATTTATTCTTGTGATGACCAATCAGTATGAGACACCTTAGAAATTATATACCTTTACTCGATCCTACATGATACCAGACATAGCCAATCAAGTCACAACCACATCAGTGTCACGCTCCACCTAGGCTGGGGTTGGGAAATAGGTAGGAAAGATCGTCTTTCCCTTAGCGGTGTGGATTGGGAGTTCACACACTTGGGGAAAGGGTTGAAAAAGGCCCCATCTTCACACCTTCATGATTGAGACTTTGAACCTCCCCCTGACAGAGTCAAGTGGTGAGTTGACTCTGCTATTTTGATCGATAGGGGTCTTGTGTTGTTGCCAACATGCCTACAAGCTTCTCTGGAACCTGATGGAACCCTAGGATTGGTAGGAAGGGGTAAGGATGAGGAGAATGGAATCGAGGTCCAATGCTAGCATTGCCTAAGGAGAAAGGGACAAGAAACGGGAAAGTAGACTCACCTTGCAAGGGCTGAAATCTATAGGTAGGAGACTCTGTAATGTTTGTTGATAAATCCTGGTGTGTCGACTAACCACGGGGGTATTGGGCCTCTCATAGCCGACTGATGGAGGGGACCAGGTCTTGATGGAACCCATGAGAAAATAATGCTTGGGGGTATATCATCCACACCAAGGGAGAAAAAAAAGGTGATGGTTTTCAGCTTCTGGATCATCTCCAATCATTTTTTATGGCCTAGATATATGGGAGGGAGTCAAAGGTGTCATTGAAGATCAAGTTTGATTGGAACTAGGAATCCCTCATATTCTTGGATTCTGAGGGCATGAAACCTTACCAAATAAGTGATGAGGGAAATTGAGAAAGTGAGGTGCATCTATTGGGGAGTTTGTCTTCTACTAGGACTCATTGGTGGGAGAAGATAGAGGATAACTCGGGGATGATTCCTTAGAAAAATAAGGCGTCAAGCGAGGCAGACCCGCTCGCAAAAATCTCCGAGTCTGAGAGTCTGACCCAAATTCAGATTCCGCATGATATGCATTTTATCATATTTCTGACTAGATCAAAGTACAAATAGATTAGGATTAGGTTTATTTAGAAAACCTCAAATAATTTATTTATTTTCTTCCTCATTTTAATCGGGGCATCAAAGAGAGTTCAAACCTAATCAAAATAGGTGTATTACAAAATATGGATGCAAGGATTCCAAAAATCAACTTAGTTTCCTAGTTTGACAGTCCCAATTATCAATATCCTCTTTATGTTAAATAAAATAAGAATTAATTAATTATTTAGGATAACCTAGATTCAATTAGAGGCTTATATGAAAGAAATATTTATATTACCGATTCAATTTGAGATAAAAATTGTTAGGGAAAAAATATAGTTATTAGTAGGGTCAATTTCACATTAACCCCCTATGAATCAATATATTTCTAATTAGGGTTACATTTGATGAAATTAAATTACTATTATTGTGATAAAGTGAATTATGTATAAACTTAGTGGGAACATTATTTTAGTATTGTACCAAGTTCGATACATGCATTAGGGTTTATTTGAAGCACCAATATTTTCAAATTTTGACATTTAGATTTCCATTCTAAGATTATTTTATAATATATAAAAAAGGTGTTACAATTCTACCGACCTTAAATAAAATTTTGTACCCAAAATTTTCCATGTACTAATACCTTAGGGTATAACTATTCCTAGTTTGCAAAACTCAATATATATATTCATATAACTAGAACTAGGATTAGAACTAGTTCATACCCTCATTAACTTCATCCTTAATCTGAGCTCAAGGTTTGGGGTTTCTAACCATGAACCACGTCTCTACTATCCAAATGCATTAGGTATAGATGGATACCTAATTTTGTTTTTAATATTTACTCACTTGGTGGTACCTGTGGATCTGTATTGTCCAGACACAAACCTAAAGGTGTGACAACCCATTATGCTAATGTTCAAGATCTTAGTAGAATACATGTCCCATACCAAACATGCTATAAATAATAAGAACATATGCATAATAAGTCTTTTTGCTCTGACATTTCCACTAAAATTCTCAATTTGTCGGCCATAACCATTAAGAATAAGAGAGGACATGTCACTAGCCATATAGAGTTCACATAGAGAGTCCAAATTAGATAAACTCCTATTCTTAACACATATTTTTTTATCATCAAAGGAGGGATGAAATTCACATAAGAAATAAAGCCTGGTGGCCAACTATATTTTTAGCTCTCGTACCATATTGTAACACCCCAATTTTCTTATATATATATATATATATATATATATATATATATATATATATATATATATATATATATATATATATATATATATATATTGGAAGCTTAGTTCGCATTGGGATGCCAAAAAATAAAAATCATTGCATAAAATATAATTTCATTCAACCAACATAGTTAAATAATTACAAATCTCATGTCTCAAGTTCCACAACATGAAACTTAAACTGTGAACTAAGCTAACCTAGTGCATGGCCTTGATAAACTATATGTCATAGGATAGTTGGCACCCCACCAGGGCAAAACTCTTAATTTGTCCTTGACATGTCAGAATTGGTTCACAAATTTTATCCTCTTCTTATATGAAAATAATGGGTTAAAAATGATGATGTTAAGGGTCTCATCAAATCATATGCAATCAAAGTATATTAATGCATTCAACATCATATAAAATGGATCTAATTGATAGTTCAACAACTAGAAATCAATTTTTGTGCAATATATGAACTAAAATTATCCAAGAGTTGGAGAGTTACATATTATGGCTGAGGAATTGAAAATATGGAAGGATAGAGAAATCCATTTTATCACATGCTATCCACCTTAAAAGAAATTTTGTTCCCAAAATATAAACAAATCCTCAAAAGATACAAGGACCTCATATTTCATATCTAAATCATATTAGTACACAAAATTTAATATCAAACTCACCTCCATATCAACATTATCATAATAAATAAAATTTTGAGACGTTACATTTTAGGATAGCCTGATAAGAAATGATTGTTTCTTAAACAAGATTTAGTGAATGACCATGTTCTGCTCTATATGAAATCAAGATAGGTGTAGTTACCAAATATAAAATAAATATATTGGATAAACTTTGGAGAAAATCAAGATTGGTGTACTTTCTTTATCCACTCATTTAAACTACATGGATGGCATGCTCATAACTATTTTGATGTAATCCATATTGTTAAGACATGCGTGTGACTATTTATTTCATCCAATTCTTTCAACATATAATAAAGATTAGAGGTTTAACTAAGGGAATAAACCCTTCAATATTGGGGTTTAAATAAGGGAAAAAATATTAGAGGTTTAACTAAGGGAATTCATCCATTTGAATCGAAAGATATTTTAACATTGGGGTGGTGATGCTGATTGTTTTAGTGATATTAGTTAGGCAGGACAAATTATTGTTGTTTGCGGGGCTGGTGGATCATAATCACACTATTAAGTCGCTTAAGAATATGCTAGAGAGGTTTATTTTGCTACACAAAATGAGAGGGTAAAGTGCCCATATGCTTTTTAGAAACAAGGAATCTTAAAAGATATAGCTTTCTTAAATGTCCTCAATGGAATATTGTCACCAAAGATGATGGAAGTTTTCCTCAACAAGTTATTCCAATGATTGAACATTGTTAAGGGATTCCATCACATGAAGCACAATGAAGAAACCATTTCCTAACCCCAGAGTTTGTTGATATAGTAGTGGTTGAGCCTCATATGGGGTTTAGCTGGGGTTGTAATACTGACAACAATCCCTTATTATGTGTTCTAATAATATTAGGAATGTGAGGGATCTAAAACACCTTAGGGTCTTGAAAATGCATATCCATACTAGGAAGATCCTTGATGTAGTTGTTGAATAATATTGCCTTTTTGATGAGCAAGTTGGCTAGGCATAGTAGACAAACCTCTTGTACGAAAATGTGAGGAGGATAACCTTCATGGTTTCCTAGTTATTTTTTTTTACCAAGGTGATACCTTGTGCTTCCAATCTCATTTCAAAAAGGTAGTAAAATAGCTTGTACATGGCATTGTAGATTGATCATGTCTTGTAGATAAGAATGACATCTTCCATAATGGTTGCTGAGAGCACCTTCAAAACACATGACACGAGATTGCCTTTCAAAACATTTCACATGTCATTATGCGTCAATGCATGTGATATGTTGTTTTATTAAAACATGATTGTCTCCATTGTAATCATCAAGAATATCATGTATAACAAAAACATCAAGCATTAGCATGTTTTATATGGATTTGGGGTCCATATCCTTCATCTTTCACAGAATGTATGGGGTTGTGGTATTGAACTTATGGATATAGTGGGTTTTCTAGCGTAGGAGGCACAACTACAAATATCATAGATAGACTATCATCATCATCATTTTATAATGTGTCAAGGTTGGATGGTTCATTAATGTCTTAAGTAGTAGGAACCTTATTATCAGAGCTGAGTATAATGATATCATCCCTTAGAATGTGCAAAGATGAGTTGAGGCCACCCAAACTAGTCCTATCGATGTGAGGATTCATAATAGGCAACAACAAGAAGTTGCCTAATTCTCAAAGTGATGTCATAGGGGAGCTCCTAGTAAAAATACATTCGTACTACTTCCCTCGTTGTATCATTCACTGTGAAATCTTATGACTAATGTGGGACCATATTCATGCCTTCATAATATGCTTTTTTAGATTCATCAGTGGGGATTTCATGTCTCTCTTCCATGTAGGAGTTTCTACCACGGTGATGATCTTGAGAATATGTAGAATTGAGATCAATGTCTGTTGGTACCAACGATTGGGTTGCTATAGACGATATCCTAGATTTGTGTAGGCCGATGTTGGTATCAACCTAGGCCTTATTCACTATATCATCAATGAATATGCCTTTTCTAGCCTTGTGCTTGTTGGTTTTGAGAACAAAAGAGAAATCCTGCCACCAGAGTAATGTAGTTGTCTATTGATGGTTGTTGTAAGAATGCTTTTGGTACATAGAAGAGTCCTAAGGACAAAGATTAAGGATACTATTTTCCTTGATTTTTTCATCAGTCTAGCCTCTCAGATCATCTTTCCTATTTGAAAACATGCATGTCGTGTATCTTCCAATATTCTACCTCCTTTTCTTCATGATTTCCTCAATTTTGTTTTGGTAGGTATGCCCATAATTATATGGTGTTTGAGACATGAAATATCTAAAAAATCATAGTATACACTTTCTAGGTAATGTTAGACTAAGAAGAAACCATATGAAATGTTACCCTACACAATTGGCCAAATTCACGAATAAATGTGGTACAAGTGTTGTAGTGGTAGTATTTCTCATCAAAGGAATGATGAGTATAGTGTTGGTGATGAGGCAATGCCCCTTTGTGTTGGTTGAGTTGATCTTTTAGAATAGCCATAGAGTTTATATGATGGACATGGGTGATGTACCAAATAAATGTCATTTTCATAGGCTAATTACTATGGATTTTTGTGCACTATTTAGTCATTTTCATATTAATTTGTGTAGTATTTATTATCATTAGCATGTAATACTTAATTGCATCTAATAGTTTTATTTTAATTTTTTTGAATGATTTAATATATTTCAAGAGCTTACGTTTGGTTTTTGTGTAGTATAGGTAATTTATAAGAATCTACACAGCTCAGTACTACTGACTTTGGGGTCATTGGGACTGACACTTACTCAATTTGGAACAGAGAAAAATCAAGAAGACTCGGTAGTACCGACCCAAAAGTCAATACTACCGACAACATCACAACAATGTATTCAAAATTAATCGAAGAAACTCAGTAATATTGACTTCAAGATTGGTAGTATCGGAAGCTTTCTAAGTGATCGCAATTATTGAAGGCATCCATAGTACCGACACGACACTAGTACCAACATGGAGGGATCATACCGATCTAAACATTAAGCCTAATCCAACAGTTGGAAATTAATTACGCTCTAAGTCACTTATATGACATAGATGTATTTTATCCAACCCTATCTATCTCATTCTATTCTGTTGAATGACAATAAGATCAAGGAGACGAGAAAGTGGAGAGGAAGACTATGTTTTGGACGATCCATACACTTCCATTGGACAGATTTGTAATCGGACGATAGAAAATTGGCATGTGTGCGAGAGGGGATCATTTGGACCATCTTCTTTAGGGGTTATTTAATTTTTTAAATTTTCCCATGTTTTGCTTCTTCTGTCCCATGTTTTCGACAATGGAAGCCACTCAGGGCTAAACCCCTTATTGCTTAGGACCCAGGAGTAACCCAATAATGTATTGTAATTGACTTTAATGTATTAATATATTAATTTATCTTAGTTTCTAGACTTATTTATATGATATTGTCATAAACTATCCATGATTTATCACCATAGGTAGTTAATTGCACCTTTATTGCTTTGAAAAAGGAAATTAATGGTTGGAAAATTCATTGAAATACATATTTTACATCTCCCTTTGAGAAAGGTGGCTTCCAAATGTGAAGACATGAGTCAGAGTTTTCGATAAAGCACCTAACTAATAACATAATTGATACGAGAGTGGGTATTAGATTAGGAAGTGAATTACATCATGAGAGCATGTAATTCTTGCTATAGGCTCTTAATCTAGGGTTAGGAGAGATATTTATTAATGTTATACTGTTAATTGCAATGTTAGTCGAGGTGAAACCATAACCCTAAGGAACTCACTCAAATTGATATCAACAACCAGTAATTTAAATTTATTTTATACTTTAGATAATTAAACCATTCTACCAAGTTTTCATTGGTCTAGCTGATTGCACTACAGTTAGTAATAGTTTCTGGATTTATGTTTCCCTATATTTGATATATGGGCCTCTTTGGCCTGTATTACTCTGATAGAGTGTACCTGTGTTTTAGGGCGTATAGTAAATCCCTATCAAGTTTTTGGCATCATTGTCGGGGAAACGGCTAATCCAGCACTACAAGTGTTGTAATCGGCCACTCTAAGCCACACCTTTTATTATTACTTTCATTCTCTTTAAAGATGAATTTCAAATACCATTTAATCAATCATTAGAACCCGTTCTTACATTGTCTTCAACAATTTCAGGTACTAGTGCATGGTTCACAATAGAGATCATGTTATAACCCTAATTTTTGGGTTCAAATAGTGAGAAATGTAATTTCTCATATTAAAGATAGTTGAACAATTAATGATATGATTTGTTTTGAATAAATGGATTCCCTTCACAATAGCCTTGATTGGTTGCTTTGTGGGCTTTATTGGCTATTGGGCCCAATAAAAAGGGAATTTCAATTAATTAATGAATAATTGAATACTTGAGAAAGAAATGTGTAGAAACCTCTAGAAGGCAAATCCAAAAAGGATTTCGTGCCTCTTGGGTTCCTTGGGTACCAAGGGGTCCAAGGTTGCAAAAAGAAAACAATAAGAAAAGAAAAGATTAAATAAGTATTTCTTTATGAAGAAAGAAATTGGAAAATAATGATAAAATGTGGAAAATGAGTGGAAAGAGGCATAAATGAGATTTATTTGGGAAATTTCGTATCCATGAGGTTGCTAATATTAAAAGGAATGCCAATAAGGAAAATAAAAGAGAAATAAAAAGAAATCCTCAAAAAGAGATGTTTAAATGAGAAATAAATAAGATAATGTGAAATAATGCATAATGATGCATCTAGAAGGATAATTAGTATCCAATAAAGAGAATTTCGATATAATAGAGTGTCTTGGGATCCAAGGAGTCCCAATAAAGAGGAAGGAAAGAGAAATTACTAAAAAGGTAAAATAAGAGGATAATGTGATTCATTATTAATGAATTTCATGATATTGATAAAAAGAAAATAGTTTCTACTAAAGGAAAATAGAAATCTGTGGCCAATGGGTTAAAGAGAGCAAGTATAAAGAAAATAAAGAGGAAATTTCAAATATCCATATAATAGGGGATATCCAAAGGATAAAGAAGAGAGAGGGAAAGGTTGTTTTTTTTCATGAAGGAATATAAACTCCCTAATAGGAAAGGGACTTGGCAAATCGATATTAACCATCTTAAGACGTCGTTTCACCCTCTATAAAAGGAGATAGAGCTTTGGGCAGAGTCCAGGAGGGAGAGATCCAACGTACGCCCTTTTTCTTCCTCTTCTTCTTCTTGTTTTGACCGTAAACCCTAGCTAAGATGAGCAATGGGATTGGGTAGTCATGAGACGGCCATAGTAGGTGGAATCGACCCCTGGATGCTCCACGGCGCCCTCGAGCTACGTTGCAATCATGGCCACACTTCAACCAAGGCACAACAGCAGCCGAACTGCTGCTTCACCTGTTGCAGGTCGGGGGTGGTTTGCCCTTGACCAAGCCACCTCGGTAGCGCACTAGGCGGTGCCCCAAGTACGACGGAGGTCTGCGGGGCTAGGGCAAGGGCGGGCGGCTGCTTGCTTGGTCCCAGAAGGAGAGGACGAGCCGCCCAGGTCATCCCTAGGGCTGCGCTCGACGACAGCCTGAGCTTGAAGATGAAGCAAAAGGCGTTGGACAAATTTGCCCTCCATCAACTGAAGTGCAGCTCACTTACGTCGGGGGTATTTTCGACTATTAATTATGTTTCCAGTTTGGGCACCTAAGTTGCATGGAATTGGCTACGTGGCATCTCCAGATTGGCCGAGTAAGTGCTTTTCTTGCAAAATTCGTAACTAATGAACCATAGCTCGGATGAAGGAACTTAATATATGAAAATTGATCCTCACAACGAGAGGAATCCAATAAAAATGGTATTAAATATAGATTTTGTTCCTAATTGCAAAATTACTATAAGTTAATGAAAAGTGCATTAAAGTAAAGATAAAAACCCTATTTGTGAATTAAAGGTTGAATATATGATGCCTAATGGGTTAGTTTGAATAATGATACCTTGTTGAAGGATAATATCAGATGCAAATCTAATCTAGATGAGAAATTGCATGTTTTAAAGTTTTAAACCAAGTTTACATGATAATGCATTTAGAAACCCTAACTTAGAGAAAAAGGGGAAGATATCATGAGAATATGTTGTTAAATAATAGTTATAAGTTTTGGTATACGAAGGTCCTTAATTCTGGATAAATACCCTAAAAGTAGTAATTAGGGTCTTTTTATGAATAAAAGGTAGATATGATGGCAAAATGAGTTCCTATGATAATTAGACCCTAATGAGCTTTGAATTAATGATAAATGCACATAATGATCTTGTCATGAATTAAAAGGGGTAAAAATAGTGACTTTAATGTAAAAGAAGTTTGGTGAAATTAATTGATGAGTAATGTGCCTTTAAATGTGGAAATAGGGTTATATGTTGTTGAGATTACCTTAATATTGAAGAATAGATAAGATAACTAGGGTTTTTGAGTAATGGCATAAAATTAGGGTTTAATATGAAGGGAAACCCTAATTGCAAAATAAAACCCTAAAGAGGATGCAAGAAACCATAGAAAGTAAATTCAAGTTAATAAAGTAGGTTCTTGATAAAGTGTGTAATAAATAGAGTACATATTCTTTTCAGGAATTATGTGATGATTGAGTTACTTGCTTGGAATCTGTTGATTGGCTTGATTGTATATACATGAAGTATATGTTGAATAATCTGCTTGACTCATCAAATCAGGTATGTGGTTACGATTATGAATAACCGATTAGTTTCCCCGATGGATTCTCGGATGTTTAATCGCATTGAATGCAACTAAACTGTTGAATTTTTATTTACTTCTTGCAACTATAAAGTGACTACGATTATCACATAAGATATGTGCCTACTGGCTCAAATCCCGGTCCCCTCTGTGTCGTAATGGATGACCTAGTACATGGCTACCTAGAGGGTAGGTCCATCAGGTCATGAAAGACTTTGGCTACCCAGAGGGTAGGTCCATCAAGTCACCTTTATAGAGATACCATATAAGTCCTTACAGGGACAACACAGAGTTGTGGATAGGTATGGATTGAGTAGTTTGTCTTAAAACGTAATCTTGATTGTTAAATGATTAATTGGGTGATTACATTGTTACCATAGTTGCATGTTTATTTGTTTCCCCCACATACCAGCTACGGCTGACCGACGTTTTGTTTGTCGGCATTTTAGGTACAATGAAAAGAACAAATAGTAAAGTGACACATGTAATACTAAATGAGAATTAAAGTGCAAAGGAGGATTAGATAGATTAGTATCGGTGTGGATAGAAGTTTAGAGATCCACGTTTTCAAAAGGTATGAAAATTTTTTATTTTCTTACATCTTTCAGTATAGTATGTTAGAATTTGATAATTATTTTTGGTTAATTGCCGAACCTTTGATCCGGAAGTCATGGGTGCGGCTTCGACCTCTCGGTCTCCCTTAATTGGGGGTTATCGGGAGGTGGGGTCGTAACATTTGGTATAAGAGCTTGGGTTCCTCAATTAACCATTAATAATTATTAAATTTTACAAAACTCCATAGAACCCAAGGGAGTTATTAGAGGATTATCCGAAAGACGGAGGTGTCTAGAAAAGGATCACGACCGGGGGCTGGCAATATTTTCCTCCGCACTGCTAGTCAGAATACGAGGACTCCCGGATCCGTGTGACTTCCTGGCCAAAGTCTTAGGGTATGAATCGAAATAAGATACCTTTAGGATTTCTCATCTTATTCATCCCTTCTCATCACAAAAATTCTAATAAGGACTTAAATGATTAGGGTTTTCTCTCTCCTCCTCACCCTCTTAAGGTATAGGTAAGGTTGATAAGGTTTAAGGGATCCTCCACCACATTAAAGGAAATGCATGTAAATAAGATGTCATGGACATAAGCTTAATAGAGTAAGCGCAAATTAAAGGATAGATACATGCTTAGGTCGTATGACGTAAGATGTCATGTCCTCAGAAGTGACCTGAGGCTAGACCTTCTTTTCAGGAGGATAAGTTAGTCTTGGAGATAGAGATCTCCATTGTAAGTAGAAACCTGGCTCAGCCTACGAGGATGATGTTAACCCTAACCCTAAGTGAAGGTTAGAGAGAGAGAGATGGCACGATGAATTAGACCAGGTGTTTGAATGGACATGCATGGGATGCCATATGAGCCATTAGAGGTTGGATGACCGAGTACCTTTGGCCACCCAACCTTGGAAAGGGGTCGTGTAGGTCAGGATGAAGGATAGCTCCTTCCTTAATAAGGATAGAGAAGAACCTATGGAAACCCCACAAGTTGTTATGTGCATGACATACCCAGTAGGCATCAGTGGTGCGAGCAATAGGTTTAAACCCTGACCGAGGGAGTTTGATGGATAGCTTATGTAATAAGTATAAGGGGTTATGGATAACCTTGAACAAACATACATTGACCATAAGCTTCATCTAGCTAGGGGCAGGCTTTTGAGGATGACCCTTCACAAAGATAGGACCTCTAATGGTGAGGTTGGATGTATGGTTACCTCTAGAGAGAGTCGGAAACCCAGCAAGAGGGTTGGAACCCTAGACTCCATGATATGAGGAAAAGCCGGGAGTTGAGGATGATGCAACCTAAATGGATGATAGTGGTTGCCTCATGATCAATCCCTAGAAGTTGATGACATCTTGGTTTCCTATAGAGGGACCAAACCCTAGAGAGAAAAGATGAAGCTTCGGGTACCCATGTGCCTACGGTATAGGTGTTTACCTTCTGAGGTAGGAAAAAGAGTTCCTTAGACTTAGAAAGGTTTAGTAACAGGTTATGAGGCCTTGTAAATTGGTAGTTGTCCTTAAGGAGGACCCAACTCTAAGTGTTGCTCGAGTGGAAGGATGACAAGGAGTGCATGTCATGCCTTTTTCATGCTTGGTACATGGTTAAGAGATAGAGCATGCAGTTGGACACCTAAAAGTGAACCTAGGGTTCCTAGGCCTAAGAGGGGAAGTGGTATACCTAATGCTCACGACGAGAATTAAGTTGATATAGTTCGAACATGGTACTCCTCAAGTATAGGGGAAAAAGGGAGTCCCTTAAGTTAAGGTATGCTTGATGAACCCCTCACAGCTAGGTTGATGATAAAGAAAAGTATGATCTTGATCCAACATTGAGGAAAGAGGACAATTATGACCTAACATGGTTCAGTAGGTGATATGTTTGTGCCATAATAGCTTGGTAGGGTTAAGTAGGCTCATGTGGATGTAAACCCTAGACCAAAGAGCTTTTGTGACCTTGTTGTCAAGAGATAGTTTTCCTCCCATCCTGGAGAGGGACCCCTTTGGTAGGGTGTATATCAGTTTTGTTGGTGACCTGAAGAGGTCTCATAGGATCTTGCGAAGTTAAGTGAAAAGTACATGGTATGAGAGTGAACCTGTAGACCCATAGATATCCATCTCTAATTGCATGTGAATGTGTTACCATGGAGGTAACCAGTATGGGGCTTGGCCAAGGTAGGCAGGTTGCCATGATGCCTATGAACGGATGAGAGTCAGCCCATGAATGCAGAAAGAGAGATGATGAAGACTTGGGTTAGGTTCTAAGTGAACATGTACTATGATGGAGAATCCTAAGTCTATCCTAGGGTCAGGTAGGGATAAGACCGATGAAAGTAGGAGTTACCTAATTCCCCAGTTGCACATGACCATAGGGTCGGGAGGTAACATCTATCATTGTCTGAGGGCCATGGGTTAGGAGATTGATCACCTTCATGAACTCATGGGACCCAAAGGGCAGATGAGTAGGGCACTCTCTTGATGTACGAGGGAAGAGGGATGACCCCAAAAAGAGCTGGTACCCTATAGACCTAGAGGAGATGACCAAGGATATAAACCTTAGTAGGTTCAAGACTAGTTTGATATCATGATGTTTGTGATGAAGAGACATATGTGGCATGTTGCAACTTAGATGTAAAGGTGTATTGGCAAGGTGGGATGTACCATCTCTACTCTTGGAACAGGAAGAACTCTATATTTAGAATGCAGCCAAATGCTTATTTCCTCTTGTTATGGGGGTGAGAGATAGGACATTACGCATGCCATACACCAAGGATAAGAGATGATGTAGGTTGAAACGTCGCCACGAGAAATAGGGATAGAGAAGATAACATACCCATGCAAAGTGAATGATACCTGGTTTGCAAAGACTAAGAGGAATGAGGTAGTCACCTTATGAGGATGTCTTTATCCGATCCTGAGATATGTGGAACTTACAAGTTATACCAGGTTGATTCTGATCACCGTGATGATGATATCAGAGGGTGTTCTTAATGGAGATAGACATAGAGTTGGAGGTAATATGATAAGTGAAATGCATGGAAGTGTATGTCTTCAATGTTACCTAATACACAAGAAGGTGAAGTAGGAATGGATACCATGGTTGAGATATACCTGCCTAGTTTGGCTAGAAGAGGTTGTTAGACTAACCCTAAGTTTGGAAAAGAAGATGTGTTTGGATAACACTCAGATGTAACAAGATGCGTTGAGAAGTTAATGGTTGTTTGGTTAGCCAGTCTAGTCCTTGATACGATGAAAGGATGGTGGTAGAACCACAAGTGCACTTCTTTGGAAAAGAAAGTGATGAAACCCCGATAAAAGGGTTTTTGAGGTATTGATCTTGAAGACATATAGGAGATCATGGTCACCACACACCGTGGTACCTACCAAGATAATGAGTGACAGTATTACTTTAGATGCCTAAGATGAGGTTGCACGTGGTATGTTGCCATGCATGATAAGAGGTGAAGGATGAGCACCGGTAACCCCGTGCATGGATATAAAGGATAAAGAATCCCCAAAAGAGAAAGAGAGTTCATCACTATGGATGTTGTACGTCTCCCCTAAATTAAGGAAGGTCAAGATATAATATGGGTTATGTTAGTTCGCCTTACCTAGATGACATGAGAAAGAAAGAGTTCTGTGAAGGGACATATCTAGTTGAACTACCCATGAGAGAGATTGTTCAACTACACCATGAAGCGAGTTCAAAGGTTCTTGAGTTTGACCTAAAGGTTCACTTCCATAAAGTGGAAGTAGGTACATGAAGAACTCCATGTTAGTATAGTTTATCACCCCTAACTATGGTTAATATGATCCAAACTAAAGGGTCTGATGAGAGCATATGTGCTCGTTCAGGGTGTTAGCTAGGGACAGTTCCCGTCCTGTGAAAGATGTGATGATGACCACCATAGCCAGTATCGGGTTTTATAAGAAGCTCTGTAAGGGAGGTTGTGTCGGTCACCACTTCAGTAAGGTGATGATTGGTGAAAAGGATCACATGATGGTTAGAAAAGGACCACATGATGGTTAGAAAAGGGACCCCAGTGCGTGTAGATGAAGTCACTTTGATTGTGCAAGGGATGAAAGGAGCCTAGAGACGATGAGAGTCGTGAGCAGATGCAAAGTAGACTGACATACAAGTTACTGTGGGAGAATATGTGACATGAAAATCCGACCCCTCTAAGTTATAACTAAGAGAGATGAGTCCCCGATGCATGGGTTCTGTTGACATGGTTTGGTGGAGAAGGTTAAGTTTGACCTTACCCCTCAGGATAAAGTAATGTGTGATGAGTTCCATGTGTCCAATTTAGAGCACTATGTGAGGTACCCGACCATGTGCTGAGCAATGAACCTAGTGAGCCCCAAGGGAGGCTGACATGGCCTGAGTCACCTGTGCAGTTTATAGACGACGGGATGAAAGGACTCAGAGAAAAGAATATGTGATGATAAAGGTTATGTGGAAGCACCATGAATACGGTAAAGCCACATAGGGGCCAAGGATGGGCATGAAAAAGTCTTATCCTGAATTGTTTGTTTGCTTGATAGAATTTTGAGGACAAAATTCCTATAAGAGGGGAAGGATGTTATAACCCCAATTTTTGGGTTCAAATAGTGAGAAATGTAATTTCTCATATTAAAGATAGTTGAACAATTAATGATATGATTTGTTTTGAATAAATGGATTCCCTTCACAATAGCCTTGATTGGTTTCTTTGTGGGCTTTATTGGCTATTGGGCCCAATAAAAAGGGAATTTCAATTAATTAATGAATAATTGAATACTTGAGAAAGAAATGTGTAGAAACCTCTAGAAGGCAAATCCAAAAAGGATTTCGTGCCTATTGGGTTCCTTGGGTACCAAGGGGTCCAAGGTTGCAAAAAGAAAGCAATAAGAAAAGAAAAGATTAAATAAGTATTTCTTTATGAAGAAAGAAATTGGAAAATAATGATAAAATTTGGAAAATGAGTGGAAAGAGGCATAAATGAGATTTCTTTGGGAAATTTCGTATCCATGAGGTTGCTAATATTAAAAGGAATGCCAATAAGGAAAATAAAAGAGAAATAAAAAGAAATCCTAAAAAAAATGTTTAAATGAGAAATAAACAAGATAATGTGAAATAATGCATAATGATGCATCTAGAAGGATAATTAGTATCCAAAAAAGAGAATTTCGATATAATAGAGTGTCTTGGGATCCAAGGAGTCCCAATAAAGAGGAAGGAAAGAGAAAATACTAAAAAGGTAAAATAAGAGGATAATGCGATTCATTATTAATGAATTTCATGATATTGATAAAAAGAAAATAGTTTCTACTAAAGGAAAATAGAAATTCGTGGCCAATGGGTTAAAGAGAGCAAGTATAAAGATAATAAAGAGGAAATTTCGAATATCCATATAATAGGGGATATCCAAAGGATAAAGAAGAGAGAGAGAAAGGTTGTTTTTTTCATGAAGGAATATAAACTCCCTAATAGGAACGGGACTTGGCAAATCGATATTAACCATCTTAAGACGTCGTTTCACCCTCTATAAAAGGAGATAGAGCTTTGGGCAGAGTCCAGGAGGGAGAGATCCCACATACGCCCTTTTTCTTCCTCTTCTTCTTCTTGTTTTGACCGTAAACCCTAGCTAAGATGAGCAACGGGATCGGGTAGTCATGAGACGGCCATAGTAGGTGGAATCGACCCCTGGATGATCCACGGCGCCCTCGAGCTACGTTGCAATCATGGCCACACTTCAACCAAGGCACAACAGCAGCCGAACTGCTGCTTCACCTACTACAGGTCGGGGGTGGTTTACCCTTGACCAAGCCACCTCGGCAGCACACTAGGCGGCGCCCCAAGTATGACGGAGGTCTGCGGGGCTAGGGCAAGGGCGGGCGGCTGCTTGCTTGGTCCCAGAAGGAGAGGACGAGCCACCCAGGTCGTGCCTAGGGCTGCGCTCGACGGAAGCCTGAGCTTGAAGATGAAGCAAAAGGCGTTGGACAAATTTGCCCTCCATCAACTGAAGTGCGGCTCACTTACGTCGGGGGTATTTTTGACTTTTAATTATTTTTCCAGTTTGGGCGCCTAAGTTGCATGGAGTTGGCTATGTGGCATCTCCAGATTGGCCGAGTAAGTGTTTTTCTTGCAAAATTCGTAACTAATGAACCATAGCTCGGATGAAGGAACTTAATATATGAAAATTGATCCTCACAACAAGAGGAATCCAATAAAAATGGTAATAAATATAAATTTCGTTCGTAATTGCAAAAGTACTATAAGTTAATGAAAAGTGCATTAAAGTAAAGATAAAAACCCTATTTGTGAATTAAAGGTTGAATATATGATGCCTAATGGGTTAGTTTGAATAATGATACCTTGTTGAAGGATAATATCAGATGTGAATCTAATCTAGATGACAAATTGCATGTTTTAAGGTTTTAAACCAAGTTTACATGATAATGCATTTAGAAACCCTAACTTAGAGAAAAAGCGGAAGATATCATGAGAATATGTTGTTAAATGATAGTTATAAGTTTTGGTATACGAAGGTCCTTAATTCTGGATAAATACCCTAAAAGTAGTAATTAGGGTCTTTTTATGAATAAAAGGTAGATATGATAGCAAAATGAGTTCCTATGATAATTAGACCCTAATGAGCTTTGAATTAATGATAAATGCACATAATGATCTTGTCATGAATTAAAAGGGGTAAAAATAGTGACTTTAATGTAAAAGAAGTTTGGTGAAATTAATTGATGAGTAATGTGCCTTTAAATGTGGAAATAGGGTTATATGTTGTTGAGATAACCTTAATACTGAAGAATAGATAAGATAACTAGGGTTTTTGAGTAATGGCATAAAATTAGGGTTTAATATGAAGGGAAACCCTAATTGCAAAATGAAACCCTAAAGAGGATGCAAGAAACCATAGAAAGTAAATTCAAGTTAATAAAGTAGGTTATTGATAAAGTGTGTAATAAATAGAGTACATATTCTCTTCAAGAATTATGTGATGATTGAGTTACTTGCTTGGAATCTGTTGATTGGTTTGATTGTATATACATGAAGTATATGTTGAATAATCTGCTTGACTCATCAAATCAGGTATGTGGTTACGATTATGAATAACCGATTAGTTTCCCCGATGGATTCTTGGCTGTTTAATCGCATTGAATGCAACTAAACTATTGAATGTTTATTTATTTCTTGCAACTATAAAGTGACTACGATTATCACATAAGATATGTGCCTACTAGCTCAAATCCCGGTCCCCTTTGTGTCGTAATGGCTGACCTAGTACATGGCTACCTAGAGGGTAGGTCCATCAGGTCATGAAAGACTTTGGCTGCCTAGAGGGTAGGTCCATCAAGTCACCTTTATAGAGGTACCATATAAGTCCTTACAGGGACAACACAGAGTTGTGGATAGGTATGGATTGAGTAGTTTGGCTTAAAACATAATCTTGATTGTTAAATGATTAATTGAGTGATTACATTGTTACCATAGTTGCATGTTTATTTGTTTCCCCCACATACCAGCTACGGCTGACCGACGTTTTGTTTGTCGGCATTTTAGGTACAATGAAAAGAACAAACAGTAAAGTGACACATGTAATACTAAATTATAATTAAAGTGCAAAGGAGGATTAGATAGATTAGTATCGGTGTGGATAGAAGTTTAGAGATCCAAATTTCAAAAGGTATGCAAAAAATTTATTTTCTTATAGCTTTCAGTATAGTATGTTAGAATTTGATAATTATTTTTGGTTAATTGCTGAACCTTTGATCCGGAAGTCATGGGTGCGGCTTCGACCTCTCGGTCTCCCTTAATTGGGGGTTATCGGGAGGTGGGGTCGTAACAGATCATGACTAGGAAGTGTCGTCTCCATAGGGCTTTAGTCAGGCAGAGTTCTTATGCCAAGGAAGAGAGTACAGTAACTCACGGGGAAGGCTGATTAAAACTCCACCACTGACTACGCCTACATTTCCACTAGGGGAACCAAAAGAACCATCTGGGATGGATGAACTAGAAGAAGAGCAAACTGTTTGGGAGAAGACCAAGGTGTCTTCCTTAACTACTCAGTTAGGGCTGATAGAAAGATAAGTAGTAAATGTGCGTAGCTACAACATTGATCCAGGGTTCGTGGCATTGGTCAAGTCACAATCTTTTCATTGCCATAGTACTAAAGATGCAATGATGCACATAAGCAATTTTGTGGATAGTTGTGATATGGTCAAGATAGATAGGGTACCAGCTATCGTGATCTACCTAAAGTTGTTTCCATCATCATTGGCAGACAATGCCAAATCTTGGTTCTACAGCCTTCCATCTGATTTGATTGAGACATGGGATCAGATGATAGATGCTTTCTTTGAGTGGTACTTCCCGCATCAGAAGACAAATGATATGGTTAGGAAAATTTACAATTTCAAAATAGGCAAAAGAATCCTACCCTGAAGCTTGGGAGAAGTGCCAAAATATGTTGAGGATGGTCCCTCATCATGGGATCGATCTGTATGGCCAAGAATATATATTTTATTATGGGCTGCATCAAGGGGAAAGGACCACTTTGGACAATGCATGAACATGCTTCTTCCTCAACAACAAGCCATCTAGATTCATGAAATCTTGAATAATATGGCTAAAAATCAGTCTTGGGGAGAAGAAAGGGAACGTCCAACATCTGTTAAAAGTGTTAGAGAGTCCAATGTGATTTCTTTATTAAATGAGAAACTAGACTTGATTTCTAAGAAATTATGTACCAAGAATGGAATCTCTTCTGGAGGAGAAGAGGATTGCATGTTTGCACATCAACAAAATTATAGGGGAAATAACTATTCGTAGAGGAAAGACCCTAAGTTCTCTTGGAAAGACCCCAACAATTTTTTAGTAGGATCCATCACAAGCACAACATCAAGCAAATCCACAACAACATGAGAGGGCTCCTAGCAAGATAGACCACATAGAGGACATGCTTGGTAAGCTAGTTAGACAGAATGAAGTGCTCATCAGACAGACCCAGAGGGAACTACATAATCAAGGAGTACAAATACACAATATAGAAACCCAAATTTCTCAGGTTGCACAAGAGGTTGCTTCCTTGAAGAAGCCATCATCAAGGATTCCCAGGAAACACTAATATACTAGATGAAAACCAAAAATTGAAGGTTGTGTTGTTACGTAATGGGAAGAATGAGCTAGAAAATAGTTTCAGAGGCAAAGGACAAAGAGGATGACACAGGATCGCATGTGACCACTCCTACAGTTTATCTAGTTGATCTTAATACTATTGTACAAGATAAAGAAGTTGATGAAGAAATTGATAAATCAAAGGAGACAAGGAAGAAGGCATATATTCCACTACACCAAAGGAAGAAGGTGAAGCCAGTGCCCTTCCCAAATAGCTTGAAGGCAAATAAAATGGACCAGCAATTTCATAAATTTATGTGCAGTTTTGAAATATTACACGTCAACGGTCCTCTCATAGATGCAATTGAACAGATTCCTTCTTACGAAAAAATTCTTGAAAGCCATAATTAATAAGAAGAGGAGAATAGCTAACACATATATAGTGATATTGAAGGTTAGTACTTTTATATTGGGAACATTGCCACCAAAAAGGCAAGATCTAGGCTACTTCAGCAATCATGTTACATCGGGAAGACAAAATTTGGAGAGATTTTGTGTGATTCAGAGGCAAGCATTAATTTCATGCTCTTGACCACCTTCAAGAATATGGTTCTTCAGAATTCCAAAAAAAGCAATATGATCATACAACTGGCAGAAAACTCAGTGGTTAGGCCATATGGAATCTATGAGGATCTTGTCAAAGTGGACATATTTGTATTTTTGGCAGACTTTGTGATCATGGAGATGCAAAATGGCCATGACAAAGAGTTACTACTTGGGAGACCATTTCAAGCCACCACAAACATGATCATAGAGATGGGAAGGGGAAGATTGACAGTGGGGATCAAGGAAGATAAATTTGAAATCATTACGCCCAAGTCTACACAAACGAGTGATGAGAAGGCACGATGTCATATACTATAGTAGGTCCAAGGAAAAATGTCTTCATTCCTTGGGAGGCCATTCCTACATATTGCTCATTTGATGACATAGGTTCCCAAGGGAACAATAGCAATGGATATCTTAGAGAACACAAAGGAAGTTTCATTGGAAAAGACAGTTCAATTTATAGATGATGAAGAGGAGGATTTTTTCCCACCTATAATTGAAAAGGCAACTTCTTCCAGGCTTAGGCAAGCATATCCACGATTGACTTTGGGGGGTGTCTCATGAATCTGATGGATGATTGCATCCAATATTGTTCTTTGGAGGAGTGTGCCTTGTTCCTCAAGGTGTTACCATGCTACTACATGAGACACTTTGAGGATCTAGGACCACCTTCTCAACCTTTGATCCCATCTTTGTCAAGTCCCCCAGATCTAGAGCTAAATCCACTGCCACTACACTTGAAGTACACTTTCTTGGTAGCAAAGGAGAAGCTTCTGGTCATCATCTCGGTTTCACCCATCATTCAAAAAGAGGAGCAGCTCTTGGTGGTTTTGAAAAACCACCGTGCAACATTCTATTGCAGACATAAAGGAGGTCTCCCTAGTTTCTTCCTATACAAGATCAGACTGGAAGAAGGAGAAAATTTGATCGTGCAACCTCAGCGACGACTAAACTCCATCATGATTGAGATAGTAAAGAATGAGGTAGTGTAACTTTTATCTGCATGTATGATAAATGCTATCTTTGACTCTAGCCGGGTTAGTCCAACCTAGGTTGCTCCTAAGAAAGGGGGTATAATAGTCACAACAAATTTAAATGATGAATTGATTTCCACTATATTGGTGATTGGGTGGTGAGTATGTATAGATTACCAACGTTTGAATGTTTTCACTTTGAAAGATCATTTCTCGCTCCCCTTTATCGATCAAATTCTTGAGCGTCTCTTCGGCCTCTCTCTCTCTCAACAATTATTCCAGATCAATCATATTTCTATTGAGCCACAAGATAAACAGTAGTCAAACTTCACTTGCCTTATGGTACTTTTGGGTATTGTCAAATGTCATTTGGTCTCTGCAATGCGCTAACTACCTTTCAGTGATGCATGGTCTCCATTTTTTTTGTTATGGTGGAACGACATCTAGAGGTATTCATGGACAATATTTTGGTGTATGGTAAATCATTTGATGATTTCCTTGACAATCTTTATATGGTTTTGCAATGATGCAACGAGACTCATCTGGTTTTGAACTGGGAAAAGTAGCACATTATGGTGAGTGAGGAGATTTTTTTGGGACACAAGATGTCCAGTAAAGGAATGGAGGTTGACTCGGTTAAAATAGAAGTAAACTCCAAGATACCTCCACCATCATCAGTGAAGGGAGTGAGGAGCTTTCTAGGACATGTCAGATTTTACTGACAATTTTTAAAAGATTTTTCAAAGACCGCCAAACCACTTTTTGAGTTATTGAAAAAGGATGCAAACCCTAGGTTGATAAGATGGATTTTTTTGTTATAGGAATTCGATATTGCAATCAAAGACAAAGAAAGTACTGAGAGTGTGGTGGATGATCACCTATATAGGCTTGAAAGGGTGGATGAAAAGGACATAGATATACCTATAGTGGAAGAATTCCTAGATGAGCATATCTTTTCTATGAAAAGCAAAGATCCTTGGTTTGCAAATATTTTAAACTACTTGGCATGTGGAGAGCTGCCAGAGGATTAGGGACATCAATAGAAGAAGAAATTCTTCCACTCTTTGAGGTATTACATTTTGGATGGTCCCATTTTGCCCAAGCAATGTAGGGATGGTATTTTAAGGAAATGTGTTCCAAATTGTGTGTTTGATATTATTTTGGTACATTGTCATTCCTTACCTATTGGGAATCATCAAGCTAGTTCTAGGACTGCGGCTAAGGTCCTAGAATGTGATATCTTATTGGCCTATGCCTTTTAAAGACACATTTAACTTCGTACTTCATTGTGACGCTTGTCACATGCATGTAGTATTTAAAAATGACAATACATGCTCTTGAATATTTTTCAAAAAATTGAGGTATTTGATTTGTGGGGAATTGATTTCATGGGCCCATCTATGTCTTCAAATTCTAATTTATAAATATTACTTACTGTTGACTATATGTCTAAGTGGTTGGAAGCAATTCCAACCCGCACCAATCATGCCCAAGTTGTATGTAGGTTTGTGAAAGAAGACATCTTTTGTAGGTTGGGGTGCCTAGGTTGATAATTAGTGATGGTGGATCTCATTTCACCAATAAGAAGTTTGGTGCACTTTTGATAAAATATGGAGTGAAACACGTGGTAGGTACTCCATATCATCCCCAAACCCAAGGACAAGTTGAGGTGTCTAATAACGAGATCAAGAAAATCTTAGAAAAGACAATCTCAACTAATAGGATGAATTGGAGCATGTTGCTTAATGATTCTATGTGGGTGTATATGGCATCCTATCAGACACCTATAGGAGCCACCCCTTTTAGGTTGATTTATGGGAGAGCTTGTCACTTACCCGTGGAGTTAGAGCATAAGGCTAAATGGCCCTTGAGAAAATTGAACTACAATTTGGATGATGGAGGGAGAAAAAGGATGTTAGAATTGAATGAGCTACATGAGCTTAGGTTTGACGCCTATGAAAGCTCAATGATCTACAAGGAGAGAACCAAAAAGATCCATGATAGCCACATCCTACATAGAGTTTTCACTCCAGGATAGAAGGTTCTTCTATTCAATTCTAGGTCGAAAATACATCGCGATAAGTTGAGGTCTAGATGGAGTGGACCTTTTAATGTAGTTAATGTTTTTCCCCATGGGGAGATAGAAATAGGCAATGGGGATGAGACATTCCTTTTCAAAGTCTAGCGGCTTAAATACTACTTTGGGAGAGATGTGGTTAGGAAAGAAGAGGAGTTGAAACACATTGAGCTTCACTAATTATTTAATTAGGATCATTGAGCCTAGGACATAAAACAAGGTGCTTTTTGGGAGGGAACCCAACCATCTTTTTTGTTCTTTCAAATTATAGTTTGTAGTTTCATTACTTTAGTTTGCATTTAATTCATTTTTATGTAAAATAGGTACCTTGATCAATTTTGTGTGATGTAAAGACTGAGTATTAATCGGTACTACCAAACCCAAAGTTGGTACTACTAACAAAGTCATAGGGAAAGGATCGAATTTGACTGAAGCACTCAGTATTATCGACAACCTAGTCGGTAGTACTGACAACATCACATGGAGGCCAGAAGAAAAATTCTAAGAAACTCAGTAGCACCGACCCAAGGTTTGATAACACCAACTTTTTGCAGAGAAGGGGCCAAGTTGACTGATAAGGACTTGGTACTACTGACCAAAAGTCAGTGGTACCAAAAAAAATAAAAGCTCTAGTTTCAAAACATCGAGTTCTTACTTGGAAGCACCAAAAAATTTGAATAACTCGGTACTACCGACACAAAAGTCGATAGTACCAAAACCATGGGACATAGAATCTAGAGGAGCACCATCGACGATCTAGAATGTTCAAATCTGACGGTCGGTACCACTAATCCATGGCACAAGTTTGTACTACAGACACCACATCGATACTATTGACACTTGGAAACTCGCATCAACTGACTTCTATGTACGAGGACCTTTGGTACCGATGGATGGTACTGAGTCACACAGATCATGGAGGAAAAGCCAGTACTACCTACTTTTAGTTGGTATGCACAGACAGTAGCCTGGCTGAGTGCTATATAAGGAGGGGTTGTTTTCATTTTCTCTTCACACCTTCTTCACATATCCTCTGAGCAAGTGTAAGCAAGCATCCCCAGATGTCCAGAGTGTACTCTGAGCATATTTTCTCTCCATATCCTTCTTGTACCACTATCATGGCATCTAGGAGGAACACTTCTTCATCGTCGGGGAATCTTACATTTATTCCAAAACCAAGCTACATCGCCCACCCGAACATTGATGTGAAGAAGATATATGAATATCTGTAGAAGAGGGATATGGTGGTGACACGGTATGATGATTGTGACTTACTCACCTCATTGTGATTCACGAACAATATGCGCCAAGTATGCGAGCATCAAGGTCTGGTGGGTGACCATCCATTCTTCAGCAATTGGCTGACCTTCCCAGATCTCGTCTGTGAATTCCTTGCCTTAATGGAGACGTGAATCATCCCTGAGCATGGGGATGGTTGGAGGGAGGGCCGCATCCACTTTTGCCTTTTCAACACCGATGTTCACCTTAGGCTACGGTAGTTCAATGCCATATACGGGTGGCCAATGGAAGGGGAGTGCTTCGTCCCCAATAACTTTGATTTCAAGGCTACTTGGGAGCTATTAGCAGAGGTTCCAAAAGGCTTCCATATTAACTGGCACAAAAACTCCATCACTGCCATCGAGCATCCTTTTTCTCATATCCTTCATCACCTCCTCGCCAACACCATCTTTCCTAGGTCCACTCAGGGGCTGGGGAAGACTCAATGGGTTGACCTCTACTTCCATTACAATTTTCTTGAATTAGGAGGAAGGACTTTGAACTTTGGTTCTTTCTTCCTGAATCATAAAAAGTGTGTGAAGTGACTAGTACAGAGGGATCCTCCTATCTATTTTAGAGGATTGATCACATAGATAGTGATTCACCTGAATTTTGATCTCTCTACCTCCAAACCTTTGAAGGTTACCTTCAATCTAGACCTGAATCACTTCAAAAGAGCAAGCCTCCTCAACATATGCCAGGGTACAATGTACACATGATGTACACCAGACAGAAAGTACAAGGAGAGGGAGCTCCTAGATCTGGTCGTCAACTTGCAACGACTGCACATCATGAGGTGGCATGTAGATAGATCTTACAAGGAAGAAGAAGCGGATGTTGCCGAGCAAGGTCTACAAAAAGAGGGAGATGAAGAGGAGGAACCCACCATCCCCATCATGAGGAGGGAGGTTCTATGCAAGCACCCTCACCCATATGGATCCTCCAGTTCCTCTACCCCACTACCTTCATAGGAAGATGATTCATATTCCATGGCCAAAATGCAAGGAATGTTTTAGGAGATACAACAAGGACAACAACAACATACGACAACTTTGGCAGGCATCCATGATGTCCAAGGACGACTCTACCACAACCAACAAGCAATCTTTAAAAATGATGATCTTATCTTGGCCTACTAAGAGAGCATACACACACACCTACAGTGGATGGAGGGATACTAGCAATCATTCTTTGACCATCATTGGATCCATGGCTACTTTGGTGGTTATCTACAACCTCTAGAGATGCCACAATAGACACAAAATTTTCACGAGACATTCTACCCCTATGATCCTACCATGCCACATCCTCCACCACCACCCATGTGATCGGTACCACTATTCCACCTCTTAAGTCTCTTTCTGACTATGCAAATATAGTCGAGTTCAAGCTTGGGGATAACTGGAACGGTCTCCATCCTTTAGTTTTTATTTTTCTTTTAGTCTTTATTTTCTTTTTAGTTTTATTTTTCCAAGTTGTAAGATCCACGATCTATCTAGTGTAAAGTGGAGCTTAATTCATGGTTCATGTCAATGTCATGTGATTTCGGGTGTTTGCATTGGGAAATTTTAATGAGAAAAATATAAAATATTTGGCTTAGTTGTAGATTTTTTGAGTTGCACCTCTTAGAGGAAGTGTATGGTCTAGTTTTCTTAAGGATATATAATACGAATGGACATCTTAATTATTCATGAAATGTTTATGACGATGGGGTTTGAGCCTAAATTGATCAAACAATTAAGGGGATCTTAAATTGAAATTTCATAAAAAAAATCCTAAGGTTACCATATTCAAAGGTCATTAGAGAGGGACATATCATAGTTCATGAAAGACATTGTTTCTTAATTATGTGATTCCATCTATTTTTCCATTCATTTTGATTCATTGCCTTAAGATGATCAAGTAATCTAAATTAGTTCCTCTTGTTTGCATTGCACTGCATAATAGGTAACATGATAGCTAGTTCCTCTTTGATTGCATTAGTTACAACAATGAAAAAATGCATAATTTTTTTGTGTGCATATCATTCCAAGTTGCAAAACAATTACATGTAGATAGCATGCATCTCTTACCATTCATTTTTATATCATGTGGATATTGTTTCCCTTCGAAATAAGAGTTCAAGGATACAAACCCTTACACTCAGAAAAAAAAATGAATGATATGTTTGTGAAGACCAGGCATAATTTTCCATAATCCTAAAATAAAGGGGTAATGAGAAAAAAAATTAATGTTTTGAAATAAAGAGGGAGAAAGGCTGTCCTAAACTCTTCAAAAAAGAGATGGAAACATTGATATGATGCATTCTTTTCTTTAATTCATTCTCATTCATTTGATGAGATTTTTGATACATGGATCATTTCACTCATTAATATTTGGCATTAGGATTCATGCATTTTTTATTCTCTTCACCATATAGGTTCATCATGTTTTTTTTTTGCATAAACAATTAAGATGCTACTTGTGATTCTTCATAGCCACCTATTTCATACCATGATTGCTCTTATTGGTAGGCCACTTAAATGATTATTCTCCTCATTCATTCTTATAAGGAGAACTTCTCCCAAGTAGTTGGTATTTAGGAAAGAGAAATGTAGAATAGATAATCATATGATGCACCAAGCACTTTCCTGATTGACTATGATATTAACTACTCTTGTGATAGTGTTCATTGATATAAGGGTGGACTACTTTTATGGATATTTTTGGTTGCAATAGAGGAATTGTTTGTATAATGGTCAGTAAAGGCCGGTTAGGGACCTCCAGGTGTGAATGGTTCAGAAATGAAATTTATAATTTATGTCCTTTTTCTAACTTGTCTCAAATAGATATGAGATTGTGTTGCTCAAGGATGAGAAACATTTAAGCTTAGTGGAGTTTGATGCACCAAACAAATTTCATTTTCACATGCTATTCAATATGGATTTTTGTGCACTATTTAGTCATTTTCATATTAATTTGTGCAGTATTAACTATCATTAGCATGTGATACTTAATTGCATCAAATAAATGTTATTTAATGTTTCTGAATGATTTAATATATTTCAAGAACTTATGTTCAATTTTTGTGTATTTTAGGTGATTTGCAAGAATCTACACAACTCGATACTACCGACACTTGCTCAGTTTGAAATATGGAAAAATTGAGAAGACTCGGTAGTACCGACCTAGAAGTCAAACTACTTACAACATCAATGATGGATTCAAAATTAATCGAGGAAACTCAGTATTATCAACTTCAAGATCGATAGTACCGATAGCTGCCCAGATGACCACAATTATCTGAGGTGTCTGTAGTACGGACACGTCGGGATCATCCAGATCTGAAAATTAAGTCTAATCCAATAGTTGGTAATTAATTACACCCTAAGTCACTTATATGACTTAGAGGGATTTTGGCCAACCCTATCTATCTCATTGTTATCTATTAAACAACATCTGAGAGTAAGGAGATGAGAAAGCGGAGAAGAAGACTAGGTTTTGGATGATCCGGGAACTTCTAGCGGACGAATTTGCAGCCAGTAGGTAAAAAATTGGCACGTGCATGAGAAGGGATCATTTGGACCATCTTCTTCAGGGGTTATTTAGTTTTCTAAATGGTTCCCATGTTTTTCTTCTTCTCTCCCATATTTAATACAATGCAAACCATGTGGGGCTAAACTCATTATGCGTTAAGATCCAGGAGTAACCCAATTCTGTATTGTAATTGACTTTTATGCATTAATATATCGATTTCTCTTCATTTCTAGACTTATTTCTATGAGATTGTCATGAACTATCCATGCTTGATCATCATAGATAGTTAACTAGGCCTTCATTTGCTTTGAAAAAGAAAATTAATGATTGGAAAATTCTTAGAAATACATGTTTTACATCTCCCTTTGAGAAAGGTCACTTACAATGGGAAGAAATGACCCAGATTTTTCGATAAAACACCTAAATAATAACAAAATCGACACGAGAGTGGGATTGGTATTAGATTAGGTAGTGAATTACATTGTGAGAGTTGGTAATTGTTTCTATAGGCTCTTAGTCTAGGGTTAGGAGAGATATTTATTAATGATAAACTGCTAATTACAATGTTGATCGAAATGAAACTGTAACCTTAAGGAATTCATTCTAATTGAGATCAACAACTAGAAATTTAGATTTATTTTCTACTTTAGATAATTAAATCATTCAACCAATTTTTGATCGGTCTAGCTGACTGCATTATAGTTAGGCATAGTTTCTGGATTTATATTTCCCCGTGTTTGATATTCGGGCCTCTTTGGCCTGTATTATTCTGATAGAGTGCACCTGCATTTTAGGGTGTACAATAAATCCCTATTAATGGGGAGGTGAGCTGAGTAGGACACAATTATTAGTTGTGTGTGTTGATGAAGGAATGTTGTGTCAACTTACACACACTGATAAACTACTAGTTGTACAAGTTGATCAAGTACATGATGTGCGAATTGGTCCACTCAAACTCGGCTCAACCTTTTGTCTATTTGTTTATTGAGGTTCCCAGCAAGCATGGTTATTTGATGTCTGGGGCCGGCATACAAAGTACCACTCTGAGGTATGGGGTTGTAGAGCCGAAACATTTTGTTGGGATGAGGGAAGTTTGTGGTTTTCTCTCGATGTTTAGGATGGTTGTTCCAGGAATACTTGGAGAATTTGTCGAGATGCTATCATTTGTGTTGTATGGCATGTAGTAGAGGAGGATGTTACTTTCTTGCTAGGGCCAATCACCTACTTACTGCACTATTCGACTAACCGATTTACCTTATCTTTTTTGAGAAGGAGTTGTTTCTCATCATAGTGACATTAGTCAGGAAAGGGGGGTAAGATCCAAGTCTTCTTTAAGTAGAAGAAGAATATCTAGCCCCGTCGTGTGAGAGTTCCGCCCTCGACTAGGTATTTTGTGTTGATGGTTCTCTCCCCCATAGACTCATTATTTTCTTTCTGGATATCAAGTTATCCTAAAGCTTGTCCAATGATGTTATGAGGCTTCCCATGTAGAAGTAGCGTAGTTGGTCCTTCCCAAATATCCATTTACCAACCATGAGTCTACCTATGTGGATGGGATGTAGAGGTATTTGTCTTACGCACCACCTTTCATAAATTTGGTGAATAGAACATTCGTAATGCTTTTGTAGATGATGTGCCATATCCCAAAATGGAAACTGGTAGCCTTAGAAGAGTTTGATTTGTAATGTGGTTTTCCTGTCCATTTTTCGAGATGATGTTGGTGTTGAACCTTCTCTCTTTTTCTAGTAGTCCTGAATTTACGTGTTCAAAATCATCATCATCATATTTGCAAAATATTGCATTCAAAATTTTCTCTATGTGTGTGCATTCCTTGTTAAAAAGATGTTCTTGGATCTTATACTAGCCTCTAGATTCCTTCCTTTTATATAGTTTGACAAGAATATTGATTAGAGATGAATTCCCTTATTTCTTTGTGTAAGATTTGGCCATGTTAAAGTAGATATCCAAGATGTTGGATTATATGAGTAAGGTGTACACATGATTGAATATCCCAAGTTTCTATAGGGTCTTCTCATCAAAAAATCGAGTGACTTCAAATGTTTTCTACCATATCATTGTATTAGGATTCATGGGCTTCGTTTCTAGCTTGGAAACGACCAAACAAGATCTCATGAGTGGTGATCAATTTTTGACGGGCTTGTTCTTGATAAAGTTGGGCATTAATGTCTACTCTGGTTTTTCAATCCACTATCCTTTAGTGGTCGAGTTTTATTTTGTGCTTATGAGCATGTTTCAACACCCACCCTTGTAGGTTACGCATATCAACAACTTTGTGATCACTCCCCTTAGATGTAGAGTCTTGAACCCTACTGGATACTACTATTGTTTCTCCTTTTTGGAGGGCAAGAGACTCTTCCTATAAATCAATAATTTGCATGGTGATCTTGGCTATTTCTATCTGTGTTGAAAACTAGGGGCTTAGAAAGAAATCATGCTTGTAAAAAATTGTCTGATTAGTGAGAATTGCATAACATGTAGAAAAGATTATGTCGGTATAATCTCGATATGTTGGAGTTTGATAGAATGTATGGACCTTGGGACAATAATCGATCAGGGCCCATATTCAAAGGTCAATTGTTTTAATTGATAAAATGAATCTTGATAACAAATTATTGATATGCACTGTTGATAAGCCACTTAAAAAATTCCCCATCGTTAATGTACCACAATGTATGCTGGATCAATCACCATAGGTCAATCTATATTCTTATTGATAGAAGGAACTCATTAAAATTAGCATTCAATTAGTTGGAAAGAAGGCTCAAAATAGATGATTGACTATAGATGGTCAGTCTCAAATTGTCGATAGGCTTTTAGGCTGATTTTTAGAAATACGATATCAATAAATTGAGTTTCTAGCATTTACCTATGCTTTAATTTATCAAATTTGATTGATAGGAAATGATCAATCAAGAACGAATGAGGATGGTCAATCGAGGATAGTTTGTAATAGAAATTTTTAATTATACATAGAGAAGAAAATTTAACTATTAAACGAAAACATAAAGCAAAAACTAGTAATATTTGGTAAATTGAAAAGAAAAATGATGATTGGGTTGCCTCCCAATAAGCACTAATTTATGGTTGATTAGATTGACATTCTTGTCATTTAATCATCAGGATATGGTTCAAAGAGTACAATTTTGATATCTTGGTAAAGCTTTATCTTCATAAAGTATTTCCAAATGGTGTCTATTTATAGGAAAAGTTCTAGTCCTGTGATTGTGAATTTCCATCATCCTTGTTGGGTAGATCTGTACCAATGGTAGAGGAGACAACTTTTTTGTATAGTAAATGATATTAGTTTGTACCAAAAGGTGTCTTGAAGGTTGTGTGATATGGTCAAAGAGCATCATCAAGCTTGCCCACCCCATCCTTTCCAAATCTCCCAACCAACTTCTCCAAGATTTTATTTATCTAACGATTTGATATGGCCAAAGAGCATCATCAAGTGTCATCAAAATTGTGATGTAGGCATTTCCTCTGGAATCTTTGAAACTCTTCACAAGCTTCATAAAGTTTTTATTCTAGTCTCTGTGAGAAACTAACAATCTTATTGCTAGTAGGGAATAACCTAGTGACTAAAGATTTAACTAGTTCATTCTAGGTTTGGATGCCTAATGGATCCAAAGTGAGGTAACACTCTAGTACTTTGTTTCTCAAGGATTAGATGAAAATATTAGCATTGATAGATTCTGGTGGAACCCTCTAAATATTTTGAGCGTCACAAATGTCTTTGAAGGCATCGAAATGGTGGTAGGGGTTTCATCATGCATGTTTTCATTAAATGTCATATTTTATATCATATAATGGTGTTGCCATTAATATCAAATGAAGCGAAGTTAGTAATTGGCCTTAGATCAATCTCCTTCTATCCCTTTGATCGATTAGTGGTCAAGTACCTATAAAGCATATCAAAAAGCATATATAACTTCATTTTGCAATAAATGAGAATCATTGGATAATATTGTGCATTATGAACATCTTGATGTGAATAATAGGGAAAATTATGCAACATGAATGCCCAATATTGGGTTCCATCAAATAACATTCCCTGAGGATAGACAAATTCCATCAACATCACTGCCAACAATCTACAAATATCACAATTTGGCCAATCACTATCTTCATGGTAACCCTTATTCAAGGATACACTGAATAGTGTTAAATTTGATTGAACAACATGTGATTACTATAGTGACTTCAAGTATAAGGATAACAATTAATGTTGTCACATTGAGACATGATTCTAACTATACAACGGTTTCTGTGTATCTTTTAAGGTGTGTTTGTCATGTTCAACTTGTTCTCCAACAAATGCTAATGTGTCTGACTTGATGTCCAATTTTATGACTAAAGATATGTAGTTATCATTCAACGCACATAGCAATCTTATGTATTTATAATCCATATAACTTCCACATTGATATCCGACTAGGGACTTAACAATAATAAATAGTTGAAGTATACATATAATATCATATTCAGGTCCTTGACCCAAACTATATTTCATTGAGTTAAAAATTTATTTGGATATGATTACATCTAATCATCATTTCTATTGAAACAAACATAACATGTGGAAATTTCCCTTTTCTAATAATCAAACTATGTATAATGTATCCCATTATAATCATTTGATAACAAGATCTCGAGACATACATATCAAAAAAACCACCCTACTTTTGGAATTTGGTTAGCGTTAACATTCCTCTATCACCACCTTGGCCTTGACTATGTATCGTCACCCATTTCCTAAGTAAGAAGTGCATATGAAATAGATGTCTCTACTAACTTATGTCATCTAGTCTTTACACTAAGTAGTTATTAGACACTAAATCTAATGCCAACTTCTCGTTTGGACCAAAGTTGCTAACATGAATCACCAAAGCCTCCCAACTATCAGGTGAAGAACTAAAAAGAGAATTGCGTGTAACTCTACATCAAATGACAAAATCATCATATCTAGATTATTTACCATATTTTTGAAATTAGTCAAGTGTACTGAAATATTTTAGTCTTCTTTAAACTTTAGGTTCATAAGTTCCTCAATAAAAAATGTAGTGTTACTTGTAACAACTATTTTTGTATATATTAGAAAAAGTAATCTTACCCTAATTTCAAATTTTTATAATATTGATGCTTCAAATAAACCCTAATGCATATATGGAACTCAATACAATACAAAAATAATTTTCCCACTAAGGTCATACATAATTCACTTTATCACAACAATAGTAATTTAATTTCATCAACTATAATCCTAATTAGCAAAATGGTGATACATAGGGGGTGTAAGTGAAATAGACCCTATTAATACTTATATTTTTTCCTAATAATTTGATAAAATTGACGTCACGTAGAGTTTGAGTTTGAGTCAGACTCTCAGACCCGAAGCTGTCTGTGGGCAGGGGTGCCTTCCCCATTGCTAGAAGTCTAGTTTTTCTGAGGAATCAACCCCAAGTTCACCTCTATCTTCTCCCACCAATGAGTCCTAGTACAAGATGAACTCCCCAAAAGATGCACCTCACTTTCCTAATTTCCCTTATCCCTAGTTTGATAGGGTTTCATGCCCTAGGAATTGCATACCATGATGGATTTATAGTTCCAACCAAACTTGATCTCCAAAGAGTAAGGGAGTTTAAACAAGGAGAATACATATCAAGGACATATTAAGAGTTTAACCCTGGTGTGCTTCCAACTATCATATGACATTTTTCAACTAATTTTAGACCACGCACTAGTTTAGCTTAGTTCAAAGTTTAAGCTTCATTTTTGGAACTTGATACAAGAGATTGTAATGATTTTACTGAGTCGGATGAATGAAATTACATGTTAATGCGATGATTATCATTTTGTGACATCCTAACGCAAATTAATCTTCCACTCACTAGTATATATATTTTAAAAAATTGGGGTGTTACAAAATGGTATCAAAGCTACAAATATAGTTAGCCACCAGGCTTTTCTCATGATTTCCTAGGTGTCCTTTCATCCATCCTTTGATGATATAAAACATATGTGTTAAGAATAGGAGTTTATGTAATTTGGACTCTCTATGTTAACTGTATATGGCTAGTGGCATGTCCTATAATATTCTCAATGGTGATGACTGCCAATTGATAATTTTAGAGGAAACGTTAAGAGAAAAAAGACTTATTATGTATATATTCTTATTCTTTTGTAGCATGTGTGGTATGGTACATGTAATCTAGTAAGATCTTGAACATTAACATAATGGGTTCTCACACCTTTAGGTTTGTGTCTGGCCAACTCAAATCCAAAGGTGCCACCAAGAGAGTTAATATTAAAAATAAAAATTAGTTATCCAACTAAACCTAATGAATTTGGATAGTAGAGACTTGGTTCATAGTTAGAAACCCCAAATGTTGATGTTAGATTGAGGATGAAGTTAAAGAGGAAATGAACTAGTTCTAATCCTAGTTTTAGTTATATGCATATACATGTTGAGTTTTGCAAACTAGGAATAAGTAACACTCTAAGGTGTCTAGTACATGGAAATTTCAAGGATGAAATTTTATTTAAGGTGGGTAGAATTGTAACATCTATTTTTATATATTAAAAAATGATCTTAGAATAGAAATCATAATTTCAAATTTTGCAAATATTGGTGCTTCAAATAAACCCTAATGTATATATGGAACTCGGTATAATACTAAAATAATGTTCCCACAAAGTTTAGATATAATTAACTTTATCACAACAATAGTTATTTTGATTTCATCAACTATAATCCTACTGAGTAAAATAGTGATATATAGGGGCCAAAGTGAAATTGACTCTATTGATAATAACTTTTTTCCTAACAATTTTTTTTCCTAAAATTGAATCAGTAATATATACCTTCCTTTAATATATTAACCTCTAATTGAATCAATGTTATCCTAAATAATTAATTATTGTTTATTTAATAAAAGACGATATTTATAACTAGGACTGTCATATCAGGGAACTAAGCTGATTTTTGGAATGCTTGCACCCATATATGGTAATAAACCTATTTTGATTTGGTTTGAACTCTCTTTGATGCCCAATTTGAATGAGGAAGAAAATAAACCAATTATTTAAGGATTTCTAAATAAAAATAATCCTAATCTATTTGGATTTTGGTCTAGTCAGAAATATGATAAAATTCATGTCATGCGGAGTCTGGGTTCAGGTCAGACTCTCAGACCAAGAGCAGTCTGCGAGCGTGGGTGCCTTCTCCCTCGCCTGATGCCTAGTTTTTCTAAGGAATCAACCACGACTTCTCCTCTAGGTTCTCCCACCAGTGATTCCTAATACAAGATGAACTCCCTAATAGATGCACCTCGCTTTCCCATCTCCCTCATCCCTAGTTTGATAGGGTTTCATGCCCTAGGAATCCCAGACCACGAGGGATTCCCAATTCCAACCAAACTTGATCTCCAATGACACTGTTGACCCCCTCCTATATATATAGGCCTTAGGAAATGATTGGAGATGACCCAAAAGCAAAAATCCATAACCTTTTTTTGTCCCTATGGTGTGGATGATATACCCCCAAGTATGGTTTTCCCTGGGTTCCACCATGATCTGGTCCCGTACATTAGTGGGCTATGAGAGGCTTGATACCCCTGTGGTTAGTCGATGCCTCGAAATTGATCAAAATACATTACAAAGTCTTCTTGCTTACAAATTTCATCCCTTTCAAGGTGAGTCTTCTTTCCCTTTTTCCTCCCTTGCTCTCTATGCAATACTAGTGCTTGACTTAGATTTTGTTCTCCTCATTCTTACCCCTTCCGACCGATCCAGGGGCACCATCAAGTTTAGGAGAAGCTTGTGGATGTGTTGGCAACAATATAAAATCTTTCTCGATCAGAATATTAGAGTCAACTCACCAGTTGACTCTGCCAGGTGTAGGTTCTAACTATCATTGTGAATGTGATGAATATCGGGCCTTTTTCGACCCAGTGCCCGAGTGTGTGAACTCCCAATCCATGACGTTAAGGGTAAGAAGGTCTTTCCTGCTTGTTTCCCAGCCCCACTTGTGTTGAGTGTGATGATGATGTAGTTGTGGCCTGGTTGGCTAGGTCTGGTCACACGTTGGCTCGAATAAAGGGATATAATTTTTGACGTGTCTCATATTGATTTGATCATCACATGATTAAATTAAAAATAATGTTGAAAATAGTTGGTATATCGAAATATAGAAAAACTATATATCGATTTTATTAGAAAAAGATGTAGAATCTAAATAAAATACTTTCAATACCAAATTCATATATTAGTTCAAAAGTAGATTAATTTTTCATATATGATGATGAATAAAAATAAACCCTAGAAATTAGGCTGAATATCAACTATTAATGAATATTAATGTTTAATAAGGATATTAGGGTTCATAAACCCTAAGACCATGATTAGAGTTTCATCAACCTAAGAAGAAACTAAGATCTTCTCTTACAGAGAGGTAAGCAAGTCCATGCACTTTGAGTATCAAATAATATTTTTCAATCACTTTAAGATTATTGTATCATGATGATCAAGTTAAATTATATGATATCTATGTATTAATTTTTCATAAATTATTGAATTAATGTTCCCTAAAATTTATTATACGATGCTTATGATTTCAAGTTCTATTTTACATATTTATGCCATGATCATGTGAAATTTAATTAAAATAAAGGATTATTAAGTTAATGATGGATCATGGTTGTATTATTTTATCCTCATCATGTTAATACAAAACCCTTGGGACTTATGAGTTCAAATGAAGCATAGTGGCACACTTATGTGCAAATCACGAGTCAAAATGGAACACAATGGAACTTATGTGCAAATAATGAGCTCGATTGGAGCGTAAGTTATGACACTGAGATGCAAATCATGAGTTTAAGTGGAACATTAGTTGAGCCTACGAGCCTTATGAGCATAGTTGGTGCATAAGAGTAGAGAACACTATAATCAACCACTAAGAGCATATTATGAGAATCCAAATTTAGTATTTAGTTAATTTAATACTTTCAAGTTATTATTTTTTTATAACAATACTCAATGCCTCTCACTCTAATGTATTTTTCATTTTGAATGCATGGTTGGGGACGCGATGTCCGCAGAACGAAAGAGTAAGGGTGATTAAATAAGGAGCATACATATCAAGGACAAGTTAATCAGTTTATCCTTGGTGGGGTGCCAACTATCCTATGACATTCAGATTAGTTTTCAATTAATATCAAGTCCATGCTCTAGTTTAGCTTAGTTCAAAGTTTAAGTTTCATGTTGTGAAACTTGATACATAACATTTATAATTATTTTTCGAAGTTGGTTGAATGAAATTATATTTTTATGCAATGATTATCATCTTTGTGACATCCTAATGCGAATTAAGCTTTCACTCAATACTATTTATGTTTTAAAACATTGAGATGTTATAATATAGTATCAAAGATAAAAATATAGTTGGCCACCAAGCTTTACTCATGATTTCTTAGGTGACCTTTCATCCCTCCTTTGAAGATAGAAAACATATGTGTTAATAATAGAATTTTATATAATTTGGACACTCTATGTTAACTCTATATGGCTAGTGGCATGCCCTCTCTTTTTCTCAATGGTGATGCCTAGCCAATTGAGAATTTTAAAAGAAATGTCAAGATCAAAAAGACTTATTATGCATATGTTCTTATCATTTCTAGCATGTGTGGTATGGGATATGTATGCTACTAAGATCTTGCACAATAGCATAATGGGTTCTCACACCTTTAGTTTTGTGTTTGTCCAACACAAATCCAGAGGATCCACCAAGAGAGTTAACATTAAAAACCTAAATTAGGTATCCACATAAACCTAATGCATTTGGATAGTAGAGACGTGGTTCATGGTTAGAAACCCCAAACCTTCATGTTAGATTAAGGATGAAGTTAATGAGGGTATGAACTAGTTCTAATCGTAGTTCTAGTTATATGAATATACATGTTGAGTTTTGCAAACTAGGAATAAGTAATACCCTAAGGTGGGTAGTACATGGAAATTTTGGGGACAAAATTTTATTTAAGGTGGGTTAATTGTAACATCTATTATACATATATATATATATATATTAAAAAAATCTTATAATAGAAACCCTAATTTCAATTTTAGCAAATAATGATTCTTCAAATATACTCTAATGCATACATGGAACTCGGTTCAATACTAAAATAATGTTCCCACAAGGTTCAGACATAATTCACTTTATCACAACAATAGTAATTTAATTTCATCAACTGTGACCCTAATTAGCAAAATAGTGAAACATAGAGCGTTAAAGTGAAAGTGACCCTAATAATAATAATATTTTTTACTAACAATTTTTATCTGAATTTGAATCGGTAATATATACCTTTATTTAATATATAATAAGATGCCTATCACGGGGAGTCCAAGTTTGGGTTGGACTCTCGAAATTGAAGCTATCCGTGAGTGAGGGTTCCTTCTCCCTCTCTCGACACTAGTTATTCTGAGGAATCAGCCCGAGTTCTCCTCTAGCTTCTCCCACCAATGAGTCCTAGTAAAATATCAACTCCAAAATTACTATGCCTCGCTTTCCCAATTTCCCTCATCCCTGGTTTGATAGGGTTTCATGCCTCAGGAGTCCCATACCATGAGGGATTTCCAGTTCAAAACATACTTGATCTCCAAAATAGCTTTGACCCCTCCTATATATCTAGGCCTTTAGAATCGATTGGAGATGACCTAGAAGCTAAAAACCATCACCTTTTTTTCTCCCTATGTTGGGGATGATATACTCCCAAGCATGGTTTTCCCCTGGGTTCCTCCATTGTAAGGACCTTGACCTTCGTTTAGGGTTTACCTTGTTTGCTTTGCTTAACCTTGGTGCTTTATTGCTTGCTAATCACCTTTGGTGCTGATTAGGGTTTTGGTTGTGCTTTGTTGAGAGTTGGAGGGGCTACTTGCAAATGACCCAAGTCTAGGGTTTGTGGGCAAGTTGCCACCTGGAGAGGCATTTCTCTCTCTTTGCTTCCTCTAGGGTAGAGAGGAAGGCTTGGGATTGTTGCTTGAGTTCTCTTGGGCTTGGTTGAGCTTGCTGGGCCTTGTGGTGCCTTGTTTTGGCTTGGTTGAACCCTTGTATCAGGCAAGAAGTGGTTGCGCCGCCCTGTATGGAAGTGTATCGGCCAAGGTGTGTGTATCACCCATGGGGATGAGGTGTGTCGCCCAAGGTGCTAGTTGTTGTATCGCCCATGATGCTTGACCTAGCCTTGACCTTGTTTGTGTCACCACTAGTGGACACTTGGTACATATCTTGGACATGTGCATGGAGCTTGCTAGAGTGGTGACTCGTGCACTAGGACAAGTGTCCCTAGGTAGGCGACACCTTGCTTAGTTCCACCTTGTTTTCTCCTCCCTTTCCTTCTATATAGGCGGTTCCTTTCCTGAGCTAGGAGTTCCTTTGGTTCCTCTCCACCTTGTCGCATGACACAACCCTCTTCCTTCCTAGTGGTGGCCGATATCCCCTTGAAGAAGCAAGTGGTGGCCGATATCCCTTGGAGTCTCTCCTTCCTTGCTTGGTGGTTCTTGGAGCTAGAAGCTTGGAGCTTGCTTGAGGTGGGTTGCATAACTTCTAACCCTAATTACATTATCTCTTGTTATGCTCTTATTTACATGTTAGTAGCTTAGTTTCTTGCTTAGCTTCCATGTTGGCCGATTGAGGTGAGCTTGTGTTCTAGTTGCTTAAGCAACAATCTCCTCTCACCATGGGCTAGAAGGGTGAGCTTGGTTATGGTGGTGGCTCTTTCTACGGTTTCTCCTTGTGACCCATTTGGTGATAGAAGATGTGCAAGACCCCTCATTCTTAGTTGATTGAGGTGAGCCTCTTTTTGACCCACTAGGGTTTCGGGTGACCATGTGTGAGGTGGTAGACGACATTGAGAGTTAACACCATGGTCGACATGAGCATGGGAGGTGCTTCCCGACATCCCTCTTGACCTAAACCCCTTGCACGGCTCATAGTGTGGGCGATCCTCCTTTGGTCCTCTTTGGTGGCGAGCGTCACATCTATATCTTGTACGAATTGTGCCTGAGGTATGCGTCGTTGTGCTGTGGCGGGCGAGCACACCATCCTTTGACGCCCGGTACAAGCCCTGCACGCTTGGATGGGGTGCACGCTACCCGTACATAGTTTGAGCTTGACCTTGGCTCTGTGACGCTCGGTAGAGCTGCACGCTCAGAGTGCGCAACACCCCTGCCCCGCACCGTGTTTCTCGGTGGAGTTGCTGCTCAAGAGGGCGTGTTATGCCAGCTAGTCTCTGTGTCGCCCGACATAGCTGCACGCCTAGCGTGCACAACACACAAGCCTGATACCGTGCTGCTCGACAAGTGCTGCACGGCAGGGAGCACGTTACACCCCTGCACGGCACGGGTTTGTAGTACACAGCTGAGTTGTTTCAATGTTGCTCGATATCACCTATAGTGAGGGTGACCCTTGTCCGATATGGTTTTTAGTGAGGGTCCTTAGTGTTTCTAGTGAGGGACACACAGATCTTGGAAAGTTGATTGTTGTATATGTTCTTATTGCAAACGATGGTGACATTTGTACATTCTTAGTAGTATTCATTATGATAAAGATTTTCATCTAAACTTTACATGGCTATACACACAAATGAAATCACCTTGATTATCTTATAATGAGCATGCATTAGAGTTTGCTTATTGATGTGCCTTATACATGTGATCATAAGATGAGGCATGATTAAGAAAAGGATATAATCATTAATGTCACTTTGTGTTGATTAAGCACCGAATCCTAAAATGTCACCCTATGTTTATACTATGAGTTTCTAAGTTATTCATGATGATTATTAAATAGTGCTAACCATGCAGGTAATGTATAGCCAAATGAAAGGCTATGAGGAATGAATATATGAGAACAATGAAATGACAGGTACATTATGAATGTTGTTCCATGATGTTGATGATAATGTAAGCCCTGAGAGGCAGTGGCAGCATATAATGGGGATTGAGATCCCATGGTATGAACCTGGATGATTGGCAAGAGGCCAAGTGATAACATGTGATGTTGGATCCTTGCATTGGATCAATATGATGTGAATTATAGTAAAAGTAACTGTTGAGTTCCATATTGTTTACTTCTATTATAATTGCATGTTATACAACTTGGTTGAATCTTGCAATCCATATAAAAGATATGAATTAATCACAGTGAAATATATCATGTAGTTGCCCTGGCCATAAATCCATCATCGTCAGGAGTTGGTGATGGTGAAATGGGTTCTCCTGCGGGTTAACCCGGAGCGCATATTGTTGAGTATGTGAGGTTTCTCCTAGACTAAAGTGAGGAGGTAAGAGTGCAACTTCGGTTGTAGACTCCAGGGTGCGGATTCAGGCTCGTAGCCCAATTGTGATAAAGAGCATGGTGAACGGGCCCATGGCTCAGGATATGTGATATGAGGAGCATGAATACGTTCATGGATCTGAGCACGGTGAACAGGCCCGTGGCTCAGTTTCACTAGCGTTGAAACCTGTACCAAGGTAGGCTAGGCAGAGGGTAGCCTGACCCTGTGGCTAAGACCACTTCAGCATGAGACTGCAGTCCTGCTTGTGTTGTACTCATGCACTGACCATGAGGCGGAGAAGGTTGTGGAGTCCGGCTCTTCCATTGACCTTGTATGGAACCGGCTTGGGTTTCACAACCGAAGGTTGGATTTGAGCGGTATGGCTCACTTCCTTAGGGCATAATAATACATAATTCAGTCGAATAGTACTACTGCTTAAGACAAACACAAAACATTGGTTGAGGCCTTGCGTGTGTAGATTACTCTCATCATATCTTACAGTTGCTTATATGATCCTCATGTGTAGTAGGAATTATATATCTTGTCTTGTTAATCATGTTCCACAAAGTAATACTTGAGTACATCTGGTAAGCTTGCTAAAGTATGGACAGTTTTATTCTATAACTATTATTGTTATACTTTTATGAACTAGCTGCTTTATATATATATTTGAGGTTTTGTAGTTTCGGCGGGGAGTTATTTTTTTTGCAGGGGCAATGTTCAATTGTCTCACCCCACTGGTATACACCCTCTTTAGGTGGTCGTGCTAGGCGTGGTGGTGGTCGCGGAGTTGCAGCCAAGCAGCAGGAAGAGCAGTAGAAGGCAAGTGATGGATTTGTTGTTGTTTTGGATGTTTTGTGATAGAGTCTAGAGTCATCCCTGTACTCTCAGGTCCTTGGCGGTGTTTTGACGTTGTTTCACGATGTACAGTTGTAGTTGTTTTGTATGTTCTGCTGATGGCCGGATGTGGGCCTCTATGTATGTATAAACAGGTGATGAACTCATGTGACGACAAGACAGCTGTTGTTCTAAGCTGTGGACAAGTTTCAAGGCTTGTATATGTTTATATAACTCATTTTCTTGCAGGATGTGGACTGGAATGCAATAGTTTTGTCAGTTTATCAGTTTTCCGCAATCGGTTTTAATTAACCCGTGTTTTGGTAATCTGTGGTTATGGTGATTTCCGTACGTTTTTGCGTAACACCTCGCTGTCTGTGTGATAGTGGGATGTGTTGCCACAAGTTTTGGTATCAGAGCTTTAGGTTCGCTGAGTCTACAGTGATTTAGGACTAGGATGTGTTTGTTCTTTTGCGTTTTCTAGATTTTCTCATAGTTTTCTTCTGCCTCAGCGGAAGAAAAGCCAAGATGTCTGGAAACCATGAAGAACATGCTGATGAGCACAACGATGATGCATCAGTTGATGGAGCTTTTGAGCAGGCACATGGAGATCGGGTGCCTGAGGTCCCCCAACCTAACCTAGCCATTCTTGAACATCCTGCCTACCAACATTTTATGGCACAGATGATGGCCACAATGAATCTCATGGTTGAGTAGTTTCCAGTGCCTCCTCCGAGAGCACAGGCTCCCCATGGTGAAACATCGGGTATTGGGAAGCCTTCGAGTGGCTTTGCCGAGTCAGAGATTCAGATTATGTTGGAACGGCTGATCTAGAGGATGCAGATCTGTGGCTGACAAGCCTTGAGAAGGCTTTTTAGATCCTCAACATCCCCGAAGCAGACAAAGTAAAGCACGCTGTCTACCTTCTGAAAGGTAGTGCTAGTCATTGGTGGACCATCGAGGAAGAGAAGAGGCCGGGTGAGGTGATCTGTTGGGAGGTCTTCCGGCGCAAGTTCGTCATCAGATACTTCCCAAAGACGTATCTGGATGAGAAGATCAGTCAGTTCGAGAGTGTGTGACAAGGAACGATGAACATCACCGAGTACGAAGCGAAGTTCATGGATCTGTTGAGGTTTTGTCCTCACATGGCAGTGACAGATGAGGAGCGGATCAGACATTTTGAGAAGGGTCTGAGTTTTGAGCTGACAACACATGTGTCTGCGTTGGAGAATCGAGAGCGGTTTGCTACATTTGTGGAATCTGTCCAGAGGATCGAACAATCAGTAAAGGAGAAGAGAGAATCTATGCCTAAGAAGAGACCTGCTCAGTTCCAGGGGCAGAGGTTTGGTGGCTTCAAGAAGCCAAGGTTTGCAGCACCGTCAGTGATGAGAGGTTCTGATGGACCGTCTCAGTGGTCTCCGAGTAAAGGAAGAGGTTATGTTTCTTCACCATCTAAGGCACGCAGTACAGCTTCTGTGGCAGTGACATGGCCATCTAGGCCACGGGTCGACGATAGAACATGCCATCTGTGTGGTCAGATTGGGCATTGGAGGTTCAATTTCCCTAATAAAGATGTTGAAGTGACACAGCAGCCGAGACAGAATCTTCAGGGGTCAGATAGACAATAGCCTAGCAGTAGCAGAGGGGGAGGACGCGGTCAAGCATCTCAAGCAGGATCGTCTGCTCAAGGGAGCAGAGGACGTGGACAGCAAGCAACGACTCGATTCTATGCCATGAGTCAGCCGGAGGCGATAGTCAACCCGTGAGTAGTGACATGTCAGATGGAGTTATTTCATTCTGATATGTCCTCTTCTTGCTTTATATCTGTGTTGGTCGACCCGGGTGCTACACACTCTTTTATCGCCTATAGTATGCTTGAAAACTATCGTTTACCTATTAGTTGTAAGAAGGATAGCTTGTTGTTAGAAACCCCTCTTGATGGTTCCTCATTGCTTCGAGAAGAGTGTCCATCTTGTGTCTTATCTTTCTCGGGACACCGCATTCGAGGGGATCTCATACCACTTGATATGCATGGGTTTGATGTTATCCTTGGGATGGATACCTTAGAGAAGTATAAGGTGGTTTTGGACTGTGGTTCCAAGCAGGAAGTGTTTGATGATGCGGGAGAGAAGTGGATCTTCCAAGGAGATAGGAAGATTCTTCCGACATGTCTAGTATCAGCTATGGTGGCGGATAGGTTGTTACGATAAGGATGTGAGGTGTTCCTAGCTCATGTGGTGGATACCGTTGTGGTTGCTAAGGCAAAAGGTCCTAGTCTCGAGGAGGTGACCGTTGTCCGAGAGTTTGCAGATGTGTTTCCTGAGGAGTTTCCTGGTGTTCCCCCACCCTGAGAGATTGACTTGGAGATCAATCTGGTCCCAGGTACGCAGCCAGTTGCACAAACACCATACAGGATGGCTCCAGTAGAGATGGCATAGCTTAAGAAGCAGTTGCAAGAATTGTTGGACAAAGGGTTCATCCGACCGAGTACGTCACCTTGGGGTGCTCCCGTGTTGTTCGTCAAGAAGAAGGATGGTTCGATGCGGTTGTGTATAGACTACCGACAGTTGAACAAGGTCACGATCAAGAACAAGTACCCGTTGCCAAGGATAGATGATCTGTTCAATCAGTTGTGTGGTGCTACAGTGTTTTCAAAGATCGATCTATGGTCCGAATATCATCAGTTGAGGATAAAGGCGGATGACATACCAAAGTCAGCTTTTCGGACGAGGTATGATCATTTCGAGTTCGTGGTTATGCCATTTGGGCTAACCAATGCACCTTCTGCTTTCATGGACCTGATGAACAGAGTGTTCCGTCTGTTCTTAGATTAGTTTGTTGTAGTCTTCATAGATGACATCTTGATCTATAGTCGAAATAGGCAAGAGCATGAGCAACATCTTCGTCAAGCGTTGACTCTTCTTTGCCAACATCAGTTGTATGCCAAGTTCAGTAAGTGTGAGTTCTGGTTGGAAGAGGTGACTTTCTTAGGACATGTGATATCCGTTGAAGGAGTCAAAGTGGACCCAAAGAAGGTGGAATCCGTTGCAGAATGTTATAGACGAAGACGCCGACAGAAGTTCGTAGTTTTCTGGGTTTAGCAAGATACTACCGGAGGTTTATCAAGGACTTCAGTGCGATTGCGTTGTCAATGACGAAGTTGACAAGAAAGGATGTACCTTTTTTCTGGGATGATCAATGTCAACAAGCTTTTCAGAGTTTGAAGGAGAGGCTGACCAGTGCTCCAGTGTTAATCCTGCTAGATCCTAGGAAGGGCTATGTTGTTTTATGTGATGCTTCCAAGAAAGGCTTAGGTTGTGTGCTGATGCAGGATGACCATGTGGTTTCTTTTGCTTCGCGACAGCTTAAGAAACACGAGGAGAACTATCCAACTCATGAATTGGAGCTGGCAGTAGTGGTTCATGCATTAAAGATTTGGAGACACTATCTCTATGGGGAAGTGTGTCAGATCTTTACGGATCATAAGAACCTGAAGTACATCTTTACACAACACGAGTTAAACATGCGACAGCGCCGATGGATGGAGTTGATCAATGATCACGACTGCACTATCGAGTATCATCTTGGTAAGGCGAATGTGGTAGCTGATGCGCTTAGTCGAAAGTCTTCTTTTTCTTCCAAGAAGGCCCAATTGAGTTCCCTAGTATGCCCTAGGCGGGATATGTTTGTTTCTTTGTGGCAAATGAACGTGCAAATAGAGGTTTCTTTGTTAGATGGACTTTTAGCACAGATGCAAGTCAAGCCTACATTGAGACAGCAGATTAAAGATGCACAACAGACAGATGATGTGGTACAGTTGATCAGATCAGAGTTCAGCAGCGAAAGGCGTGATGGGTTTCATGAGTCTGAGGTTGGGCTAGTATGCTATCGTAATAGGATGGTGGTTCTAGATGTTGATGATCTGAGGATGTTGGTGCTCGAGGAAGCACACACGTTGATGTATGCTATGCATCCAAGTGTCACCAAGATGTATCATAGTCTGAAGGACTTATATTGGTGGCCCGGCTTGAAGAAAGATGTAGCTGAGTTCGTGGCTAAGTGTGCAGTGTGTCAGCAAGTCAAGGCTGAACATTAGAAGCCAGCGGGTACGTTGCAACCCTTTCCGATACCGCAGTGGAAATGGGATCATATAACCATGGATTTCATAGCTGGTCTACCCCAGACAACTAGGAATCATGATTCCATTTGGGTGATAGTGGACAGATTGATGAAGTCTGCCTATTTCTTACCAGTAAAGACGACGTATACCGCTGAGAAGCTCACTCGAGTGTATGTGGATGAGATAGTATGTTTGCATGGTGTTCCAGCAATGATAGTTTCTGACAGAGGTCATTAGTTTACAAGTCATTTCTGGGAGCAGTTACACAAATCGTTGGGAACGCAGTTGAGGTTCAATACTTCTTTTCACCCATAGACAGATGGACAGTCTGAAAGGACTATTCAGACTCTGGAAGATCTCCTTCGAGCTTGTGCTTTGTAGTTTCTAGGGATCTGGGATGTGCACCTTAGTTTGATAGAGTTTGCCAACAACAATAGTTATCAGCAGAGCATTGATATGGCTTCTTATGAGGCTTTGTATGGTAGGAAGTGAAGATATCCTTTGTGTTGGTATGAGTCTGGTGAGTATCAGTTGTTGGGTCCTGAGTTAGTACAGCAGACAACAGAAAAGATCAAAGTGATACAGCAACAGTTGAAAGCGGCACAAGATAGGCAGAAGTCTTATGCAGACAATCATCGACGACCTTTGGAGTTCCAGGTAGGAGACAAGGTGTATCTTAAAGTCTCACCGTGGAAAGGTGTGCTGAGGTTTGGCTGGAAGGGTAAGCTTGCACCCAGGTATATGGGGCCTTACCCAATCATAGCACGCGTTGGTAAGGTATCCTATGAGATAGAATTACCTCCAGAATTGCACAGGTTACATCCAGTGTTCCATATCAGTATGTTGAAGAAAAGTCATCCGGATTCAGGAATAGTGATACAGCCAATTGAGGTTGAGCTCGATAAAGATGTGACCTATGAGGAAGGTCCTGTAGCAATCCTTGATAGAAGAGTTAAGAAGAAGAAGAGGAAGGACCTGGCTCTTTTCAAGGTTCTTTGGCATCATCGTGGCATTGAGGAAGCCACATGGGATCTTGAGGAAGAGATGAGGAGGAAGTATCCCTTGCTTTTCTCTTCGGATTTTGGGGACGAAATCCCTTAAAGGGGGTTAGCTTGTAAGGACCTTGACCTTCATTTAGGGTTTACCCTGTTTGCTTTGCTTAACCTTGGTGCTTTGTTGCTTGCTAATCACCTTTGGTGGTGATTAGGGTTTTGGTTGTGCTTTGTTGAGAGTTGGAGGGGCTACTTGCAAATGACCCAAGTCTAGGGTTTGTGGGCAAGTTGCCACCTAGAGAGGCGTTTCTCTCTCTTTGCTTCCTCTAGGGTAGAGGGGAAGGCTTGGGCTTGTTGCTTGAGTTCTCTTGGGCTTGGTTGAGCTTGCTGGGCCTTGTGGTGCCTTGTTTTGGCTTGGTTGAACCCTTTTATCGGGAAAGAAATGGTTGTGTCACCCTGGATGGAAGTGTATCGGCCAAGGTGTGTGTATCGCCCATGGGGATGAGGTGTGTCGCCCAAGGTGCTAGTTGTTGTGTCGCCCATGATGCTTGACCTAGCCTTGACCTCGTTTGTGTCACCACTAGTGGACACTTGGTACATATCTTGGACATGTGCATGGAGCTTGCTAGAGTGGTGACTCGTGCACTAGGACAAGTGTCCCTAGGTAGGCGACACCTTGCTTGGTTCCACCTTGTTTTCTCCTCCCTTTCCTTCTATATAGGCGGTTCCTTTCCTTAGCTAGGAGTTCCTTTGGTTCCTCTCCACCTTGTCGCACGACACAACCCTCTTCCTTGCTAGTGGTGGCCGATATCCCCTTGAAGAAGCAAGTGGTGGCCGATATCCCTTGGAGTCTCTCCTTCCTTGCTTGGTGGTGCTTGGAGCTAGAAGCTTGGAGCTTGCTTGAGGTGGGTTACATAACTTCTAACCCTAATTTCATTATCTCTTGCTATGCTCTTGTTTACATGTTAGTAGCTTAGTTTCTTTCTTAGCTTCCATGTTGGCCGAACCTTATGATCTAGGGTTTCTTTGGGAGCAATACTCCTTTCTCCCCTTGGTCTAGAGGAGTGAGTTTGAGCTTCTAGTATCATGAGCAACACCCCTCTTTCCCTTAACCGATTGAGGTGAGCTTGTGTTCTAGTTGCTTAAGCAACACTCTCCTCTCACCATGGGCTAGAAGGGTGAGCTTGGTTATGGTGGTGGCTCTTTCTAGGGTTTCTCCTTGTGACCCGTTTGGTGATAGAAGATGTGCAAGACCCCTCCTTCTTAGTTGATTGAGGTGAGCCTCTTCTTGACCCACTAGGGTTTTGGGTGACCATGTGTGAGGTGGTAGACGACCTTGAGAGTTAACACCTTGGTTGACATGAGCATGAGAGGTGCTACCCGACAGCCCTCTTGACCTAAACCCCTTGCATGACTCATAGTGTGGGCGATCCTCCTTTGGTCCTCTTTGGTGACGAGCGTCACAGCTCTATCTTGCACAGATTGCGCCTGAGGTGTGCGTCGTTGTGTTGTGGCGGGCGAGCACACTATCCTTTGATGCCCGACACAAGCCCTGCACGCTTGGATGGGGTGCACGCTACCCGTGCACAGTTTGAGCTTGACCTTGGCTCTGTGACGCCCACTAGAGCTGCACGCTCAGAGTGCGAAAGACCCCTGCCTGGCACCGTGTTTCCCGGTGGAGTTGCACGTTCAAGAGGGCACGTTATGCCAGCTAGTCTCTGTGTCGCCCGACATAGCTGCACGCCTAGCGTGCACAACACACAAGCCCAATACCATGCTTCTCGGCAAGTGCTGCACGGTAGGGAGCGCATTACACCCCTGTACGGCACGCCTGACACCCGCTATGCACCATGTACGGCACGCGTTTGTAGTACACAGATGAGTTGTTTCAATGTTGCTCGATATCACCTATAGTGAGGGTGAGCCCTGCCCGATATGGTTTTAGTGAGGGTCCTTAGTGTTTCTAGTGAGGGACACATGTATCTTGGAAAGGTGATTGTTGTATATGTTCTTGTTGCAAACGATGGTGACATTTGTACATGCTTAGTAGTATTCGTTATGATAAATCTTTTCATCTAAACTTTACATGGCTATACACACAAATGAAATCACCTTGATTATCTTATAATGAGCATGCATTAGAGTTTGCTTATTGATGTGCCTTATACATGTGATCATAAGATGAGACATGATTAAGAAAAGGATATAATCATTAATGTCACTTTGTGTTGATTAAGCACCGAATCCTAAAATGTCACCCTATGTTGATACTATGAGTTTCTAAGTTATTCATGATGATTATTGAATAGTGCTAACCATGCAGGTAATGTATAGCCAAATGAAAGGCTATGAGGAATGAATATATGAGAACAATGAAATGACAGGTACATTATGAATGTTGTTCCATGATGTTGATGATAATGTAAGCCATGAGAGGCAGTGGCAACATATAATGGGGATTGACATCCCATGGTATGAACCTGGATGATTGGCAAGAGGCCAAGTGATAACATGTGATGTTGGATCCTTGCGTTGGATCAGTATGATGTGAATTATAGTAAAAGTAACTGTTGAGTTCCATATTGTTTACTTCTGTTATAATTGCATGTTATACAACTTGGTTGAATCTTGCAATCCATATAAAAGATACTAATTAATCACAGTGAAATATATCATGTAATTTCCCTGGCCATAGATCCATCATCGTCAGGAGTTGGTGATGGTGAAACGGGTTCTCCTGCGGGTTAACTCGGAGCGCATATTGTTGAGTATGCAAGGTTTTCCTAGCCTAAAGTGAGGAGGTAAGAGTGCAACTTCGGTTGTAGACTCCAGGGTGCAGATTCAGTCCCGTAGCCCAATTGTGATAAAGAGCATGGTGAACAGGCCCATGGCTCAGGATATGTGATATGAGGAGCATGAATGCGTTCATGGCTCTGAGCACAGTGAATAGGCCTGTGGCTCAGTTTCACTAGCGCCGAGACTTGTACCGAGGCAGGCTAGGCAGAGGGTAGCCTAACCCTGTGGCTAAGACCACTTCAGCATGAGACTGCGGTCCTGCTTGTGTTGTACTCATGCACTGACCATGAGGCGGACAAGGTCATGGAGTCCAGCTCTTCCATTGACCTTGTATGGCACCGACTTGGGTTTCGCAACCGAAGGTTGGATTTGAGCGGTATGGCTCACTTCCTCAGGGCATAATAATACGTAATTCAGCTGAATAGTACTACTGCTTAAGACAAACACGAAACATTGGTTGAGGCCTTGCGTGTGTAGCTTACTCTTATCATATCTTGCAGTTGCTTATATGATCCTCATGTGTAGTAGGACTTATATATCTTGTCTTGTTAATCATGTTCCACAATGTAATACTTGAGTACATCTGGTAAGCTTGCTAAAGTATGGATAGTTTTATTCTATAACTATTATTGTTATACTTTTATGAACTAGCTGCTTTATATATATATTTTAGGTTTTGTAGTTTCGGCGGGGAGTTATGTTTTTTGCAGGGGTAATGTTCAATTGTCTCACCCCGCTGGTATACACCCTCTTTAGGTGGTCGTGCTAGGCGTGGTGGTGGTCGCGGAGTTGCAGCCAAGCAGTAGGAAGAGCAGTAGAAGGCAAGCGATGGATATGCTGCTATTTTGGATGTTTTGTGATAGAGTCTAGAGTCATCCCTGTACTCTCAGGTCCTTGGCGGTGTTTTGACATTTTTTCATGATGTACAGTTGTAGTTGTTTTGTATGTTCTGCTGATGGACGGATGTGGGCCTCTATGTATGTATAAATAGGTGATGAACTCATGTGATGACAAGACAATTGTTGCTCTAAGATGTGGACAAGTTTCAAGGCTTGTATATGTTTATATAACTCATTTTCTTGTAGGATGTGGACTGGAATGTAATATTTTCTCAGTTTATCAGTTTTCCACAATCAGTTTTAATTAACCCGTGTTTGGGTAATCTGTGGTTATGGTGATTTCCGCACATTTTCACGTAACACCTCGTTGTCTGTGTGATAGTGGGATGTGTTGCCACATCCATGATCTAGTCTCCTCCATTAGACGACTATGAGAGACACGATACCTCCGTGGTTAGTCGATGCTCCTAAATTGATCATCATACATTACAGAGTCTCCTACCTATAGATTTTGTCCCTTGCAAGGTGATTTTTATTTCCTCTTTTTCCCTTCCTTTATCCCTATGAAATACCAGTGTTGGACCTCGATTCCGTTCTCCTCATCCTTACCCCTTCCGAAAAAACTAGGGGCACCATCAGGTTCAGGAGAATCTTGCAGACCTATTGGCACCAGCACAAGATCTCTGTCGATCAGAATAGCAGAGTAAACTTGTCAGTTGACTCCTCCAGGTGTAGGTTCAAAGTCTCAATCACGAAGGTGATGAAGATTAAGCCTTTGTCAACCAATCCTTGAGTGTGTGAACTCCCAATGCACGATGCTAAGGGCAAGATGGACTTTCCTTCCTATTTCCCATCCCCAGCCCGTCTGGAGTGCGGCGCTGATGTGGTTGTTGCCTAGTTAGCTAGGCCTGATCCCACGTTGGCTTGAGTAAAGGTATATAATTTCTGACGTGTCTCATATTGATTGTTCATCACATGATTAAATTAAAAATAATGAAGAAATCAATTGGTATATTGAAATATAGCACAACTATATATCAATTTTATCAAAAAAAGTGTAGAATCTAAATAACATACTTTCAATACCGAATTCATATTCTAGTTCTAAAAGTATGTTAATTTATGCATATAAGATGATGGGTACAAATAAAATCTAGAGATTATGTTGAATATCAACTATTAATGAATATTAATGTTTAACAGGGAGATAAGTGCTCATAAACACTAAGAACATGATAAGGGTTTGATCAACCTAAAGAAGCAACTAGGTTCTTCTCTAAGAGAGAGGTAATTGGGTCCATGCACTTTGAGTATTAAACAATGGTTTTCAATCACTTTAAGAATATTCTATCATGATGATCAAGTTTAATCATATGATAGATATGTATTCAATTTTCAAAAATTATTGAGTTAATATTACCCAAAAGTTAGTATATGATGCTTATGATTTCAAGTTCTATTTTAAATATTTATGCCATTATCATGTGAAATTTAGTTAAAGTAAAGGATTATTAAGGTAATGATGAATCATGTGATTGGTTGTATTATTTTATCCTCATCATGTTAATGTTGAGCCCTCTGCACTTATGAGTTCAAATGGAATATAGTGGCACTTATGTGCAAATAATGAGTTAAAATGGAACATAATATCACTTATGTGCAATGCATGAGCTCAATTGGATAATAAGTTATGGAATCCAGATGCAAATCATGACAAGTGGAACATCAGTTGATTATACGGGCCTTATGAGAACAGTTGGTGCATAAGAGTAGAGGACACTATAATCAACCACTAAGAGCATATTATGAGAATAAAAATTTACTATTTAGTTAATTGCATACTTTCCTTTATTGCCAGTTTGTTATTTTGTTATAACAATACTCAATGCCTCTTACTATAATGTGTTTTTCATTTTGAATGCATGATTTGGGATGCGACGTCCGCGAAAGGAAAGAGTAAGGGAGCTTAAACAAGGAGCATACATATCAAGGACAAATTAAGAGTTTAGAACTGGTGGGGTGTCAACTATCCTATGACATTTATTTTATCTTTTCAATTAATATTGAGACCATGCCCTCATTTAGCTTAATTCAAAGTTTAAGTTTCATGTTATGGAACTTGAGACATGATAATTGTAATTATTTTCCTAAGTTGGTTGAATGAAATTATATTTTTATGCAATAATTATCATTTTAGTAACATTTCAATCCAAATTAATATGTATATATATATATATAAAATATTGGGGTGTTACAATATGGTATCAGATATGGTAATATAGTTGGCCACCAGGCTTTGCTCATGATTTCCTAAGCAACCTTTCATCCCACCTTTGATGATAGAAAACATATGTGCTAAGAATAGGAGTTTATATAATTTGGACTCTATGTTAATTCTATATGGCTAGTGGCATGTTCTCTCTTATTCTCAATGGTGATGGCCGACCAATTGAGAATTTTATTGGAAATACCAAGAGAGAAAAGACTTACTATGGATATGTTCTTATTCTTTCTAGCATGTGTGGTATGGTACATGTATGCTACTAAGATTTTGAACATTAGAATAATGAGTTCTCACACCTTTAGGTTTGTGTCTGGCCAACACAGATCAAGAGGTGCCACCGAGAGAGTTAATATAAAATCCTAAATTAGGTATCCACCTAAACCTAATGCATTTGGGGTAGTAAAGATGTGGTTCGTGGTTATAAACCCCAAACCTTGAGGTTAGATTAAGGATGAAGTAAAAGAGGGTATGAACTAGTTCTAATCGTAGTTCTAGTTATATGAATATACATGTTGAGTTTTGCAAACTAAGAATAAGTAATACCCTATTTGGGTAGTACATGAAAATTTCGACGACAAAAGTTTATTTAAGATGGGTAGAATTGTAACACCAATTTATTATATATTAAAAAATTAATCTTATAATAGAAACCAAATTTCAAATTTAGAAAATATTGATTCTTCAAATAAACCCTAATGCATATATGGAACACGGTTCAATACTAAAATAATGTTCCTACTAAGTTCAGACATAATTCACTTTATCACAACAATAGCAATTTAATTTCATCAATTGTAACCCTAATTATCAAAATAGTGAAACATAGGGGTTAAAGTGAAATTGATCCTATTAATAATAGATTTTTTTGCTAATAATGCACATATGAATTTGAATCGGTAATATCTACCATCCTTATATATTTCTCTCTAATTGTATCTAGGTTATCCAAAATTTTTAATTCTTGTTTATTTAACAAAAAGAGAACACTAATAATTAGGACTGTCAAATGAGGAAACTAAGATGATTTTTGGAATCTTGCATCCATATATGGTAATACACCTATTTTGATTGGATTGAACTCTATTTGATGCCCCTATTTAAATGAGGAAGAAAATAAACCAAATCATTTAAGGTTTACTAAATATACCTAATCCTAATCTATTTGGACTTTCATCCCGTAGGCACTATGATAAAATGCTTGTCACGAGGGGTCCGAGTTTGGGTTGGACTCTCATATTCAGATCTATCCGTGAGTGAGGGTTCCTTGTCCCTCGCTCGCCATTGGTTTTTCTGAGGAATCAGCCCGAGTTCTCCTCTGACTTCTCCCACCAAGGAGTCCTAGTACAAGATGAACTCCCCAATTAGTGAGCCTCACTTTCCCAATTTCTCTCATCCCGACTTTCATAGGGTTGCATGGCCTAGGAGTCCTAGACCATTAGGGATTCTCAATTCCAACCAAACATGATCTCTAATGACACCTTTGATCCCCTCCTATATATCTAGGCCTTCGAAAATGATTGGAGATGACCTAGAAGTTGAAAACCATCACCTTTTTTTCTCCCTATAGCATGGATGATATACCCCCAAGCGTGGTTTTCCCTTGGGTTTCACCATGATCTGGTCCCCTTCATGAGCCAGCTATTAGAGGCATGACACCCCCTGGTTAGTCGATGCTCCAGAATTGATCATCATACATCACATAGTCTCCTGCTTACAAATTTTGGCCCTTTCAAGGTGAATCCTATTTCCCTTTTTTCCCTCCCTTTCTCCCTATGCAATACTAGTACTGGACCTCAATTCTATTATCCTCATCCTTACCCCTTCCGATCAATCTAGGGGAACCATCAGGTTCAGGAGAACCTTGCAGACTTGTTGCCTCTAACACGAGATCTGTAAACTTGTCGGTTGACTCCTCCAAGTGCAGGTTCAAAGTGTCAATCACGACGGTGATGAAGATCGAGCCTTTGTCGACCCTGTTTCCGAGTGTGTGAACTCCCAATGCACACCGCTATGGGCAAGATGGTATTTCCTTCCTATTTTGGACTGTGATGCTGATGTGGTTGTAGCCTGGTTGGCTAGGCCTAGTCCCACGTTGGCTCGAGTAAAGGTATATAATATATGATTTGTCTCATATTGATTTTTCATCACATGATTAAATTAAAAATAATGTAAAAATCAGTTGGTATATTGAAATATAGAAAAACTATATATCAATTTTATCAAAAAAAATATGTAGAATCTAAATAAAATACTTTCAACACCAAATTCATATCCTAGTTCAAAAAGTAGGTTAGTTTATGCATATAATAAGATGCAACAAATAAACCCTAAAAATTAGGTTGAATATCAACTATTAATGAATATTAATGTTTACTAGGAAGATTAGGGTTCATAAACCCCAAGAACGTGATTAGGGTTTCATCAACCTAAAGAAGGAACTAGGATCTTCTCTAAGAGAAAGGCGAGCGAGTTCATGCACTTTGAGTATTAAATAATGGTTTTAATCACTTAAAGATTATTGTATCATGATGATCAAGTTAAATTATATGATAACAATGTATTCAATTTTAAGAAATTATTGAATTAATGTTCCCCAAAAGTTATTATATGATTCTTATGATTTCAAGTTCTATTATAAATATTTATGCCTTCATGATGTGAAATCCAGGTAAAGTAAAGGAAAATTAAGTTAATGATGAATCATGTAATTGGTTGTATTATTTTGTCCTCATCAAGTTAATGTTGAGCCCTCATGCCTTATGAGATCAAATAGAACATAGTGGTACTTATGTGCAAATCATGGGTTAAAAAATGTAACATAAGGGAACTTATGTTAAAATCATGAGCTCAATTGGAGCATAAGTTATGGCACCCAGATGCAAATCATGAGTTCAAGTGAACATCAGTTGAGCCTATGGGCCTTTTGACCATGGTTGGTGCATAAGAGTACATGACACTATAATCAACCACTAAGAGCATATTATGAGAATTCAAATTTACTATTTAGTTAATTTCATACTTTCTTTTATTGACAAGTTATTATTTTATTATAACAATATTGAATGCCACTTACTCAAATGTTTTTTTTTTTAATGCAGGGTTTAAGATGCAAAGTCCATAGTAGGAAAGAGTAAGGGAGCTTAAACAAGGAGGCAGAACAAGAATAGGTAGAGGTGCTCTATAGCAGCTTCATTCAGTGATTGTGCTAATGCCCATAGTCAGGTTGCTGGCACAAGGGATGGACGGGGGATTAGGCAGTGAAAATGATTGCCTTAAGTGTAGGCATTGGATCAAGTGATTAAGGGGAGGAATTTCCACCACACCAGGTCGTCACCACATCCATCTCCATCTTCTAAAAATATTGCAGAGGTTTCTTTTCTGTCAAACTGCTTTATGTCTAATAAACATCATACAAGGTCGCTATTGTGGTGACGTGGGTAGAAGGCATCTCTTCCATTGACGGGTGCCTTCGTGTGTTTCATGTATCATCCATTATATAAGTTAGTGATAGCCTCCTTGTTGCTAAGCTTACTGGGTGCGTACTGAAGAAGAGAGGAAGAAATTGAGTGTCGTCGTTGCATGAACTACAACTGGTGTCAGCTCAAGCCTTGAGGGCAAGGGGAGGAAGGAGGTTGACTAGATTTTATATGGAGGAATAAGATGAGGGAGGAGGAGAAGAAATACAACTCCTTGTGGTGGTGGCTTAGTTCCAAAACCATCGTTGAATTCTTAAAAAGTTTCTTTTTTGTAAATATAATTTAATAATGAAAATAAGTTTGACTATGCAAACCTTGCGATGGGAATCCAAAATGGTGCCAATAATCAATCCAAGAACCAAGTCGACCACTTTCTACCACATACAACATTTGCTATCACCTTAACATCACTTTATCATTGCAAAAGAGGCTTCTGTACACACATCATCAAGTAATACAACAAGCATATACAAATTATAGATGAGGAGGGACATTATTCTCTACCTCCCACCTTAGGGGAGAGAAATTCATCTATTATAGAGAGTAGGTTCAATTGAACTCACATAATTGTGTGTAGACCTACTACAAGTCATTAAACCTTTTACTTTTGTTGTTCTTAGCATGCCTATGATACATGCATTCTGTGGAGTGAGCATGCATGGAATCAACTTAGGATATTGACATGAGTTTTAGATTTTGAGATGTTTTATTATAGTACATTATGATATGAACTAGGTCCTTTAAGGTTAGGCTTGTCTTACCTGCAACATGGAGTTATGTTGACATAGTTTTTCTTTATACTCTCCATTCATGGATTGGATACTATCCTAGCTAAACTTATAATATCTCACTAATGAAGGTTTGTTGAAGTAAGATATAGGTTTCAAGTGACGATCATTGGGATTCCATCCCTCACATACCCATAAGGTAGGAATGATGCTTATCTCCCTTGTCCTATAAAGGAATGATCATGTTGTTGAATCACATAATAAAACTTTGTGCCATGTTATTTTTCCATAAGGATATATGGAGGCACAATCATGTTTGAAAGATATAGTGGATGCTTTTTTTTTGAAACTTTGGATGCTCACTGAAACTAAGGTTATGTGAGGTAGGTGTATCTAGGATTGATCCTTAAAGAGTTGACCACTCACGCATTGCCACCATGTAATTAGTTTATCTGATGTGTGAGATGAAGTATATAGTTTTACTATCTAGTTCACATTGTCTTGTAATAACACCATGGATGTAAATCAACTATGGAATAGAGACCATGTTCTCTTCTTATTATGGTTACATGTTCTCATAAAAAAATTATTATGTTTTGGGATGTGATGGCCTAAGTTGCGCTTAAGAGAATGGTGGAACATTGGAGGTTGTGCCTAGTATGACCTACTCAAAGTTAACTCCATGCTAGAAGAAACATATATCCCCTCCTCATCTAGAATTTGGATATGCTTGTTGTATTCATTGATGATGTGTGTACAGAAGCCTCATTTGCAAAGGTGAAGTGATGTTAGGGTGATAGTAAATGTTGTATGTGGTAGAAAGTGGCCGATTTTTTTCTCAGATTGATTATTGGTGACATAATAGATAGTCATCTCAAGGTTTTTGTTGTCAAACTTATTTTCATTATTAAATTATATTTACAAAAAAAGAAACTTTTTTAGATTTCAACAATGGTTTTGGAACTAAGTCTCCACCACAAGAAAGTTGTAGTAGTAGATAGGCCCTTTAGAGAAGAAATATTTGACTTGCATATTCAACCCTCTAACCCTAGGCATAAGTGTGATATAGGATTTAAGAGGAAGAAGAACACATATAATAGTTATAACCTAGTCGTCTACCTCACACGACTGTTTGTATGGTAGATATGTCCTTTCAAGGGGTGGGTCCTTGTACACTTGGGTCTATAACTTAATTGAATGAATAGTTAAAATCAACAGTTATTAGAATACGAAACCTTGGGTAACTACTGGTAATAATGTCAAACAATTATAGGCACCACAAAATCAGGGTGGTGAGTAAGCAATTGTAAGTATTCCATCATAAATGTTACTCTATAAAACAATTAGGATAAATTATGAAAGTGGTCAAAAGCATGAGGGAGAGTGGTGAAACAACCATAATATTGTAGGTAATCATAATGAATAGAACCTTGTTAAGATAATCCTAGATTTTGATCTAACTTAGTATTGTAGTTCCACTTTAAGAATGGACTATAAGACTAATATGGGATGTATGGTATGATCTACTTTAATAAGAGAAACCAGAAACCCTTAAGTTGACTTAGAAGTATGACTTAGCATGCATAGTTAGTGATGTATGGATTTTGGGGATGAAATCCTCTTTAAGGGGTGGAGTGTTGTAAAATACCCAAACCTAGAACCATATCCGAACACTCCCTTTCTTAGGCTTTGTTGAATTAAAAGTTTTGGAGTTAAAATCAGTATAGGATGATAAATATCCTTTTCTTGAAGTCTTGTAGTTAATTAGGAATATAAATCTTTCTTTGAGGTTGCTTCTACAAATTCACCAATAAATTAGTTATAACCTTAATTTAGCAATCTAGAATCTTCATAAGACTGGTAATATAGGAAAATAGATATATATGATTTATTGTATCAAATTCAATTTATAAATGAAAACAAATACATTAAATGCATACTTATCACTCTCAGGGAGAAATAAAATATAAGACATCTTTTAAGTAATAGTTTGACTCTAAAATTGGGTTTCTCGTATCCTATTTAGTCTACCTATTTATTTTCTAGTCAATCAGACATTAATTGGCCACCTAATTTATTTATGTAAGTTATAAGTGATAAATATACATAATACATTTGACTATCATTTAAAACTATATCCCCTTAGTTGCCTCAATGTAATGCATATGTGTGCTACCTTCTTTGTAACCGCTAACCCCGATGTGTCCCTTAGGATAACGTCAACCACAAATTCCACAGCTAACAGACGCCCGTACTTCCTCTCCCCTTCCATTTCTCTTCTTCTCTACCTTCCACATCTATTTCTTCTCCTCCTCCCTGATCTTATTCATCCATCCAAAACCTAGTTGACCTCCTACCTCCTCTTGCTTGCAAGGCTTACGTTGACACTAGTCACAGTGCCTACAACAATGACACTCAGTTTCTTCCTCTCTTCCTCGGTATGTGCCCAACATGCTTAGAAACAAGGAGGTTGTCATTGTCTTCTATAATGGATAATAGATCAAACACATGAAGGCACCCATCAATGGAGGCACTACCTTCTACCTGCATCACCACACCAACCGTCATTAATGTTTTTTACTAGACATCCAGTAATTTGACAAAAAAGAAACCTCACTAGTCTATGTAGAAGATGGTGACGGTAGTGGTTACAACCTAGTGTGGTGGAACTACCTCCCCTTCATCGTTTGATCCAGAGACTCCACTCAAGGCAATTGTTGTCGCTACCTGATCCCCCTTCCATCCCTTGCGCCAACAACCTGACTATGGGCATCATCGCTGCCACTGACTAAAGCTATTGTAGAGCATCTTCATCTATTCCTGTTCCACCAATAGCCTCCCTTCCCATCCTCCCTCTGGTCATTTACACCCAGACACAGACATGGGGTACCGGTGGCAACTCCTACTACTGGTCTCCTTCCCATTCTCACCTCTAGTAGTAAAGCTTCCCTCCATGGTGTCCTGGTGAAGGATCGCCAGATCACCAGACAATCATAACTTCCCTCTTCAACCTTGTATTCATGGAAACCCTACACAACTAGCATTCTCCCTCTCATTGCCACCATCCAGGGACTTAAGTTCAAGAAGTCGACTTCTAGGCCACCTTCCCCTCTACCTCATTGATTCCTCCTCTCATCTTCACCATAACCAGCCTCTCCAGCTCATACCTTGGATGTCATTAGATCTAGTGGTTGAGTTACCAACTCTAATTGTACTACATTCTTTGCCAACTACTACCCTCCATTGTTCCTCCTTTATCATCCTTGAACCTAAAGGTAGGCACACAGAGAGAGAACTACTTCCTATAATTCACATGGTCGGTTACTATTATGGTAGATCTAAAACTTCTCGCCACCTCATCAGCCACCACCACCACAATAATACACAACACCTTGGTGATGCCCTGACATTCGAGAACCAGATTCCTTGCTCATCGACAGAAATCTAAGATGATCAAACCTAATATGTAGGTATATAGTGACACCCTATCTCTATTTTAGATCACCAAGTATCTAGTTGATAAGATAATGGAAATGAGAGGTTCTATGAGGAGTTCAAACTTTGTTATATATGTTAGATTAACCAATACAACACTCATGTATACATTCATTAAGTATATGGATATACTAGGGTATAAACAAATGTTAATAACTCAATATTCTAGACTAATATACATGTAATAAATGAAAGGATTCATGTCATAATACCATATCATTATTATGATATTGAACCTAGTAGTTAGTTATGACTATAAATCAATCGGTAAAGAGTATATGTAGCCATACACAAGCATGAGTTAATATACATAAGTTTAACATCCCTAAATTCAATGATTAAATGGTAAGCTAATAAATGCATTTGTTTTATAAGAAAACCTACTATACTAATCTTCTTTCTTTCATATATCACAAACACCATACACACATATATGTACATCTCATGATAATTACAATTTCATAGAGATCTTGTTAACATATTCATGATTAGGGAATGTATTTACCCTTAGTAGATAAATGAAAGTGTAATGATATTATATGAAGAGGATATTACAAGACCTAAATTGGAGGAATTACCCAGATATGTATAACCTAGACACACTTAGACTTATGTGATTAAAGATAAATTTGTCCACTAATGTAGATTAAAAATCCTAAAATGTGATTAGGTGAATGAGACTACGAGAAGAAAGATATGAAAACCTATAATAGGAATGTTCACACATGTTCACTTTTGTTTGACTAACATAAATAATATTTTATTAGGATGACTACTCAACTAAATGGACTAAATATACTTATTGAGTTGACTTTTAGTCATGAAGACCAGATATGTACTCCTCCCTATTTAATTTTGGGCATAATTTGACTTAAATATTCTTACAATGAGGCATCCTTTGAATATTGCCCCCTTTTATTCATCCATATTGCAAATTCCTTATTTCATGATATTGAATCATCTGATTCCACTTTGCTTGATGAATGCTTTGTTTCCTCCGGTCTATGATCCCACCTACTTTGTTGTTGTACTTGTAAATGAGAATGTTGAATGCTAATATCTTGCTACTCTATTTATGCATGTTAGATATTTTGACTAGATAACCATCATATACTCTTATGCGTAACCATTAGGTATGATTTTCTACCTGGGGCATGCTTTTCTACCCTTATATAAAAAGAGGCATGCTTTTCCACCTAGGGTGTGATTTTTCATCCATTTTACTTAGGCTAATGACTCAGTGGCATCATGGGCCTACTATAGTTACTTTATTCCAATATATCTGCATGTGAATGATTATGGTTGTTGTGATATTGTGGATGTTAATGGCAAGATGTGTTCTCTCACTTGTTTATTTATATGCCTCATTCTTTTGGAATTCATTTTCTTGATATATCTCTTATTGGAACTTACCTATCTTTTGATGACCTCCTTTTTTGGGTAACATATCTTTTGCTCTTTTAACCCATTTAAATGCCCAAAATATTGTTAAATGTACATACTGAACTTTTGCTGACATATACTCTTTTGTTTCCTATTTTTTTGGGTGTTCCTTCCATCCAGGTGTAGGTGCTTTATAGGAAAGAAACTTGGGATGATCATGAGCTCAGTGGTGAGCTTAATGACAACTTGAGATAGCCTACTTACCCTATGCATATGGGATTATGTGTATATAGATGTAACCTTTTCATTTTTTGCACCACCCTCAGGGTGAGAAACTTATGTACATGGAAATATTTTGTAACTTTGTAAATAGTTATGTTTTTGTTGCTTAAATATTTCAGGGCTCATGTTTGTTCCATTGTGTGTGCCCTCTATGGGGTCCCACTCCTTACAAGGTCACAACCTTTGAAACACGATTATCTCTTATTTGTGCCTTGAGGTCCCTCACAAACTTGAAATAGGGTTAACCCTTGGTTTCTATCATTGTTTTCCCTCAGGCAGACCCTTCTTTTAGGAAGTTGGCCAAATGTCTTATGATGATGTTGTATGGTATAATGGACATACACTTAATACATGTTTTGTATTAAGCAGAAAGTCTTTGTAGTTGTTTTCTTTGTTTTAGTTCAGTTCTCTATATTAAGTTTTAGCCAATATGTTTCTCTAAACTTGCAAGTTTATATCATTTTAGATGAAGCCCTTGATTGGACCTTCATCTTGTGTCATATTGCAAATTATTCATGTTTAGATGTTTCATATTGTAATTATTCACCAATAATAGGTATTTTATATGAAATGTACTTATGCATGTTATTTGCATGATTTTCAAGTACTTTGATCACTACTTGATGGAAGGGAGAGAAGGAGGTGAAATCTAGGGTTTATCTAGGATTGGGGAAAGTGCAAAATGAATCGATGATCACTCCCAACCTGACCCAAGTGGTTAAAGTTTACATTGAAGCAAAACTCCCCATGGCTAGCCAAGTTTAAGACTGAAGTGCAGGCTAAAGCCCAGAAAATGGTCGTGCTAACTCAGCATGGCTATCCTAGTAAAGAAAAGATCACAAACTTGACATCACAGTGAAGAAACCAAAATGGTCATGAGGTCAGTAACCAGAATGGTCGTACCACCCAGCATGGTCATGCCTACCTGTCTCAAAATTATCATTCCTCAAAGAATGACCCTTCCTCAACCGTTCCACCACAACCATGGTACTCATCACGATTGTGCTATCTCAATCCCACTATGGCGGTATTTTCCAACATGGACATGCTACCCTGAATCAAAAATGCAATATTAAACTAACCATTTTACACTCCCATCATGACCGTTTGTCACCACCATGGCCATTCTTACACTCACCCACCACAACTATTCTGCCAAAAATGTTTGTGTTGCCTACCAAACATTACTACTTCCTTACTAACATTTTACTATCTTTCTCCCACGTACCAATGTGTTTTGGTTGACTATGTCTAATTTTATGGTTTTTTTATAACACGTGTGCAATGAAATTTATCAAGATCATGCTTTGTTATAATATGATATATGTTTCAAACTTTAAATATGTAATAGAAAATATATGTCAATGGGATTTATGTATAATTAAAAGGATTTTATCTTGTATTAGCTATTTTCCTTTTGGATATGGGATATGTTGTAAACCTTACATTCATGATATAAATAATGATATCATTTTTGTTTAATTCATATATATATAATATAATATATATATATATATATAATATGTGTGTGTGTGTTTGTGTGTGTGATTAAGAGAGGCATTTTCTCCCCCTCTCCCATGCCTGTAACGGAGGTCGGACGTCCAGGAGGGTTGTAAATTAAGGTGGTAGCTGGAATTCAAACTCGGGTCCCTTTATTAGGGGACACCATGCTTGACCACTTGAGCCACTCCTTGTCGGAAGCATGTATGTATGTATGGGATTAAGAGAGGAATTCTCTTCCCCTCTCCCATATCTGTGGCGGAGGCCGAACGCCCGAGAGGGTGGTAAATCTAGGCGACAATTGGGATTCGAACCCGGGTCACTTTGTTAGGGACACTGTGTTTGACCACTTGAGCCAATTTTTGTCAAAGTATGTATGTATGTATGTATGTATGCATGTATGTATATATATATATATATATATATATATATATATATATATATATATATATATATATATATATATATATATATATATACACACACACACATACATCCATATATATAGTGTTATTTGAGTCATTCTAAGGGTGGATGCTTGAATCCATTTGTCACTAAATTATCAGACATGGAAGCTGAGATTTGGGTAAGTTTTATGATAGCAAGATAGGGCATGTGGAGAGTTTTAAATCACTCAAATAGAACCATTAGGCACAAATAAGTGGAATAGTTTATTCATCCTAACAACATTAGATTAGGCTACATTCCCTCTTAAATAAACATACATTTCATATATGGAGATGAGAATATAGACCATTGATAACATTATTAAGGAAGAAAGTGAGTGTAGTCTTTTCTCGTGCACACAACATATCACCATAAGATTCCCAAGAATGAGAATAAATTTAGTAGAGAACAAATAATAACCTTTGTACAAGGATATGAGAATGATATATCTAGTCCGCAAGCTTAAAGGTATTGAATGGTAATAAGTAAAAGAACAATCTGACTTGTGAAACCCCCACAAAAACAAATAGATCCAGAATTTGGACCATCACACCCTCAAAACATATCCTTACACGACATTCCATTATCTATGCAATTTTTACTATTCTAAAATGAGATCTTAAAGTGCACAAAACACATAGGATTGTGTATTAGTACATTCATATTACAAATAAATTGAGAATCCATGTTGGATGGCTAAAAAATGATAGTGGTCAACACAATTCAGAGAACTTGGTAATAGTGTAAGTGTAAACCAAAAAGGGTTGAAACACATAATTACTTGTAAAAGTACTATATGCAATCAGAAATCAAGTAATTCTCATAGATAAGATATGACTGATTCAAGTATAGGAGAAACTGGTGCTTGAAGAAAGAAGTTACCCAAACAATGGAGTTTATTGAAAAGAAAAATGTAAGTAAATTGATAGGGGGATGACCCCTAATGTCAACCGACATGAGCAAAGTTTGATAGTTTTACATCTATTGATTAAGGATGTAGTTGACTAATAGAAATGAAGAATGGATACTCCAAAGAGGTTGCAACGCTCATACTCTCCAGATGCCATGGGCTCTCTACGTTTAGAAGTGATACTTTGAAAGAAGACAAGGACTTTTATATCAAATGCCGAGGTTGTTGTAGGTGAAAAAATAATTGGGAAAACAAAAAGTCAAACACCAAGTGTGTTTTCAAAGAGTGTTATATCTTGTTACAAACCTAGAGTTGGATAATTCTTGGTTGATCCATTTTAGGAAATCCACTTTGGAATGATCACTGAGCCCTCTTAGAGGGTCCATAACCTTGTAAAGGCACGGTCTATCTCCAAACGATAGTTTAAATTTCTATAGCAAGTTCTGGTATCCAGTGACAATGATAAATCTCTAACTGCATTTGTAAATCTGACAAAACATGTAATGACATTCGAATTAGAAAGTTCAAATAACCGACTAGACTTGAGAGCCCAGTCTAGTCAAATTTCAGGACTAATGCATAAGAAAACCATGATGATTCAATCTTGAGAGGCTAGCCTAGCTCAATATTAGAACACATATCTGAGTCTGGTCGAGATATATATCTATTCCATTAAAAATGTCATAGGAAGAAAAAGAAGTTGTAAATGGCGGAATGTGAGTCATCATTGGGGTATACTATATTGTTGTTGAGTATCGATAATAGTAGATAACGTGATGAAAAAGGTTGGCTCGTGTTATTAGATAACGAGGCGGATGTGCTCGAGGCAGAACTAAATGCAATAGCTGAAGGGCTAAAGGTTACCGCAAATATAAGCACTCCTCTACTACTTGAGTCAGACAATCGGATGATCTGTACATGATGAAGGATAGCATAGCAGCACCTCAATACAGAATCCGAGTTCATGCAGTCAAGAAGCTACTACAATCTAAAGTAGCCACCATTCGTATGGTCATTAGAAGTAGAGCCAATACGTTAGCCGGTATAATTACTAGATTGGTGGTTAAGCAAGATAGAGTTGAGGTTGTTTGGGAGGTGTGAGGTACGTAATCCTCCACTATAGTTTTCGTTTAGGCCTTCAACCGGACAGCTGAATCAGTAAATTGATCCCCTGATTAGTTCTAATAAATAAATGCTTGGTTCTTATTTGATCTGTATAATTGTTTGCATAACTTTTTTTGATAATATATTTTTTGCATTGATAATAAGGAAAGCTCGTAATCACAGTTTTGAAATTGGATTACAAGAAGGGAGATATAGAATAACTTCTCTATGTTCAGTCACAAGAAGTATCGTAAACATAATGATAATGCAAGATAAGATGAAAATTTCTTTAGATAATATGTAGAGGATGTGGGTATAAATGAATCATTATTTTAGTGATATTTTGTATTACAAGATATTTTTATGATATAGCTATGGACGATAAAAGAAATTTTATACATGTGCATAGATGGCTCTTGTTAAGTTAATAAGTGAAGCACCACTGTCATTGCAAAGTAAGTTCTTAGAGGATTTGAACTTAAGACCTCTGATTAAATTAATTGAACGCCTTCCTTTACTATTTGAGCTAATTTGGATTTGTTTTTCCGAGAGGGATAACCATCTAAATGGATACATTTCTTTAGAATTTTTATTTTTGTGGCAACAATTTGGAATATAAAGAACCAAAACATTATCTCCATAATGCAAATGCCAATGACATGACATCTTAATTTTTTTATAAGAATTCTTTTAAAACATTATAATAATAGTAACTTTAATGAGTATGTTTAATGTTGCGAATAAACCTACACCATTGATATTCGAGTTTATTCTGGGGGTAATAAGGTGTGTGGTCCTTTCACATTGCCAATTACTTTTGAGTTGAATACACATACTTTAACATGGCAACAAAGTATGACCCAAAATAAGTTTAAAAAAAGTCTCAGCCTGTCAAAATAAAACAAAATTAAGTACAAGCATACGGAATATGTGACAATATATGACCGGTGTTGAGAATAAACCCACAATGTTGAATTTGAGGATTATCCTTGTGCTAATAAAGCAGTCATAACCAATTATTTTGAGTTAAACACCCACACTTTAATATTTAAAAATATTCATTCAAAACTATGGTCAATAAGACAGCTATGTTGGATACAACATGTCACCAAATAAATAGAGTGAAGATCACCACAAAGGAATATAAGCAACAAAGTTTGTTAAAGGGTGATAAATACCATCTTTTTAATTAAACAAACTAATAGATGATAGAAGTAGTGAAAAAGTCTGACTCTCTCTGTGCGTAAGCAACATATAAAGGTATGCAAATAGGCACATCATTTAGCGGATAACATGGCTTCAAAAAATCTCAGACATTATGCTAAAATTCTTTAAAAGTTTTCCTTCTTGGTACAGTGCTATTCAGATCTTCGTTTCTGCTCAGCTATCTAGATCAAAGGCTGTAACCGGAAAGCTGTCAGCCAACCCAGTTCCTGTTTTGAAGGTGATCTTCTCAGACGAGGAATCAGAGAGATAGACTTCATTGACACTGAGCCAAATGAAAAGCTCCTTCACTTTCACACCGGTCAGGCTTTTGAGCTTCCGAGGCTCAACGAAGCCGGTGACCTCAGTACCATAGGAAACGGTCTCTTTGATCTTCTTAAATGTATGTTCCTTCTTCTTCTTCTGAATAATCCAGAAGAACCCTGTCTCCTTGTTATATCCGAACTCCTCGACTTCATCTATGGGAAGAAGACCGAAAGGAAGCGAGAGGCCTTTCAAGAACTCGGCCACCAACTTTTTACTGGCAGCGTCTCCATTGGAGATCTGCGCATTTGGACGGTGAGCTTGGATAGTCTGAGTTGCCATCTGAATTGGGAGTAGTGTTTGGGAATAAGAGAAGAGGATCAGAAGTGGGGCTGAATGGTGAGCTGTTACAACTGGTTCGCCATGAAATGAGGAAAACAAGGTGAGCAATTTATAGAAGCAGCAAGTAGCTTAAAGGGATTAAAAAAAGACATACCAGCACACAATAGTCAGAAAAGACGTAAACTTTAAAATATTTCTTACCGAATGCTTCGGCCTTCGGACAATCTGCCACAGGTCAGTTCAGTCACTCTGCCTCTCTCTGCTCTGTCTTTCCTAAGCAGAAATTCTAAGTCCTTGTTCAAGGGGATTGACGAAGCCGTCAGTCTAAAACTCTGCATTCCCAGGCGAACTGGGCGTTTACCAGTGACTCGACTCGCAGTTTGAAAGCCATCCGTCAATTCAGCCGTGAATTGAACATGACGACATCCAGAACTGCTCGTACGGAGCAATAGATATTGTGCTACGTTGTAGGGTAGTTATCAACTTAATAAAGATTAAATCTGCTTCTGAAAGTGTGTTTCTCATACCCTCTATACTGAGCCTTTCCGCCTAGTGTGTGTATGTTACCACGTTACTATGTTAGGTGGTCCGTGTGAATTTGTGTCTCTTTTTTTCGGAAGGATGTGCAATAGTGCCGCTTGATGGAAATCGTGTAATCTTGGATTTGTCATTTTACATATTTTTACCTTTTTTAATTGATATTTCTAGGAATTGAACGAGATAGTTGTTTTATAAATGAAAAACGGAAGGTTGTTTTAGTTATAAATGATGCTATTGTTGGAAGTAGGGCCCTATACTATCCAGCCTAACTTAAACACGGCCTATTGGGGCTTGTTTCTGTCACGAGGAGTTTATAACCCATCTTCTCGTATGAGAAGTGTGCACGAGAGGAGCCACCACGGATTGCACAAAGAGCCGCCACCCCATTTACTGCTGTTGGTTTATTTGACCAAAGAAAAGAAAGAAAGAAAGAAGAAGAAAACAAATATGAGGTTTGTTGGTGTTCTGGTTCTCCATGCTGAGTTCTAAATGCATTCCGAGTATTGTCACGTAATGAAGTATTTTTTCAAAGTCATTGTGTGGTAATGTTGATACCTCTTATAATCTATGCATCTCTTTCAGCTATCTTGTATTCCTAATGTTTTAGATAAAAAATTTAGAGAAATTTATTTATTATGTTGGTTATGATTTTTCTATCATACATTATGGGGGTCTTTTAAATGAATCCAGTAATGTTGTGGTTGCTTGTGTTTGTGATTATTTTCTGAAATTACCAAAACGTCATTCATGATCTAGATATTATGTGTCTAGTTTATATGTGCATTGTTGTTTTTGGCGTGTGATGGGAAGCACGCATCTTTAACTTATGACCCCTTTCAAATGATATCGGAGAATACCATCACATGGATTTAATGAAGGGCGCAAACAACATGGAAAAGTTGACAACATCAATGTGGAGGTTAAAGAAGGAATTGTAATGATTTATATAATCCAATATGGAGAGAATCAAGCAAGCCCAAGAAAATGAAATAGGAAGAGAATACAAAGATGAATACGAAATACATGTGACTCATCTGACGTTGGGTTTACAAATTTGTCTTCCATCACATCTCCTCAACAGCTAGTGTGATATCTCTTTGGAAGAAACTTTAGTCGTGGTATGAGAGATAGAGTACAAGTAATATTGTCACACCAAAATTTTCTAAATTATATATATTACTGAGCGGAAGCGTAATTCATATTGGGATGTCAAAAAAATGATAATCGTTGCATAAAATTATAATTTCATTCAACCAACTCAGCAAAGTAGTTATAAATTTTATGTCTCAAGTTTTACAACATGAAACTTAAACTTTAAACTAAGCTAAACTAGTGCATGGTCTTGATATTAATTAAAAAACTAAACTAAATGGCATAGGATAGTTGACACTCCACTAGGACTAAACTCTTAATTTGTCCTTGATATGTTACTCCTTGTTTAAACTCCCTTACTCTTTCCTTCTGCGTACGTCGTGTCCCCAATCATGAATTCAGAATGAAAAACACATTAGATTAAGCGACATTGAGTATCGTTGTAACAAAATAATAACTTGACAATAAAAGAAAGTATGAAATTAACTAAATAGTAAATTTGGATTCTCATAATATACTTTTAGTGTTTGATTATAGTGTCCTCTACTCTCATGCACCAGTTGTGCTTATAAGGCTCGTAGGCTCAACTGATGTTCCACTTGAACTCATGATTTGCATTCGGGTGTCGTAACTTATGCTCTAATTGAGCTCATGATTTGCACATAAGTGTCATTATGTTCCATTTTAACTCATAATTTGCACATAAGTGGCACTATGTTCCGTTAAAACTCACAAGGCTCGAGGGCCCCACATTAAAATGATGAGGACAAAATAATACAACCAATCAAATGATTTATCATTAACTTAATAATCATTTAATTTAACTGAACTTCACATGATCATGGCATAAATATTTAAAATAGAACTTGAAAGAATAAGCATCATATAATAACTTTTGGGGAAATTAATTTAAAATTTTCTTAAAATTGAATACATAGCTATCATAAAATTTAAGTTGACCATTATGATACAATAATCTTAACGTGATTGAAAATCATTATTTAATACTCAAATTACATGGACCCGCTTACCTCTCTCTTAGAGAAGATCCTCATTGCTTCTTTAGGTTGATAAAATCCCAATCATGTTCTTAGGGTTTATGAACCCTAATCTCCCTGTTAAACATTGATATTCATTATTAGTTGACATTCAACCTAGTTTATAGGGTTTATTTGTATCCATCATATCATATGCATAAATTTACTTACTTTTTGAATTAGGATATGAATTGGCATTGAAAGAATTTTATTTAGATTCTACGTCTTTTTCTGATAAAATTGATATATAGTTTTGTTATATTTCGATATACCAATTGAGTTCTACATCATTTTTAATTCAATCATGTGATGACCAATCATCATGAGAAACATTATAAATTATATACCTTTACTCAAGCCAATGTGGGACCATGCTTAGCCAATTAGGCCACAACCACGTTAGCACCACACTCCACATGGGTTGGGCTTGGGAAATAGGCAGGAAAAACCTTCTTGCCCTTAGTGTCATGGATTGGGAGTTAACACACTCGGGGATAGGGTCAACAAAGGCTCGATATTCATCACCTTCGTGACCAAGACGTCAAACCTACACCTGGTAGAGTCAACCGGTGAGTTGACTCTGCTTTTTTGATCGACAAAGATCTTGTACTGGTGCCAACACATTTGCAAGCTTCTACTGAACTTGATGGTGTCCCAGTATTGGTTGGAAGTGGTAATGGTGAGGAGAACAGAATCAAGGTTCAACACTGGTATTACATAGGGAGCTAGGGAGGAGAAATGGGGAAAGTAGATCCACCTTACAAGGGACAAAGTCTGTAGGCAAGAAGACTTTGTAATGTTTGTTGATCAATTCTAATGTGTTGACTAACCACGCGGGTATCATGCCTCTCATCACCAAATGATGGAGGAGACCCGATCATGGTGGAACCCAGGGTAAAACTATGTTGGGGGTATATCATCAACGCCATAGGGATATAAAAAGGTGATGGGTTTTAGCTCTGGGTCATCTCCAATCATTTCTGAAGGCCTAGATATATAGGAGGGGGTCAAGGGTGTCATTGCAATAAAGATTGGTTGGAACTCAGAATCCGGCATGGTCTGGGATTCCTAGGGCATGAAACAAGGGATGAGGGAAATCGAGAAAGTGAGGCACATCTATTAGGGAGTTCATCTTGTACTAGGGTTCATTGGTGGGAGAAGCTACAGGAGAACTCAGGGTTGATTCCTCAGAAAAATAGGCATCGAGAGAGGGAGAAGGCATCCCCATTCACAGACAGCTCCGGGTTTGAGTGTGTGATCGGAACTCAGACTCCATGTGACATGCATTTTATCATATTACCGACTGGACCAAAGTTCATATATTTTATGATTAGGTTTATTTAGAAAACCTTAAATAATTGGTCTATTTTCTTCCTCATTCAAATTGGAGCATCAAAGAGAGTTCAAACCCAATTGAAATAGGTGTATTACCAAATATGGGTGCAAGGATTCTTAAAATCATCTTAGTTTCCCGATTTAACAGTCCCAATTATTAGTATCCTCTTTTTGTTAAATAACAAAGAATCAATCATTTAGGATAAACTAGATTCAATTAGAGTCTAAACATATTAAAGGAAGGTATATATTACTGATTCAATTTTAGATAAAAATTGTTAGGAAAAAATAATATGGTCAATTTCACAATAACCCCCCTATGTATCACTATTTTTCTAATTAGGGTTACAGTTGATGAAATTATATTACTATTGTCATGATAAAGTGAATTATTTTTTAACTTTGTGGGAAGATTTTTAGTATTTTATCGAGTTCCATATATTCATTAGGGTTTAACTGAAGCAACAATATTTGCAAATGTGAAATTAGGGTTTTTATTCTGAGATTAATTTTTCTAACATATAAAAAATAGTTGTTGCAATTCTACCCACTTTAAGTAAAAAAAATTCCCCGACATTTTCATGTACTACCCACCTTAGGGTATTACTTATTCCTAGTTTGCAAAACTCAACATGTATATTCATATAACTAGAACAAAGATTAGAACTAGTTCATACCCTACTTAACTTCATCCTTAATCAAACCTCAAGGTTTGGGGTTTCTAACCATGAACCACGTCTCTACTATCCAAATGCATTATGTTTAGGTGGATACTAAATTAGCTTTTTAATATTAACTCTCTTGGTGGCACCTGTGGATCTAAGTTGGCAAGACACAAACCCAATGGTGCGAGAACCCATTATGCTAATGTTCAAGATCTTAGTAGCATACATGTCCCATACCACACATGCTAGAAAGAATAAGAATATATGCATAATAAGTCTTTTTTCTCTTGCCATTTCCTCTAAAATTCTCAATTGGTTGGCCATCATCATTGAGAATAAGAGAGGACATTCTAGTAGCTATTTGGAATTAACATAGATAGTTCAAATTAGATAAACTCATTTTCCTAACACATATGTTCACTATCATCAAAGAAGGGATGAAAGGTCACCTAGGAAATCATGAGAAAAGCTCAGTGGACAACTACTCTGATACCATATTATAACACTCAAATTTTCTAAAATATATATATTATGGAGAGGAATCTTAATTTGCATTGGGATGTCACTAAAATGATAATCATTGCATAAAAAATATAATTTCATTCATCCAACTTAGGAAATAATTACAAATCTCATGTCTCAAGTTACACAACATGAAACTCAAACTTTGAACTAAGCTAAACTAGTGTGTGGTCTTGATATTAATTGAAAAACTAAACTAAATGTCATAGGATATTCGACACCCCATCAGGGCTAAACTATTAATTTTTCCTTGATATGTATGCTCTGTGTTTAAGCTCCCTTACTCTTTCCTTTTGCGGATGTCGTATGCCCAATCATGCATTCAAAATGAAAAATGTTCTAGAGTAAGTGGCATTGAGTATTGTTGTAACAAAATAATAACTTGGCAATAAGGGAAAGTATGAAATTAACTAAATAGTAAATTTGGATTCTCATAATATGCTCTTAGTAGTTATTATAGTGTCCTCTACTCTTATGCACACAAATGTGCTCATAAGGCCTGTAAGATCAACTGAAGTTCCACTTGAACTCATGATTTGAATTTAGGTGCCATAACTTATGCTCCAATTGAGCTCATGATTTGCATATAAGTGCCATTATGTTCCATTTAAACTCATGATTTGCACATAAGTGCCACTATGTTCCATTTGAACTCATTAGGCCCAAGGACACAACATGAACATGATGAGAACAAAATAATACAACCAATTACATGATTCATCATTGACTTAATAGTCCTTTATTTTAACTTAATTTCACATTATCATGGAATAAATATTTAAAATAGAACTTGAAATCATAAACATCATATAATAACTTTTGGGGAACATTAATTCAACAATTTCTAAAAAATGAATACATAGTTGTCATATAATTTGACTTGATCATCATGATACAATAATCTTAAAGCGATTGAAAGCCATTATTTAATACTCAAACTGCATGGACCCACTTACCTCTCTCGTAGAGAAGATCCTAATTGCTTCTTTAGGATGATGAAACCCTTATCACATTCTTAGGTTTATGAACCCTAATCTCCCTACTAAACATTAATATTGATTAGTAATTTATATTCAACCTAATTTCTAGGGTTCATTTGTATTCATCATCTTATATGCATAAATTAATCGACCTTTCAAACTAGGATATGAATTTTGTATTGAAAGTATTCTATATATATTCTACGTCTTTTCCTAATAAAATTGATGTATAGTTTTGCTATATTTTGATATACCAACTAATTTCTACATAAATTTTAATTTAATCTTGTGATGACCAATCAGTATGAGACACGTTAGAAATTATATACCTTTACTCGAGCCAACATGAGACCAGGCATAGCCAATCAGGCCACAACCACATATGTGTCACACTCCACTCAGTCTAGGGTTGGGAAATAGATAGGAAAGACCCTCTTTCCCTTAGCATCGTGGATTGGGAGTTCACACACTCAGGGACAAGGTCGACAAAGACCCAATCTTCACATTTTTGCAACCGAGACTTCAAGCCTCCACCTGTTGGAGTCAACCAATGAGTTGACTATGCTTTTATTATCGACGAAGGTCTTGTTTTGTTGCCAACATGTCTGCAAGATTCTCCCGAACCTGATGGTGCCCCTGTATTGGTCGAAAGAGTTAAGGATGAGGAGAACAAAATTGAGGTCTAGCACTGGTATTGCCTAAGGAGAAAGGGAGGGAAATGGAAGAGCATATTCACCTTGCAAGGGTCAAAATCTATAGGTAGGGGACTGTAATGTTTGTTGATCAATTTTGGCGTGTTGACTAACCACAGGGATATCAGACCTCTGATAGCCGACTAATGGAGGGGACCAGATCATCATGGAACCTAGGGGAAAACCATGCTTGGGGGTATATCATCCATGCCATATGGAGTAAAAAAGGGTGATGGTTTTCAACTTCTTATTCATATCCAACTATTTCCAAAGGCCTAGATATATAAGAGGGGATCAAAGGGGTCGTTGGAGATCAAGTTTGGTTGGAACTGGGAATCACTGATGTTCTTAGATTCCTAGGGCATGAAACCCTATCAAACCACGGATGAGGGAAATTGAGAAAGTGAGATGCATCTATTAGGGAGTTCATCTTGTACTAGGACTCACTGGTGGGAGAAGATAGAGGAGAAATCGGGGTAGATTCCTTAGAAAAACTAGGTGTCGAGCGAGGGAGAAGACACCCCCACTCATGGACAGCTCTGGGTCTGAGAGTCTGACCTAAAGTTGTTTTTTTGAAAACCCAATCTGACCTAAAGTTGGATTCTGTGTGATAGGCATTTTATCATATTGCCGACTGGATCAAAGTCCAGATAGATTAGGATTAGGTCTATTTAGAAAACCCCACATAATTGGTTTATTTTCTTCCTCATTCAACTTTAGGAAACAAAGAGAGTTCAAACGCAATCAAAATAGGTGTAATACAAAATATAGGTGCAAGGATTCCAAAAATCAGCTTAGTTTCCTAGTTTGGCAGTCCCAATTATCACTATCCTCTTTTTGTTAAATAAATAAGAATTAAGTATACATAATAGCCTAGATTCAATCAGAGGGTAATATATTAAAGGAAGGTATATATTACCCATTCAATTTCAGATAAAAATTATTAAGGAAAAAATAATTAGTTAATTGGGTCAATTTCACAATAACTCCCTATGTATCACTATTTTCTAATTAGGGTTACAGTTGATGAAATTAAATTATTATTTTTGTGATAAAGTGAATTATGTCTGAACTTAGTGGGAACATTATTTTAGTATTGTATCGAGTTTGATATATGCATTAGGGTTTATTTGAAGAACCAATATCTACATATTTTGAAATTTGGGTTTCTATTCTAAGATTATTTTTAAATATTTATAAAATAGGTGTTACAATTCTACCCACCTTAAATAAATTTGATCCCCCAAAATTTCCATGTACTATCACTTTAGTGTATAACTATTTCTAGTTTAAAAAACTCAACATATATATTCATCTAACCACAACTAGGATTAGAAACAATCATCCACTCCACTCCAGCGACGCTCTGGCGTTCCACTAGGTTTTACTTGGAGGCGGTCTTTGCTCGGGGGGGAGGGAGGTGGCCAGCTGGCAGTCAGGTGCAACCTTCTCCCCCTGGGCAATCCTCCTCTCTCCCTACTCATTTTGCCACGGTGCCTGCCTGCCCGGGGCCTCTTCTGTGTGGTAGCTCTCGGTGGCTGAGCTTCCTCTTTTTCTTTCCTCTTTTCTCGTATGTAGGTGTACTCGTTACCTGGTGGTTGGTCGACGAGTTGGGCACCCTTGGAATGTCGATAGGGACTGGAGATCAAGCGGGGGAACTGTGATGCTGGAGGTGCCTTCACCCCTCTGTTTGTCCTTCCACTCAGGCGATGCTTGAGCGTGTAGGGACTGTGGAGCTGGTTGGAAGCGGTGGTGGGGTTCCCTGCACCATGTACCCCCACCTCGCACTTGCCAGGGCCCTCTTGTTCCTGGTAGTGGTTCCGTTGGGGTTTTGGCTCCCTTCCCGGAAGCTACCTAGGTGGTGCACACTACCTGTTCGACGGTTTTTCTGTGTGTGTTTTTCTTTCTTGTTGCTTTTCTTCATGTCTTGTTGCATCATTGTGTGTAGGCATGTGTGTTGTTGTGGTTCACCTTTGTGTTGTTTTTCTTGGTTGTGTTGTATGGCAGTAAGTGTGAAGGTGATCCCTTCTTCGATCACTGGTTTGGAGCATATACTTTATATCAGATATAATCTCAGGTTGAAGGAATCTCTCATAAAAAGCCATTTTGGTCAGCGATATAGAAGAGAGATCAGTACATACTTGTACTTATCACGTTCTGATATGAGTTTTTGGTTATTGTATCTGCTCTTTACCTTTTTGTGTTCGGTTGGTGTATCTCCCTTTACATGTAGATGTTGTATGGCTTTAATGTAATGAATGTGGTGTCTTTCAAAAAAAAACCACAACTAGGATTAGAACTAGTTTATACCCTCATTAACTTCATCCTTAATCTAACCTCAAGGTTTGGGGTTTCTAACCATGAACCATGTATGTACTATCCAAATGCATTAGGTTTAGGTTGATACCTAATTTAGGTTTTTAATATTTACTCTCTTGGTGGAACTTGTGGATCTGTGTTGGCCAAACACAAACCTAAAGGTGTGAGAACCCATTATGATAATGCTCAAGATCTTAGTGGCATACATGTCACATACCACACATGCTAGAAATAATAAGAACATATGCATAATAAGTCTTATTGCTCTTGACATTTCCGCTAAAATTATCAATTGGTCGTCAATCATAATTGAGAATACGAGTGGGCATGTCACTATCCATATAGAGTTCACATAGAGAGTCCAAATTAGATAAACTCCTGTTCTTAACACGTATGTTTTCTATCATCAAAGGAGGGATGAAAGTTCACATAAGACATCATGAGAAAATCCTAGTGGCCAACAATATTTTTAGCTCTAGTACCATATTGTAACACCCCAATTTTCTAAAATATATATATTACTTAGCAGAATCTTAATTAGCATTAGGATGCCACAAAAATGATAATCATTGCATAAAAATATAATTTCATTCAACCAACACAAGAAAACCATTACAAATATCATGTCTCAAGTTTCAGAAAATGAAACTTAAACTGTAAACCAAGCTAGCCTAGTGCATGGTTTTGATATTAATTAAAAACTAAACTAAATGTCATAGGATAGTTGGCACCCCACCAGTGCTAAACTCTTAAATTGTCCTTCATATGTATGCTCCTTGTTTAAGATCCCTTACTCTTTCCTTCTGTGGACATCATGACCCCAACCATGCATTCAAAACAAAAAACACATTAGAGTAAGCGGGTTCAATATTGTTATAAAAAATAATATATTGTCTATAAGAGAAAATATGAAATTAACTAAATGGTAAATTTGGATTCTCATAATATGCTCTTAGTGGTTGATTATAGTGTCCTCTATTCTTATGCACCAACCATGCTAATAAGGCCTGTAGGCTCAACTGATGTTCCACTTGAACTCATGATTTGCATTTGGGTGCCATAACTTATGCTTTGATTGAGCTCATGATTTCACATAAGTGCCATTATATTCCATTTTAACTCATGATTTGCACATAAGTACCACTATGTTCCATTTGAACTCATAAGACCTAAGGGCTCAACATTAACATGATGAGGACAAAATAATACAACCAATTACACGATTCATCATTAACTTAATAATCCTTTACTTTAACTGAATTTCACATCATCATGGCATAAATATTTAAAATAGAACTTGAAGGCATAAGCATCATATAATAACTTTTGGGGAACATTAACACAATCATTTCTAAAAATTGAATTATGATATAATTTAACTTGATCAACTTGATACAATAATCTTAAAGAAATTCAAAACAATTATTTAATACTCAAAGTGCATGAGCCCTCTCACCTCTCTCTTAAAGAAGATTGTTATAACCCACTCTGAGTTTAACTAGTAAGTACAGTGTTTAGTGCATCACTATGTTGATTAAGATAAGATAAGTGTACAAGATGTGATTAGTGCTTAGATTAAGTTGAGTCAATCTAGTTAGTATGTTTTCTTTCCTTGAGGTTGTAGTGGATCACGTGCTTGAACATTTGCAAAAGAAATCACTAGAATCGGACCTCCGAGGCAAAAGATATGACATTTTCAGTTTCTTGGGCTGAGATTTGCAATTTACCCATTTATTTGGTTAATGACCCATTTTATCCCTTATCCCTTATCCCCGATCAGTGCTTGAGCGGTGCACAGTAGTTGCCCTCAATCAACCTATGGAGAAGAGGTGTGTGCGGGCGATCTTAGGGCTCCCAAGCTTCGTTTACAGCGGCGCAAACCCCTTTCTTCTTCTTCCTCCTCCCTTCCTCCTCATCCTCACCCAATTGCTACGCCCCGACCAGCTAGGGCGGTGCCCCCAGCAATAGTGGCCACAAAGTAGCTGCATAAGTGGCCAGGAGAAGTTGGGCACCAACAAGCACCTCAAAACGACAACTTTGACTTCGACCGTGAAGCTAGGACCCAAAGTCGCAGCTCCGACCACAAATTAGCACTCAACTAGCTCTCTCTTCCTCAACCTGTACATGCGTAGAGGCTTCTTGCTTGCAGTAGGTTCAAATCCAGGGAACCTAAGGTTGAAGACAACCCCATGGATGCCTAGAAGTAGGCTTTGGGCACGTTTCCAGTCAAATTCGGCCATCTTGAACCTTTGTGAGTAGAATCTCACTCACCAAGCAAGATTTAACTGCAATAAACCGATTTTTTGGTTAGAATTGTGTTTTTCGCGAGTCACAGCGGTTACCCAGGTGTTGTGCAGTATTGATATCACCTGACCTTTATTTCCCATTTCACTTCTTCGCATTTTGTATGATTTAGCTTGTTAACTGATTTGTATGATTTGGATTACTGATACTATATGATTGATCAAATCCTAAACTGCTCAGTATAGAGGTTAAAGACATTAGCACACGACCCAGATTTCTAGTACAGTTTGGGTATAAACCCAAACTGTATGAATTTAGTAATTAACTAGTTGTACGATTTAAAGAAATAGACGATGACTCACAATGTCTCAATATAAATCTGTTGCATGCTCTCTGTTATAGTTAATGTGTGTGATTTAGTATTAACACGAATTGGCATGTTTCTTAAGGATATCATTAGAAATTCTCAGTTATTATTAATAATTCTTGCCATGATAAATAATTAACTCTTAAATTATGTTATGTGATGCACAACTCAAGATTTATGTAGAGGTGCACGTTTTCCAAGGAAGTACAAATCATTTACAGGTTCTAATGATGATTATTCATATGTCAAGTAATTAACTCTTATCAGTATATTAAGAAGTTCAATTGCATGATTCTAGTGTATAAATGTGAAATGGACATGTATTCTGTTTAGTTAAGAATTTTAGTCCGCCTACATATATAGTATGTAGATTACTGATGGAGCTAGAACTTACACCAAAAGATTACTCTTCCAATGGAAGTCCTAATATGTACCAAAAACCCTAGGGAGATGATGTTCTCTCTAGGTTTACCTACAACTGGTGCTAGATAAATGCTCCAACCCCACAAGAGTGTGGAAGCCTTATCATAGTACAGATTTAGGATCGAACCCAAAGGACAACGTTAAGAATCTGAGTGTATTTTTCTCGTTTCATACCGATCTAAGTCAATCATCTAAGACCAAAGGTTTGGTTTGAGTTATTTAACCTAAAACATGTAAAAGTAAAGGCAAGAATAAAAACCAGTTTAAGGATTAAAATCTAAGATTAGCAAATGATGATGGATCACTGGGGTGATGTGGGTATTCGCCACCACTACACATGTATTGTATCTCTACCAAATATAGCAAGACTTGTAAGCAAGATACATGGATGGTGTACAACACTGATGTCTTATAGGACAAGAGTAATGCACACATCCTTCACGGGTTGAGTAACCCTCATCCGGTACATATCTATGTGTCAATGAAGAGATGTAACCTCCGAACAGAGAACCTTACTCAACCTCGTGAAATGTGCATCGGAAAACTAACAAGCGAGCGATAATTACCAATTCAATTATTATCCTTATAGACTATCCCTCTTTCGAGGAGATAGCTATGAGAAACATGGGAGTGTTGCAACATCAGCCGTTCCCGAATGAATGGTCAAATACCTTGCACCACTCCCTCCGCGGAATGTGTTCCTCGACCCAGCAAGGTTGCACTTCTGTACGTCAACTGATTCCATTCCATAGTGCGGAAGTGAAATGATGGAGGTGAGTTTACTCCATCCCTATGGAAGCGTTCCTAGATACCGAAACGGATGTGCAGTGGATACACACACCAAAAACCAACACTAAATAGGTATTTGAGTCCTAAGAGAGGTCGTAGACAAACCACAACGAAAGACAATAGATGCACACAAGAACGCGGCCAACATTCAAGCGTGTATGAAACGATTTAGTATTGAATCTAAAAGATAACATCTTTTTGTACAAATTATAAAACATGGGCAGCGAGGCTAGTCCCCGCGCCCCAGTGGATGAAACTACTCACTCCTCATGCGAGAAGCAAGAAGAATGAGAAAGAGAGAGGAATCCGCCATGAACTTGGTGTAGAAGGTAGTCGCAGCTCGATGAAGATGATGTTGTCTTCTACATCATGTTGGAGCAGATCTGGACATGGAATGGGAGACGCCAAGACAGTCCAGACAGTCTCTCTTGCTCTGTCTTCCTTCCCTTCTCAGTCTCCTTGATTGCAACAGGGGCAGTCGGTGGAACAAAATTGGCATAGACTGGACTAGTTTTGGATCCAGCCTGTATACAGGAAACCTCCTGTCTTTCCGGCTCTGGTCTCAATCTGACAGCCTTGGGCTATAGTGAGATGGATGTTTAAGACCATGCCTCTACCCTTCTATTTATAGGCTTGCCAAAATATCTTCGCCCAAGGAGTCACACCTTATGCGTGCCCTTTTGTCCCATGCGATTTGATCATGCAATTTGCTTTGTTATTCAAAACTGTTTGGTGGTGTGCACAACAATTCCATGCGGTCTCATATGGCAATTGGCCATGCGGTTTGCGTGTGCATGCAGTCTTGCTGCACAATTTCTCATGCGGTCTTGCACTTGTGTGTTTTACTATTTTGGACGCTGCTAGCCTCCTCACGTTCTCATCTATTCATGTGTTCACAATAGATGCATTCACATGGGTGCAATAGCTGCTGGACATTTGGTTTTAAATGCAGCGCTCCATGTCACGTGGGGCCATGCGTTCTCATCTATTCATGTTGTTTCATGCTCATGTGGTTTCACTGGTTCATGCGATCTCGCCTTCACGGTCGTGTGCATGCAAGTCGTGAGAAGAAGGTGATGACGGCGGCACTACTGTTGGATTGTAGCTATTGTTGGTGAAGAGGAGGGTGTCGGTGCTCGTGGTGAAAAAGGTTGGTGGCGGTGCTTCTTTGTGCATGAGCGATGGCAGCAGAGCAAGGTTGGTGGAGAAGATGACGCCGGCGGTCGCGGACAGCAGTGGTGTCGACTGGTAGGTTGCAAGTGTTGCTTGTGTGAGCTGCGGAGCTTGGATGTCGATGGCGTAGGTACGAAGTGTTGGGTTTTAGGGGAGGCAGAGAAGGCAGCAGAAACAAAAAAAATTCTCCCCCAAACCCGGAACAAGGAAATGTGTCAACGTCTATATAATAGGAAAGGGATGGTTTGTGGAATCATACCTTGTCCCGAGGCTTGCTCGGAGACAATACCTCGTGCCTTGCGCGGTCTTCAACTCTGGTCTTGGACGGTATCTGTGCAGCTCCTGGTCGCACCGGGACTGACGACTCCTCCTCTCACCGGGACTGTCGGGGTTGACAGTTGTCCTCCTGAGCGGCAGAAACCTCCCGCCTCTGAAGTAGTCCACACGGACCACCTGGAACTCCACACTCCTTGTCCCACAAGGAAGTGGAAGGAGTCGCACCCTCATGTTGACGTACTAGTCACCAACACACCCCCTACCTCCAGTTGCAACTGTAGTTGTCTTCCCTTGCTGCACCTCCCTTTGCGGGAAGCACTTTCTCGGGCTCTCTCTTGGTTACCAAAACTAGAGAGAATGACAACTTTGTAGAGCAACTGATTGCACTGAGTTGTAGTTTGAGAAGCCCCCAATACCCCTATATATATAGGAGGGTCATGGGACAGGGTTCTCCATCCCGGACAATATGGGACTAAAAGCAGGAGTAGAAGGGTTTGAGATTTTCCACAAAAGCAACCAACTCGCAACCTGAACCGATCGTTTCACAACTGAAACGGTCGGTTGGGGACCTGAACCGGTCGGTTAACACCTCAACCGATCGGTTGGGACCCATGAGCCGGTCGGTTCATTTCTGAACCGGTCGGTTCGTGGTCCTGACCAGTTCCCTATTGACTTTCCAACTTTTGTTTCTAATTGGTATCAAATACCAATCCTTGTTCCAATCAAATTGGGAAAGTGAAACGCAAGGAAAATTATCACCGACCTGACTTTCCCAACTTGCTTGGTTGCACCAGTTGAACCGATCATTTCAACACTTGAACCGATCATTTCACCCTGGACATGAGCCGATCGGCTCAACACTTGAGCCGACCGGTTCAGGAACCTCAGTCGACCGGTTCAACACTTGAACCGATCAGTTGGGAGTACAGGTTGTGCAGAATCAATCAATGGTGATTTCAATCAATCTAATACTCCAATCAATGTGTCCAACACCTTGAACAGTATGATTTTTGAGCTATCAATTAATTGAGTGTTTAATTGAACTACTAAACTCCTTTAGTAATCAATCTAAACATTTCTTGTGGACAAAACTCCTCTTCCAGGTTAAATCCTATGTGTGTGACCCTGCAGGTCCATTTCAAGTTGGCAGTGAAAGTCCATAACACTTATGACTTCACAAGCAAAGAGCGGTGCCTAGTCACACATCAGTGCTACCCAAGTGAAAGTAGAAAGTTGGAGAACAACTTTCAATCCTACAATCTGTGAATGGTGTTACAGCAAATGTATAATTCCTTTATCACTGATATCCTGAATGAACTCGAGGCATGGAACAGTCATCCTGTCAACGTTCATTCACTTTCTTGATCTCAGAGTAGATTGGAAGAGATATGTATGACATCAATATCACATACTGATTCACACATGCGTGCACACGCCTATTTCAATCCTACTCATCAAGTGGCCTTGGATATCAAACTCCCTGAGGAGGGACAAATCCCATATCTATCACTCACCCCTCAAAAGCCCCATGTGTCAAATCCACCCAATCATCACCTTTATAACAACCCATGTTTCAGGACTGCGTTTGATGATGTCAAAGTGTGCCCAACGACATGTGTTGAGTGTAGTGATTTCAGGTCTAAGAATCACACTCACCACCATCACTGTGAGTACTGACTGTGACTACCATGTCATGGTTCCATGTGTCAAACTCACGGTGGGTCTGTCCGGTACACTTGTTCTCTAACAAGTACCTATGTGTTTGGTTTGATATCTCTATATCATGACTAATGAGATTCTATCATCAACCAACACCACAATCTAGTCTTGTGTGTCATTGTTGTCTATCTACCTTCCACAATGACATCCGACTAGGGACATAAGAAGAATGTACAAACTCTTAGCATCCGTATGATCTCATCGTTCAGGTCCTCAACCTGAAAGCATACGTCATTGAGTAATGTCATTCTCTAGACATTCAATATGTTCTATCACTATCTCAAATGACTGAACCAGAAAGAATTGGAAGCTTGCCTTTGATGTTTATCAAATCAATCTTAATGTATCCCACCAATCATCCCATGATTGGCTCTCAGGGCATACATACCAACAGACTCCCACTTGCACTGCGAGCCAATCACCCTTGAATCATATTCATAGTGATCCTCAAACATGTCCCACATGTTACTATACTCTTAGTGGAAACATAGTGAGTAATGGCAACACCTTGCCAAAGTCAGTATAAATTGCATGTCTCACATCTCTTCGCTGTACGTCACACGTATGAGATGGAGTTGCCGTAATATGCGATCTAGTATTCCTTTGCTAACCTTTAGCCACATTGTATGATCAAGGATTCCAAACTTGTCATCAATGAGCAGAATATGAACTTCCAGATCCATATAGTATCTACTGATGTTCTCTAACACATAGATACTCGACATTTCCTTTTAAATGGTTTTATTGGAAAATTTTGAATTATCAACAAACTTTCACTTTTATACATCCTATGTATATTTTGCGATTAATTTTCTATCCTTTCGGAAGTTTGCATCAATGTAACTCTTTACATCGAACTCTTCCTTATCTCCATAGAACTAGTACATCACAAGTACTTATCAAGTTCTCATGGTATTTTAGTAACCCTTACTGGAAGTAGACAGACATCCACTCGTTATGTCTCACATACGAGTTAACAGGATGAGCACATCAAATTGTCATGTCATACATACAAGATGATGAATGCATTTTATTCTTTCCATGTCTATACATGAAAGATAATGGGATGATTACATACATGATAGATCCATATCTATTCTTAGAGTTCCCATTCTTCATAATAATTGGACACTTGGTCTTGAGATACTAACTCCATGTAACATGGACAAGTTCTCTCCCACTTAATCTGTGCATACTGAACATTTCAGTACAGATTGCCAATGTATGCTTTCTCTTTTCAGGTCAAGAGGTTTTCGAGAATTATCTCTATAGATCTCTATTCCTATCACATAGGAAACATCTCTATCTTCCTTAAAGATAATTTCCACTTTTGGATTTCCATTCTAGAACATTTCCATTTCACATCAACATGTGGAATGTGAATACGCTCCCACTAAATCACAGATCCCTTCTTTATCTTTGACATATCAGTCAAACCCTTTGACTATATCATCAAAGTAAAGATCCAATTCTGAGTTTCTTGTACTCAATCAATCACATTGATTAATCCATTGTAACTTATAGACTTCATTTTGCATTAGTGGATTCATAAACCTTATAGGTTGTGTCACGTACACATCCTTGTTTTATTCCTCATAGGAATGCGGTTTTAGTATCCATATGCCAAATGTCTCAGTCATTAATTTGCAATCAACAAGCATCATCCTTCTCAAATGTTATCCATGTGTCTTAACATTTAAGACTCATTTGCACTTATGGATTTCATCCAATAAGAGCTACCATCAAGGTCACACCTTATGGTTGACATGGATGTCATTTAGGATGTAATGGTCATAAACCATAACTCAAAATTTGGTTCCTCATATTTATCTAGATAGTTGACTCATCACATGAACAACTCATCACATAGATAAGTGAGGTGTATCTGTCAAGGATATAAGAACTCACAACTCCTTGTGATTCTCAATGTCCTTTATTAGTGTGGGGTATTCATTTATTAAGAAGAAATCAGTTATTTGATAATCATTCTCTAACTCCTTAGAGTATGATTCCTTCTTGATTTAGACATCACCATGCCTTAATCATGAGTTCACTATGATACACTATCATAATCACTCATAAGGATCTCAAACATTTGGTCCAAGTAATTCATTCATTGATCTCATCAAGAATTAACACTTTACCAAATTCGCACTTCATCTATGATAATCTTGAACACTTCAATATATTCATATTGGTATTTCTCTAAACACCGTTTGAAGTATTAGCATTTGTTCCAATAGGTATGTAAATACATCACATGTATTATACCTAATAGGACAATCATTCTCCCACTACCATTAGTGAAGATTGATTAATCATGTACAAGAGATTCATGTCTCTTACTGGTTCTCTAACCAAAAGAGTCTAGATTTATCCATCATATGGAAACTAGAAATGAATTTCTCATGATTGATGCTAATTTGATTGTTTGAGTTATCAATAACTTTAGGTATCATTTTATCTTATGCATACCATGTATCACAAGATAAACAAGGCATTGCCACAAAGATCATATCTTTAAGATTGATACATCAACTTTATTAATTGCCATCATTGTCATACAATATGCAAAAATAAAGTGTTTCTATCTATTGGCAATATATGAAATAGCAGTGCTCAACTCTATTCCGTGCCCTTTAGGCTGAAATGAACTGAAAGGTACTCCTATCTATGGCAGCAACACCTGCTCCAATGATGGGTACTTCTTTCTTGGTCCTTTCACAAAGGCCATCACTTCTTTACGGATCTTGCATATCATATATGCTAGATCCATATCTTGGTATCATATACCTTAGATAAAGAAGCGGTTCATTTCAAGATACCTTAGGTGGAGATCTTCATCCCCTTCCTTCATCTTCTTTTGTTCTTCCAAATATAGAGGGTAGTTTCCTCATACACCCTTTCCCCATGTGCCTTGAGGCTGAAGATGACATGGATTGCTGGCTAGCATCAGAACACTTCTTTGCTTTGCCCTTATCCTTGCCTTTAAGAATTACCTCTCTCTTTGATCACATCAAAGATTATGGTTTGTCTTTCTTCATCTTTTCCTCTACTATCCTCAACATGTCCAACAACTCTGTCAACGCTTGTCAAAGTTGTTCATGTTGTAGCTTATCATGAATTGTATGATTCTCGCAACATTTGCAGTATCATACCAATAGCCAACTCTTGGCTCAGATGGAATCCTTCTTAGTCAGGTCTTTCCACATACCCAATCACATTGAGTGTGTGAATACCTTACTGGATCTCCTTCTGTCATGACATACTAGGACAGTATCTTGGAGACATCATATGTCTCATGTTGTCTCTGCAACTCATAGTTCAGAGAACACAACATCAAGCACTCCTCATCAATGTATTCCTCGGTATGCTTCCATAAGCATACTTTCAGTCATTGATGTGGTGGGATTGAGTTCATCTGGTCTTGGTATGATTAGGGCTTAGAGCTTTCGCTCTTTGATTGAGAACACTTCTCATTATCCTAACCAATCGTGGAATTATTCCCATTTAATTTGTTGGTCTCAAAGACCGATCGCAAATAAAGTGATTTGTTGATTAACCATTTATTTTAACAAAAGGAAATATATGCAATTTTAGTCCAAAACTCTTTTGACTTGTTTGATTGATTTGAAAAGTTGACGATAAAATTAGGCCTTTAATTAATTATCGCTCCCACTATTTTAATTCAAATTGATAGCCCTCACCATCAATTCGGAAGATTGTAGCGTACAACCTTCTAGTGGGCAAGATCCTGAAATCCTCTAAGCCATGGACCAGCTAGGGCTGTCACCCACAACATAGATCTCTCAGGTAGGCAACTCTTGACAATTGCATCATATGAAACTCTTGAAAAGATGTCATATGCAACTCCTTGCCATGATCATCTCCATGCCTCAAGGTGCTAGATCCTATCTAGGTCACCTTGTTAAGTCCGACCCAAAGCAAACACGATGAACATACACCCTGCTAGGGCAGACCCACACATTCATCCTTCACACTTCTACGAGATAGACGGTGCACCACGCTAGGGTGTGCCCACACCTAGTCGATCAATCTTTTCACATGTGTCGCATTTGGAAGGCATCTAAAACTTAATATTTTAATGAGGGATTTGATTTTATATACATATACATATCCAATCACCACAATACATAGTATGTATCATATACATGCTATATCCCACATAAAACATGCACAAACGATAAAAAGCGATGATTATGGCCATCCTAATGTGATTCCTCGAGCTAAGAGGAATAACGGTCATCTAGGTCTACATCATATGCAACATGTACAAGATGAATTTTGTGCCTTGCCATCCGAGTTGATCAACTCATCAGATGAATGATCTGCTCTCTCTGGCCGGTCGTCAGGGTGCCACCAGCCGATCGATTGGCTCCTCCAACTGATCAGTTCGCCTGGTCGTCGTGCATCTCTTCATGGCTGCCACCCGCTCGTCTCGCTCCTCAAACCGGTCATCAACCGATCAGTTCACTCCTTGAACCGATTGTCTGGAACGTCAACCGATCGGTTCACAACTTGAACCGATCGTCTCAGTTTTCGTCTGGATGTCCGCCGTTCTTTGACATAACAGGAAATAAAATCTATCCTAATATTACATTGCATAAAAGGGAAACCCCGAGTTACATTCGGGGGGAGCAAAGGTAGGAAAGAATCTCGAATTATTTCGAGTTACATCAGGAATAGGAGAAGGAAGATCGGTGCGCAGACCGAGATGCAAGCAACCACAAACAACCACACACATATAGGGTTTATTGGCCATAACCATGCTATAAATCCACCACAAAACTCGTTTAAGGGCGATGTGTATCGAGTCCATTAATAATACATATCATATATGTAATTGGGATTTGTGGATTTAGGATTGGACATGCATAAAGCCAATTTTATTCACATAGTATGCAATAAATAAAGGCGGCAAACCAAAATCGATCATATCGATATTCCTAAAATATAGAGAAGTTGACGTGGCTCTGATACCACTGTTGGGTTTTAGGGGAGGCAGAGAAGGCAGCGGAAATAAAAAAATTTCTCCCCCAAACCCGGAATAAGGAAACGCGTCAACATCTATATAATAGGAAAGGGATGGTTTGTGGAATCATACCTTGCCCCGAGGCTTGCTCGGCGACAATACCTCGCGCCTTGTGCGGTCTTCAACTCCGGTCTTGGACGGTGTCTGTGCAGCTCCTGGTCGCACCCGGACTGACGAATCCTCCTCTCACCGGGACTGTCGGGGTTGACAGTTGTCCTCCTGAGCGGAAGAAACCTCCCGCCTCTGAAGTAGTCCACACGAACCACCTGGAACTCCACACTCCTTGTCCCACAAGGAAGTGGAAGGAGTCGCACCCTCCTATTGACGTACTAGCCACCAACACACTCTCCTACCTCCAGTTGCAACTGCAGTTGTCCTTCCCTTACTGCACCTCCCTTTGCGGGAAGCACTTGCTCGGGCTCTCTCTTGGTTACCATAACCAGAGAGAATGACAACTTTGCAGAGCAACTGATTGCACTGAGTTGTACTTTGAGAAGCCCCCAATACCCCTATATATAGGAGGGTCATGGGACAGGGTTCTCCATCCCGGGCAATATGGGACTAAAAGAAGGAGTAGAAGGGTTCGAGATTTTCCTCAAAAGCAACCAACTCGCAACCTGAACTGATCGTTTCACAGCTGAAACGGTCGGTTGGGGACCTGAACCGGTCGGTTGACACCTCAACCGATCGGTTGGGACCCATGAGCCGGTCGGTTCATTTCTGAACCGGTCGGTTCGTGGTCCTGACCAGTTCCCGATTGACTTTCCAACTTTTGTTTCTAATTGGTATCAAATACCAATCCTTGTTCCAATCAAATTGGGCAAGTGAAACACAAGGCAATTCTCACCGACCTGACTTTCCCAACTTGCTCGGTTGCACCAGTTGAACCGATCGGTTCAACACTTGAACCGATCATTTCACCCTGGACTTGAGCCGACCGATTCAGGAACCTCAGCCGACCGGTTCAACACTTGAACCGATCGGTTGGGAGTACAGGTTGTGCAGAATCAATCAATGGCAATTTCAATCAATCTGATACTCCAATCAACGTGTCCAACGCCTTGAACAATATGATTTTTGAGCTATCAATTAATTGAGTGTTTAATTGAACTACTAAACTCCTTTAGTAATCAATCTAAACATTGCTTGTGGACAAAACTCCTCTTCCAGGTTAAATCCTATGTGTGTGACCCTGCAGGTCCATTTCACGTTGGCAGTGAAAGTCCATAACACTTATGAATTCACAAGCAAAGAGCGGTGCCTAGTCACACATCAATGCTACCCAAGTGAAAGTAGAAAGTTGGAGAACAACTTTCAATCCTACAATTTGTGAATGGTGTTACAGCAAATGTATAATTCCTTTGTCACTAATATCCCGAATGAACTCGAGGCATGGAACAGTCATCCTGTCAACGTTCATTCACTTTCTTGATCTCAGAGTAGATTGGAAGAGATATGTATGACATCAATATCACATACTGATTCACACATGCGTGCGCACGCCTATTTCAATCCTACTCATCAAGTGGCCTTGGATATCAAACTCCCTCAGGAGGGACAAATCCCATATCTATCACTCACCCCTCAAAAGCCCCATGTGTCAAAGCCACCCAATCATCACCTTTATAACAACCCATGTTTCAGGACTGCGTTTGATGATGTCAAAGTGTGCCCAACGACATGTGTTGAGTGCAGTGATTTCAGGTCTAAGAATCACACTCACCACCATCACTGTGAGTACTGACTATGACTACCATGTCATGGTTCCATGTGTCAAACTCACGGTGGGTCTGTCTGGTACACTTATTCTCTAACAAGTACCTATGTGTTTGGTTTGATATCTCTATATCATGACTAATGAGATTCTATCATCAACCAACACCACAATCTAGTCTTGTGTGTCATTGCTGTTTATCTACCTTCCACAATGACATCCGACTAGGGACATAACAAGATTGTACAAACTCTTAGCATCTGTATGATCTTATCGTTTAGGTCCTCAACCTGAAAGCATACATCATTGAGTACTGTCATTCTCTAGACATTCAATCTGTTCTATCACTATCTCATATGACTGAACCAGAAAGAATTGGAAGCTTGCCTTTGATGTTTATCAAATAAATCTTAATGTATCCCACCAATCATCCCATGATTGGCTCTCAGGGCATACATACCAACACGAAGCTTGTGATTGGAGGCAGATGAGCGGGTGCCATTGTTGGTGTGGACGGCGAGGTAGACGACGCCGACGCTCGTGGAAAGCAGGCCGTCATGGGCAGCGATGGTGCGACCTGGGACTGGTGATGGTGGCGACACTGCTTGGTTTTGAGATTGAGAGGCAAACAGAATGGAGGTCAAGACTGAATGAGGTCAAGACCGCATGGAGGTCGAGACCGCATGAGGTTGAGACCGCATGAAGGTCGAGACCGCATGGAGGTCCAGACTGCATGAGGTCGAGACCGCATGGAGGTCAAGACCGCATGAAGGTCGAAACCGCATGGAGGTCGAGACCACGTGGAGATCAAGACCGCATGAGGTCAAGACCGCATGGGGTCGAGACCGCATGGAGGTCAAGACCGCATGAAGGTCGAAACTGCATGGAGGTCGAGACCGCATGGGGTCGAGACCGCATGGAGGTCAAGACCGCATGAGATCGAGACCACATGGAGGTCGAGACCGCATGGAGGTCGAGACCGCATGAAGGTCAAGACCGCATGGGGAAACCGAATGGATCAAGACCGAATGGTGGTCAAAACCGAGTGGTTGGATGAAACGGAACCATTGGATCTCGATCGGATGGTTGAGAGTGATCTACAGGGAAAAAGGAAAGTGAGTAAGGAGGGATAAGATCAAATAAACTAAAAACTAGAGTAATTAGAACTAGTAAAGCATTATTTACATGAAACTAAAGAGATATTTAAAATAAACCCAAAGCGAGGGATATCAGTCGATATAAGCCACAAAATCCTTAGAATTGGTGACTGAGAGGGTGAATCTGGGGGATTCATCACCACACCGAACTTAAGCGTTGCTCGTCCCGAGGAATGAAAATGCCCAAGACAGTCGCCAAAACGCATGCATGTTGGTCTCGTAATTACCTCACCTTCGTGCAAGTGTCAGAATTTTCATAAAAAAGAGAAAAGGAAAATGAGGCGAAACCAAATTAGGGCAAAAATGTCAGAAATCCTTTGAATTGGTGACTGAGGATGAGTCTGGAGGATTCAACACCACACCAAACTTAAGTGTTGCTCGTCCCGAGAAAAAGAAAACTTAAAACAATCGCCAATAAAATCATTCCTCTCATGATTGCCTCATCCTATTGGCATATCATAATTTTGTTCATGGCTCAAATCGATACAGCATCAAAGATTTCATAGATCACGGAACACATCTTATGATATCCTCATTTCTGAGTTCACTTCACTGAAGTATTTCCTTCTCACTCTCTGTTGTATCGGTCATGTTTAAAAGTTTTATGAGACTTTGAAAAGACCCACAGAATCAACAAAGTGCATATGGTCCGTCACTGGTGTTGAAAAAGGAGAGTATGGGGGTATGGTCAAGAGATAAGAGTCTCTCCTCTAATTGACTCAAGACTCTATTATTGGTGGTTCATCAAGACACTTTGAATATTTGTGCATGAAACTGGTTGACTTAGCCTTACTCCTGATTTTTTTTCTAAAGGTAACTCAGAAGTGTGTATAGGTTGGCTTAAGGATTTTGGCTATTTTACCTCTTCAGGAGGAGGTAAAGGGTCATTTTTGGATCCTTAGGGTCTCACTACTGGTCACAACACATCTGCCTTTGTGAGGGCAGCTAATGTACCAGCCGGGCAAGACCTTTATCAGTTATCCTTATTTAGGGCACAACTCTCATGTTTTTATTCACACTCTGGCTTTTATTCCTTCTCACTTGGCTTGGGAAAAAGGGTATTTTTGGATTTTTGTATATTTGGGCTGCCAAGCCTCTTTTTGGAATAGGGGTAGATTTTTCGCCAACCTCGGTATGTGCAAAATCATCATTGTATACTATTTGAATCAAGAAAAGAAGATGATACACCCCTATTATGTATTTAGGGGTATGGAAGAAGCGGTAGTGGAAAGAGGGGTGTGGTGTACCACACCAAACTTAGAGTTCGGAAAAGTTCTAGTTTACACTAGAAAAAGGTGTGGTTTACCACACCGAGCTTAGAGTTCGGCAGAGGTGTGGTTTACCACACCGAACTTAAAGCTTTGGCATGATTGGTGAGCAGAGGGATATGAAAAATGAAGGAAGAAGTATAGAAGAGAGTTCGGATCATGATGTAGTTTGCTTAGAGATTCCATGTCAAGAGTCTCTTTTCTCCATGACACTCTGCTAAAAAAGTGACATGATAAAACATCAAATGAGAAATCCATACAACAGATCCATTAATCAGTTAGAGGTGTGATGTACTTGATCTATCTCAGTCTTATTGAAGTGTATCATCTTTATGGAAGATATGACATTAGGGTTCATGGACTTATATGAGATGAAATCATTTATCAGTTAGTTTTAAGCATTTGTTCCTCATGGATTTGCAACGAAAAGAGGTGATGACAAAAGATTCGAAAAGCAAAAGCCGACTAGGTAAAGGCTTTATTTTAAGAAGAAAAATGATAAAACAGAAACAAATTGTGAAAATTGAAAGTAGTAAAGGTAGAGGGTGGAATGGAAGTCATACCACCCTCCCTCCACCTCGAACTTATGAATATTCTCATTTCAGAACAAATACTAGGTTAGAGATGGAGGGGAAGGGTTGCGCAGTGTTAACCATGAGGTCCTCATAGTTGAAAGAAGGTCCAGAAAAGATGTCGCACAATAGCCGGTGCCGAGAGCGAGGGAGTGGCCTGAACAGCCTTTTAACTGGGTGGTTGTGGCAACTCAAATAGGTTTTCTAGATGATTTGGATGCATATTTCCTTTGCCTCTTTGTTTGTCCAGAAGAATCCAGAGTCCTTCCCCCATCAGTGGGGGAGGTAAAATATAAGAAATTGAGATTGGAGGGCTAGGTGAGTAATCAAAGCATTGCTTATTTGTGTCCTCCAGTTGTGGCTCACCCTCAAAATTTAAAGTAGAACTACTTTCTCCAAAATGCAGAGTAGTCGATTGAGGGTCGGCCACTTGGACTTCCTCCTATCCTGGATCAGGTGGCGGATCCAGTTCAGGCTTCATTTCGTCACCTGGTTTTTCTTGTGTAGGATATGGTAGCCAGGATGACATTTCTTCATCAGAGGAGTTGTTTTGAGAAGTATCATCCTTTTTATTAATGTTGAAATTGATGAGAGCGTCGGTCTTATTTTCAAAATTTTGTTTAGAATTTTCCTCGTAGAACACCTTGAATTTGTCCAAGTAAATAGAAGAGGATTCGACTGGTAGAACAAACTCTTCCTCGAGTAAAGGAATAATGGGATTCCGGGGTAGAGGTTCCAATGATGCTTCTTCATGGGGGGGGGGTTAGTCCATGACATAATGTTTTGAAGGCTAGAATCTCCCGGTGACTCCGTTTCTTCGATGTTGGGACAAAAGTACTCCATTTCTGATTCAGATTGTTGTTCAAGTACTTCTTCATAGTACTCCTCTGCTTCTATTGAGTGCTCAGGAGGAGTTTCTATGGGAAGATTGAAACCTGGCTCAGGTAAAAGACATATCTCAGTTTCTTGAATGTTAGGAAGGTCTTCTTCATAGGGGTGAATTTCTCTAAGTGGATGGGTTTGTGACTCGATGCCCTCCCACAGGCCCTTTTTATCATTACAAGAGTCTACGGAGATATCGTGATCCATTCCAAAATTGAGAGGTAGTTCATGTTTCTCTTCATAGTACACTATCAAATCGTTCAAGCGACTAGAAGGAGATTTAATAGAAAGATCATTCTCTTGTTCGAGGACTGGCTCCGTATGGACTTCTTGTGGTGGTGGTAACTCAGGTAATATCATCTCATGAAAAGGACCAGTCGTAGGATTTTCATCTTGAGACCCGTCATCCTCCCTTGATTTTGTTTCATCAGTGAGAGTGGTATGGTCCATTTTTGAATCAAGATCTTGATCGGTCCTATCCTCGAAATTTGTCCCTAGATCAGCCGAATGATCAGAAATTTCTTCATAAGGACAATTCAGATTTTGTTTTGGAAGTGAAGGCATTTGATTCCCTTGCATAAAAGACATATCCTTATTTGAATTGATCACATACCCATCTGAGTCTGATTGTGAAGGAGTGTAGAGTCCTTGTGACATAAACCCTCCTTCTATGGATTTCATGGATGGGATATATGAAGTTGAAGAGGTTTTGTCATTGAGGGAGTCAATTATCGCCAATTGCTCTTTAATGGTTGAATTTGAGTCTATGAAGTTAGAAGGTGGGTAAGTGTTGAAATTTATCTCCGGTTGATCTCCTGACTGTAGAGAATCCCCATATTGGCTACTCATCCTTCCCTCTGAGAGCATAGTGCATGAATCATTATCCGAGTCAGACCTTGGCTCGGATAGTAATTCCTCCCCTCGTGATGTTGTGAGTAAATCATCTTTGAGTTCAGTTGTTATCTCTGAGGATGGTTCCTCACCTTGCACTGATGCTTGAAGATCATTGGAAGGCATATCCCACATGATTTTATAATCATCATCGTAATCGATTGCGACATATGGACTAGGGTTATGCTTAGTTGAAATTTGTGGCTGTTCTACATGTTGCTCAGGAGTGTTGACAAGTTGCGAAAGCTGATCAAGATCGGCTATCAACTTCTTGGTCCCGGCTGTCTGATCAGCTAGTTGTTGAGCCACTGATGTCTGTAAAGCTTGTAGCTCCTCCATCAATGTGTGTCGATCTTCATAAAAAGGCTCTTCACTACACATGTTGGGTTGATATTGATAATAGCTCTCCTCATCATAGTATTGACTTGCATTGTTTTCCAGATTTCCTCCTTCATTGCAGTCTACACCTTGAAATCCACCATAGTTAGGTTTTTCGTAGTAGCCTCCAGGGTGATACAGATTATAACTGGCGTTATATCCATAGTTGTATGAAGAGGCTGCTTTGAGTTTCCCATCTATCTAATTCATGATTACTTGACGCAGAGCCATTCTGTAGAGAGGATGGACATTGAAGCAGTAAATCGATGCATGAGAATAGTCACCACATAGTTGACATCTAACAATTAGTGATGTTGACTGCTTCATTTTGAAGAGAATTGGTACCTGAAATCAAGGAATGAGTTTATCAGGCTTGACCAACCACTTCAAATCCAAGAAGATATGAGAGATTAAGCCCTTCACTTTTAGGTTTTTGAAAAGAAAATGGAAAACCCTAGAGAAACCTAAATCGACACAGAATTTGAAAAAGATGATTCTTACACCGTTGTCCCCGGCAACGACGCCATTTTTTGATGGAGCTAGAACTTACACCAAAAGATTACTCTTCCAATAGAAGTCCTAATATGTACCAAAAACCCTAGGGAGATGATGTTCTCTCTAGGTTTACCTACAACTGGTGCTAGATAAATGCTCCAACCCCACAAGAGTGTGGAAGCCTTATCATAGTACAGATTTAGGATTGAACCCAAAGGACAACGTTAAGAATCTGAGTGTCTTTTTCTCATTTCGTACCGATCTAAGTCAATCATCTAAGACCAAAGGTTTGGTTTGAGTTATTTAACCTAAAACATGCAAAAGTAAAGGAAAGAATAAAAACCAGTTTAAGGATTAAAATCTAAGATTAGCAAATGATGATGGATCACTGGGGTGATGCGGGTATTCTCCACCACTACACATGTATTGTATCTGTACCAAACATAGCAAGACTTGTAAGCAAGATACATGGATGTTGTACAATACCGATGTCTTATAGGACAAGAGTAATGCACACATCCTTCACGGGTTGAGTAACCCTCATCCGGTACATATCTACGTGTCAATGAAGAGATGTAACCACCGAAGAGAGAACCTTAGTCAACTTCGTGAAATGTGCATCGGAAAACTAACAAGCGAGCGATAATTACCAATTCAATTAGTATCCTTATAGACTATCCCTCTTTCGAGGAGATAGCTACGAGAAACGTGGGAGTGTTGCAACGTCAGCCATTCCCGAACGAATGGTCAAATACCTTGCATCACTCCCTCCGCGGAATGTGTTCCTCGACCCAGCAAGGTTGCACTTCCGTACGTCAACTGATTCAATTCCATATTGCGGAAGTGCAACGATGGAGGTGAGTTTACTCCATCCCTCGGGAAGCGTTCCTAGATACCGAAATGGATGCGCGATGGATACACACACCAGAAACCAACACTAAATCGGTATTCGAGTCCTAAGAGCAGTCGTAGACAAACCACAATGAAAGACAATAGATGCACACAAGAACGCGACCAACATTCAAGCGTGTATGAAACAATTTAGTATTGAATCGAAAAGATAACATCTTTTAGTACAAATTACAAAACATAGGCAGCAGGGCTAGTCCCCGCGCCCCAGTGGATGAAACTACTCGTTCCTCATGCAAGAAGCAAGAAGAATGAGAAAGAGAGAGGAATCCGCCATGAACTCAGTGCAGAAGGTAGTCGCAGCTCGGTGAAGATGACGCGGTCTTCTACATCATGTCGGAGCAGATCTGGACACAGAACGGGAGACGCCAAGACAGTCCACACAGTCTCTCTCGCTCCGTCTTCCTTCCCTTCTCGGTCTCTTTGATTGCAACACGGGCAGTCGGTGCAACGAAACTGGCATAGACGGGACTGGTTTTGGATCCAGCCTGTATACAGGTAACCTCCTGTCCTTCCTGCTCTGATCTCAATCTGGCAGCCTTGGGCTATAGTGAGATTGATGTTTAAGACCATGCCTCTACCTTTCTATTTATAGGCTTGCCAAAATATCTTGGGCCAAGGAGTCACACCTTGTGTGTGCCCTTTTGTCCCATGCGGTTGATCATGCGGTTTGCTTTGTTTATTCAAAACTGTTTGGTGGTGTGCACAACAATTCCATGCGGTCTCATATGGAAATTGGCCATACGGTTTGCGTATGCATGCGGTCTTACTGCACAATTGCTCATGCGGTCTTGCGCTTGTGCGTTCTACTATTTTGGAAGCCGCTACCTCCTCACGTTCTCATCTATTCATGCGTTCAAAATAGTTGCATTCACGTGGGCGCAACAGCTGCTGGACGTTTGGTTTTGAATGCAGCGCTCCAAGTCACGTGGGGCCATGCGTTCTCATCTATTCATGCAGTTTCACATCCCGGTAGCATGCGGTTTTGTAGCTACATGCTCATGCAGTTTCGCTGGTTCATGCGATCTTTCCTTCACGGTCGTGTGCATGCAAGTCGTGAGAAGAAGATGATTACGGTGGCGCTACTGCTGGATTGTAGCTGTTGTTGGTGAAGAGGAGGGTGTCGGTGCTCATGGTGAAAGAGGATGGTGGCGGCGCTGCTTTGTGCATGAGCGATGGTGGTAGAGCAAGGTTGGTGGAGAAGATGACACCGGCGGTCGCGGACAGCAGTGGTGTCGACGGGTAGGTTGCAAGTGCTGCTTGCGTGAGCTGCTGAGGGTGGATGTCGACGGCATAGGTACGGAGCTTGTAATTGGAGGCAGATGAGCGGGGTCCGTTGTTGCTGCGGACAGTGAGGTAGACGACGCCGGTGCTCGTGGCAAGCAGGCCGTCATGGGCAGCGATGGTGCGACCTGGGACTGGTGATGGCGGCGGCGCTACTTAGTTTTGAGATCGAGAGGCAAACAGAATGGAGGTCAAGACCACATGGAGGTCGAGACCGCATGAGGTCAAGACCGCATGGAGGTCGAGACCGCATGAGGTTGAGACCGCATGGAGGTTGAGACCGCATGAAGGTCAAAACCGCATGGAGGTCGAGACCGCATGGGGTCGAGACCGCATGGAGATCCAGACCGCATGAGGTCGAGACCGCATGGGGTCGAGACGGCATGGAGGTCAAGACCGCATGAAGGTCGAAACCACATGGAGGTCGAGACTGCATGGGGTCGAGACCGCATGGAGGTCAAGACCGCATGAGATCGAGACTGCTTGGAGGTCGAGACCGCATGGAGGTCGAGACCGCATGAAGGTCAAGACCGCATGGGGAAACCGAATGGATCAAGACCGAATGGTGGTCAAAACGGAGTGGTTGGATGAAAAGGAACCATTGGATCTCAATCGGATGGTTGAGAGTGATCTACATGGAAAAAGGAAAGTGAGTAAGGGGGGATAAGATGAAATAAGCTGAAAACTAGAGTAATTAGAACTAGTAAAGCATTATTTACATGAAACTGAAGAGATACTTAAAATAAACCCAAAACGAGGGTAGATCTGTCGATATGCGCCACAAAATCCTTAGAATTGGCGACTGAGAGGGTGAATCTGGGGGATTCATCAATTACTCAGTATATTACAAAGTTTTGAATATACTGCTCTGCCAAGTTTAGAATGATATACATGTTGTATTATAAACTTCAAATAAATATATATGGTACCATAGATGTGGCGACTCGACTTATAAATCATGAGGTAAACTCAACGGAAGCGATTAACTAGCAGCAGAATTATAAAAATCATTAAAAATTTAAAACTTTTTGGAAAGAGATCTTTAAACCGTAAAACTCTTTTATAAGAAAGCAAGATAATTGTTTACAACATGGTTTGTCATTACATCTCTGTGAAATCACATCTCGAGTGATTACATACATCCATTGCCCTCTTATCTGTACAAGGCAAGATACAAAAATCTCGAGCCATTAAGCCAAAAACCTCAGATCTACTGACTCCTAGGACCTGAAAGTATAGAGATGACACATAAGACATACTATCTATAAGACTTGAGAGTCAGTACCTCCACCTGAGATTCACTACTGCCCCTGGTGTTGTTGTTGTTGTTGCTGCTCACCCTCAGATGGGTTCCTTCGTCCTCGGAGTCCTCCTAAAAATTCAAATCCCACGGGGGGTGAGACAATTGAATAATTGTCCCAGCGAGAGTTATAACTCTCCGCCATAAGCTTTGTTATTGCAATAAGGAATAACATTAAGCAATATAATTATAAACATTTAACAACATGTTTAATGTAAAGTAAAGCAACATTTCAATTATAACTTAATTGGATATCAAAGCATATCTCAATAAAGAATATGAAGGACATGTATACTAGTTATTTAACTAGAACATTATAAACAATGTAACATCAATCATTGTTTCTCAAAGTTCAACATAAGAAGTTATGCTACACGGTTGATTATGTTTTTCAAACATTATCATGCCCTGAGGAGATGAGGTATACCGCTCATACTCCAACCGACCATTACGAAATCACATCGCTACCGTACATAGGTCATCAAAAGAGCCAGATTCTTATGACCTCATCTTCCTCATTCAGTGTGAGGATCAACATGCAGGACATCTCGTGTCTCTACTAAAATAGCTTTCCAGGGTATTCTGGCAACTTCGCTATTAGAGTCACAGTGGCGTTCTGTACTCTCTTCGTCATCAAGGGATCTCTTGTTTATCTCTCATCGATGCGACATTAAAGATTCCCTCGGGATATTAGTGATACATCATCCCGACATAAACATATAATGAAAGATTGATGGATTAAAGGTACATCTTACATCAATTCCTACATTAGGATGTAAGGATATTCACGTCCATAACCCCAACGTACTCATAAGTATGTTTTCTAGGAGTTCCCTTAGGAAAACCTATTTCACCATCATTTAGCTTCTGACAACGATGGATCTATGGTCAGGGCTCTACATGATATGATTATACTTGATTATTGAAGTACATTTTAGCATTCTTTCAGCATCAAGCATGTTTTCAATCATAAACTATTAAAATAACTGTTATGAAAGAAGAATACTAAATGTATCAAGTTTAACTTACATCAGTTATCATAAGGATATCATTTCTTAATCATCTCATCACTATGATTCAAGAATAGGGGTATTCATACATATTGGAGGTATTTTACTTGATTCTCATTCATTTTAGGAGTCTTCTCTCTCCTCTTATTACTAGATCATGTTTACATCACTCTTGATTAGGTTAGGTCAAATCAACCTTGATAAACTAAATCATGTCATCAATACTATGGTCATTAGGGTTTGCTTGATCAACGGTTACTAGTCACTTAATCCACTAAGGGTACTTTTTTAATCTTCACCATTGACCCTAACATACGTTAGTTCACTAATTACTTAACTCCTTAATAAATTTAGGTATCTTTAGGGTTTAGGTTAAACAACTACTAAACCATATTAACCTTCAAACTTTCAAATGTTCTTAACATAATTGAACCCCAAATGGTCTTGCACTTCAACCTCCAAACGGTTTTGAAACTGCATGGAGTTGTTGACTATTTGGTCCCTTTGACTTTCAAGACTGCATGGCCAAGTACACCATCAAGACCGTTTGCCCTAGCTGAGATGAAGACCGTTTGGTCATGAAGACCATTTGGTCCCGTTGACCATTTGGCCAACTTTGACTTTGAAACTGCATGGTCACCAAATGGTTTTGAGACCGTTTGGCCCCAAACGGTGTTGAGATCGTTTGGTCCAAACACCTCAAAACCGCATGGACCAAAAAGTGTATCAACACTTCCAATTGAGTTAGGGTTTTCAATGTTGAACCCCTCAAACGTTCTTGTACTTGTTAGCCACTTATCAATTAAGTCAATTAGATTAATACATTACTAATTTGACACTCAATTGACCCTCAATTGGTCACCAATTAGGGTTGGGACCAATTGGATTAGAGTTTGGAATCGATCAACCTTCAACATACATCAACATGAGTCTGATTGATGTTGAACCCATTGAACCATCACTCAATTGGATCATGACCTGACCCCAAATGGTCTTAGGATCGTTTGGACATCCTCCAAACGGTCTTGAGACCATTTGCCCATAAATTCATCAAACACTAAGTCAATCACTTAAGTGTTTAACCTTAATTAGGTCACAAAATCAGCACTTTAATTGTTCAACAACTTGATGTGATTGGACCCTCAATTGATCAACCCTACTTGACCCTAGACCTCCAAATGGTCTTGGGTGATCACCAAATGGTTTTGAAACCATTTAGGTGATCCTCAAATGGTTTTGAAACCGTTTGGGTCACTCAACCCAAACTTCAACATGATAGGTCCATTGAAATCAGCAATAAACCCGATTAGGGTTTAGGTGACTAAAGTGCCTTCAACCTGTGATTTACTTGGAACTAGTTAATGATTATTGGTGGGTGATTAGTCCATAATGTGTACATCAGATTTCCCAAACGGTCAACCATGGTCAACGCACCCAAATGGTTTTGAAACCATTTGCTTTCATGCGGTTTGGTTGAAACCGTTTGCACTCAAACAATTTTGAAACTGTTTGCTTCCAAACGGTTTTGCAAACCGTTTGGCCAAGAGGTGGTGGACCGTTTGCTAAAGTAAGATCACTAGAATTAATGCCACCTTCTTCTACCTCAAGAACATGGTCTGTTCTTCACACTTTTAGTTGCAAGAACACTTAGAAGTATGGGAGAAAGAAGAACAAACAACATTTTCAAGAAAAGAAGATGCATAAACAAAGCTTTAAGGGTTAGAGTTATAAAACCCACCTTAGAATCAGCTCTAGAGCTCCAAGATTCATAGATTTAATGGTGGCTTGAGCTCCATAGGTCGTCTAAGGTTCCTTCCTCAAGAATTGGATGGAGAAGATGGCTAGAAAGAAGAACTATATAAGAAAGACTAACAAACCAACCTTGTAGCATGATTTCCTCCATGATTTCGAGCTAGATGGCAATCAAAGCTTACCCAATTCAGCTTGGCCGTTCTCCTCTACTCCTGAGCACCTTCTTAGTTGGCCACAGCAAAAGGATAAGTGAAAAGGGTGAAGGGAACGATCCCTTGCTTAGTAAAAGAGAGGTGCCTATATACTTTGGGCATATTTTCAAGATAAGGACAAGCTTTTCCTTATTTCTCAACTAGATCCTCCTCCCTTCCTAAGACACATTTCTCCCTTCTTTACTTAAGAAAAACTCCTCCTTTATCCAAGGTTTAGAGGAAAAGAAGCCAAACATCTTACTAAGTTGCACACATAAAAGGGTCATTTTGCTTACAACTTGGTTATTTAATTACAAGGGTTATCCTTCTTATTTGATTATTCAAATGAAGTGCCCTCTTCATAATTTTTACTCTAGTTGATGCCAAGAGTCATAAAAGATACTCTAGAAGGTATATTTTACATGTTGCACCCTAAGTTTTTGGGTAAATTGCACTTTACACCAAAACTAGGTTTTAAAGCACAAGGATTGCTCCACAAGCTGCATCTTGGTGCCCAAGCTTGGAGAATCCATAACACTTCATCATATTCATTCTTATGATGTCTCAACACCAAAGGAACATCTAAACATGTACAATCTGCAAGTTAACTTCTCTAATTGGGTAATTTGCACATAGGTCCAATTTTAACAAAATAATATTACAACATTGTTCAAAAAGGGCAGAAATGGAAATATATGTTCCTCAGAAGCTTTAATTACATACCAAAAGATAATCACAAGTATCTAATTACATAATTAATCAAAAAACCTAGGGTTAGTTCATAACCCAGGTTAGGGATGTTACAAATTATCCACCCCTTACAAGGATTTCGTCCCCGAAATCAACAAAACATATTAAGAGAAAAGAGCAGGGTATTTCCTTCTTATCTCTTCCTCTAGTTCCCATGTGGCTTATTCAACACCACGATGATTCCAGAGGACTTTCACAAGACTTATGTTTTTCATTTTCAGCTTTTTAATTCTGTTATCAAGGATTGACACTGGTCCTTCCTCATAAGACATATCATTATTCAATTCTACCTCCATAGGTTGCAGAACTGATTCTATATCAGGGTGACATTTCCTCAACATAGAAATGTGAAACACAGGGTGTAACCTCTGTAACTCTTGTGGCAATTCTAGTTTATAGGCTACCTTTCCGATCCATTCAATGATAGATAAGGCAGGCCCCATAAACCTAGGAGCTAACTTCCATTTCCTTCCAAATCTCAGAACTCCCTTCCAAGGCGAGACTTTGAGATACACTCTGTCTCCAACCTGAAATTCTAAAAGTCTACGATGCTTGTTAGCATATGACTTCTGCCTATCCTGTGCAGTCTTAATCTGTTGTTGTATTACTTTGATCTTCTCTGTGGTCTGTTGCACAAGATCATGACCTAACAGTTGATATTCACTAGTTTCATACCAACATAGGGGTGATCTACAACGTCTACCATACAAAGCTTCATAAGGAGCCATGTCAATGCTATGTTGATAGCTATTGTTGTAGGCAAACTCTATCAAGCTTAGGTGTAGATCCCAACTCCCTGCAAACTGAAGAACACATGCTCTAAGCAAGTCTTCCAAGGTCTATATAGTCCTTTCAGACTGTCCATCAGTCTGAGGATGAAAGGTTGTACTAAACCTTAACTAAGTGCCTAAAGCTTTGTGAAGTCTCTCCCAAAAATGAATCATAAACTGGGGACCTCTGTCTAAAACTATAGTGACTGGAACTCCGTACAGTCGCACTATCTCTTCAACATACAGTTGTGCTAACTTCTCAGCAGAATAGGTTGTTTTGACAGGCAGGAAATGTGCTATCTTTGTCAACCTATCAACTATTACCCAAATGGAATCATTCCCTTTGCTTGTCTTGGGTAGGCCAACAACAAAGTCCATAGTTACATGATCCCACTTCCATTGTGGTATGGGTAAAGGTTGCATTGTTCCTGTAGGCTTCTAGTGTTCAGCTTGAACTTGCTGACACACAGGACACCGCATAACAAACTCAACAACATCCTTCTTCATTCCAGGCCACCAATACATATCTTTCAAGTTTCGATACATCTTGGTGCTTCCTAGATGCATAGCATACATCAAAGAATGAACTTCTTCTAGGATTAACTTCCTTAAGTTATCCACATCCGACACTATCATCCTTTCATGATAACAGGCTACTTGGTCATCTGAGTCATGGAAACCATCTCGTTTCTCGTCACCATACTTCGATCTGATATGTTGAACTGCAGCATCAACTTACTGTGCCTCCTTGATCTGTTCTCTCAGAGTAGGTTTTATATGCATCTCAGATAACAACCCGGCTAACAATGACATCTTCAACTATACATTGTCTTGCCTTAAGGAGATAAGCATATCTCTCCTAGAGCATACTAAAGAGTTTAGTTGTGCTCTATCTAAGGTTGGCGTTGCTGATTTTCTACTCAAAGCATAAGTAACCACATTCGCTTTCCCTGGATGATAATCAATTGTACAATCATAATCCTTGATTAACTCCATCCAGTGACGTTGCCTCATGTTAAGCTCATGCTGAGAAAAGATGTACTTTAGGTTGTTGTGATCAGTGAAAATATGGAATGTCTCTCCATAGAGATAGTGTCTCCAGATTTTCAAGGCATGAACCACAACAGCTAGCTCCAGATCGTGTGTTGGATAATTCTCCCCGTGTTTCTTAAGCTATCGAGAAGCGAAAGAAATCATGTTTTATCCTTCATCAACACACATTCGAGTCCATTCTTGGATGCATCACAGAAAACTATATATCCTTTTCCTTGCTCAGGTAACACAAGTACAAGTGCACTTGTCAACCTCTCCTTCAGTAGCTAAAAAGATTGCTGACACTTATCACTCCAAGCAAAAGGAACATCTTTCCGGGTCAACTTAGTCAAGGGTAAGGCTATGGAACTGAAGTTCTTAATGAACCTTCGGTAATAGCCAGCTAACCCTAAGAAAATACGGATCTCTATCGGTGTCTTCGGCTGTTCCCATTGTAGAATAGATTCTACCTTTTTAGGGTCAACACGAATACCCAAAGCAGCTATCAGGTGTCCAAGGAAAGATACTTCCGGTAACCAGAACTCACACTTTCTAAACTTAGCATATAGCTTGTGTTCCCTTAGCAAAGTTAGAGCCTGACGAAGATGTTGTTCATGCTGCTAAGCATCTCTACTATAGATCAGAATGTCATCTATAAAGACAACAATGCACTGATCGAGCAAAGGTCGGAAGATTGTATTCATGAGTTTCATAAATACAGTCGGTGCATTAGTTAGTCCAAATAGCATAAATGTGAACTCATAATGACCATACCTTATCCTAAAGGCAGACTTGGGTATGTCATTTTCCTTAATACGAAGTTGATGATATCCCGATCTCAAATCTATCTTTGAGAAGATGGTTGCACCACACAACTGATCGAAGAGATCATCAATCCTCGGCAGAGGATACTTGTTCTTTATTGTTACTTTATTTAATTGTCTGTAATCAATGCACAACCGCATTGATCCGTCTTTCTTTTTAACAAAGAGGATCATAACACCCCAAGGAAAAGTACTCGGTCGGATAAAGCCCTTCTCAAGAAACTCTTGCAGCTGTTTCTTGAGTTCTTCCATCTCAGCAGGTGCCATCCTATATGGTGTTTGTGCAATAGGCTGTGTGTCTGGGATTAAATTGATTTCAAAATCAATTTCACGAGGCGGTGGCACACCTGGAAGTTCTTCAGGAAATACATCTTCAAATTCCCTGACTACAGGAACTTCAGAAGGGTTAGGACTATCCATGGTAGTATCTACCACATGGGATAAGAACGCATGACATCCTTGCCTCATCAACTTCTCAGCAACCATAGCTGACACAAGACAGGTGGGTAGAATCTTTCTCTCTCCTTGAAAGATCCATGTGTCACTATCATCAGCGAACACAGCTTGCTTGGATTCACAATCCAAGACAACCCTAAACCTTTCCAAGGTATCCATCCCAAGGATTATGTCAAATTCTTGCATCTCAAGTGGTATGAGATCCACTTGAATGCGATGATCAGAAAAGAAGAGGATGCAGGGAGAGCATACCTCATGCAACACAGTAGACCCTCTCAACGGAGTTTCTAGAAACAAGCTATCTTCTCTATGAGTGACTGTCATATTGCAGTTACAAATCACCCTTCGAGTGATAAAGGAGTGCGTAGCACCCGGATCAATCAAAACAGATACAACGTAGGATGGAGAGATATCAGAATATAACAATTCCATCTAACCTACCACAACCCGAGGGTTGATCACTGAATCAGGTGGATTCATTGCATAAAACCTTGCTGTTGCCTGTGGTTGATTCGGTGCTGACGATCCAGCTTGGGACGCTTGTCCACGTCCTCTAGCTCCTCCTGGAAATTGTCTCCTCTGTGATCCTTTCTGACTCTGCCTCTATGGTTGTGTTACACTCATTGCTCTAGCTCTGCAGTCTTTCATCAGATGCCCCATCTTTCCACATATATAACAACTTCTATCTTGTTGTTGTGGTCTGGGTGGTCCTGTAACCGACATAGATGCTGAACTTTGAGCCCCTTGTAGTGGTAGGCTTCGTCCTATACTCCTATTCGATGTCCATTGTGTCTGAGAACTAGGTCTATGTGGTGGTGTAGGCGCAAAAAACCTAGGTTTCTTGAAATCTCTGGATGAAGATCCTTGGAACTGGGGATACATCCTCTTGTTATGGGTCTATCTCTTCTCTGCTACGGACCTCTCTATCCTTCTAACAGACTCTACGAAGGTATAAAACCTTTCTCTATTCTCTAGGGCAAACATGGGGGTAGTCAACTCAGCATTCAACCCTTTCTCAAAACACCTAATCCTTTCTTCATCTGTAGCTGCCATGTGCAGACAGAACCGCAACAGCTCCATGAATTTAGCCTCATACTCGCTAATGTTCATTGGACCTTGCCTTAACCTCTCAAACTGAGAGATTTTCTCATCCAGGAACGTCTTAGGGAAATATCTATTAATAAATTCCCGACGGAAGACTTCCCATGCAACCTCCACACCAGACCTCTTCTGTTCTTCCATGGTCCACCAATGACCAGCACTCCCCTTGAGAAGATAGACAACATGTCTAACCTTCTCAGCTTTTGGGTTGTTCAGGATCCTAAAGGCCTTCTCTAGTTCGGTTAACCACAGGTCGGCATCTGCGGGATCAGCTGTTGCAAAATACTTTGTAGCTCTGACTTGGCGAAGTCATTCAAACGCCTTGCCGATTCCTTGTCCTTCAAGTTGGGTAGGTGTCCTAGGTGCAGGCATAGGCATCCTATCTGTTATATGTGTCATGGCAGTCATAAACTGCCCAAACATGGTCTGGATGGTTGGGTTCCCCATGTCAGTTGGATTGAACTGGGGTGGCTCGGGTACAGGTTGTTCTATCTCTGGGTTTCTTGCACCTTCTCGAGGTGCAGCAACGCTACTCTTTGCAACATATTCCTCGTGTGGTCCAGACATCCTTAAACTTATCTTCTTCTCCTGAGGAGTAGAAGACACTATTAGATATACTGGAAGACACTAAGAATAGACTCGGAATCCTAAGTCCTATGTCTCTGTAGACTCAGCGAACCTAGAGCTCTGATACCACTAAACAATGGTGACTCGACTTATAAATCACGAGGTAAACTCAGCGGAAGCGATTAACTAGCAGCGGAATTATAAAAATCATTAAAAAAATTAAAACTTTTTGGAAAGAGATCTTTAAACCGTAAAACTCTTTTATAAGAAAGCAAGATAATTGTTTACAACATGGTTTGTCATTACATCTTTGTGAAATCACATCTCGAGTGATTACATACATCCATTGCCTTGTAATCTGTACAAGGCAAGATACAAAAATCTCGATGCATTAAGCCAAAAACCTCAGATCTACTGACTCCTAGGACCTGAGAGTATAGAGATGACACATAGGACATACTATCTATAAGACTTGACAATCAATATCTCCACCTGAGATTCACTGCTGCCCCTGGTGTTGTTGTTGCTGCTGTTGCTCACCCTCATATGGGTTCCTTCGTCCTCGGTGTCATCCTAAAAAGTCGAATCCCACGGGGGTGAGACAATTGAATAATTGTCCCAGTGAGAGTTATAACTCTTCGCCAGAAGCTTTGTTATTGCAATAAGGAATAACAATAAGCAATATAATTATAAACATTTAATAGCAGGTTTAATGTCAAGTAAAGCAACATTTCAATTATAACTTAATTGGATATCAAAGCATATCTCAATAAAGAATATGAAGGACATGTATACTAGTTATTTAACTAGAACATTATAAATAATGTAACATCAATCATTGTTTCTTGAAGTTCAACCTAAGCAGTTATGCTACGCGGCTGATTATTTTTTTCAAACATTATTATGCCCTAAGGAGATGAGGTATACCACTCATACTCCAACCAAACATTACGAAATCGCATCGGTATCGTACATAGGTCATCAAAAGAGCCGGATTCTTATGAACTCATCTTCCTCAGTCAGTGTGAGGATCAACATGCATGACATCTCGTGTCTCTACTAAAATAGCTTTCCAGGGTATTCTAGCAACTTCATTATTAGAGTCACAGTGGCGTTTTGTACTCTCTTCGTCATCGAGGGATCTCTTGTTTATCTCTCATCGATGCGCCATTAAAGATTCCCTCAGGAGATTAGTGATACATCATCCCGGCATAAACATATAATGAAGGATTGATGGATTAAAGGTACATCTTACATCATTTCCTACACTAGGACGTAAGGATATTCACATCCATAACCCCAACATACTCAAAAGTATGTTTTCCAGGAGTTCCCTTAGGAAAACCTATTTCACCATCATTTAGCTTCTGACAATGATGGATCTATGATCAGGGCTCTACACGATATGATTATACTTGATTATTTAAGTACATTTTAGCATTTTTTTAGCATCAAGCATGTTTTCAATCATAAACTATTAAAACAACTGCTATGAAAGAAGAATACTAAATGTATCAAGTTTAACTTACATCAGTTATCATAAGGATATCATTTCTTAATCATCTCATCACTATGATTCAAGAATAGGGGTATTCAAACCCTTAGATCATTATAAGTCATCTAACAGCATGACCTTGATTGTAACAATGTAATTATTGCTCATAGCTCTTACAGCCTGTCAACCTCATATATTGCCTCTTAAACCAGGCAACATAGTATGTCACTATTCATAAAGCTTATAACATGCTTTCAATGAATATAATATCATAACCCTTACCTGGCTATGATCACTTCTTTATAAGAACCTACATGTTCAATATATTTGATAATAGGCAATTTACCACTATATCAGCAATTTATAAAGCAGAGATAATCTTTCAATTCAAGGGATGTACCATCATGTCTTTACTGAGGCTAGGTTTCCCTAATCAATTCAATTAGGGTTATTCAATCCCTTTATCTTAATTAGGAATAGTGATTCCTTATTTCATACATCAATCATGATGTTTCATGCATAAAGCATAACCTGGAATTAGGGTTTACTGTTCATTGCATCATATCACCCTTAATTAGGGTTTACTATTCACATTACATGTTATTACCCTAGAATTTAGGGTTTACTATTCACATTATAGTGAATTGAAGTCATACCATCATCATGTATGAGAATTACTTCCATTAATGCCTTCAAATTAAGTTAAGATTCATTAATCACCATAATTAGGGTTTCCATGATCTCACTATGAAGGATCATACCCTAATTGTGTGAATTTATACATATTGGATGTATTTTACTTGATTATCATTCATTTTAGGATTCTTCTCTCTCCTCTTATTACTAGATTATGTTTACATCACTCTTGATTAGGTTAGGTCAAATCAACCTTGATAACCTAAGTCATGTCATAAATACTATGGTCATTAGGGTTTGCTTGATCAAGGGTTACTAGTCACTTAATCCACTAAGGGTACTTTTGTAATCTTCACCATTGACCCTAACATACATTAGTTCACTAATTACTTAACTCCTTAATGACTTTAGGTATCTTTATGGTTTAGGTTAAACAACTACTAAACCATCTTAACCTTCAAACTTTCAAACGTTCTTAACATAATTGAACCCCAAACGGTCTTGCACTTCAACCTCCAAACGGTTTTGAAACCGCATGGAGTTGTTGACCGTTTGGTCCCTTTGACTTTCAAGACCGCATGGCCAAGTACACTATCAAGACCGTTTGCCCTAGCTAAGGTGAAGACTGTTTGGTCATGAAGACCGTTTGGTCCCGTTGACTGTTTGGCCAACTTTGACTTTGAAACTGCATGGTCACCAAACAATTTTGAGACCGTTTGGCCCCAAATGGTCTTGAGACCGTTTGGCCCCAAACGATCTTGAAACCATTTGGACTCAAACGGTTTTGAGACCGTTTGGTCCAAACACCTCAAAATTGCATGGACCAAAAAGTGTATCAACACTTCCAATTGAGTTAGGGTTTTCAATGTTGAACCCCTCAAAAGTTCTTGTACTTGTTAGCCACTTATCAATTAAGTCAATTAGATTAATACTTTACTGATTTTACACTCAATTGACCCTCAATTGGTCACCAATTAGGTTGGGACCTATTGGATTAGAGTTTGGAATCGATCAACCTTCAACATACATCAACATGAGTCTGATTGATGTTGAACCCATTGAACCATCACTCAATTGGATCATGACCTGACCCCAAACGGTCTTAGGGTCGTTTGGACATCCTCCAAACGGTCTTTAGATCGTTTTCCTATAAATTCATCAAAAACTAAGTCAATCACTTAAGTGTTGAACCCTAATTAGGTCACAAAATCAGCACTTTAATTGTTCAACAACTTGATGTGATTGGACCCTCAATTGATCAACCCTACTTGACCCTAGACCTCCAAATGGTCTTGGGTGATCACCAAACGGTTTTGAAACCGTTTGGGTGATCCTCAAATGGTTTTGAAACCGTTTGGGTCACTCAACCCAAACTTCAACATGATTGGTCCATTGAAATCAGCAATAAACCCGATTAGGGTTTAGGTGACTAAAGTGCCTTCAACTTGTGATTTACTTGGAATTAGTTAATGATTCTTGGTGGGTGATTAGTCCATAATGTGTATAGAAGATTTCCCAAACGGTCAACCATGTTCAACACACCCAAACGGTTTTGAAACCATTTTCTTTCATGCGGTTTGGTTGAAACCGTTTGCACTCAAACGGTTTTGAAACCGTTTGCTTCCAAACGGTTTTGCAAACCGTTTGGCCAAGAGGTGGAGGACCGTTTGCTAAAGTAAGATCATTGGAATTAACGCCACCTTCTTCTACCTCAAGAACATGGTCTGTTCTTCACAGTTTTAGTTGCAAGAACACTTAGAAGTATGGGAGAAAGAAGAACAAGCAACGTTTTCAAGAAAAGAAGATGCATAAACAAAGCTTTAAGGTTTAGAGTTATAAAACCCATCTTATAATCAGCTCTAGAGCTCCAAGCTTCGTATATTTAATGGTGTCTTGAGATCCACAGGTCGTCCAAGGTTCCTTCCTCACGAATTGGATGGGGAAGATGGCTAGAAAGAAGAACTATGTAAGAAAGACTAACAAACCAACCTTGTAGCATGATTTCTACCATGATTTTGAGCTAGATGGCAATCAAAGCTTACCCAATTCAGCTTGGCCATTCTCCTCTGCTCCTGAGCTCCTTCTTAGTCGGCCACAACAAAAGGATAAGTGAAAAGAGTGAAGGGAACGATCCCTTGCTTAGTAAAAGAGAGGTGCCTATATACGTTGGGCATATTTTCAAGATAAGGACAAGCTTTTCCTTATTTCTCAACTAGATCCTCCTCCCTTCCTAAGATACGTTTCTCCCTTCTTTACTTAAGCAAAACTCCTCCTTTATCCAAGGTTTAGAAGAAAAGAAGCCAAACATCTTACTAAGTTGCACACATAAAAGGGTCATTTTGCTTACAACTTGGTTATTTAATTACAAGGGTTATTCTTCTTATTTGATTATTCAAATGAAGCGCCCTCTTCATAATTTTTACTCTAGTTGATGCCAAAAGTCATAAAAGATACTCTAGAAGGTATATTTTACATGTTGCACCCTAAGTTTTTGGGTAAATTGCACTTTACACCAAAACTAGATTTTAAAGCACAAGGATTGTTCCACAAGCTGCATCTTGGTGCCCAAGCTTGGAGAATCCATAAAACTTCATCATATTCATTCTTATGATGTCTCAACACCAAAGGAACATCTAAACATGTACAATCTGCAAGTTAACCCCTCTAATTGGGTAATTTGCACGTAGGTCCAAATTTAACAAAACAATATTACAACATTGTTCAAAAAGGGCAGAAATGGAAATATATGTTCCTCAGAAGCTTTAATTACATACCAAAAGATAACCACAAGTATCTAATTACATAATTAATCAAACCACCTACGGTTAGTTCATAACCCAGGTTAGGGATGTTACAATAGAGATACCAGAGACAAGTATAAGTAAGAGAAAGATACAATATAGTAAGAGATTTCTAAAAATAATAAAATAATAGACTTAGGAGCCCTAAACATTGTAGATTCCCCATGAGAGGTTTGCATTGTAGGGATGAAACGACCTAACTATGGCAGTGTCTAGTATATGGGGGTCGGAATGTACTAACAGTTGGTATGGGGGATGAAGCCCTAGTGGAAGTCTCCTTAAAATACAACATATAGTGTCCAACATCAACCAAAGGTCCTGGTGGAACTACAGTATAGAAAAGCCAATAGGTAGCTTGACTCTCCACCTATGTACTCAAGTTAGAGGAGTAGTGCAATTTTTACGGCCCACAGGTGTGCCGAGGCCAGAGAACCATTTTCCTGTTGTAGACCAGCGACGTTGTCAAGCTTAGCATACCGGGTGTGTAAGCTAAGTCTTGTACGGTGAGATCGTATTTTGTTATGATTCTTTATATGTAGAGTACACTGCATATGATTAGGGCATAAGCTAAAATATGATAATATAAGTTTTAAAGAGTTTCTTATAAGTAAGAAGGGCTAAGAAAGATTCAAGTATAGTTTCACAACAATTGTTCTTTAAATGTAATTTTGGCATTCTATGTTATTTAACTGTATTGTTTTAGAACTGCTCAGTATAGTAATTCTTGTATTTTATTTTAGTTTAACAAACATAAAATGAGTTATCTGCGATGGTTGGGTGAAATCCTATTCACTGAGCCAGTAGTTCACCAACCTACTTATTTTTTTTCAAGTAAACGTCAGCATGAGGAAGCTAAAGGATCTTATCACCCAGTCTCTTAGAAGGTAGTTCATAGTTAGAATAGAGGTCTCTTAGTCCTTTCCCCTCGATCCTTGGGGCACGTGGTGTGGTAGAGAGAGAATGTAATGTAATATGTAGTTTAGTTTTAAGTTATTGGTTGTGCTTTATATTCTGTATGAAAATTGTAATATGTTGTGTAAATCTACTTTACCTACCTAGTAAAGTAAATAGTAGTTGCTTTTGCAGCCTGGTAAGATTTCAGTTTATTCCAAGTTTTAAAATTTTCCTTTGGGTTATTTTTAAGTGATTAAGAAAAGAAAAGGTTAAGGGTGGTTTACCACGGTTGACTCTCCGATCTTCGGGGTCATTGGAGATGGCACGGGGATCGGGGTGTCACAACGCTTGGTATCAGAGCCTAGGTTGAGTACGTAGTTACTCTAAGCCAAGGTCAGGGGACGATAAGAGACCAATAGGATTAGGATGTTTTCCTCTTTGAACTGCAATTTTCTAATAGATATGTTATGTTATGGATATGCAGAGATGGAAGGAAGAGGACGTGGGCATGGTGAGGAACAAGCTGAGAGTCATTACGGCCCTGACCCTCGAGCAATGGCTAAAGGTGAAGAGGATAATGAGGCAACAAGAATGTATCATATTTTTTTGGAGACAAAAGAAAAATATAAAATGGACAGGAAGTCTTCATCTTCTAGTAAGGATCTGATGAGATCCTATGAGTTGGTGAAAAAGCTTGGTGGAACTGAATTTTCTAGAACAACAGATCCATCTGTGGCGGAGGTATGGCTTTGACAATTGGAAAAGGTTTTTTGCCTAATGGAGTTGTCAATCATGCAGTCTATTTACTCAAGGGTGATGCTGAGCTGTGGTGGCGAGGAGTGGAAAATAAAAGGAGAAATGTAGAGATGACCTAGAAGGACTTCGTGGATGAGTTTCACCTTAAGTATTTTCCTCCTACCTTCCTAAGTGATAAGATTAAACAATTGGAGAATATAAGACAAGGAAATATGACAATTGGTGAATACGAGGCATATTTCACAAGGTTGACAAATTTCTATCCGCAACTTGTACCTGATGATGTAGAAAAGTACAGAAGATTTCAACAAGGATTAAGATCAGAGATTAGACACACCATGTCAGCCATTAGTCGAGGAGACAGAGAAAACTTTTGGGAATTTGTGGAAGCATCGAGACGTGTAGAAGAGTTAGTTAATGTTGATAAGCAGTTTGAGAGTAAGAAAAGATCTGGAGACTTTATTAGAGGGGGACATAGCAATGGTGGATATAGAGGAGGTGGTGGTTCCTTTTCTAAGATAGGATGAGGACTTGGCTAATTTAGGAGACAAGGATCTAGGTTTTCACCAAGTGGAGGAAGGCCCAATTCCTATAGATGGAATACATAGTCTACATGGACACATCCAACAAGGTCTTCTGGATCATCAGCCTCAGTGACAGGACCGCCAAGGAGAGAGATACCGATGTGTGATATCTATGGAAATCTGTACTCCAGTCAGTGTTGGGGTGTAGATTTTCAGGGTTGTCACATCTACGGACAGGTGGGACACTTCAGAAGGCAATGTCCCCAGCTTCAGCATGTGGCAACACATGTTTCCTAGTCAAAATACCAGAATGTTCCACGATAGGCTCCAGCTGGAGGAGTGAGTTCTTTAGTAGCTTTAGGTTCCTGAGGAGGAGGAGCACACAATGGAAGGGAAGGACAATGAGGACAACATGCGAGAGGAAGAACTTTAGGACGTTTCTTCTCTTTGACACAATAAGAAGGTATTGTTTCTTCCCGAGTAGTTACAAGAGAAATGCTTCTCTTTAATAGCATTTCAGTTATAGTTTTGATAGATCAGGGTGCTACTCACTCGTTTATACAGAGTCCTTTAGCTGGTGAGCTTAACATGTTAACCCAAGAGTTACCATTTGAGTTATTGTTGAGGGTTCTGTTAGGTGAAGCGAAAATGTTCACGGAGTTTTGTCTCGGATGTTTGTTGACTTTTGGTGGTTACACCATTGTGGTTAACCTTATACCCCTAGATGTTAAATCTTTTCAAGTTATCTTGGGTATGGATTGCCTAGATACGTATCAATTTTAGCTCAATTATTGGGAGAAGGAAGTTGTCTATCAATAGGGTGGATTTTCTTGTGTCTTTTTTGGAGACAGGAAAGTTTTGCCTACGTGTATCATATCAGCCATTGTAGCTGATACGATGTTGCAGAAAGGTTGTGAGGCGTTTTTGGCACATGTAGTAGATATTAGAACAGAGAAGAATACAGTCATCCTATGGGATGTTCACACACTTCGAGTCATGCGTTAAATGCAAGTGCACGTATCAAAGTAATATAGGCCTTGTGAGGCCCAAGTCGAACTCAGGGAAACATAAATTTCAGTAGACTACTACTAACTGGTTGTGATCAGCTAGACTGATTGGAAAAGTTGATTGTTGGTTTTGAAACAAAAAAAAACAAAGAGAAAACAAAAGTGAGTGATGATTAAATATTTAGTTTAATCAAATGGAATGGGAATCCTTAAGGTTACGGTTTTACCACGAGGTCTCGTTGCAAGCAATTCTACACAACTACTATAATTCATGCCTTATCCCTAATTATGACATGTAGTTAAAATTGCTTGCTTCCGTAATATAATTCACTACCTAGTTCTAGGTCAGTTCCATGCCAGTAGTAACTTATACCCTAGATCTAAGTGCTTTAATAAATTCTCTAGGAATCCACCATTAACTGTACATTACCTTATCTAAAAAAAATTTGGTTAATGTGTTAATCGTGCCTTTTCAACCACTAATCCTCCATCAAGATCAATTAATAGTATTAGAAATCAACTATGGTGATCAAGCATAGAAAATTGCGATAGAAACACAATAACATATCAGGGAGAATTGAGACAAATTATGATAATCAATGGAAAATTGTCATACAGCGATTCCCCAGGCTACTCCCGGTCCTAAGGACAATGGGGATTAGCCTCGCATGTTCATCTCAACGATAAACATGGGGAAGAAATAGGAAAACATGGGGAAATAAATGAGAATAAGATGCAACCCCTGAAACGGAGAAGATCTGGATGATCCTCGGTGCGAGATGCAAGTTCTGTAGCCTTCTGGCGATAGAATCATCTGTCTGTGGCTCTGGAATCGTCTTGGGCGTAGCTCTGGGCTCTGTTCTTCACTCTTGTCTCCTTCGAGACTCGTGCGGTGGAATAGAACATCCTCCTTCACTTTGGGCCACCCTTTCTTAGGTATAGGTACCACTTACGGTCGCCAAAAGATCACAACTGTTCGATCGTGGCAATTCTAAATGAAGTCCTGATCTGACGGCATCGATACCATCGATGAGGTGTCGATTCTATCGACACCTCAAGGTGCAATTCCGTCGCTTCAAAACTGAGATCAACTTGTTGACTTCTCGATACTATCGACCAGATCGTCGATAGTATCGATGTGCTAACTTTTCTTCTACTGGATGGTATCGACATGGATGTTTTCCCTCCACCTTGGTTACTATTTCCATGTCAATAGTATCGACGGACCTGTCGATGGTTTTGACAGGTTCTAGAATATAAAGTACCTAAAATAGATAGAAAAACACAAGTCAATCCATGGAATTTAGTAATTCATTCAAAATAGGATAGAATAAGATAAATTTGATGCATACATTGATTATAGGCTAAAGGAATTGAATCATGCCATTATAGTCACAAAAATGACAAATGAACGCATAAAACAAGTACAAAATTAGCCTATAAATGTGACTCAAAAAACCTGGATCAAACTCCCCTAAGCTCTAATCTTTCTCGTCCTCAAGCAGAAAACTATAAAATATGATTGAGAGGGTCAACTAAAGAACATAACCACATAAATGATATCTCAGTATGATTCCCACCTGCAAAACACATACCGACCCTTACCAACCACGGAATGATAACTACCCTTTAGGCAACAATAATAATTCATGATTGATGTCCATACCAAGATCATGAACACTATCAAGTAAAGTAGTTAATATAATAAAATCCTCAGGTTCAGGCTTGGTGCATCTTGTGATCTCCTATCTACATTGCTCATTTTCTCTAACTACCATCTAAATGGAAGCAACTCTCTTGATGTACATGAATGAGGAGAAAATCATGGGTGGCCTACCACTTAGAGCAACGGGTGGATGAAATGGGTGGCCATTGAAGAAATGGAAGCACAATACATTCGATCATGCAAAAATAAAAATGAATGACCTATCATGATGCAAATGCAAATGAAACTGTCCTAATGCTACATTTTTGGTGGAATGGTGCATGCACTATCATTCCATCTCAAGGTGAGATGGAATATCTAACAAAGCTACACCATGTGCTTATTCTTCTTGATATGCAGGTGAGAACATGTTCCTTTCTCCCTCTTATTCATACTTACTTTTCAATCTTATTTTTTTCACTTTTTTTTCAAGCCCTCATTTTCATAAATGACAATGGATTATTTTCCAGGCTCCCTTATTATTAAATAACTTGTACATTTGATGCATTCTATTTGAAGGGTATGGAACAAGTTCACCACCTTTAATACTTTCAGAAGAAAATAAGAAACATGATGTACTATATGCTCAAAAGCTGCGAATGCAACTACATAATGACAATTATGCAACTACTAAGACATGCACCTAAGGATGAATTGCATGTATACTACTCTATTTATTTTTTCATTTCATGCAAAAATATGCGAGAAAAATTGTAATGAAAGACCTATCTACATGGGATACAATCAAAGAGTGAAAGATAGTAATGTGCTCCCAGTTCTTATGGTGGAGTGGAAATGAAATTGTGGTGGATCAGATCACTAGACTAATTGATAGAACCTTCAGAAAGAATTATATGTCCCTCCTTACTAACTTGTGTACCAATTAATCAAGGGATTTCTCTCTCTCACTTCAAATTAAAGTCACATTAACGTTTGGTCAATTTAGGATCAACATCCATATCAATCATTTTAACATGAACCATAAGGATATACAATCATGTTCATATGTTTTAAAGTTGACCTACCCAATGAGTTCCATAAGTGATGTCCTCAAGTTCTCACAAGACAAGCTTACAATTTCTAAAAGATTTTTCATTTAAATTCATTTTCTCACAAATCCCCAAATGAAAACGTCGAGATGACATCCAATTACATTAGACTCCACTGATTACACTAGATAGATAGTGGATCCTAGAAAATAGTAAATCTAGAAATTAAGAAAGCTAAGATAACAAAAGATGAAAAATGCAAAATCCAAAAAATAGAATAAAATAAAATAAAAACTAGATAGATGTTGTTCCAGCAGCCCCAATCTTGAATTCAACTATGGCCTCATAGTTAAAATCTAGACTTAAGAGGTGGAACAGCGATACCCCTCTACTACTCTGGTGGTGGGTGCGACAGGTACTGGTGGCTGCTGGGATCCCAAGTAGAATAATGCCCCTGAAACACATAGGTCATGTTTCCCTCGAATCCCAGGTCTTTGATTTGGTTCTTGTCGGTGTGTCAATACCATCGACGGGTATCTCAATAGTATCGACACTTGTGTATGCTCTTGATCCTCATGAGGTGTTGGAGCTACTCTCCCATGATGGTGTGTCGATGCCATTGACGGGGTGTCGATAGTATCAACATTTCTAAGAAGAACCGTTCTGAAAATCTCCAGACATCTCATGACCATCGATGAACTGGTCACGACTATCGACATCCTTTTTGTCTCAAACCTCTTTTTGCCTGCTCCATTGTCGATACTATCGACAAGGCCATCGATAGTATCGATAGAGTGAAATTTTTGTAGTTGTTTCGCTGTTCCAAACTCGATACCAGCGACACATGTGTCGATGGTATCGACATTATTCCAGTCATGCACACTCAACAAACACATCGGGGTATCCATTTTATAAACTAAGTAATAAATTAATTAAAACTACTTAGGAAAATGAAAAACAAAGCAATTAAATATGCACTCTACTGAGGTTGGGTTGCCTCCCAACAAGCATCCTTCTTTAACGTCTTAGGCTAGACATAAGGATACATTTAACCTGGGTGGTCAAGGGATGTCTCTAATGATTCATTTGGCAATTTGAATTCAACTCTATCATCACCAATCCCAAGTGTCAAATAACCTTGCCAAATGGCAGTGATTACATTAGTCATAGCTTGGAATGGCCTTCCCAAAAGCATCTCACATCCTTCTAGATCATTCATGTCCATCACCATAAAGTCAACAGGGAAGATGAATTTGTCGACTTTGACTAGCACATCCTCGCATATACCTTGTGGCTTCACAATGGATCCATCCGCCAACTCAATTGTCATGGAAGTTTACATTGGCTTCTTCAATCCAACCTTTTGAAAAGTGGGAAGTGGCATAAGATTAATGCCTGCTCCTGAGTCACATCGTGCTTGTGGAAAATGTTGGCCACCTATGGAACATGGGATGTAGAAACATCTTGGATCTTTCCTCTTCTTTGGCAGCCTTCCTTGGATTATAGAGCTAATTGTTTCATTAACACACACAACATCTATATCTTTGATCTACTATTTCTTGTTGATGATGTCTTTCATGAATCTTCCATATGAAGGAATTTTCTTTATAGCCTCCACCAATGGAATGTTAATGTGGAGCTTTCGGAAGATCTCAAGAAATTTCTTGAAGTGCCTTTGCTCTTTCCTCGGCTTCAGACTATTCGGGAATGGCACGCTTGGCTCCTTTATGCGCTTGTGCGGTGGAGTATATGGAACTTTAGGGGTCTCTTCCCCTAAGCTTACTTCAACGCCACCTTCTAAGATAGGATTTGGCACATCATCCATAGATGGCACGACTTGTGGCTGCTTCTCCTTATTGGTAGTGGTCGCTCCACTACAAAGTAATGCTTTCACCTGCTCTTTCGGTATAGGGGTCTCTTCAAAAATATGAGATGTGGGCACGATAGTGGTGGCATCCTAGAGTGATTTGACTGGCATCCTACATCCTCCCGGCAATCCATATAAACTATGAGGGTATGGAACTTTGGATTTATCCTCCAAGTCTATATGCATAATACTCCGCTCATGTATCTCCTCAACAGGAAGCTCTAGCCCCCTTTTGACTGATATATATTTAACCTGCTGATGTGGTTGAGTGGGTCCTGCATTCCCAGTTGGTTTTTGTTGAATGCTTTGCTTCATGGAAGCCACCTCAGTTGCAATTTGGGCTATGGTTGACTCTAGTGTCCTCAGTTGTGCACCATGGCTCTGTAGAGTCTGCCTAAACTGATTCATAAACTCTCCTTGTGACTTAATTTGCTTGCCGAATGTGCTCATCAACTCTTGGTTTTGCTTTATTACTTGATTATGAAACTCATTGCTTTAGTCTTCCGCAATAAGTTGTGGCTTTTGATCCAGGTCTTGCAGAAAATTGTTTGGATCCTTCTATGAGAATTTCTTGTCCTTCCTCCACGAATAATCATTGTTCTCGTAGCCTTGTTAGCGCATGAACTTTGTCTGTGCCTCATCATCAGACCCTTCATCATCTTTTTCTAGAAGCCCCTTCGCTATCAAGTCCATCTTCTCATTTAATTCTTTAATGGCATTTGCATCCCCTGCAACTTTGACCTATTCTGATGCATCTCTTTCACCCCAAGCATGCTTCTTAGCCATATTCTTTAAAATCTCTCGACACTTGGAACCTTTGTTGTTTAGAAAGAACCCTGTTCCACTTGAGTCTAGATTACTCCTATCCTATTCGTTAAGAGAAAAATAAAAGATCTTCGCTTGGGTTTCGAAATCTAGCACAAGATGTGGGCATTTCCGCAACATGATATTGAAACACTCCCATGTATCTGAGTATGTCTCGTCGACCTGCTGTTTGAAATTGTGGATCCTCCTCATGAGATCATTTGTCTTTTTAGGTGGAAAATACCTTTCAAAGAACACCTCAATCATCATATCCCATGATTCGACATATTCATCATCCAAATTGTAGAGCCACTCCCTTGCGTTTCCTGCTAGAGAAGATGGAAATAATTTCAAATAAATGGCATCATGTGGGAACCTATCCACCTTCACCATATCATGGTTCTCAACAAATGTGTTGATGTGGGCCACTGGGTCCTCATTTTTTAGTCCATGGAATGCCTGTGACTTGACCAATTGAATAAGCCTTGGGTCAATCTTGTAACTGGGTATGTTGATAGCTTGTTTCTTGATTGGCTCCTTCTGCGTAGAGGAAGAAGAAGCTTTAATCTTCTCCCAAATGGTTTGCTCCTCTGCCATTGTGAAAGCCTCGAGTTCCTGTTCAATTTCCTCGGGTAGCGTATTTATCAGTTCGTCTTCTTCACCCGATGGCGGAATCTCAGGTGTCGATTGTGCATAGTCCGTACTACGCATCGTCACCATGCACTAGTACCTAAAATATGAAGAATAAAATAACTATAGTGCTAGAGTGAATAGAGAATATAAAAGATAGACAATTAAGTTCAACAATTAAAATTGCGACAAAAAAGTGGCCCAGAATGGCCGCTTGCAACACTCGTAGTGTTGAAATTTGTCGTTTCCCAAGCAATGGCGCCAAAAACTTGACACGCTTGAGTCGTGTGTTAAATGCAAGTACATGTATCGAAGTAATATAGGCCTTGTGAGGCCCAAGTCAAACTCAGGGAAACTTAAATTTAAGTAGACTACTATTAACTGGTCACGATCAGCTAGACTGATTAGAAAAGTTGATTGTTGGTTTTGAAATAAAATAAAAATTAAACAAACAGAAAACAAAAGCGAGTGATGATTAAATGTTTAGTTTAATCAAATGGAATGGGAATCCTTAGGGTTATAGTTTCACCATGAGGTCTCGCTGCATGCAATTCTACAGAACTAACATAAATCGTGCCTTATCCCTGATTATGGCATGTAGTTAAAATCGCTTACTTCCATAATACAATTCACTACCTAGTTCTAGGTTAGTTCCATGCTAGTAGTAACTTATACCCTATATCTAAGTTCTTTAATAAATTCTCTGGGAATCCATCATTAACCGTATGTTACCTTGTCTAAGAAATTTATTGGTTAATGTGTTAATCGTGCCTTTTCAACCACTAATCCTCCATCAAGAGCAATTAATAGTATTAGAAATCAACTACGGTGATCAAGCATAGCAAATTGCGATAGAAACACGATAACATATCAGGGTGAATTGAGACAAATTATGATAATCAATGGAAAATTGTCATACAGCGATTCCCCGGGCTACTCCCGATCCTAAGGATAATGGGGATTAGCCCCACATGTTCACCTCAACGATACACATGGGGAAGAAAGAGGAAAATATGAGGAAACGAATGAGAATATGATGTAACCCCTAAAACGGAGAAGATCTGGATGATCATCGGTGCGAAATGCACGTTCTGTAGCCTTCCGGCGGTAGAATCATCTGTCTGTGGCTCTGGAATCCTTCGGGGCGTAGCTCTGGGCTCCATTCTTCCCTCTCCTATCCTTAGGGACTCGTGTAGAGGAATAGAACATCCTCCTTCGCTTTGGGCCGCCTTTTCTTAGGTATAGGTTCCACTTATGGCCGCCAAAAGATTGCAGTCATTCGATTGTGGCAATTCTGAATGAAGTCCTGATCCGATGGCATCGATACCATCGACAGGTTGTCGATGCTATCGACACCTTAGGGTGCACTTCTGTCACTTCAAAACTGAGATCAAACTATTGACTTCTCAATACTATCGACCAGATTGTCGATAGTATCGACGTACTGACTTTTCTTTTGCTAGATGGTATCGACCTGGATGCTTTCCCTCCACCTTGGTTACTATTTCCATGTCGATAGTATCGATGGACCTGTCGATTGTATCAATAGGTTATGGAATATAAAGTACTTGAAACAAAGAGAAAAACACAAGTCAGTCCATGGAATTTAGTAATTTATTCAAAATATGATAGAATAAGATAAATTTGATGCATACAATGATTATAGGCTAAAGGAATTGAATCATGCCATTATAGTCACAAAGATGACAAACGAACGCATAAAAGAAGTACAAAATTAGCCTATAAAAGCAACTCAAACACCCTGCATCAGATGTGCCAGTGGTCTGTGAGTTCCCAGATGTTTTCCTAGATGAGTTTCCAGGTTTACCTCCTGAAAGAGTGATAGGCTTTGAGATTCAGGTGTTTCCAGGTAGTCACCCTGTAGTGCTGCCAGCCTACAGAATGGCACCTACAGAGTTGAAGGAACTAAAGATCCAGTTACAGGAGTCACTGGATAAGGGTTTCATTCGACCTAGTTCTTCGCCATGGGGAGCTCTAGTCTTGTTTGTGAAAAAGAAAGATGGTACTATGAGGTTATGTATAGACTATAGACAGTTGAATAAGATCACCATCAAGAATAAGTACTCATTGCCAAGGATAGATGATCTATTTGATCAATTGCATGGAGCGACGATCTTTTCTAAGATAGACTTGAGATCTGGATATCATCAGTTGAGGATAAAGGTTTCAGATATTCCTAAGTCAACTTTTAGAACAAGATATGGGCATTATGAGTTTCTGGTCATGTCGTTTGGACTGACTAATGCCCCAACAGCTTTCATGGATATGATGAATCAGATATTCAAGTTGTTCTTGGATCAGTTCATAGTGGTTTTCATACATGACATTCTGATTTATTCTAGAGATGATAAGCAGCATGAGTAACATCTGAGGATAGAGTTACAGTTGTTGAGACAGCACCAGTTATATGCTAAGTTCAGTAAGTGCGAGTTTTGGTTAGCTGAGGTGTCTTTTCTAGGACATGTCATCCAGGAGATGGAGTAAGTGTTGACCCTAAGAAAGTCGAGTATGTTCTATAGTGGGGGCAGCCTAAAACTCCTACTGAGTTCAGAAGCTTCTTAGGACTGGTAGGTTAGTACATGAGGTTCATCCAGAACTTTATTGTTGTAGTGTCACCTATGACACACTTAACGAGAAAGGATGCACCGTTTGTCTAGTCAGACAACTATGAGAAGAGTTTTTAGATTTTAAAGAAGAGGTTGACTACAACACCAGTGTTGATCCTTCCTGAGGCAGATAAAGGCTACACAGTGTTTTGTGATGCTTCAAGGAGAGGTTTGGGTTGTGAGTTGATGTAGGAAGGCAAAGTAGTATCTTATGCATCTAGACAACTTAAGAAGAGTGAGGAGAACTACCTGATGCATGATCTGGAGTTAGCTGCAGTAGTTCATGCTCTTAAGACATGGCACCACTAATTTTATGGTGAGGCATGCCAGGTGTTTACGGATCAGAAGAGCTTGAAATATATCTTCAGCCAGAAGGATCTAAATCTTAGACATTGGAGATGGTTAGAATTGATCAAGGATTATGAAGTGACGATAGATTATCATCCTGGAAAGGTGAATGTGGTAGCAGATGCCCTGAGCAGGAAGTCAAGTTCAACAACTGATGTATTCTCTATGGCATGCTTCAGGGGAGACCTGCTAGTAGAGATGCGGAAGTTGAACTTAGACTTAGGAGTGACAGAACAGAGTCGTTTGATTGCATATATGCAAGTCAAACCTACCTTTTATGATCAAAACAAGGAACTACAGCAGAGTGATAGTAAGTTACAATAGATCATGCAGGACATGATAGGGGGAAAAAGACCAGAGTTCAAGTTTTCAGATGATGGTTTGCTGTATCAGCATGACAAGTTGTTTGTACCTGGAGATAGTGATTTGAAAGAATATATTCTTGAGGAAGTGCATGCATCGATGTACACTATGCATCCAGGAAACACTAAGATGTACAGGAATCTTAAGGAGTTGTACTGGTGGCCATGTATGAAGAAGGATGTAGCTGAATACAGGGCTAGGTGTAGTGTGTGCCAGCAGGTTAAGGCTGGGCATCAGAAACCTACATGTACCTTGCAATCTCTCCCTATACCAGAGGGGAAGTGGGAACATATCACAATGGATTTTGTGGTAGGGTTTCCCAGGACATCTAGAGGTTGTGACTCAATATGGGTGATTGTGGATAGACTGACTAAGTTTGCTCACTTTCTTCCTATTAAGTCAACCTTTGATGTCCCAAAGTTGGCTAAGATATATGTGGATGAGATAGTCAGGTTGCATGGTATCCATGTTTCAATAATATTAGATAGAGATCCTAAGTTCACATCCAGGTTTTGGAATCGGTTGCATCATGCATTAGGCACAAAGTTGAGATTCAGTACAACTTTTCACCCGTAGACGGATGGTCAGCCAGAGAGGACCATTCAAACTCTTGAGGACATGCTGAGAGCATGTGTCCTACATTTTGAAGGAAGTTGGGAAGAACACTTGAGCCTTATAGAGTTTGCATACAACAATAGTCACCATTCTAGTCTTAGTATGGCTCCATATGAAGATCTGTATGGAAGAAAGGGTAGATCGCCCGTATGTTGGTATGAGGTGGGTGAAAAAGAGATTCTTGGACCAGAGATAGTGGATTTGATTACAGAAAAGATTACAGTGATCAAAGAACAGTTGAAAGCTACACAGGACAGGTAGAAGAGTTACGCTGACAGGAGGCATAGACCTCTTGAGTCTTAGGTTGGTGACGAAGTGTATCTGAAAGTTTCACTCTGGAAAGGAGTGTTGAGGTTTGGCAAGAGAGGCAAACTGACTCCTAGGTTTATGGTACCATATCCTATCATTGAGAGGATTGGACCTGTAGCCTACAGGTTGGATTTGCCATTCGAGTTAGCTAATTTACATGATGTGTTTCATGTATCGATGTTGAAGAAGTGTTACCCTGGTATAGAGAAGATAGTGAACCCAGAACCTGCACAGTTCAAAAAAGATGTGTCTTGTGTTAAAGGACCAGTACAAATAGTTGATCGGAGAATTAAGAAGCTCAAGAACTGAGAGATACCACTAGTAAAAGTTATGTGGAGGAACCACAACCTAGAGAAAGCCATGTGGGAGCTTGAGTCAGAGATGCATAACAAGTTTCCTTTTCTCTTTTAGGAATTTCGGGATGAAATTCTTATAAGGGAGGGAGATTGTTATGACCCACTTCGAGTTTAACTAGTAAGTACAGTGTTTAGTGCATCACCATGTTGATTAAGATAAGATAAGTGTTCAAGATGCGATTAGTGCTTAGATTAAGTTGAGTCAATATAATTAGTATGTTTTCTTGCCTTGAGGTTGTAGTGGATCTTGTGCAAAAAAATTGCAAAAGAAATCACTAGAATCAACCATTGAGGCAAAAGATATGGCATTTTCACTTTCTTGGGATGAGATCTGCAATTTACCCATTTATTTGGTTGATGACCCGTTTTATCCCTTATCCCTTACCCCCGATCGGTGCTTGAGCGGCACACAGTAGCTGCGCTCGATCGACCTGCAGAGAAGAGGTGTGTGTGGGCAATCTTAGGGCTCCCTAGCTTTGTTTCCAGCGGCGTGAGCCCCTTTCTTATTCTTCCTCCTTCCTTCCTCCTCATCCTCACCCAATCACGACATCCTGACCAGCTAAGGCGGCGCCCCCAGCAGCGGCCGCACAACAGCTGCAGCAGTGGCCAGGAGCAGTTGGGTACGAGCAAGCACCTCGGAACGACAGCTTTGACTTTGGATGTGAAGCTAGGACCCAAATCCGTAGTTCCAGCCATGATTTAGCACTCAGCTAGCTATCTCTTCCTCAACCTGTGTGTGCATAGAGGCTGCTTGCTTGCAGTAGGTTCAAATCCAGGGCGCCCAAGGTTGAAGACGACCCCACAGACGCCTAGAAGCAGGCTTTGGGCGTGTTTCCAGGAGAATTTCGGCCATCTCAAACCTCTTTGAGTAGAATCTCACTCACCAAGCAAGATTTAACTCCAATAAATGGGTGTTTTCGGTTAGAACTGTGTTATTCATAGGTAACAGCGGTTACCCAGCTGACGTGCGGTATTAACATCGCCTAACCTTTATTTCACATTTTGCTTCTTCACATTTTGTATGATTTAGTTTGTTAACTGATTTGTATGATTTGGATTACTGAAACTATATGATTGATCAAATCCTAAACTGCTCATTTTAGAGGTTAAAGACATTAGCACATGACCCAAATTTCTAGTAGTTGTACGGTTTAGGTATAAACCTAGGTTGTACGATTTTAGTAATTAACTAGTTGCACGATTTAAAGAAATAGATGATGACTCGCAATGTCTCAATATAAATTTGTTGCATGCTCTCTGTTATAATTAATATGTGTGATTTAGTATTAACATGAATTGGCATGTTTCTTAAGGATATCATTAGAAATTCTCAATTATTATTAATAATTCTTTCCATGATAAGTAATTAACTCTTAAATTATTATGTGATGCACAACTCAAGATTTGGGTTGAGGTGCACATTTTCCAAGGAAGTACAAATAGTTTACAAGTGCAAATGATGATTATTCATATGTCAAGTAATTAACTCTTATCAGTATATTAAGAAGTTCAATTCAATGATTCTAGTGTCTAAGTGCCAAATGGACATGTATTCTGTTTAGTTAAGAATTTTAGTCTACTTGCATGTATAGTATGTTGATTACTTAGTATATTACAGAGTTTTGAATATACTGCTCTACCAAGTTTAGAATGATATACATGTTGTATTATAAACTTCAAATAAATATATGTTGTACCATAGAGATACCAGAGATAAGTATAAGTAAGCGAAAGATACAATATAGTAAGAGTTTTCTAAGAATAATAAAATAATAGACATAGGAGACCTGAACACCATAGATTCCCTATGAGAGGTATGTGTCGTAGGGATGAAACAACCGAACCCTGGAAGTGTCCAATATATGGGGTTCAGAATGTACTAACAGGTGGTACGGGGGACGAAGCCCTAGTGGAAGTCACCTTAAAATACAGCATGTAGTGTCCAACATCAACTAGAGGTCCTGGTGGCACTAGAGTACAGAAAAGCCAATAGGTGGCTTGACTCTCCACCTGTGTGCTCATGTTAGAAGAGTAGTCTAGCTTTTACAGCCCACAGGTGTGCTGAGGCCAGAGAGCCATTTTCCTGTTGCAGACTAGCGACGTTGTCAGGCTTAGCATCCCAGGTGTGTCATCTAAGTCTTGTATGGTGAGATCATATTTTGTTACAATTCTTCATATGTAGAGTACACTCCATATGACCAGGGCATAAGCTAAAATATGATAATATAAGTTTTAAAGAGTTTATTAAATGTAAGAAAGGCTAAGAAAGATTCAAGTACAGTTTCATAGTAGTTGTTCTTTTAATGAAATTTTGGCATTCTATGTTATTTAACTATATCGTTTTAGATCTGCTCAGTATAGTAATTCTTGTATTTTATTTCAATTTAATAAACATAAAATGAGTTATCAGTGATGGTTGGGTGAAATTCTATTCACTGAGCTAGTAGCTCACCAACCTACTGAAAAAACTTTAGGTAAACGTCAGCACAAGGAAGCTGAAGGATCTTATCACCCATGCTCTTAGAAGGTAGTTCATAGTTAGAATAGAGGTCTCTTAGTCCTTTCCCCTCGGTCCTTAGGACATGTTGTGTGGTAGAGAGAGAATGTAATGTAATATGTAATTTAGTTTTAAGTTATTGGTTGTGCTTTATATTCCGCATGAAAAATGTAATATGTTGTGTAAATCTACTTTACCTACCTAGTAAAGTAAATAGTAGTTGCTTCCGCACTCTGGTAAGATTTCAGCTTATTCCAAGTTTTAAAATTTTCCTTTGGTTTAATTTTAAGTGATTAAGAAAAGAAAAAGTTAAGGGTTCTTTACCAAGGTTGACTCTCCGATCTTTGGGGTCATTGGAGATGGCATGGGGATTGGGGCATCACAAAGAACCTAGTTTCTTCTTTAGGTTGATGAAACCCTAATCACGTTCTTAGGGTTTATGAACTCTAATCTTCCTATTAAACATTAATAATTATTAATAGTTGATATTCAACCTAATTTATAGGGTTTATTTGTTTCTTCTTCTTATATGCATAAATTAACCTACTTTTTGCATTAGGATATGAATTTGGTTTAAAAAATATTTAATTTAGATTCTGCATCTTTTTCTAATAAAATTGATATATATTTTTGTGTTATTTAGATATACCAACTAATTCTACATTATTTTTAATTTAATCATGTGATAACCAATCAATATGAGACATGTCAAAAATTATATAGCTTTACTCGAGCCAACGTGGGACCGGCCTAACCAATCAGGACACAACCACATTAGCATCACACTCCATGCGGGCTGGGTGGGGAAAAAGGAAGGAAAGTCCATCGTGCCCTTAGAGGCATGTGTTGGAGTTCACATACTTGAGGATAGGGTCGACAAAGGCTCAATGTTCATCACCTTCGCGGTCGAGACTTTGAACCTGCACCTAGAGGAGTCAACCAACAAGTTTACTTTGCTATTTTAATCAATAGAGATCTTGTGTTGGTGCCAATAGGTCTGCAAGCTTTGCCAAAAACCAATACTGCCCCTGGATTTGTCAGAAGGGGTAAGGATGAGGAGAACAAAATCGAGATCTAGCACTAGTATTGCATAGGGAGAAAGGGAGGGAAAATGGGAAACTAGATTCACCTTGCAAGGGCCAAAATATCTAGGTGGGAGACTATGTAATGTATGTTGATCAATTCTGGCATGTCGACTAACCATGGGGGTATCAGGCCTCTCATAGCCGTCTAATGGAGAGGACCAGAACATGGTGGAACCCAGGGGAAAACCATGCTTGAGGTTAAATCATCCACAACATAGGGAGAAACATCTCCAATCATTTCTGAAGGGCTAGATATATAGGAGGGGGTCAAAGGTGTCATTGGAGATCAAGTTTGGTTGGAACTAGTAGTCCCTCATGGTTTGGGACTCCTAGGACATGGGACCCTATCAAACTAGGGATGAGGGAAATTGGGAAAGTGAGGTGCACTAATTGTTGAGTTCATCTTGTACTATGACTCATTGGTGGTAGAATCTAGAGGAGAACTTAGGCCTAATTCCTCAGAAAAACAGGCACCAAGCGAGGACGAAGGAACCCTCGCTCGCGGATAGCTCCGGTTCTGAGAGTCCAACCCGAACTTAGACTTCACATGACAATCATTTCATCATATTGCCTACTGAATGAAAGTCTGGATAGGTTATGATTAGGTTTGTTTAGAAAACCTTAAATAATTGCTTTATTTTCTTCTCCATTCAAATCGGGGCATCAAGTAGAGTTGAAACCCAATAAAGATAGGTGTATTACCATATATGGATGCAAGAATTCCAAACGTCAACTTAGTTTCCTAATTTCACAGTCCCAATTATCAATATCCTCTTTTTGTTAAATAATCAAGAATTAATGATTTAGGATAACCTAGATACAATTAGAGGAAAATTTATTAAAGTAAGGTATATATTACCGATTCAAATTCAGATAAACATTTAGCAAAAAAATTATTATTTAGAGGGTCAATTTCACTTTAACCCCCTATGTTTCACTATTTTGCTAATTAGGTATGCGATTGATGAAATTAAATTACTATTGTTATGATAAAGTGAATTATGTATAAACTTAGTGGGAACCTTATTTTAGTATCGTACCATGTGAGTTCCATATATGCATTAGGGTTTATTTGAAGAATCAATATTTTCTAAATTTGAAATTAGGGTTTCTATTATAAGATTAATTTTTTAATACATAAAAATAGGTGTTACAATTCTACCCACCTTAAATAAAATTTCGTCCCCAAAGTTTCCATGCACTACCCACCTTAGGGTATTAGTTATTCCTAGTTTCCAAAGCTCAACATGTGTATTCATATGACTAGAAATATGATTAGAACTAGTTCATACCCTCATTAGCTTTATCCATAATCTAACCTCAAGGTTGGGGGTTTCTAACCATAAACCACATCTCTACTATCCAAATACATTAGGTTTAGGTGGATACCTAATTTAGGTTTTAATATTAACTCACTTGGTGGCACAAACCTAAAGGTGTGAGAACTCATTATTCTAACTCATAGTTCTTGATCTATGTTAGCCAGACACAAACCTAAAGGTGTGAGAACTCATTATTCTAATATTCAAGATCTTAGTAGCATACATGTCCCATTCCAAAAATACTATAAAGGATAAGAACATATGCATAATAAGGCTTTTCTCTCTTGACATTTCCTCTAAAATTCTCAATTGTTCGGACATCATCATTGAGAATAAGAGAGAACATGCCACTATCCATATAGAGTTAACATAGAGTCCAAATAATATAAACTCTTATTCTTAACACATATGTTTTTAAGGGATGAAAGGTCACCTTGGAAATCATGAGAAAAGGTTGGTGGCCAACTATATTTTTAGATCTAATATCATATTGTAACACTTCAAAATTCTAATATATATATATATATATATATATATAGAGAGAGAGAGAGAGAGTCAGGGTAGAATACACTCAAGTGCATTCAGAGTTGAATACACTCGAGTATATATATGTGTGTGTGTGGGGGGTGGGTGGGTGTGTGTGTGTGTGTTACTGAGCAGAAGCTTAATTTGCATTGGGATGTTACAAATATGATAATCTTTGCATAAAAATATAATTTCATTCAACCAACTCAGGAAAATAATTACAAATCTCATGTCTCAAGTTCCACAACATGAAACTTAAACTTCGTACTAAGCTAAACGAGGGCATGGTCTTGATATTAATTGAAAAACTAAAATGTCATAGGATAGTTGGTACCCCACTAGGGATAAACTATTAATTGTTCCTTGATATGTATGCTCCTTGTTTAATTTCCCTTACTATTTCCTTTTGTGGACATCGCGTCCCCAGTTATCCATTCAAAATGAAAAATGCATTAGAGTGAGAGACATTGAGTATTGTTATAACAAAATAATAACTTGCCAATAAAGGAAAGTATGAAATTAACTAAATAGTAAATTTGGATTCTCCTACTATGCTCTCAGTGGTTGATTATAGTGTCCTATACTCTTATCCACCAACTGTTCTCATAAGGCCAGTAGGCTAAACTGATGCTCCACTTGAACTCATGATTTGCATCGGGATACCATAAGTTGTGCTCCAATTGAGCTCATGATTTGCACATATGTGCCATTATGTTCCATTTTCACTCATGATTTTCACATAAGTGCCATTGTATTCCATTTGAACTCATAATCCCCAAGGTCTCAACATTACATGATGAGGATAAAATAATACAACCAACATGATTCATCGTTAACTTATTCCTTTACTTTAACAGCATTTCACATGATCATGGCATAAATATTTAAAATAGAACTTGAAAGAATAAGCATCATATAATAACTTTTGGGTAACATTAATTCAATAATTTTTAAATATTGAATACATAACTGTCATATAATTTAACTTGATCATCATGATACAATAATCTTAACACGATTGAAAACCATTATTTAATACTCAAAGTGCATGGACCAGCTTGCCTCACTCTTAGAGAAGATCCTAGTTGCTTCTTTAGATTGATCAAACCCTAATCATGTTCTTAGTGTTTATGAGCACTTATCATTGTGTTAAACATTAATATTCATTAACACTTGATATTCAACCTAATCTCTATGTTTTATTTGTTTCCATCATCATATATGCATAATTTAACATACTTTTTGAAATAGGATATGAATTTGGTATCAAAAGTATGTTATTTGGATTCTAAATCTTTTTCTGATAAAATTGATATATACTTTTGCTATATTTTGATATACCAAATAATTGATATGTTAATTTTAATTTAATCATGTGATGACCAATCAGTATGAGACATGTCAAATATTATATGCATTTACTCGAGCCAACTTGGGACCTGGCCTAGCAAATCAGGCCACTGCTACATCAGTGTCACACTCCATGCAAGTTGGGGCTTGGAAATAGGCAGGAAAGATCTTCTTTCCCTTAGCGTTGTGGATTGGGAGTTCATACACTCGGGGACAGGGTCAAAAAAGGCATGATCTCCGTCACCTTCATGGCCGATACTTAGAACATGCACCTAGTAGAGTCAACTGGCAAGTTGACTCTACTATTCTAATCGAATACGATCTTGTGTTGGTGCCAACACATCCACAAGCTTCTCCTGAACCTGATGGTGCCCCTGGATTGGTCAGAAGGGGTAAGGATGAGGAGAATGGAATCAAGGTCCAGAAATGGTATTGTATAAGGTGCAAGGGAGGGAAAAGGGGAAAGAAGATTCACCTTGCAAGGGCTAAAATTTGTAGGCAAGAAGACATTGTAATGTGTTTTGATCAATTCTGGCATGTCGACTAACCACAGGGGTATTAGGACTCTCATAGTCGACTGATGGAAGGTACCAAATCATAATGGAACCCAATGAAAACCATTCTTGGGGGTATATCATCCATGCCATAGGGTGAAAAAAGGGTGATGGATTTCAGCTTCTGTATCATATCCAATCGTTTCTGATGGCCTATATATATAGGAGAGGGTCAAAGTATCTTTGGAGATAAAGTTTGGTTAGGACTGAAGATCCCTCATGGTCTGGGATTTCTAGGGAATGAAACCCTATCAAAATAGGAATGAGGTAAATTGGAAAAGTGAGGTACATTGATTGGGGAGTTCATCTTGTACTAGGACTCATTAGCAGGAGAAGCTAGATGAGAACTTGGGGTTGATTCCTCAAAAAAATTAGGCAATTGGGTGAGGGAGAAGGAACCCCACTCACGTACAACTCTTTAAGAGTCTGACCCGAACCCGAACTTTGTGTGTCAATAATTTTATAATATTGATGACTGGACCAAAGTCATGATATATTAGGATTAGGTTTATTCGGAAAACCTTAAACAATTGGTTTATTTTCTTCCTCATTCAAATTGGGGAAACAAAGAGATTTTAAACCTAATCAAAATAGGTGTATTACCAAAAAATGAAAACCCCACTAATAATTAAGATTGCTTGGGGTTGGATAATCCTTCAAATGCTAGTTAAGTGTGGAGGAGATGGGTCTCCCCTACCCTGTTAGAATAGTATGGTATGTATAAACCTGAAAGGAAGCCATTCATAATAGGGAGTTTCTAGCCATCTTTCTTGAGGAACGAGAAAAGTGACTAATAGCCAAACCCACTATGAATTAGAGAAAAGTATAGACTTTCTTATTTCGACATATGGGTGCAAAGTTTCTAAAAATCAGCTTAGTTTCCTAATTTGATCGTCCAATTATTAGTATCATCTTTTTGTTAAATAAACAAGAATAGATTATTTAGGATAACCTAGATTCAATTAGAGTCTAATATATTAAAGGGAAGTATATATTATCGATTCAATTTTGAATAAAAATTGTTAGGACAAAATATTATTATTAATAGGGTCAATTTCACTTTAACCCCGTATGTATCACTATTTTGCTTATTAGGGTTACGGTTGACGAAATTAAATTACTATTGTTGTGATAAAGTGAATTATGTTTGAACTAAGTGGTAACAATATTTTAATATTGTACTGAGATTCATATATTCATTAGGGTTTATTTGAAGCATCAATGTTTTCAAATTTTGAAATTAGGGTTTCTATTCTAATATCAATTTTTTTAATATATAAAAAATAGGTGTTACAATTCTACCCACCATAAACAAAATTCTATCGCCAAAATTTCCATATTCTACCCACCTGAGGGTATTACTTTTTCCTAGTTTGCAAAACTCAATATGTATATTCATATAACTAGAACTAGGATTAGAACTAGTTCATACCCTCATTAACTTCATCCTTAATCTAACCTAAAGGTTTGTGTTTTCAAACAATGAACCACATCTCTACTTTCCAAAAGCATTAGGTTTAGGTGGATACCTAATTTAGGTTTCTAATATTAACTCTCTTGGTGGCAGATATGGATCTGTGTTGGCCAGACACAAACCTATAGGTGTTAGAACCCATTATGCCATTATTCAAGATCTTAGTAGCATACATATCACATACCACATATTCTAGAAATAATAAGAGCGTATGCATAATAATTAAGTCTTTTTGCTCTTGACATTTCCTCTAAAATTCTTAATTGGTCGGACATCACCATTGAGAATAAGAGAGGACATACCACTAGCCATATTGAGTTAACATAGAGATTCAAAATTATATAAACTCCTATTATTAACACATATGTTTTCTATCATCAAAGGAAGGATGAAATGTCACCTAGGAAATCATGAGAAAAGCCTGGAGGTCAACTACATTTTCAGCTTTGATACCATATTGTAACACCCCTTTTTTAATATATATATATATATATATATATAGAGAGAGAGAGAGAGAGAGAGAGAGAGTTGAGCTACAATACACTCAAGTGTATAAGGGCTCCTATACACCTCAGTTTTTAAGCATTGGATCTTGATTTAAAGGAAACTTCAAAAGAACTGGGCTTATGCCCAGATCAACATCCCACGCTTAAAAATTGAGGTGTATAGGAGCCCTTATACACTCGAGTGTATTGTAGCTCAACTCTCTCTCTCTCTCTCTCTCTATATATATATATATATATATATATATATATATATATATATATATATTACTGAGAAAAAACTTAATTTGCATTAGTATGTCACAAAAATGATAATCATTGCATAATAATATCATTTCATTCAACTAACTTAGGAAAATAATTATAAATCCCATCTCTCAAGTTCCACAACTTGATACTTAATCTTTAGACTAAGGTAAACTAATGCATGGTCTTGATATTAATTGAAAAACTAAACGAAATGACATAAAATAGTTGGCAGCCCACCAGGGATAAACTCTTAATTTGTCTTGATATGTATGCTCCTTATTTAAGCTCCCTCACTCTTTACTTATGCGGACGTCTCTTTCCCAGCCATGCATTAAAACAAAAAACACATTAGAGTAAGCGCCATTGAGTATTGTTATAATTAACTAATAACTTGGCAATAAAGGAAAGTATGAAATTAACTAAATATTAAATTAGGATTCTCATAATATGCTCTTAGTAGTGGATTATAGTGTCTTCTACTCTTATGCACCAAATGTGCTCATAAGGCTCGTAGGCTCAACATATGTTCCACTTGAACTCATGATTTGCATCTGGGTGTCATAACTTACGCTCCAATTGAGATCATGATTTGCATGTAAGTGCCATTATGTTCCATTTTAACTCGTGATTTGCACATAAGTACCACTTTGTTCCATTTGAACTCATTAGGCCTGAGAAAATCAATATCAATTTGATGAGGACAAAATAATACAACTAATTACATGATTCATCATTAACTTGATAATTGCTTATTTTAACTAAATTTCACATGATCATGGCGTAAATATTTAAAATATAACTTGAAAGCATAAGCGTCATATAAGAAGTTTTGGGAAAATTAATTCAACAATTTTTGTAAATGAATACATAGTTATCATATAATTTAACTTGAACATCATGATATAATAATCTTAACGTGATTGAAAACCATTATTTAATACTCAAAGTGTATGGACCCTCTTACCTCTCTTTTAGAGAAGATCCTAGTTTCTTGCTTAGGTCAATGAAACCCTAATCGCATTCTCAGGGTACATGAAACCTAATCTCCCTATTAAACATTAATATTCATTCATAGTGGATATTCAACCTAATTTCTAGGGTTTATTTGTATCGTTCATCTTATATGCTTAAATTAACCTACGTTTTGAACTAGGATATGTATTTTGTATCGAAAGTATTTGATTTAGATTCTACATCTATTATAACCTCAATTTTCATAGGTTTGGGTTGATATGTAATTTCTCCATTAAAGATATATGATTATGAAAATTGTATGATTTAAGCTCTTTTTGTGGATTTTTTTGCTAAATGTCTTTTGAATGTATCTCTTCGTGGGCCTTGTTGAATAATAAGCCCAATATGGTTAAAAGAGAATAAAGATCAAAAGAAAACTATTAATGAAAGTAATAGAGATAATGTTAAAGAATAATATGGAATTATCTAGAAGGCTAAGAGTTTGTTCAAAATGAAGTAGATTTTGAAACCATATGATTTTTTGGGATACAAGGAATCCAAATAGAGAAGATAAAAGTGAACGAGAGAGAAAATATGAATATATTATGCTTTAATGTGTAATAACTTGCATGTGCATAAAACACCTTTTTCCTTTAGAGTTTGGGACTCAAATTTGGTATATGAGTAGATAATTCTAATACAAGATTTTCCCTAAAATTTGAAGGAAAAATGTTGAATGAGGAGAGAGTTATGGTTTTGAAAGATATCCTAAAGTAAATGGATAATACAGTAATCACATTAAATGTTACATTTATATTAGAATTAGATTTCTAATTTAGATGAACTCAGATGACGTGGACCGTTAGATATGAGATGCAACGATATAGATCTAATCTCGTTCACGATGGGATACCCAGAACCAGAGAAAAGTTCTAGTATTTTTCCTTTTCGATTTGATCACGAGAGAGGAGATGAGCAAATTTGGGATTAGTCCCAATGTCTTCGGGAGATCTCCCCGAACCCATCCATACTAGCATTCGTGGGTTTTCGTGATGAAACCTAGGAGTCCCCAATCTCAAGGAAGATGAGACCTTACCCTATATAAGAAGGGGGTACTCAGCGGTACCAACACATCTAAAAACTACCCTCGTTAGTTCTGAAGGATTCCACGATCAATTTCTTTACCAATTGCAGAATCTATCTCAACCTTTAATGTTGTCTCAGAGCAACTCTCGCAAGGTCTGGAACGGTGTCGTCCGGACGGCGTCATGAGGCAAGTGCGGAATTGACGAGTCCTTCAAGTTCGACAAGCTAAGGAGACGTTGTCGGTGTCTTTGGTTCATGTGTAGAGACTTTTACCCTCCTTGTGGAGTCGGGCCAAGGTAGAAGATGATCGAGCAGGCTTTTACCCTCCTTCCCTCGAGTCGATGTTGTTCAGGTAAGGGCACACTGGTCTTTTCATTTTATTTTCAATAGAGCGAGCATGTGTCCTAATCAGTAGGTTGTGACAAAATGGTGAGACCTAATTGGTGGGCTCAGTCCAGGTGGTGCAGGAGGGACACAGGTTGTCTTGCTAAGATGGCAAGCTCCCATTGGCTAGAAAGCAATTAATTAGTAAAATTCATATCTAATTAATGGTAAATTGGATTGGGACATGTAATATATGAAATTTTATCGGAAAATTATGTATATTGCAATAAAAATAGTTTTAGAACTTGAATATGATCATAGTTCAAAAATTACCTAAAGTATCTATTATTAATGCTTTATAACTAAGAAAAACCCTAATTTGATGTTCTATGAAATTGAGAAGATTAATGTGGACGTTCTATGAGCATATTAGCCTGTTGTTAATAAAATACATTTTGAAGTCTAAGTAGATGATCAATGTTCTTAATAGCCTAATTTAGGGTTTGATATGTTAATATGAATTAATGGGCTTAGAAACCCTAATCTAGGTGTTAATGGTTTCTAATGAGATATATTTCTAGATTCATTATGTAAAAGTGATACTAAGTTGATCCTAAGCCTAATATATGATAAGAAGGTGTTAATGAGATTAAGATTGAATAATTAGGGTTTTGAACCTAGAACTGTTGTTTTAGGGTTTTGTGGATATAAAAGAGGAAAGTTGTAAATAGATCTAAAGGAACCCTAATTCAAATTCGAAACCCTAGAAAGTAATTCCAAGTCAATTAAGTAAGACCTTGATGAGTATGTAGTAAATAGGTTGTCCATGCTTTTTAGGATTCTATTCTTATGTGTGATTGGCTTAATTGCTTGCTTGGATTGCCTGATTGGATTGGATTGGATTGTGCTTATTTCTTGTGAAATCTCCTAATCAGGTATGTAGTTATTTATGAGTAAATGCTTTAGTTTCCCGGTATTTTCTAACATTTTATTGATTGCATGGAAATAAACTGCTTGGATGATTTTATTTCTACAATCTTTAAAGTGAATATGATTATCACAATTTAAGTATATATATATATATATATATATATATATATATATATATATGACTTGCTCGAACCTACATACCATCTTTGGATGTAAGATGAGAGACCAAGCCCCAGAGGGAAGGTTAGAAGTGGTCAAGCTCCAGAGGGAAGACCACCAGGCACCCAAAGAGGTGACCCCAGGTACCAAGCTCAGAATGGAAAAGGTAGCCTTAAGTTCCTTACAAGGACTAAATCCTAAGAGAGGTACCCGAGAGTATGAGTAAAAGCGGTTGTGAAGTCATATTGAAAAAATGTAATCTTGCTTTGCTAACAACTATTTGATGTGATTAGGTTGTTAGAATATATATGCAATATTTTGGTTGTCACCACATACCGGTATATTCATTTATACTGACTGACGTTTTGTTTGTCGGCATTTTAGGAATATCTGAAATTGGATAAATTGTAATGTGGAACTTGTGAAGAATAAAGTTAATATTAAAGGAGGATTTAGTTATATAGAACTCTATCTAGGTAGAGGTCCCAGATTCCTATTTTTGAAAGGTATGTGAAAAGTAAAAAAAATATCATGTTTTTAAGCTTAGATTTTGGTAGAATTTAATAATTATTTTTTATTATTTGCAAAACCATTGATCATGTCTTGGGATAGTGGTTCTGACTTCTTGGTCTTTCATAATTGGGGGTTATCGAGAAGTTGGTTCATTACAATTAGTATCAGAGCATGGTTTTCCAATTAATATCTAATAATTATTAAATTTTACAAACTCTTTAGAAACCAAGGGAGCTATTAGAGGATTTTCCAATGATGGAGGTGTCTAGAAAAGGATCATGATCTAGGGGCTGAAAATATTTTCCTCCGCCCCGCTAGTCAGTCTACGAGGACTCTCAAATTCTGTGTGACTGTCTGGCTAAAATCAGAGGAAATGACTCAAAATAAGATACATCTAGGCCATCTCATCTGATTTCGTCCCTTCTTTATCTCTTTTCTCTGGGGGGGGATGTTTGCTTAGGATTTTCTCTCTCTCCATCCCTCCTATGTTGGGAATTTAAGTGTTAAGGATTAGGGAATCCTTCACCAAATAGAAAATGCATGTAAATAAGATAACACGGATATAAGTTTAAAGTGTGTATATATCTTTCCAAGTTATAAATTTGTGGTTAAATGATTTTAACTTGTGTGCCTCAGCATGGCCCGTCTCAAGACCATAGTTGTTCCCTTTGAGGCCAACGAGAACCCTTCTGGGGGTAGGCCTCACCGCAAGAGGAGGGGATCTTCCGAGAAGAGGAGGAGAGAATGTGGTGAAGAGTCCTCAAAGAAGAGGAAGAGACTTGAGGAAGATTCATAGGAAGGTTCAAATCTGAAGCCCGTTCCTTTCGACCACATGGACGAGGGTGATGATCGGAAGTGGGAATCAGTGGGAGAAGATGAGAACAAGACCGACACCACCGCAAACCCTGGACCAGCTGTGGTGGTCCATAAACCGACACCCTCTGGATGGAGCAACAAAAGAAGCTAATCGAGGCCATCAGTGCTTTGGCCCTCAAGGACACAGCCAGAGGTGAAAATGGAGAGCCTCTACCAGTTTGTCCCTGACTCAGAGCCATTATTCTGGACTTCATGAAGCTAAATATAGAGAAGTTTAGGGGAGTTTACAAGATGAAAGTCATCGACTGGGCTGATGCTTGGCTTCTTGCAGTCGAAAATAGATTATGCATGTTGGAGGTCCAACCATACAAGAAGGTCTTGTTTGCTACCCATCTTCTGGAAGGAGTAGCTAAGATATGGTGGGAGGACCACATCACAGGCTGAGACCTCAGTGAAGACCTGAAGGCCTAGACAGACTTCAAAACCATCTTCTCCACCAGGTTTGTGCTTACCTCAACCAAGAAGGAGAAAGAGAAGGAGTTCACCTTCCTCATGCAAGGACACCTCTCTGTCGCAGACTACACTCACAAGTTTCATCTACTGGAGTGTTTTGGGTACATGATGACTGAGGAGAGACAGGCGGATCGCTTTTTGGAGCATCTACACCCTGCCATCAAGCCTCATGTTATGACGAGTAAGCCGACGACCTTTGCCAAGGCCTACAACACCGCACTGAGCATGGAGAAGACTATGATGCCTACGACCAACCCATATAAGGGGTACCTGGGATATGCTGAAGGAGTTGCTGGACCAAAGAAAGGACAAGCACGTAACAATGCTAAGGGAAAGCATGGAGGCAAAGGAAAGCCACTTGGTAAGAGTCATTTTCAGAAGTGTCGTACATGTGGACGATCACAGCTTGGGAAGTGTCACTTCGAGAAGAGGGTTTGCTTCCATTTCCAGCATGAGGGACACTTCATTGCCAACTATACTATGCCTGATCTGAGAGGTTCTGGTCCAGTGGTAGCGGCACCCCCATTAGGAGCTGGTGCACCTACTGGAGGTCCCCCTATTGGAGAGTGGAGGCAATCTCGAGTCTTTGCCATTGACAATGAAGAGGCTCATGCCAATGCTAATCGGTTGATAGAGGGTAATAACCCTTAGAGTTTTCCTTTCAGCTTAGTTTTATCATGTAATAGTAGTCAGATACATTATGAAACTATGTGGGCATGCTTGAAGTTATGGGATAAAATCTAAAGGCTCTTTTTTATTTTGATTCTACTAATACTTTCATTTCAAGAAATCTAGCAACTATGCTTTCTTTGGACATCAAGGATTTAGGTTATGTTTTGGATGTCACAACCCCGAGTGGTCAGATATATATGTCTCTTTTAAAAAAACTCATCTTGCCAGTTAAGTATCTAAGTCACGAGCTTCCTATTGACTTCATCCTCCTCGATATGAATGATTTTGACATGATGATTGGTAGGGATTGTCTTTACACCTATAGAGGATAGATTGATAGTAGGGAAAAGAATATCCTTATTAGGAAACCTGCTCATCCACACTTTACCATTCGAGGTAGGAGAGATGCAACCACCAACCTGTACCTGTCGGCTCAAAAGGGCGAGTAGATGATATCCAAAGGCTGTCAAGCTTTCCTGATAGTAGTCACTGAGCTGGAACATAAGGGGTGACCCCTTAAGGAGATAGAGGTAGTTCGAGAGTATGTGGATGTGTTTCCAGATGATCTACCTAGGATTTACCCTAAGAGAGAGGTAGACTTTTTGATAGAGCTAGCTCCCGAGACAAACCCTATATCTAAGGCACCCTATAGGATGGCCCCTACTGAGTTGTGTGAGTTGAAGAAACAACTGCAGGAATTGCTAGATAAAGGTTTCATTAGACCTAGTACATTGCCATCTGGAGCACCAGTCCTTTTTGTAAAGAAGAATGATGGATCACTCTAGATGTTTATCGACTATCAGATGATCAATCAGGCTACCACTAAGAACAAGTATCCCTTACCTAGGATAGATGACCTTTTTGACCAACTCAAATCTACACCAGTATTTTCTAAGATTGATTTGAGGTTTGGCTACCACTAGGTGAGAGTCAAGATTGAGGACATACCTAAGACGGCTTTCTGAACCCGTTATGGCCAATATGAGTTTTTGGTTATGCCATTTGGGTTGTCCAACACACCTAGTGTCTTTATGAACCTCATGAGCAGTGTGTTCCAACCCTTCCTTCACTCCTTTATTATAGTATTCATAGATGACATCCTGGTGTATTCTGATGACCTAGATCAACACTGTGACCATCTGGGTAGAGTCCTTGATATCCTGAGAAAGCAGACGTTCTATGGGAAATTCTCAAAGTGTGATTTTTGGATAGGTCGTGTCATGTTCCTTGGACACATCATATCCAGAGAAATGATAGCCTTGGATCCAACAAAAATATCAGCCATTCAAGATTGGCATGCACCAAAGAAACCCTCTAAGATCTGTAGCTTCGTGGGGTTGGCCGAATACTATCGATGCTTCATCAAGGATTTCTCAAATACCGCTTTTCCGCTCACCAAGCTGACCTAGAAGGATGAGAAGTTTGTGTGGTTCAACATATGTGAGGCTCACTTCTGGGAGCTGAAGGAGAAGTTGACCAAATCTCTAGTGTTGACTCAACCTTCTGGAAATGAGGTTATCATGATCTTCACCGACACATCAAAAATGGCACATGGTTGTATGTTGGAACAGAATCAGCATGTGGTTGCATATGCCTCCCGACAGCTCAAGCCCAATGAGGTGAACTACCCAACACATGATTTAGAGTTGCCTGCTATCATTCATGCTTTGAAGATCTGGAGACACTATCTATATAGAGCTACCTTTGAGATATTCACCAATCATAAGAGTCTGAAGTATCTCCTGATACAAAGGGATATGAATCTGTGACAAATACAGTGGATGGAGTACATGAAGGATTATGACTTCACCATCGTCTATCACCCTGGGAAAGCTAATGTCGTAGTTGATGCTCTTAGTCAGAAATAGCTCAGGTATGTAGCTATTTTGTCTAGTCAGTGGAGGAAACTAGAGGAGCTTATGGAGTAGGCTACGCAAATGTGAGAGGACCAAGTTCGTTTGGCCAACATCCGGATCAAATTAGATTTTTTAGTGAGTTAGTGGTTGATTAGTTAACTAGTTTAGAACTTGGAAAGATGAAGGGCTTGTTAGAGAAGATGCAAACCCATCTCTCTATGGGAGTAGATGGTGGAATCTGCTACGAGAACTGTATCTGGGTTCCAGAGGATTCACCTTTGAAGGAGCATATCCTACAAGAGGCTCATGGTTCCAAGTACATGGTATACCCGGGAACTATAAAGATGTTTATGGATCTATAGAGGTACTTCTGGTGGCCAGGGATGAAGAAAGACATCATGGTGCATGCCAGCTGTCTTACATGCTAGATGGTGAAGGATGAATTCTAATGACTCGAAAGACTTTTACAGTCGATAGAGATTCCTGAGTGGAAATGGGAACATATCACCATGGATTTTGTGGTGGGTCTACCCCAGACCAAGAGAGGTCATGATGCTATATGGGTTGTGGTAGATCGCCTTACCAATTCAGCACATTTCCTTGCCTTAAAGACCACCACCAAAGTGTCAGTTCTAGTCAAGTTGTACATCAGAGAGAGAGTACATTTGCATGGTGTACCAGGTTCAATCATTTCCAATTGAGACCCGAAGTTCACTTGCAAGTTGTAGAAGTAGGTACAAGAGAAACTAGGTACAAGGTTGAAGTTCAATACAGCTTGTCACCCACAAACTTATGGAAATTTAGAGAGGACTATTCAGACATTAGAGGATTTGCTGAGATCGTGTGTGCTCGAGTGGGGTGGATCATGGGAGCAGTACTTACCTTTAGCTGAGTTTGCCTACAAAAACAACTACCAAGCTAGTATCAGGATGCCTTTATATGGGAGACAGTGTCGGTCACCGTTTTACTGGGATGATGTCAGTGAGAGGACTTTGTTGAGGTTAGATGAGCTCTAGGTGTATGTAGATGAATTCACTTTGATCAAGCAGAGGCTGAAGAGAGCCCAGGATTGACAGAAGTCGTATGCTGATGTGAAGCGGACTGATGTGCAGTTCACTATTAAAGATCATGTATTTTTGAAAATCTGATCGATCAGAGTTATAGCTAAGAATAAGGGGAAGATGAGTCCTAGATATGTAAGTCCATTTGAGATTTTAGAACAGATTGGTGAAGCTACATATCATTTGGCATTACCCCCTCAGTATAGTACAATGCATGATGTTTTCCATGTATCCAATCTGAAGTGATATGTGTAAGATCCAAGCCATGTGCAGAGAATTGAACCTATTGAACTCCAAGGAGGTTGACATATCCTAAGTCACCTATGGGGATTCTAGATACCAAGGTGAAAGAACTCAGATGTAAGAATATAGAGATGGTAAAGGTTCTTTGGAAGCACCATGGAGGGGATGAAGCCACATGGGAGCTGAAGACAGACATGGAAAAAGCCTATCCTAACTTGTTTGTTTGATTACTGAATTTTGTGGGAAAAATTCTTATAAGCAGGGAGGATGTTATAACCTCAATTTTCATAGGTTTGGGTTGATATGTAATTTCTCCATTAAAGATATATGATTATGAAAATTGTGTGATTTAAGCTTTTTTGTGTGGATTTCTTTACTAAATGACTTTTGCATGTATGTCTTCGTGGGCCATGTTGAATAATAAGCCCAATATGGTTAAAAGAGAATAAAGATGAAAAGAAAACTATTAATGGGGAATCCACACAATGAAGTGAATTTTGAATAATGTTACAGAATAATGGGGAATTATCTATAAGGCTAAGAGTTTGTTCATAATGAAGTGAATTTTGAATCCATATGATTTCTTGGGATACAAGGAATCCAAATAGAGAAGATAAAAGTGAAAGTGAGAGAAAATGTGAATAAACTATGCTTTAATGTGTAATAACTTGCATGTGAAGAAAACACCTTTTTCCTTTTGAGTTTGGGACTCAAATTTAGGATATGCGTATAGACTGCTAATATAAGACTTTCCCTAAAATTTGAAGGAAAAGGGATAAACGAGGAGTGAATTATGGGTTTTGTAAGATTTCCTAAAGCAAATGGATAATAGAGTAATTGCATTAAATGTCACATTTTTATTAGAATTAGATTTCTAATTTAGATTATCTCAGATGACACAGAGCTTTGGATCTAAGATCCAACGATACAGATCTAATCCCATTCACGATGGGAGACCCAGAACCAGAGAAAAGTTATGGTGTTTTTCCTTTTTGATTTGATCACGAGAGAGGATACGAACAGAGTTGGGAATAGTCCCAACATCTTCAGGAGATCTCCCTAAACCCATCCATACTAGGATTCGTGGGGTTTCATGATGAAACCTTGGAGTCCCCAATCTTAGGGAAGCTGAGACCTTACCCTATAGGGGGGGGTACTCCGCGGTACTAGTACATCTAAAAACTACCCTCGTGAGTTCAGAAGGATTCTACGATCATTATGTTGTCACCAATTGAAGAATCTGTATCAACCTTTGTTGTCATCTCAAAGAAACTCCGGTGAGGTCTGGAGCAATGTCGTCCTGACGGTGACGTGGGGCAAGTGCAGAATTGACGAGTCCTTCGAGTTCGGCAATCCAAGACAACATTTCCAGTGCCTTTGGTTTGTGCACAGAGGCTTTCGAACTTGAAGTCAATGAAGGAGTTGACCATCCTCTCATTGCATGGAGTCAGGCCAAGGTAGAGGATGATCGAGCGGGCTTTTACCCTCCTACCCTCGAGTCGACGTTGTTCATGTAAGGGCACACTTATATTTTCATTTTATTTTTGATAGAGCGAGTGTGTGTCCTAATCAGCAGGCCACGCTGAGATGGCGAAGCCTAACTGGTGGGCCCAGTCCAAGTGGTACAAGAGGGACTCGGGTTGTCTTGCTGAGATGGCAAGCTCCCATTGGCTAGAAAGCGATTAATTAGTGAAATTCATATATAATTAATGGTAAATTGGATGGGGACAAGTAATATATGAAATTTGATCAAAAATTATGTAGATTGAAATAAAAATAGTTTTAGAGACTGAATATGATCATAGTTCAAAAAGTATCTAAAGTTGGTATTCCTAATGGTTTATAACCAAGAAAAACCCTAATTTGATGTTCTATGAAATTAAGAAGATTCATGTGGATGTTCTATGAGCATATTAACATGTTGTTAATAAAAGACGTTTTCATGTCTAAGTAGATGATTCATGTGCTCAATAGCCTAATTTAGGGTTTGATATGTTAATATGCATTAATGGGCTTAGAAACCCTAATCTAGGTGTTAATGGTTTCTAATGAGATATATTTTGAGATTCATTGTGTAAAAGTGATACTAGGTTGATTCTAAGCCTAATAGATGATGAGAAGGTGTTAATGAGATTAAGATTGAATAATTAGGATTTCGAACCTAGAACTGCTATTTTTGGGTTTTGTGGATATAAAAGAGGAATGTTGTAAATAACTCTAAAGTAATCCTAATGAAACCCTAATCCATATTAGAAACCCTAGAAAGTGATTCCAAGTCAATTAAGTAAGTCATTGATGAGTATGTAGTAAATAGGTTGTACATGTTTTCATGACTCTATTCTTGTATGTGATTGGCTTGATTGCTTTCTTGGATTGTTTGATTGGATTGGACTGTGCTTATTTCTTGTGAAATCTCCAGACATGCTGAGCTCCACAAATTCTTGTATAGTCAAAAAGGGGAATCAATTATGTTACCCTTTTTACGTCCCCATGTCCCTCCCATGTGGTGACATGGAGGAGCAAAAAGGAAAGAGAGGGGTGGGGTTTCTCTCACTTTTGGCATTGTGGGCCTCCCACTGGGAGGCTCACACGACGAGCTATTAGCTCAGTGGTAGAGTGTGCTCCTGATAATTGCGTCATTGTGCCTGGGTTGTGAGGGCTCTCAGCCACATGGATAGTTCAATCAGGTATGTGGTTAACATGCTTTAGTTTCCTAGAATTTTCTAACGTTTTATCGATTGCATGGAAATAAACTACTTGGATGATTTTATTTCTGCAATCTTTAAAGTGAATATGATTATCACAATATAAGTATATATATATATATATATATAACTTACCTAAGCATACATACCATCTCTAGATGTAATATGAGGGATCAAGCCCCAGAGGGAAGGTCAGAGATGGTCAAGCCCCGGAGGGAAGACCACTGGGCACCCAGAGAGGTGACCCCAGGTACCAAGCTCAGGATGGAGAAGGTAGGCTTAAGTCTCGTACAAGGACTAAACCCTAAGAGAGGGTATCCCAGAGTATGAGTAAAAGTGATTGGGAAGTCAAATTCAAAAAATGCAATCTTGCATTGCTAACAACTATTTGATGTGATTAGGTTTTAGAATATATGTGCAATATTTTAGTTTTCACCACATACCGATATATTCATTTATACTGACTGACGTTTGTTTTTAGCATTTTAGGAATATCTAAAATTGGACAAATAATAAAGTGGATCTTGTGAAGAATAAAGTTAATATTAAAGGAGGATTTTGTTTGATAGAACTCTATCTGGGTAGAGGACCCAGATTCCTATTTTTGAAAGGTATGTGAAAAGTAAATTTTTTTATCATGTTTTTACGCTTAGTTTTTGGTAGAATTTAACAATTATTTTTTATTATTTGCAAAACCATTGATCTTGTCTTGGGATAGCGGCTCTGACTTCTTGGTCTTCCTTAATTGGGGGTTACCAAGAAGTGGGGTCGTTACAACATCTTTTTGTGATAAAATTGATATATAGTTTTGCTAAATTTTGATATACCAATTGATTTCTACATTATTTTTAATTTAATCATGTGATGACTAATCTGTATTAGACACATCAAAAATGATATGCCTTTACTCAAGCCAGTGTGGGACCAAGCCTATCCAATCAGGCCACAACTACATTACGATTGCGCTCCACACGGGTGGGGCTGGGAAATATGTAGGAAATACCTTGTTGCGCTTAACGTCATGGATTGGGAGTTCACACACTCGGGGATAGGGTCAACAAAGGCTCGATCTTCATCATTTTCATGACCGATACTTAGAACCTACATCTAGTAGAGTAAACTAGTGAGTTGACTCTGCTATTCTAATCGACAGAGATCTTGCACTGGTACCAACACGTCTACAAGCTTCTCCTAAACCTGATGGTGATCTTGGATTGGTTGGAAGGGGTAAGGATGAGGAGAACAAAATTGAGGTCCAATACCAGTATTGCATAGGGAACAAGGGAGGGAAAAGGGGAAACTAGGTTCACCTTTCAAGGGCCAAAATCTATAGGAAGGAAGACTTTGTAATGTTTGTTGAACAATTTCGACGTGTCAACTAACTATGGGGGTATGAGGCCTCTCATAGACAACTAATGAAGGGGACCAAATCATGGTGGAACCCAGGGGAAAACCATGCTTGGGTGTATAACATCGACTCCATAGGGAGAAAAAAAAGGTGATTGTTTTTTGCTTTTGGGTCATCTCCAATCGTATCTGAAGGCCTACCTATATAGGAGGGGGTCAAAGGTGTCGTTGGAGATTGAGTTTGGTTGGAACTAGAAATCCATCATGGTCTATGATTCCTAGGACATGAAACCCTATCAAACCATGGTGAGGTAAATTAGGAAAGTGAGGTGCATCTATTGGCGAGTTCATCTTATACTAGGACTCATTGGTGGGAGAAGCTAGAGGAGAACTTGGGGCTAATTCCTCAGTAAAACCAGACTTAGGAAGAGGGAGAAGGAACCCCCACACACAAAGGTTCGACTCGAACTCAGACTTCGCATGACAAACATTTTATCAAATTGATAGGAAAAAATATTATTATTAATAGGTTAAGTTTCACTTTAACCCCTATGTATCTTTACTTTGTTAATTAGGTTTACAGTTGATGATTAAATTACTATTGTTGTGATAAAGTGAATTATGTTTGACCTTAGTGGGAACATTATTTTAGTATTGTATCGAGTTCCATATATGCATTAGGTTTTATTTGAAGCATCAATATTTGAAAATTTTGAAATTAGGGTTTATATTCTAAGATTACTTTTTTAATATATAAAAATAGGGATTACAAGTAACAATGTATTTTTATTAAGGAACTTATGAACCTAAATTTAAAGAAGACTAAAATATTTCAGTGCACTTGACTAGTTTAAAAAGCATGGTAGATCATCTAGCTATGATGAGTTTGTCATTTGATGTAGAGTTACATGCAATTCACTTTTTGGTTCTTTACCTGACAGTTGGGAGGCTTTAGTGATTCATGTTAGCAACTCTAGTCCAGATGAAAAGTTGGCATTAGATTTAGTGTCCATTAACTAATTAGTGAAAAGAATAGATGACATAAGTTAGTAGAGACATCTATTTCATATGCATTTCTTACTTAGGCAACGGGTGAGGATACATAGTCAAGGCCAGGGTGGTGATAGAGGAAGGTTAACCTTAATTAAATTTTAAAAGTAGGGTGGTTTTGTTGATATATACATCTCGAGATCTAGTTATCCAATGATTGTAATGGGATACATTATACATAGTTTGATTATTAGCAAAGGGAAATTTCTACATATTATGTTTGTTTCAATAATAGATGATGATTAAATGTAATAATGTCCAAATAACTTTTTGACTCAATGAAATATAGTTTGGGTCAAGGACCTGAATATGAGATCATATGTATACTTCAACTATTTATTATTGTTAAGTCCCTAGTTGGATATTAGTGTGGAAGTTATATGGATGATAAATACATATGATTGTTATGTGAACTGAATGATGGACATCAAGTCAGGCACATAGGCATTTGTTGGAGAACAAGCTGAATAGGATAGACACACCTTTAGAAATATACATGGAAGCAATTCTATAGTTAGAATCATGTCTCAATGTGACAGTGGTAATGATGATCCTTATACTTGAAGTCACTATTGTAATCACATGTTATTCAATCAAATTTTTTTCTAATCAGAGTATCCTTGAATAAGGCTTACCATAAAGTTAGTGATTGGCAAAATTGTGACATTTGTGGATTGTTAACAGTGATGCTGATGGGATTTGTCTATCCTCTGGGAATGATATTTGTTGGAACCTAATATTGGCCATCCATGTTGCATCCTTTTACCTATTATTCACATAAATATGTTCATAATGCAAAATATTATATAATGATTCTCATTTATTGTAAAATGAACTTACATATGCTTTTTGCTATGATTTGTAGGTACTTGACCACAATTGATGGAAGGGATAGAAAGAGATTGATCCAAGGCCAATTCCTAAATTTGTTTCATTTGATATTAACGGAAACATCATTATATGATATAAAATATGACATTTAAGGGAAACTTGCATGATGAAAACCCCTACCACCATGTCAATGCTTTCAAAGACATTTGTGATTCTCAAAATATTTAGAGGGTGCCACCAGAATCTATCAATGCTGACATTTTCATCTAATCCTTGAGATACAAAACACAAGAGTGTTACCTCACTTTGGATCCATTAGGCATCCAAACCTAGAATGAACTAGTTCAATCTTTAGTCCATAGGTTATTCCCTAGTTGCAATAAGATTGTTAGTTTCTCACAGAGACTAGAACAAAAGCTTTATGAATCTTGTGAAGAGTTTTAAATATTCCAGAGGGAATCTCCACATCACAAATTTGATGACACTTTATTAATCACTGCCTTTTCCAGTAGAGTGACACAAGAAGAAAATAAGTATATCAGTGCAGCTTCTAGAAGTAGATTTTAGTCAAAAGATATGGTGTGGCGCTTTTAAATCATATAAAGCATGGCATCACAACAATCCATATGGGACTTCAAGCGCAGAGCCACCAAAGGTGATGAATTGGTAGAACTAGTAAAAGAGCCCAAGTCTTCAAACTACTAGAAATAAAGCTTAATAAGAATGTCATAGAATACAAGTGTTTAAACTCCAGAACGTCAATGTGTCATTAGAATCAGTCATGCAATGCATTATGAAACACTTGCGGTGATCAAGGACATCTGAGACGACATTGTGTCTGTTTTAAATTAGTATAAGAAGGCCAAGAAGACAGAAAAAATTCTTATGTCAACTACAAGAGACCTCTTAATCATGTGTTCTCTTATAAAAACACATCTATAGTTGGGAATTACCATCTTTTGAATTAAACACCAAATGATTTTGGGAGAGGTCAATATGCTCCCAACATAGGATTCGACATGCCCCAAACCATCATAAGATATAGTGTATCCCACTTTGCATATTAGAAGTTTGAAACATTATTGAAGAATTATGGTGTGAAGCACAAGGAATCTACATCTTGTCACCCATATATATTTTGGTGGGTCAAAGTATCTAATCGTTAGATAAAGAAAATCTTGGAGAAATCGGTTGGGAGATTTAGAAAGGATTGGGTGGACACGCTTGATGATGCTCATGGCCATATCACACAACCTTCAAGACACCTGCTGGTACAACCTAATATGATTTAATATACAATAAAGTCATGTCCTCTACCATTGGAACTCGAGTATAAGACATTTTGAACATTGAAAAATATAAACATAAACCCATAATTAGATGGAAGTAAGAGGTTTCCACAACTCAAGGAAATATAAGAACTCTGCCCACACCCACAGGAGAATGCCAAAATATAAAAAGAAAGAATGAAAGTATGGAATATTTCTCATATGAAGCAAAAAGATATAAGATATATATGTGAGTCTCTTCTTTTCAACTCTTTCATTTGATTATTCCCAAGAAACTTGTGATCTTTTTGGTTAGGACCATTCATAATGGTATAGATCTACCCAACAAGGATGATGGAAATTCACAGTGACAGAACTAGAACTTCTCCTATAAATAGACTCCATTTGGAAACACATTATGAAGATAAAGCTTTTCCAGGATAACAAAATCGGTACTCTTTGAACCATTTCCTGAAGACTAAATGAGAAGAAGGTCAATCTAATCAACCATACATTAATTGTTATTGGGAGGCAACCCAAGCATCATTTTTCTTTTCATTATACCAATTATTATTATTTTTTTCTTTATGTTTTCCTTTAATAATTAGACTTTCTCATCTCTATGTATAATCAAGGGTAGTATTCTCAAGCAGCCATCTTAATAGAGAACTTCATAATTGAGAGATTATGACTGAGTGAACTATTATGGAGTCAAATTTCTACAATGTTCCCATCTAGCATTATGAATCAAGTTCTGAGCTATCGACTTATCAAGAAATCAAACATCTTCCTTGATTTCCTATGTATTGCACACTCAACTCAATGTATGCCCGATCTTCCTCAGATATAAAAGTTAGGGGTGGGCCCACATATTGGGTATATGCTCTCAAAACTTTCTAAACATTCTTCTAAAACCTTCAGTTTAGAAACCCATCATCCAGGCCCGAGCAATAAAACTTTAATCAATCACATGTCCTTGATCTCTCCCGCTCATCAACAATTTTTATTGCAAACTATCCTCAACTGACCATCCTCATTCGTTCTTGATTGATCATTTTCTATCAATCAAAATTGATAAAATTAAAGCATAGGTAAACCCTAGACACTCGATTGATTGATATCTTTTTAAAAATCAGCCTAAAAGGCTATCGACAATTTAAGATTGACCATCTACATTCAAGCATCTATTTTGAGCGTTCTTTCCCACTAGTTGAATGCTAATTGTTCCTTCATCAATAAGCATAAAAAATTGACCTATGGTGATTGATTGAGCATACATTGTGGTACTTCAATGATGGGGAATTTTTTAATGTGGCTTATAGATAGTGCCTATCAAGCACTTTTCATCAAGATTCATTTTATAAATCAAAATAATTGACCTTTCAATATGGGCCCTGGCCAAATGTTGTCTGAAGGTTCATACATTATATCAACCTCCAACATATCAAGATTATGCCCGCATAATCTTTTTTCTAGATTTTATGTAGTTCTCACTAATCGGGTAATTTTTTACAAGCATGATTTCTTGCTAAGTCCATAGTTTTTAACAAAGATGGAAATAGCCAAGATAACCATGCAAATGATCAATTTATAGGAAGAGTCTCTTACCCTCTAGAAAGGATAAACAATAGTAGTAGCCAATAGGGTTGAAGATTCTACATCTAAGGGGAGTGATCACAAAGTTGTTGATATGTGTAACATACAAGGTGGGTGTTGAAACATGCTCATAGACACCACAAAAACAAAACTCGCCCACTAAAATATAGTGGACCAAAAAACCAGTGCAGACAAATGCCCATCTTTCTTAAGAACAAGTCCATCAAAAATTATACGCCACACATGAGATCTTGATTGGTCATTTCCAATCTAGAAATAAATCCCATCCATCGTAATACAATGATATGGGAGAAAACATTCAAAGCCCCTCAATTTTTTTGATAAGAAGACCCTATAGAAACTTGGGATATTCAATCGTGTGCACACCTTACTCACATAATCCAACATCTTGGATATCTTCTTTAGCATGGTAAATCTTACACAAAGAAATAAGGAAATTCTTCTCTCATCAATATTCTTGTCAAACGATATAAAAGGAAGGAATCTAGAGGCTATTACAAGATCCAAACATATCTTTTTAACAAGGAAGGCACGCACATAGAGAAAATGTTCAATGCAATCTTTTGCAAAGATGATGATAATTTTGAAGACACAAATCCAAGACTACTAGAAAAAGAGGAGAGAAGGTTCAACACCAACACTGTCTCAGAAAAACTAACAGGACAACCACAGTACAAGTCAAGCTCTTCCAAGGCTACTAGTATCCATTCTAGGATATGGCATATCATCTACGAAATCATTACCAATATTCTATTCACCAAATTTATGAAATGCATTGTATAAGACAAAGAACTCTACATCCCATCCACATAGGGAGACTCATGGTTGATAAATGGATATTTGGGAAGGGCCAACTACACGACTTCTACATGGGAAGCCTCATGAACATCATTGGACAAGCTTTAGGATATCTTGATATCCATAAAGATAATAATGAGTCTAAGGGGGAGAGAACCATCAACACAAAATACCTAGTCCACGACAGAACTCTCACGCGATGGGGCTACATATTCTTATACTACTTCAAGAAGACTTTGATCTTACCCCCCCTTTCCTGACTAATGTCACTGTGATGAGAAACAAATCCTTCTCAAAAAAGATAAGGTAAATCAGTTACTCAAATAGTGAAGTAAGTAGGTGATTGTCCCTAGTAAGAAAGCAACATCATCCTCTACCACATGCTAGACAACACAAATTGTCACATCTCGACAAATTCTCCAAGTAGTCCTGGAAGAACCATACTAAACATCTAGATCTAACAACAAACTTCCCCCATCCAAATAGAATGTCTCGGGTCTACAAACCCATACCTCAAAGTGGTATCTTGTATGACAGCCCATACATCAAATAACCATACCTACTGGTCACCTCAATATAAAAAGGACAAAAGGTTGATTCGAGTTTGAGTGGATCAATTCACACATCATGTACTTGATCAACATGTACAACTAGTAGTTGATCAGTGTGTGTAAATTGTCACACCATTCTTTCATCAACACATAAAGAGGGTAATTGTGTCCTACTCATCTCACCTCCCCATTCATAGGGATTTACTATATGTCCTAAAATGCAAGTGCAGGATATCAGAGTAATATAGGCCAAAGAGGCCCAGATATTAGACACGGGAAAATGTAAATCTATAAACTATTACTAATGGTAATGCGATCATCTAGAGTGATGAAAACTTGGTTGAATGGTTTAATAATCTAAAGCAGAAAATAAATCTAAATTACTAGTTGTTGATCTCAATTGGATCGAATTCCTTAGGGCTATGGTTTCACTTCGATTAACATTTAAATTAGCAGTATAACATTAATAAATATCTCTCCTAACCATGGACTAAGAACATGTAGTAAGAATTACCCACTCTCACAATGTAATTCACTACATAATATAATACCAAATCCACTCTCGTATTGATTGTGTTATTAATTAGGTTCTTTATCAAAAACTCTCAGTCATTTCTTCATATTATAAGCCACCTTTCTCAAAGGGAAATGTAAAACATGTATTTCTATGAATTTTCTAACCATTAATTTCCTTTTCCAAAGCAATTAAAGGTCTAGTTAACTACCTATGGTGATCAAGCATGGATAGTTCATGACACTCTCATAGAATAAGTTGAGAAATTAAGAGAAATTGATACCTGAGATAATGCATAATCGGGGTACTCCTAGATCCTAAGGAATAATAGGTTTAGTCCCACATGGTTTCCATTATCAAATACATGTGAGAGAAGAAGAAAAACATGGGAAACATTTAGAAAACTAAAGAACCCTTGAAGAAGATGGTCCAAATGGTCCTCTCTCACACACGTGCTGATTTTCTACCTACTAGCTACAAATCCATCTGTTGGAAGTGCCTGGATAGTCCATAACATAGTCTTCTTGTCTACTTTCTCCTCTCCTTGGTCTCAGTTGTCGTCTAACGGAATAGAGTGAGATAGATAGGGTTGGCCAAAATCCCTCTAAGTCATATAAGTGACTTAGGGTGTAATTCATTTCCAACCATTGGATTAGACTTAATTTTTAGATCTACCTAATCTCGTTGTGTCAGTACTACAGATTGGGTGTCGATACTATTGACGCGTCAGAGAATTGTGGTCTCTTGGGAAGCTATCAGTACTATCAAGCTTGAAGTCGATAGTACTGAGTTTCCTCGATTAATTTTCAATCTATCATTGTGATGTTGTCAGTATTATCGACTTCTAGGTTGGTACTACTGAGTCTTCTAAATTTTTCATTATTCCAAACTGAGCAAGTGTCGGTACCACTGACTCCAAAGGTGGTAGTACCAAGCTATGTAGATTCTTGTAAATTATCTAAAATACACAAAAACTAAACATCATCTCTTGAAATATATTAAATCATTTGAAAACATTAAAATTATATTTATTTGATACAGTTGAGTATCACAAGCTAATGATAGTAAATATTGCACAAATTAATATGAAAATGACTAAAAAGTGCACAAAAATCCATATTAAATAGCCTATGAAAACGACATTTATGTGGTGCATCAAACTCCCCTAAGCTTAAATGTTTCTCGTCCACAATCAACACACCCTCATATCTATTTGAGACAAGTCAGAAAATAGACATAAAGTATGAATTTCATTTCTCAACCATCCCCACCTGGCGGTCCCAAACTGGCCTTTACTGACCACTAATCTGTCAAATGCTCTATAGAGACCAAAAATATTCAAAAAAGTTGTTCACCCTTAGATCAATGAACACTATCAAGAGAGCAATTAATATCATAGACAATTAGACATGCTCTTGGTGCATAATGTGATTCCCTATTCTACATTGCTCTTTCCTAACTACCAATTACTTGGGAGTATTTCTTCTTATAAGAATGAATGATAAGAATAATCATTTAAGAGGCCTACCGATAAGAGTAATGGATGGTATGAAATAGGTGGGTATGAACAATCACAAAGAGTATTTGAATTTTTTATGCAAAAATAAAACATGATGAACCTATACGATGAAGACAATGAAAAATGCATGAATCCTAATGCCTAATATTATTGAGTGAGATGATGCATGTATCAAAAATCCCATCAAATGAATGAAAATGAAGTAAAGAAAAGAATGCATCATGTCAATGTTTCCATCTCTTTTTTCAAAAGTTTAGGGCATGCTTTCTCCCTCTTTCTTTCAAAACATTAAAAACGTTTTTTTCTCATTAGCCCATTATTTTTGCATTATGGAAAATTGTGCTTGGGCTTCACTAGCATATCATTCATTTTTTCTTTTTGATTTTTTTTCTAAGGGTATGGATGTGTATCCTTGCACTCTTATTTTAAAGGGAAACAATATCCACATGATATAAAAATGAACGGTAAGAGATGCATGCTATATACATGAAATTGTTATGCAACTTAGAATAATATGCACAAAACTTGTTTATGATTTTTTTTCATTTTTGTAACTAATGCAATCAAAGAGGAACTACATATTATGTTACCTAGTACGTCGTGCAATGCAAACAAGAGGAAATAATTCAGATTACTTGGTCATCTTAAGGTGGTGAATCAAAATGAATGGAAAAATGGACGAAATCACATAATTAAGAGACAATTCCTTTCATGAACTTTGATATGTCCCTCTATAATGACTTATGAATAGGGTAACCTTAGGATTTCTTTATAAAATTTCAATTTAAGATCCCATTATTTTTTATCAATTTAGGCTCAAACCCCATCTTAATCTACATTTCATGAATATTTAAGACATTCATTCATATTAAATGTCCTTAAGCTGACTATCCCATACACTTCCTCTAGGTGGTGCAACTCAAGAAATCTACAACTAAGCCAAAGATTTTATTTTTTTTCATTTAAATTTCCCATTGCAAACACCTGAGAGCACATGACATTGACAGGAACCATGAATTAATCTCCACTTTTACACTAGGATGATCGTGGATCCTACAACATGCAAAAATAAAACTAAAAAGCAAATAAAGACTAGAAGAAGAATAAAAACGAAAGTATAGAGTCTGTTCCAACTACCCCCAAGCTTGAACTTCACTATGTATATATAGTCGGAATTATAACTTAAGAGGTGGTATAGTGGTATCGATCACATGGGTGGTGGTGGAGGATGTGGCATGGTAGGATCATAGGGGTAGAATGTCCCCTGAAAATTTGGCAGTTGTTATGGCATCTCTGGAGGTTGTAGATAACCACCAAAGTAGCCGTGGATCCAATGATGGTCAAAGAATGACTTGTGGTATCCCTCCATCCATTGTAGGTGTGTGTGTATGTTCACTTGGTTGGTTAAGAGAAGATGATCATTCTTAAAGATATCCTATTGGTTGTGGTAGAGCCGTCCTTAGACATCATGGATGCTAGCCAAAGTCAGTGTATATTGTTGTCGTTGTTGTTGTATCTCCTGCTGCATCCCATACATTCCCACCATGGAAAATGGATCATCATCTAGTGGGGTTTAGGAAATGGAGGCTCCATATGGGAGAGGGTTCTTGCATGGAACCTGCCTCCAAATTCTGGGGATGGTGGGTTCCTCCTCCTTTTCTTCTCCCTCCTACTATTGACCTTTCTCGGCAATATCTTCTTCTTCCTCTAAAGAGCTATCTACATGCTACCTCATGACGTGGAGTCCTAAAAAGTAAAATACCACATTCGGGAGAGCCCTCTCCTTGTACTGGTCGTCTGGTGTACAACATGCGTACATTGTACCCTGGCATATGTTGAGGAGGCTTGCTATTTTGAAGTGCTTCAGGTCTAGCTTGAAGATAGCCTTCAATGATTTGGAGGTGGAGAGATCAAGATTCAGGTGCATCACTACTTCACGCCCATCATATGATTAGGAAGAAAGAACCAAAGTTCAAAGTCCTTCATCCTAATTCTAACAATTTGTAAAGGAAGTACAGGTCAACCCGCTGAGTCTTCCCATGTCCCTGACTAGACCTAGCAAATATGGTGTTGGTGAGGAGGTGATGAAGGACACAAGCAAAAGGATGCTCAATATCAGTGATGGATTTTGTGTGCCAGTTAATATGGAAGCCTTTTGGCACCTCCACTAATATCTCCCAAGCAGCCTAGAAATCAAAGTTGTTGGGGACAAAGAGCTCCCCTTCCATTGGCCACCCGTAGATTGCATTGAACTACCGCAACCCTCAGGTGAAAATCGGTGTTGAAAAGGCAAATGTTGATGTGGCCCTCCCTCCAACCATGCCCATGCTCAGGGATGATGCAGATCTCCAGTGATGCACGGAACTCACAGACGAGATCTAGGAAGGTCAGCCAGCCGTTGAAGAATGGACGATCTCCCACCATCCCTTGATGCTCGCATACTTGATGCATATTGTCAGTGAATACTGGTGAAGTGAGGAAGGCATAGTCTCCATATCGTGTCCCCACCATATCCCTCTTATGTAGATATTCATATATCTTCTTCATGTTGGTGTTGGGGTGGGCAACGTGGCTTGGTTTTGGAATCAATGTAGGATTCCCCATCGATGAAGAAGTGTTCCCCCCAGATTCCATGATAGTGGTACAAGAAGGATATGGAGAGAAAAGATGCTTGGAGTAGACTCTGGATGCCTAGGGATGCTTACTTACACTTTCTCAAAGGAGATGTGAAGAAAGTGTTAACAGAAAATGAAAACAACCCCTCCTTATATAGCAACCGGATAGCCTGTTGTCTGTGCATTAGTATTACTGACTTTTCCTCCATGATCTATGTGACTCAGTACCATCTGACAGTATTGACGATCTTCATGCGTCAAAGTCAGTCGATGCAAATCGCCGGGTGTCAGTAGCACTAATGTGGTGTTGGTAGTACCGACTTGTGCCACGGATCAGTGGTATTGACCCTCAGATTTGAGCACTCTCAATCGTCGATGGTGCTCCTATGAATTCTATCTCCCATGGTGTCGGTACTACTGACTTCTTTATGGGTAGTACCGAGTTATTCAAATTTGTTAGTTCTTTCAAGCAGGAACTTAGTGTTTTGAAATTAGAGCTTTCATTTTCATTGGTACCACCAACTTTTGGTTGGTAGTATGGAGTCCTTATCAGTCAACTCAGCTCCTTTTCTGCAAAAAGTTGGTGATATTGAACCTTAGGTCGGTGCTACCGAGTTTCTTGGAATTTTTTCCCAAACTCCCTATGATGTTGTTGGTACTACCAACTAGTTTGTCGATTGTACTGAGTGATTTAGTCAAATTCAATCCTTTTCCCTGTGACTTTGTCAGTATTACCGACTTTAGGGTTGGTAGTACGAAGTGATACTCAGCCTGCACACCACACAAAATTGGCCAAGGTACCAATTCTACATAAAAATAAATTAAATACAAACTAAAGGAATGAAACTACAAACTACAATTCTAAATAACAAAAATGATGGTTGGGTTTCCTCCCAACAAGCACCCTTATTTTACATCCTAGGCTTGATGACCCTAATTAAACCATTAGTGAAGCTCAATGATCTTCAACTCCTCTTATTTCCTCACCACATCTCCCCTAAAGTAGTGTTTAAGTCGTGGGCCATTGACAAGGAATGGCCCAACCCCATTCATTATTTCTACGGCCCCATGGGTTAAAACCATAACTACATCAAAAGGCCAACTCCATCTAGACCTCAACTTACCAAGATGTAATTTCAACCTAGAATTGAATAGAAGAAACTTCTATCCTGGAGTGAAAACTCTATGTAGGATGTGGCTATCATGGGTCTTTTTGCTTCTTTCCTTGTAGATCATTGAGCTTTCATAGGTGTCAAACCTAAGTTCATCTATCTCATTCAACTCTAACATCATTTTTCTCCTTACATCATCCAAATTGTAGTTCAATTTTCTCAAGGCCCATTTAGCCTTATGCGCTAACTCCATGGGTAAGTGACAAGCTCTCCCATAGATCAACCTAAAAGGGGTGGTTCCTATAGGTGTCTTATAGGGTGTCCTATATGCCCAAAGAGCATCGTTAAGCAACATGCTCCAATTCCTCCTATTAGTTGAGACTGTCTTTTCTAAGATTTTCTTGATGTCTTTATTAGACACCTCAACTTATCCTTGGGTTTGGGGATGATATGTAGTACCTACCCTATGTTTCACTTCATATTTTATCAAAAGTGCACCAAATTTCTTATTGGTGAAATGAGATCTACCATCACTAATTATCAAACTGGGCACCCCCAATCTGTAAAAGATGTGTTCTTTCACTGACCTACATACAACTTAAGCATCATTGGTGTGGGTTAGAATTTCTTCCACCCACTTAGACACATAGTAAACAAGTAACATGTATAAATTAGAATTCAAAGACACGAATGAACCCATAAAATCAATCCCCCACAAATCAAATACCTTAATTTCTTGAAACATTCAAGGGTATTTTGTGTCTTTTTGAAATATTACATGCACGCTGACAAGCATCACAATGAAGTACAAAGTTATATGTGTCTTTAAAAGGTGTAGGCCAATAAAAAACACATTCTAGGACCTTAGTCTCAGTCCTAGAACTAGCATGATGGCCCCCAATATGTAAGGAATGACAATGTGCCAAAATACTCTCAAACTCACAATTCGACACACATTTCCTCAACGCACCATCCCTACATTTCTTGAGCAAAATGGGATCATCCCAAATGTAATACCTCAAAGTGTGGAAGAATTTATTTTTCTTTTGATATCCCCAATCCTCTGGAAGCTTTCTGCATTCTAAGTAGTTTACAATATTTGCAAACCAAGGATTTTTTTCTTTTCATAGCAAAGAGTTGCTCATCTGGGAATTCTTCCACTATAAGTATATCTATGTCCTTTTCATCCACCCTTTCAAGCCTAAATAGGTGATCAACCACCACACTTTCAGCACTAGCTTTGTCTTTGATTTCAATATCAAATACCTATAACAAAAAAATCCATCTAATCAACATAGGCTTTGCATTCCTTTTGCAATAAATCAGAAAGAAGATTAATGATCTTTGAAAAATCTTTTATAAATCATCAGTAAAATATGGCATGTCCTAGAAAGATCCTCATTCCCTTCACCAAAAATGGCAAAGGTACTTGGAGATGAATTCTATTTTAACCGGGTCAACCTCCATTCCTGTCACGGATCCGTTCTTACCCTAATCCCAATCCCACTGTCCAAAAGGGCAGTGTTAGAGGGATGAGAGCGCCCGTCACTGAGTGGCCTGAAAATCACACACAGATAATATGCAAAAATGAAATAACATCCTTCTTTATTAAAATGAACCAAAATGTTTAGTACATAAGGCCCATAGGCAACAGGAAAGAGAAAAAGATAAGAACTAGCCTACAACTACATCCCTTTACAATTAGCTCCCATGTAGAGTCCATAAGTGATGTAGCAGTCTTTATTGCAGTGGATAAAAGAGTAGATGAATCTAGTTCCTTACATTACCTAAAATCGAGAAAATCAAGACACAATGTCAATGCAATTGCACAGTACGCTATAAAAAAACAAGTAAAGCAATTTATAAGAAAACTAGTATGCTTGGTAGGACTTAAGTTTCAAAACATTATCGTACGATCTTCCAAAAACCAAAATATTATTCAACGCCAATTTTATTATGAATTTTCCATTATGCTGTAATTCAAGAAGCATGCTTATATTAGTTTATGTGACTCTACTACCCCCAACGCGATGGGGAGGTCACCAAGCTCCTTCTCACCATAGGAGATAGGAGATCAAAGTGTAAAATCCCACCTTCCAATAAGGGAATTTTGCTTATGTTCAATATCAACATTATCAACTTTTCCAACACCATTATCAACATCAATATACGGGCAGTCATAATGGGTATTGTGATTTAGGGTTTCATGTTTCTCAAAATATAATATAAAAGAAAAACAGAAGACTATTCATAGGGAACAATAGTTCATCCAAATAACTAGCCAAGCATATTTCAAGAGATACCTAAAAGTATCATCATTACAACCAAGGAGGAGTAATATAATAGCGTACCTTTTTGAGTGATAAACGAGTAAAGGTCCAAGAGTGAAAAGGCCAAGGTCTCAAGTAGATCCTAGATTAAACAAGATATAGATTTGAGGGTCAAGATCATAATATGCAAGAACCATGTATGCAAGATTAGGGTTTTGCATTCCTATTACAACCCTGGTGATAGTAGGCATAGTATATTTCGACCCGTGAGCTTCTCATAACACCATTTCTATCATGACTGAATCTTCTAGGACCCATATGTGATGTTTGTATTAGATTCTACCATCCATGCCGACTGTCAGATGAGTTTGGGGCTTATCTAATAGCTTAGTCATATCATCAAGGCTCTTGCTATTCTTTTGGGCTGACATGATTTCGAACAGAAGGCCCGATTTTAAATGGACACTGGCCAATCTAAGAACGTTACCCATACGCCTTGGGGCCCAAGGTGACATGACTTCCATTCAGAAGTAAAGACAGCAGCACATTTAGCATGCTTCCTGCTGAGTGCATCAGCCACCACATTTGCCTTACCGGGGTGGTAGGCAATGGTGAAGTCATAGTCTTTAAGGTACTCGAGCCAACGCCTCTTTCTGAGATTAAGATCCTTCTGTGTCAAGATGTATTTCAGACTCTTGTGGTCAGTGAGGATGTCGAAGGTGGAACCATACAAGTAGTGTCACCATATTTTCAAAGCATATGTGATGGCGGCAAGCTCGAGGTCATGGGTTGGGTAGTTGACCTCATTTGGATTCAATTGTCGAGAGGCATAAGCAACTACCTTTCTCTCTTGCATGAGAACACAACCCAGACCTAACCTTGATGCGTCAGTGAAGATGACGAACCCATCATTTCCCGAGGGAAGAGTCAAGACAGGTGTAGTTGTCAGCTTTGTCTTTAGCTCTTGAAAACTGGACTCACACTCCTTTGACCAGATAAACTGTTCTCCTTTCCTGGTGAGCTTGGTGAGAGGCAAGGCAGTCCTGCTGAAGTTCTGAATAAAATGTCGATAATAGCCAGCAAGACCCAGAAAACTTCAAATCTCAGAAACATTCTTTGGGGCTTGCCACTCTGGAACAGCCGAGACTTTGGCAGGGTCAACAGAAATTTTCCCACCAGAAATTATGTGGCCTAAGTACATGACTTCAGAAATCCAAAATTCTCATTTTGACAACTTTGCATAGAATTTATGAGATTAGAGGATGTCAAGAACTTTGCGAAGGTGAATGCGGTGTGATTCAACATCAGTCAAATATATCAATATGTCATCAATGAAGACCACTACAAACTCATCGAGGAAAGGTTGGAAGACACTATTCATCAAGTTCATAAACACACCAGGGGCATTAGTCAACCCAAAAGGCATGACAAGGAATTCATAATGCCCGTATTGGGTTCGAAAGGCTATTTTAGGGATGTCTTCATCCTTAACTTTGAGTTGGTGGTAACCAGAATGGAGATCAATTTTAGAAATGACATGGGCAGAACGGAGTTGATCAAAAAGTTCATCAATTCTGGGAAGCAGATACTTGTTTTTCACAGTAGCTTGATTAATCAGACGATAGTCAATACACATGCGAAGGGAACCATCCTTTTTCTTGACAAATAAAATGGGATCTCCCCAAGGAGAGGTACTAGGGCAGATGAAACCCTTGTCAAGCAATTCCTGCAACTATTTTTTCAGCTCAGTCAATTCAACAGGAGCCATCCGATAGGGTGCCCGAGAAATAGGTGTGGTACCAGCTACTAAATCAATAGAAAACTCGACATCACGATCTGGTGGTTGCCCAGGGAGCTCCTCAGGAAAGACACTCGGGTACTCTCGCACTATATAAATGTTTTCTAGGGCACTCGTATCAGGATTGACTATGGTTACAGTTGTTAAGTATGCTTTGCACCCTTTAGCTATCAAGTTTTGGGCTTTAATCAGAGAAATGACAATGTTTTGTTTTCGATCTTTCCTTCCAGGAATTACAAGAATAGGGAGATTGGGTTTGGAAATAATGACTTTCTTGGCACGACAGTCGATTAGAGCATGATTTTTATGGAGCCAATCCATCCCTAAAATAAGGTCAAAGTCTTCCATGTCTAAGATTATGAAATCTGACTCAAAACTATGTCCATCATACGATAGAGGGACTTTCTTGACAATATAGTAGAAGACTTTCATCTTCTTACTTGGGGTAGTTACATCAAGTACGTACCCTAAGTCCCTTGTTTCAAGATTCAACATAAGGGCAAGATTCTTAGACATGAAAGTGCTTGTTGACCCAAAGTCAAAAAGAGTAACAACAAAATGGTCGGTAGATTTGCATCATACCTACATATACATATACTTTGTGTAAGGACTATGTACAAGATAATCATGATATAAAATGTTGGAAATAACCTTGAATTTAAAAAGTACCATCCATGAGTTTGTTTTCATTGGCCTTCGCCTCATCTGCATTCACAGCAAAGACACGGGCCTGTTTATTGGGCCTGTTGATGTTCCCCTTGCCTGGCCCATGCTGGAGGAGGGTGGGGGCAGCTGTCTCTGAAGTGACCCTCCTATTTGCAGTAATGGCATACCGGGACAGATACTTGCACTGGCCAGGGTGGAAATTACCACAGTTACGACAACGAGGAATATTGGCATTCCGGCTTGGACCCTTATTTTGGACATGATTCTGGTTTTGTGCAAGACCACGATTGTAATTCTAGTTCTGGCCTTGGGCATGAGGATTCCTCTGGTTCTTCTGTCGGTTCTTGTTCTTATTGCCACCGATATGGGGTTTTCCCTTTTGTTCAGGTTTTGCAGGTACAACTTCAGTCTGGCCTAGATATGCAAGGGTAGGTAATGGTTTCCCATGTCCCATCCCCAGGGTTCTCTACATGGACAATGCATGGTCATAGGCATCTTGAAAATTGGTGGGTTTGGATGAGGATACAAAAGCTTTTACGGTAAGGAAAATCCCATCAATGTAGCGGTCCAGTTTTTGTTCTTCGGTAAGGTTGGTGACATGTCTCTCCAGCAGGCGGAACTGTTGGCTGTATTCAACTACTGTGTTAGTTCCTTGGGTAAGGATGAGGAATTGTTTTTGTTTCTCCTTTCTTTCAGATGTAGGTTGGAAACGGTTGGTGAAAATGGGTTTGAAGGCTTCCCAGTTGACAGGGATGACCTGCTGTGACCGGATATAATTCTCCCACCACAATTTGGCAGCTCCCTTCAACTGGTAGGTGGCAAAACCAACCTTGTCTTGTTCAGGGCACCTCAAAACCCTAAAATTGTTTTCCATGGACACTAACCAGGCATCAGCCTTATCTAGGACATCATCTTTGTCTTCCCCATAGAAGGCTTCAGGGTTGAGTTTCAGAAAATCCTAGATAGTGATGGGTTTTGGGTTATGGGTTGGCACAAGGGATGTTGTACGGACAGCTAGGTCATGGAGGGCATCCATAATGGCCTTTTGTTTTAGTTCCCATTCCCCCATATTGTTGGTCTTATTGGCAGAACTGACATCTTCATCATCATCCATGCGGGGCTTCTTCCCCTTGTCTTTAGTACTAGAGGTCCCTTCACCATCCCTGTTGTTCCTGGTTTTTGGGGCCATCTGCAAGAGTTCAACTGATATAAGTTTTCTTGTTTATAACTTTCAAAGCAAGAATATGATAGATCATTGCAACAAGTTTTCTCAATTTATTTTCAGATTTTAGTTGTTCCCGTCCTTAATTTACCCAAAAATAGAGAGAGAGTATATAGATCAAGTCATGACACCTTAAGGAGAATGAGAAGATGAGAAGTCATCCTACTTCCTTTTAATAGGTGGCTTGGGAAATCCTTAAAGAAGAGATAAGATGCTAGAAGACTCTCTAGGGTTATAGGAAGTCATTCCATCCATTTCTGGATCAACTAAGGCCAGGTGGAGCAGGAGGAACCTCAACCACCGTGAAGACGGATAGGAGGAATTATTCCAGAACCCCCTTTGTGCTCTTTCTAGACACCTCAGTTTTCACCATAGTGAATTTTAGGGCTTCCTTGGTTCAGAGATTAAGAACATCATTTCACTAATGCATATAAAGTGTGTTATGGCTCTGATACCAACTGTCACGGATTCGTTCTTACCCTAATCCCAATCCCACTGTCCAAAAGGGCAGTGTTAGAGGGATGAGAGTGCCCATCCCTGAGTGGCCCGAAAATCACACACAGATAATATGCAAAAATGAAATAACATCCTTCTTTATTAAAATGAACCAAAATGTTTAGTACATAAGGCCCGTAGGCAACAAGAAAGAGAAAAAGATAAGAACTAGCCTACAACTACATCCCTTTACAATTAGCTCCCATGTAGAGTCCATAAGTGATGTAGCAGTCTTTATTGCAGTGGATAAAAGAGTATATGAATCTAGTTCCTTACATTACCTAAAATCGAGAAAATCAAGACACAATGTCAATGCAATTGCACGGTACGCTATAAAAAAACAAGTAAAGCAATTTATAAGAAAACTAGTATGCTTGGCAGGACTTATGTTTCAAAACATTATCGTACGATCTTCCAAAAACCAAAATATTATTCAACACAAATTTTATTACGAATTTCCCATTGTGTTGTAATTCAAGAAGCATGCTTATATTAGTTTATGTGACTCTACTACCCCCAACGCGATGGGTAGGTCACCAAGTTCCTTCTCACCATAGGAGATAGGAGGTTAAAGTGCAAAATCCCACCTTCCAATAAGGGAATTTTGCTTATGTTCAATATCAACATTATCAACTTTTCCAACACCATTATCAACATCAATATACGGGCAGTCATAATGGGTATTGTGATTTAGGGTTTCATGTTTCTCAAAATATAATATAAAAGAAAAATAGAAGACTATTCATAGGGAACAATAGTTCATCCAAATAACTAGCCAAGCATATTTCAAGAGATACCTAAAAGTATCATCATTACAACCAAGGAGGAGTATTATAATAGCGTACCTTTTTGAGTGCTAATCGAGTAAAGGTCCAAGAGTGAAAAGGCCAAGGTCTCAAGTAGATCCTAGATTAAACAAGATATAGATTTGAGGGTCAAGATCATAATATGAAAGAACCATGTATGCAAGATTAGGGTTTTGCATTCCTATTACAACCCTAGGGTAGATCATCCATTATATCAATATTTCAACATTTAATCAAGCATCAAGCATATATCAAGAATGAATGATCCACTTGGGTGCTTTTTAGGAATCATATTAGTTAACCCTAATTACATCATCAACATCCAAGCCATTAATCACGTTTCTAGATCATAATGATAGGTTTGAGACTAAACATCAGAGTATGATTGCATGTTTGATCATGAACTAGATTAGGATCATAAATTCAAGAAAGTTGTTCATTTTATGCTCAAGAGGGTTATTCAAAGGCATTTGCATCAAAATAGAGAACAGAGATACGAAACAGGTTCTGAAACAATTTTTATTAAATCGGTCTAATTTTTCTGATAACAATGGACTATACATTCGATATATTTGGAGCTAGGGATCTTAAGATATCATTTTTGCAAGTTTAGGCTATTTTCTGGAATTTTGGGCAGAGAGGGCAGAATTACCAAAAAAGCAGAGTCATTGATCATTGGTCAATCGTGGTCTCGTGAGGCGGATCAGCGGTGGATAGAAGTCGTGCTCCCAGGCACGTGCTCGCGGAGAAGAAGCAGGAGAGGGCTCGCGCGGGGATCTGTGACCGTCGATCTTAACTGGGCTCACCGTGGGCTCCAATCTGATGGTTGCTGCTGCTTGCCCCAACAATAGAACCCGCCCGTGAGCAGAGCTGCTCCGCGGCGGTGTGGAGGCCAGAGAAAAAGGGAGCAAGAGATTGAGGGCACGACATGGGGAGAGAAGGTGCCACTCGTGTTCGTGGGGGCGGGCCGAAAGCAATAGGGGTCTTTTATAGGAACCTGGTGCTTGGGTTAGGGCTACCAGGGGGCGCACCCTATGGGGTCAGCTTGTTTTCTTGGCCTCTGAGCAATGATTTCACCCTACCAAGCCACGTGGAAGCTTCGACAAAGGGGTGCGGACTCTTTGGTTGAGTCATCGGGCGCAACAGATCAGGGTTGCTCGATTGGGGTTGGGAGCCATGGTGGCTTGTCCACCATGGACCTACCATACTGGGCGCAAGGTAGGGGATGACCCCAATGCCATTGGATTGAGATCCAAGGCTGTTGGGTTGATCCGCCTTGCCCAGCGGTGCCCAAGCACAGGATGGGCCGGGCCAGTAAGGGAAAAGGAGGAAAAATGTGGAAAAAAGGCTAAAAAACTAGGAAAAGGCTAAAATCTTAGAAAAATCGTATAAAATCATGGGAAGGTCCAAATGATCTCAAATTTTGACCATATCTTCAACATGAAGTGTAGAATAATGTATACAAGTTTGGATACCAAAAGATAGAGTTAACTAGTCAAACTTAAGTGTTTGAACAAGGAGGTGTATTAAGCTAATTAAGGTGCCCAAAAGTGCATGAAAATCATAGAAAACAAAAGAATTTGATTCTAGGTATCCATATTGATCAAGGAGTCAAAAGAGATTATTAATGATCATTATAAAGGTGAAAAAATTATAAATTAAATAATAGAGAAGAGGAAAAACTCACATTGTCACAATTCCTTTACTAGACACCTTGTGTCCCAAAATAATCTCCTCACTCACCATCATGTGATATTTTTCCCAGTTCAAAACTAGGTGAGTGTCCTTGCATCATTGCAAAACCATATTGAGATTGTCAAGCCAATCATCAAAAGATTCACCATACACCAAAAAAATTGTCCATGAATACCTTCAGATATTGCTCCATCATATCAGAAAAAATGGCAAGCATGCATCGCTAAAAGGTAGCTGGTGCATTAAAAAGACCAAACGGCATCTAAAAATACCCAAAATAACCATAAGGACAAGTGAAGATTGACTTCTCTTGATCTTGTTTCTCAATAGATATCTGATTGTATTTGGAATAACCGTCGAGAAAACAAAAGTGAGAGCAGCTGATGAGCTGCTCAAGAATTTGATCGATAAAGGAGAGTAGGAAATGATCCTTCAAAGTGGCAGCATTCAAACATCGATAATCGATACATACTCACCACCCAAACACCAATCTATTGGAAATCAATTCATCATTTGAATTTTTTGTGATTGTTATACCCCCTTTATTAGGAACTACATGGGTTATACTAACACAACTAGAGTTAGAGATAACATATATTATATCTACAGATAAAAGTTACACTACCTCCTTCTTTACTATCTCAATCATGATGGGGTTGAGTCAATGCTGAGGTTGCATGATCAGTTTTGCTCCTTCTTTGACTCTAATCTTATGTTGGAAGAAACTACGGGAGATCCCCTTTATGTGTATAATAGACCATTTGAACGTTGCACAATGGTTTTTCAAAACCACTCAGAGTTGCTCCTCTTCTTGAATGCTTAGTGAAGCCAAGATGATGACCAAAATATTCTCCTTTGTTTCCAAGAAAGCGTACACCAAGTGTGGTGGCAGTAGGTTTAGCTCTAGATTTGAGGGACATGCCAAAGATGGGATCAAAGGTGGAGGAGGTGATCCTATATCCTCAAAGTGTCTGGTGTAGTAGCATGGTAACACCTTGAGGAACAAGACGATCTCCTCCAGAGAAAAAGATCAGATGTAGTCATCCATCAGATTCATGAGACACATCTCCAAAATCAATTGTTGATATGCTTGCGTAAGTGTGGAAGAAGATGTCTCTTCAATTGTAGCTAAGAAAAAAATTTCCTCTTCATCATCTATAAATTGAACTGTCTTTGTCAATGAAACTTCCTTAGTGTTCTCTAAGATATCCACTGCTAGTGTGTCCTTGTGAACCTATGTCATCACATCATCCATATCTAGGAATGGCCTCCCAAGGAATAAAGACATTTTTCCTTGGACCTACTATAGGATATGACATTGTTCCTTCTCATCAGTCATTTGTGTAAAGTTGGGCATCATGATTTCAAATATATATTCTTTGATCCCCAGTGTCAATCTTCCCTTAGCCATCTCTAAGATCATGTGCTTTGTTCCTTGAAATATTCTCCCAAATAGTAATGTGTTGTTGTGACCATCTTGCATCTCCATGACCATAACGTCTACCGGAAATGCAAATCTATCCACTTTGACAAGAACATCCTCATAGATACCATATGGTCTAACCACTAAGTTGTCCATTAGTTGTATGTTCATATTGCTTAATCTAGACTTTTGAAGACCCAGCCTCTTGAAGGTGGTCGAGGGCATTAAATTAATGCTTTCCCCTAAATCACACAACCTCTCCAAATTTTGTCTTCCTGATGTAACATGATTGTTGAAGCAGCTTGAATCTTGCCTTTTGGGTGGAAATGTTCCCAATATAAAAGTACTAACCTGATCCTTCAATATCACTACATCTATGTCAACTATTCTCATCTTATTATTAATGATGTCTTTCAAGAATTTTCCACAGGAAGGAATCTGTTGAATTGCATCTATGAGAGGAATGTTGACATGCAATATTTCAAAACTATCCAGAAATTTTTGAATTGTTGTTCCATTTTAGTTGTCTTCAAACTATTTGGGAAGGACACTGGCTTCACTTGCTTCCTTTGGTGGGGTGGAATATATGCCTCCTTCCTTGTCTTCTTTGATTTCTCAATTTCTTCATCAGCTTCTTTGTTATGTACAACAGTATCGGGCTTAACTGGATCAACTACAGGAGTGGTCACTTATGATCTTGTGTCATCCTCTTTGTCCTTTGCCTCTGGAACTATTTTCTACTCATTCTTCCCACTGTGTGACAATAGAGCCTTCACTTGTTGGTTGTCTGCTGGTAAATTAGAGTTTCCTGGGAATCCTTACTGACATGGCTTCTTCAAGGAAGCAATCTCTTATACAATCTAAGAAATCTAGATTTCTATATTGTGAATCTTTGCTCCTTTATTATGTAGTTCCCTCTAGGTCTCTCTAATGAGCACTTCATTATATCTAACTAGCTTACCAAAAATTTCCTCTATGTGGTCTATCTTGCTAGGAGCCCTCCCATGCTGTTGTGGATGTGTTTGATGTTGTAATGGTGATGGATCGTATTGAAAAATTATTGGGGTCTTTCCAAGAGAACTTAGGGTTTTCCCCAACAACAATGCCAAAAACTTGATAGGGATTTACTATACACCCTAAAACACAAGTGCACTCTATCAGAGTAATATAGTCCAAAGAGGCCCAGATATCGAACACGGGGAAAGGTAAATCCAAAAGTTAGTACTAATTGTAATGTGATCAGCTGTACTGATGAAAACTTGGTTTAACGTTCAATTATCTAAAGCACAAAATAAATCTAAATTACTATTCGTTGGTCTCCATTGGAGTGAATTCCTTAGGTTTATGGTTCTACCTCAATTAACATTGCAATTAATAATATAACATTAATGAATATCTCTCCCAACCCTGGACTAAGAGTCTGTAGAAAGAATTACCCACTCTCATGACGTAATTCACTTCCTAATCTAATACCAATCCCACTCTTGTATCGATTGTGTTATTAGTTAGGTGATTTATCAAAAACTCTGGGTCATCTCTTCACATTCGTAAGCCACCTTTTTCCAAGGGCAATGTAAAAAATGTATTTCTATGAATTTTTCAACCATTAATTTCCTTTTTTAAAGCAAATAAAGGTCAAATTAACTACCTATGATGATCAAGCACTAGTACAAAATTGGTCTCTCGGGTCAGTTTTTTGAAGCCTGCAGCGTCACTTTTTAGGCGACGCCTAGGTGGGCGTCGCTACAGTACTAGCGACGCTATAGAGGTAGAAAAACCGACCCTAGAGAGGTAAAAAAACCGACCCTAGAGAGGTAAAAAAACCTACCCTAGAGAGGTAGAAAAACCGACCCTAGAGAGGTAAAAAAACCGACCCTAGAGGGAACAAAAACCGACCCAAGAAAAGTACAAAAACCGACCCAAGAGAGGTAAAAAAAACCGACCCAAAAGAGGTAAAAAACCGACCCAAAAGAGCAACAAAAACCGGCCCTAGAAGTCTTCAAACAGTTGTAAAAACACCTACTGGGTCGGTTTTTCTGAATAACCGACCCAACAAGTATCTATTGGGTCGTTTTTCTCCATAAGCGACCCTAAAAGTCTTCAAATAGCTTTAAAAAATACCTACTGGGTCGGTTTTTCGGAATAACCGACCCAAGAAGTCTTCAAATTGCTGTAGAATTTTAGGATAGAACCTATTGGGTCGGTTTTTCTGTATAAGAGACCCTAGAAGTCTTCATGAACCTACTGGGTCGGTTTTTTGTATAACCGACCCAAGAAGTGTCTATTGGGTCGGTTTTTCTGTATAAGCAACCCTAGAAGTCTTCAAATTGCTGTAGAATTTTGGGATAGAACCTACTGGGTCGGTTTTTTGAATAGCCGACCCAAGAAGTCTATAGGGATGGTTTTTTCAATAACCGACCTGAGAAGTTACATTTTTTTTAAAGAAAAATTCTGCAGAAACAGAAATCTTCAGTACAGCAACCTGCAAAATAGAATTGCTTTACGCAATTCAAAACCTGCAGTAGAAATAGACTTGCAAATGCAATGATGCAAGCCAAAAATGCATTCCAAAGCCATTTGCAAACTTTTATATCCAATCCTTTTTTGAATTGATGTTTCATAACAACAATTATTCACATATATTGAGTTGAGTCTTCATACACAACACTTACTAACATTCTTGCAAGTCTAAGATAGATTCATTCAAATGAGACATATAGCACATACTAACATTCATACACATAGCACATACTAACAACAATGATAGATTGCAAGTTTAAAAGTGATATTAATGTCTTACTACAAAAAGTAAATTTTGATAGAGTTTCAAATCTACATACACAAATGAAGTTATGAATTTCAATCCAATGCTATAGTGACTTCATTGAGAAAAGCATCTGACCATTCTTCTCGGAATTCATTTAACCCATCAAGTGTATAAGGATGAGTTGTAAAGATCTGCAAAAAAAGCACATGCTCATATATATTTTATAAAATGATGCAAATCTCATATGTAAATTTATTATGTTATTCTTTAATAATTACCTTATCTATACTCTGAATGTCTAGTGATGCTTCTTTCAAAATAGTTTGCATATACTTCATTACGTAGTAGCCACAAGCCCAATCATTATTTTGTATATGACACTACAAATAAAGAATTATAACTTAATATTAGTAAACTGCTACAAACAGAGTTGTACAAATAAAGAAATAGGACTATAAGAGAGTTAACATATAAAATTTGATATTAATGCATTACTGTAAGAGTTGTAAATATACGACTAAGCAGTCAAAGTAGTTACCTTGACATTTTTCAAAATCAGTGTCTTTAATTTTGGGGGTATTATTCCTCCCCCTTCACGATAAGCCTTTATACCCCTATCAATCAATTTGATTATGATAGTTGTCAAAATATAAATTCTAAGTATAAATATCATGTTGAAGCATAACAATTGATGCTATAGAAACTAAATTTATGCTTACTCCATAGTTGGCAATCTCAGTTTGTGACCCCTTGTTGTTTTTCCCATTGGGTCAAGATAATAGAAAGTCATCAATTTTGGGACAACCACCACTAGTTCCCAATGTCTAGATCTGAGTAAATTTATATTGAAAACAAAAATTAGAATTATAATTTAGTCAATATTAGAATTCTATTGAATTATAATACTTACTGGATGTTAAAAGGAATTAGAATAATTTCCTTTCCCACACTACCAAAATATTTGAATGCAGTACTGAAGTACTCATTCACATCATCCATTTGTGTCTGCACTTGACTAGTGAGTGAAGGAACTAAGAATCCAACATTCTTTATATCAAAGTTTGTCATCTCAGTATATAAATGGCTGTAAAACATTTGTAAAAATTTTATATGTTACAAATAAGCTAAAAATGTATATATTCGAGTAATCTATATTGATTAATTCTTACATTATCCATACTTCTAATATCGAAGTATTTAGCCAATCATACCGGAACAACTCTATAATATCATCAAGAAAAATAAAATTCTCAAAGTCCCTCCCAACTGCATCTTCTGTTAAATTGACCCCCATATGTGATCCTGGGCTTTGGTTGGCTAAGTATCGAGCCAAACATTTACTTTTATTTCCCAATTCATCGAATGTGGCTTCTGGAATGAAAGAAGGCTTGGGCATAGGAGGACGACTACTAGGATTTTTACTTTTTGGTTTTCAAACATGTTAATTAAATACATACTTATATTAAACGAGTTCATATATGTAGCTAGTCAAATATGAAAAACATGTAGATATACCTTGTCAATGATAACCAAGTGTCTAGGCCATCCCACCATAGCACCCTCTGCTTCATCAACTGTACCATATTCAGAAGAAGGTATGGGTAGTGGTTTGTCCCCCATTCCGTCATACACAAGATGGATGGACACACGACAAATGTCATCAGAAACTGATTGACAATGCAATGTACCACCGATGTTGTATACCTTACCCGCTGCCACAACATTGTACTCTGGAACCTCCACTGCAAGTTTACAGTTCATACCAACCTAGTTGAAATTATATAAGTTATATACAAAGCGGTAAACCAGATACCTACTATATTATATATATCATATTAACATATATAGAAAAAACTTACTGCAGATTGTTGTGATGGTTCATTGGGAGTGCTCCCATGACCTTCTACAATTGGAGTATGAGCTTGTACCTCATCATCTGAGAGATGCACGGTTTGAGGAGGTTGAGAAGGTTGAGAAGGTTGAATAGGCTGAAATGAAGACAATATTTGTTGCACTTTCTGTGATACTAATGCTTCAACCTCGTCATGTGTAACTGTACGACCTCTTCTAGATTCTGAAGGCCCATAATAAGTCTTGAATCCTATGCCAGCTCCTAATCCCCTAACACGGCCAGGATGCTCTTTCGTACCAAGAGCAACTGATAGTTCATCCATGTGTCCAATTGGTATGAACTTTCCTTGTTTTCTTTGCTCATAGAGATCATCCTATTCATATTTAATGAAAATATTAAATCACAAACAATTAGAGATCATCCTATTCATATTTAATGAAAATATTACATCACAAACAATAAGATATTATTAAATCCTATTCTTTAATTACTTAATTGTGATGAACTTACCATCTTTTGTGCCACCTCCTTAGTTGCAGGGTTGGTAATTTCACCTGCTTTATTTTTTCTAGCATCAAGCCAAATTTTATAACGGGGTGGACACTCAACTTGAGTTGTGCTAGACCCTTCTCCAGAAGAGATTTGGTTCTCCAGTTGTTCTCGACGCTGGGCATAACTAAGGGATCCCATGTGATGGTTATGCACATTTTTGGCCCGTCTTTCCTTTTGGGCCTCATGAATAGCCTGATCATTTAAAATGAGGTATTGCAATTTACAACTTGGCAAACATATACATATATAAAAACATTAATTGTATACCTGAAACTCTTCTGAATTCCTTTGTGCAACAAATCTGTCCCACACCTCAGGATCTATAAAAATATATATGTCTGTTGCTTTCTTCTTTTGCTTAGGATTATCTATATAATCCCTTTTGAGATAGGTCTTAAATGCCCTCCATCGTACACCACAACGCTTCAACACTCTTTTCATGTGGTCTTTTTCATTTAAATGAAAAACACCCTATATACAAATGAAGCAATAATCTTATTTCAAAAAGTATATGTCAAAACAAAAAACTGGAATCAATAAACAAAAAACAAGATAATATAGTATCAAAATTCAACTCACAGATATATCTTTCCAAAGGAGGTCTTTCAAGCCAATAGGAACATCATGCCAGTTTTCTATATCTATTGGCACCTTACTGCGTGCGGTTGCCCCTACATAATGCTTAAAAGTACTAGCATGTTCCCCAATAGGTACTCCTCCCCTTTCAAACTGGATTGACAATTTCTCCCCTTTTGCCCTAAGCTCTTGCAGCCGACGCATCACTGTGGGACCTCTCAACTTTCAAATTGTTACCACAATTTCTACATGGACAATAGAACCTATATGTAGGTAGTTTCCTATGTTCCTCAGCAAATCTGATAAATTCATCAACACCTTTGGTAAACTCTGGACTGCAACGGTTCTTGATAGACATCCAACTTCGATCCATTTTCTAGATCACATTAAAATTAATTATCAAACTGAGCATTTAATATTGATACTATAAGTTGTAAGGTTTTTTTATAGGAAATTCATTACTTTTATACTAAAGTGTACCACCTATCCCATTTTTGAATATTTAACCTCACTAGTAATTGTATAATGTATGTTTAGTTTTCAATAAAATTTCAGCAGCATTTCCCCTTAGTTCTCCAAGTACATCAATGTAAATGGCAAATAACCACTCACATATGTACCCAGAGAACAAATGAGGAAATACTACTAAAAATTTTCTTCAAAACTAAACATACATTATACAACTACATCCTAAGTGAGATTAAATATCCAAAAACAGTCCCATATCGGGGACTATCCAAAATTTACTCCTAATGAATAAATTTTGAACGGGTTTCTAAGTTTATATATAAATGTATTTGTCATATTTATGCATAGGTGGTCTCATCTATAAACCCTAAAGTGTCAATCTAAAACTAAACAATGTCTACCTAGATAAACAAAATTTACTCCTAATGTTGGATGTCTTTTGCATGATGTAGATATAAAATAATACATGTTTTTATTATTGGTTGGTTTACTAGATAAACATTCATTTATATGTACTGAATTGAATAATCAATTAGGTGCCCTTAACAGAAATAAATAGAAAGGCATAAATTAAACATCATGCAGGATCTTTCATAATAGATAACAGTAAATCAAGTAAATCAAGACTCAAATGCAAAAGACATCCAACACGACCAGTGTACCTAGCACGGCCGTATAGCACGGCACGGCCGTGGTACAACTCAAATCAAAAGACAGCCAACATGATCAGTGTACCTAGCACGGCCGTGGTACAACTGTACCTAGCACGGCCGTGGTACAACGTACCTAGCACGGCACGGCCGTGGTACAACTCAAATTTAGAAGACAGTTAAAAACTAAAATTTTTGGCTTAAAGGCGAGCGTGGCACTAAGCATGGTCGTGCAAAGCACAAGTCGTGGCACCAAGAATGGTCGTAGCAGGAGTCTGAAACGGAAAATGAATTTACCTATCTGTTCGGAGAGGTGGTGGCGTCGAAAGCCTTGGCGGCGGAAAAATCGTTTGGAGAAGCAAGAGCGACCTTGGCGGCGAGCTGGTCTATGGCAACGGCGGTGAGATCTTGGCGGTGAGCTGGTGAGCTTCAGAAACAGCGGCGAGCTGGTGAGCTATGACCCGGCGAGACCTTGGCAGCGCTTTTGGCGGCGAGTTAGCGAGCAACAATGGAGGCGACGACCCAAACGGCAAGCTGGTGATGGAGCGGCAAGCGACGAACGGCACGCTGGTGGCGGCGAATCTTTGGAGGCGTCAACCTTGGCGTCGGCGAGTGTGAGAGACAGTGAGAACGAGAGTTGACAGTGAGGCTAGGAGAGAGAGTGCGAGAGTGGGGAGTGTGCGCTAGTGAGAGTGCGAGTGAGAGAGTAAGGGTTATCTGCAGACTTCTCGGGTCGGTTAAGCAAAAAACCGACCCAACAGGTCTCTGCGGACGGTTATCTCAAACAACCGACCCAAGAGGGTCTTTGCGCGACACTTCTAGGGACGGTTCTTTAAAAAACCGACCCAAAAGGCTGAACTTCTAGGGACGGCTGTCTCAGAAAACCGACCCGAAAGGGTCTTTGCGCGGAGACCTCTAGGGACGGCTGTCTCGAAAAACCGACCCGAAAGGTTTTTGCGCGGAGACCTCTAGGGACGGTTAAAGAGAATAACCGACCCAAGAGGGTATAGATCCACGCGCGAAAGGCAAAATTTAATTCTTTTTCTCCACGGGAAGTATGTCGGGTCGGTTTTTATATAAAACCGATGCTATGTTTATGCGTGCCGCGAATTTGATGATTTCGCGGGTCTTTTTCTAGCGTCGATTCACCTTAAAAAACCGACCCATTAGCTAAAAGCGGTACCCGAATTTTTTCTAATGACTTGTTGCTTCGGTTTTAGCTTATTCGGTCGGTTTTTCTAATATAAGTGACGCTAACGGAAGCGATGTTAGAGACCGAAAATGTACTAGTGAAGCATGGATAGTTTATGACAATCTCATAGAAATAAGTCTAGAAATTAAGATAAATTGATATATTAATGCATAAAAGTCAATTACAATACATAACTGTGCTAATCCCGTGCCCTAAGGAATTAGGAGTTTAGCTCTGTGTGGTTTCTATTGTCAAAAACATGGGAGAGAATAAGAAAAATGTGGGAAACATTTTGAAAAATAAAGAACCCCTGAAGAAGACGGTCCAAATGATCTGCTCTCGCGCACATATCAATTTGTTACCTTCTGACTGCAAATCTGTCTGTTGGAAGTGCCTGGATCATCCAGAACATAGTCTCCTACTTCGCTTTCTCCTCTCCTTACTCTCAATTGTCATCCAACGGAATAGAATGAGATAGATAGGGTTGGGTAAAATCCCTCTATGTCATATAAGTGACTAAGGGCGTAATTAATTGCCAACCATAGGATTAGACTTAATTTTTAGATCTTTCTGATCTTGTCATGTTGGTACTACCAACTGGGTGTCAGTACTACTGATGCCTTCAATAATTGTGGTCGCATGGGCAGCTGTCAGTACTACCGAGCTTGAAGTCAATAGTACCAAGCTTCTTCGATTAATTTTGAATACATCATTGTGATGTTGTCAGTAGTATCGACTTCTAGGTCAGTACTACCAAGTCTTCTCTACTTTTCTTTGTTCCAAACTGAGTAAATGTCGGTGCTATTGACTCCAAATTCGGTGGTAATGAGTTGTGTAGATTCTTGTAAATTACTTGAAATACACAAAAACTAAACATAATCTCTTGATATATATTAAATCATTCAGAAATATTAAAATAAAATTATTTGATGCAATTATGTATCACAGGCTAATGATAGTAATTACTGCACAAATTAATATGAAAATGAGTCAATAGTGCACAAAATCCATATTAAATATCCTATGAAAATGACATTTATCTGGTGCATCACCCATGTCCATCATACAAACTCTAAGGCTCCTCCAAAAGATCAACTCAATGAACACAAAGGGGCATCGCCTCACCACCAACACTATCCTCCTCATTCCTTTGATGAGGAATACTACCACTACAACACTACTGCCGCATTTCTTCATGAATTTGAACAATTGTGTGGGGTAACGTTTCATATTATTGCTTCTTAGTCTAACATTACCTAGAAAGTGTAGACCATGATTTCGTAGATATTTCATGTCTCAAACACCATATAATTATGGAGATCCATTCCAAAACAAAATGAAGTAAATCGCGTCCCTCCAAAGACAAATGTACACTTTTTGAAAAGAAAAGGAGGTAGAATATTGAAAGATATAGGACATGCATGTTTCCAAATAGGAAAGATGATGTGAGAGGCTGGACCGATTAAAAAATCAAGGAAAATAATATTCTTAAATTTTGTCCTTAGGACTCTTCTATGTACCAAAAACATTCTTATGAAAACCAACTGTAAAGAGTGGGACCCAAGAGGGGATCCACTCTCTACTAAAAATTTGAAGAATCAAACCTCCAGTCCAAACACACCTAAAAGGTATGATGGAGTGGGTGTAAAATTTTCAAATCTTATTTAATGGTAATCAAAACAACCAAAGTGTAGCAGCGGAAGTAAAAGGTTGACTATATTCAATTTCTCAACAAGATTATAAAAGTATATCTAAATCTGCCACATAGGGTTTACATGTATGATACAATATAAGGATTGAAGATAGAGGGAAGTCTAAACCATAACAACTTTGTCTCCAAGCTTTAACTCCTTAAGCTATGTCCATGTCTTTATGTCAAATCATTCAAGTCCTTTACCTACGGTTGGAAGCATACTCCAGTAAGAAGAGAAAAATGGAAGACATCAACAAAGGCTGGTATGTGCATACTAAAAATGAGATTGAATAATATATGGAGTAAAGGACATCAAATAAAGTGAAGCTTCCCATAGAAGAGAAAAGTACCACCCAAATGGGTATCAAGATAAAAGAATCACAATAACATGATACTTGCCATTAAAACAAATAAAAGATTGTGCCATATATACATCCACTACCATGGTGGGAAATGAAGCACAAGTAGGGCAAACACCCCACAATCATCATCAATATCATGCATGCATGTGAGATAAACATATCCCTAGAACAATATAAAGACAAAGGCGGCCAAGAATGATACATCTTTAAACCTGATAGAGAATGGTATACTGCCAAACTGCCAAATATATAAAACATGGTCCAAGAATAATATATCTTGCACGAGTACAGGGTAACCTCTCCATCCCAAAAGAGTAGGAAATTACACATCTACTCGGTAGGAAATTACACACCTACCATAAACAAAAATCAATGCAATTACATTACTCTAGTGCTACTGAATCACATAGCATGTAAAATATAGAGGCAAGTAGAAAAGTATGGTCAGAATTATACAATGTTGCCATATCATACAATGGACAACGCATACATCCACATGCAAGTGGGAACAAGATATCACATATCACCAAATAGTCATCCACCTCAAAGTGGGCAAATATAATCAAATAAGTCCAACATGCACCAAGTCATAAGAAAAAGATTCCAAGAGAATATCCATGATCACAAGATCAATAACAAGTAAGGTAGTTTACATGAACCATGATTTTCAAAAGAAAAGACATTGTGTATAGGCTAATGTCCATAGGACTAAGAGAATGATAAAGATGGGTTATTGCTCAATAAAGAATAATCAAGGATGCAAACATACCTCTCTTTAGATTCTATACAAATCCAAGTCACCTCTTGATCCGAGTCTAGGCCTCCAAAGAACCTATTGAACATGTATGTAGATTTTAGGTCAATTTCACATTGATTATTCAAACCCTAAAAATCACTTTTTTATTATTAGTGAATTGGGTTATCAAAACCATGCCATGTTTTAGGTTACCTTTTTCTGAGTCCAAAACATATTTTATTATTTTTTTACTTATAATTTATTAGTTATGAGTTTTACAAGTTATTACTTATTCAAAGTAATCCATTAAAATCACATACTTTCAACATTAGTTGTAGACAAATACCATTAGAAAGCCCTTATTTTTCTGAATCCAATGACTATTTATTTGAATTTTTCTGACCTATATACAATTGGTTATCAATTTTAGAAAATAGGACGATCAGAGAAAATCACAAATCCATGTCAATAGGGAAAAAGAAAAAGAGAGTGGGAGCTCGTGTGTTGAGTTGGCTCAAACACGGGCGGCCAACTCAGTCGGCCCCACAAACACTCTGGAACCACAGCTAAGTGTTGAAACAGGAAGCAAGGGTTCCTGAAATTACCAAAATGCCCTTCACAGGAAAAACAAAAACAAAAAGAACAGAAGGGCAAAGCTAGAAAATCATGTGAGGAAAAGCTTCACGCCGAGAAACAATGGTCTTCAGTCCACCAGGCACACCAAAAATATGATCAATCTCAGGGAAAAGGACCCCCATACCTGTAACGAAGACTACCGATCGGTTCTCCAGCCTCTCCTGACCACAACGAACCTAAGGTTGAGATTTAAGGGTAGTCGGAGCCCCAGATTGCCTCTGGTCACCATGGAAGCAACAAGAGAGGAGGCAAAGAGGGTAAATGGCACATGACCCAGAGGGATAGAATCAGGACTGGGGAAAGCTTGTCCCGGTTTCACTAAAGTTGAACACCCACTCTAATAATCATCTAAGCCCCAAGAGCCCATTGTCAGAGTTGGGGAGGTGCTCTGAAACTGGTGTAACTGGGGTGGTGAATTCTTAGTTGGTCTAGGAAAAACCACCACATGGAAAAGGGCACGAAGGACATGGGGTAGGTCGGGAACGCATAAACATGAGACCCGAAGCCCTGGTGCGGCGAGAAGAAGAAAAGCACGGCAAAGACAACTAAAAACAAGAGAAGCTTGATGATTATGGGATACAGTGAACGAAACCATATCATATATAGGATAGATAGAAGTGGAAGGATGTGGTGATTGCAAAGAAAAAGTCAGATTAGAAAAATAAGGAATAGAGAGAAAGATCAGAATGAAGGCGATTTGGGGTTACTATAGCGGCAAAATGGGAAAGAAACCGACAGAAGAAGAAAGTTTGTAGTCGTCAGATCTTGAATCAAATGGTTGAGAGAAAATACAAAATTAAAAATCATGTGATAGAGAAAATGATCATAAACCTTGTCCTAATCGAATTCGACTAAAGTGAAAAGTTCACATTATATCATTTTCTCTTTCTTAATAATTGAGGGCCCAAAAATTATCCAAATTAAGTGAAATTTTGCACATAGGTTAAATTAGGCATGTAGTTTCTGAATATGTAATTAGATTTCCTTTTTGAAGACTTTAGATTCATTAATTAACCAAACCTTATTTTCTCTTTCCTCGTGCATTAATGACATTAGGATTATCCGAATTAGGTGAAACTTTATCCTCAAGTTAACTTTAGTGTGTTGAATACAAATTTGGCATTATTACCATCATTTGAAGACATGTTTCACATTATTGAGCATTAATGTTATATATACACTTTCTCTCTCCTAATATTTCAAGGTGGTCCAAATTAGATGAAAATTGACATGTAGCCTTACTTTAATATGTAAATTACGAATTTGAAGTTTGTTTTCACTTTTAAGATTTATTTTTATGAGATATGTCATATGGCCCATTAGTGGCACATTATCTTAATTACTCATTTAATTTAGGTTTCATTAGGGTTATATTACATGCATTAGCTCATTAGCACTTTATTAAACATAATTTTAGGTCCAACACTCGACCTTGTTTGGATAAGCTCAAAAGGTCAAAACTCTAGAGTAGGGTCCAAGATATTCTATGTTACACCAACAGCAGACAACTACATTACTTTGGCAGCAGGATTTCTCTTTTGTTCTCAAAACCAACATGCACAAGGCTAGAAAAGGCATATTCATTGATGATGTAGTGAATAAGGCCTGGGCTGATACCAATACCGGCCTAAACAAATCTAGGCTATTGTCAATAGAAACCCAATCATCGATACCAATAGACATTGAACTCAATTCTACATATTCTCATGGTAGATAATTCTCCATGGAAGAGAGACATGACATCCCCACTAATGAATCTAAAAAAGCATATTATGAAGGCATGGATATGGGCCCACATTAGTCATAAGATTTCACAATCAATGTTACAATGAGGGAAGAAGTACAAATATATTTTTACTAGGAGAACCCATTATTTTCCCCTTTGACATCCCTTTGAAAATTAAGCAACTTCTTGTTGTTGCCTATTATGAATCCTCACAACAATAGGACTAGTTTGGGTGGCCTCAACTCATCTTTGCACATTCCAAGGGACAATATCATTATACTCATCTCCGATAATAAGGCTCCTACTACTTAAGACACTGATGAACCAACCGACCTTGACACTTTAAAAAATGATGATGATAACAACCTATATGTGGTATTTGTAGACGTTCCTCCTATATCAGAAAACCCACTATTTCCATAAGCTCAATACCACAACCACATACCTTCCATGAAAGATGAAGGATTATAAAACATGTTAATGCTTGATGTTTTTGTTATACATGACATTCTTGATGATTACAATGAATACAATCATGTTTTATACAACAACATATCGCATGCATTGACACATAATGACATGTGCAACATTTTGAAAGGCAATCTCATGTCACATTTTTTGAAGGTGCTCACAACAACCATTATGGAAGATGTCATGCTTATCTACAAGTTAGGCTCAATCTATGATGCCATATCCATGCCAGTTGACTACCATTTTGAAATGAGATTGGATGCACCATGTATCACCTTGGTCAAAAAAATAAACCAAAAAACCATGAAGCTTATCCTCCTCACATTTCCGTACAAGAGGTTTGTCTACTCTACATTGTCGACTTGCTTGTCAGAAAGGCAATATTATTCAAAAACTATAGTAAGGATCTTCCTAATATGGATATGCATTTTCAAGACCCTAAGGTGTTTTAGATTACTGACATTCCAAATATTATAAGAACACCTAATAAGGGATTGTTGTCACTATTACAACCCCAGCTAAACCCCATATGAGGCTCAACCACTACTCTATAAACAAGCTCTTGGGTCAGGAAATGGAGCCTTCATTGTGATGTATGTGATGGAAGCCCTTAAGAATGTTCTATCATTTGAATAACTTTTTGAGGAAAACTTCCATCCTCTTTGGTGACAATATTCCATTGAGGACATTCAATAAATATATTTCTTTTAGGATCCCTTGTTTCCAAAAAAAGCATACGGGCACTTTACACACTCATTTTGTGTACCAAAAAAAATCTTTCTAGCATTTTCTTTACGCGACTTAATAGTGTGAGTAGGATCCACTAGCCCTACAACAACAATAATTTGTCTAGCCTAACTAATATCACTCAGAAACATCAGCATCACCACCCCTATGTTAAAATATATTTCAATTCAAATGGATGAATTCCCAATATGCTATTCTATAAGAACCACTCACTCCTTCTACCTACATTTCCAGCTTGCAAGACTAAGATTGCACGTCCTAAACAAGAACCAGCACCCCTTAATAGAACTGCCAGATATATAGAAGGACTTCATGAATTTCTACTCGAGGATGATGTAATATGGCAATAGTGGAGATATAGTGTAGTTTATACTAAAACTTTAACTGCACCATGGCTGCAAACAAAAAAAGCATACTAGAATCATATCCAGAACAATTTTTAATATGAGAAATCATATCGGCACCACCAAAAAATTATGCTTAACCACAACACACCAAATCATCACAATTTTTTTATTACTCTTATTATCATTATATGAAAATTTGTGAAAATTTTATACAAAATCAAAGAAAATAACAACATAGAGAATATGAAAAAATGTGCTTTTTCAAATTACATAATGAAAAATGCTACCTTTGTCCATGTGAACATGCATCCTAACTTCTTTTATAAAGCTAGTAAACACAACTACAATATTTTTAACTACACATATACTTCCTTATTTAAAGTTCAAACACCATCCCTCTTCTAAAATGGTTAATGGAGTCTCCCCCACTAATATACATTCTTTCTTTTCTCAAATAACATTATCATATTTAAAATGGCTCCTCAAATCACTCTACCTTTTTAAGTTGTCCTCATAATTTTCCAACATATAAGCTATATTTCTTTCCTCTACAATTATTTGTAATCATAGAAATAAGATAATATTTAGTATAAAATGTAAAGATATATTTTCTAAGAGAGAGGGGGAATCAATATTATTGGTATAGGATTGTGGTAATATATTTGAGTTTATGGAATGATGGCTACAATAATGGATGTAATTATCTCTTCTTGAATATATATCTCTATCTTTTATGTCTTTCATATTATTTTCACCTTATTTTTTTTATTAACTTGATTTTATCTCCACTAATAATCACATATCTTAATCAACAAATAATAGTTCACTTATTGTAATAACAATTCTCACATTAATTATTAATCTCCCCTTTTCCAACTCATGCACATTTGTTTATAATTCATCAAATAGTGACAATTTCAAGATATTTGTGTGCTTCGATAATATTGAAGGGTTTATTCGCTTAGTTAAAGCTCTAATCTTTATTATATGTTGAGAGAATTGGTTGAAATAAATAGTCACACACCTTTCTTAACAATATGGATTACATTAAAATAGTTATAAGCATGCCATCCTTGTAGTTTAAATGAGTGGATAAAGAAAGTACACCTATTTTGATTTTCTCCAAAGATTATCCAATATATTTATTTTATATTTGGAAACTACACCTATCTTTATTTCATATAGAGAAGAACATGGTCATTCACTAAATCTTGTTCAAGAAATGGTCATTGCTTATCAGGCTAGCCAAAAATGTAATGTCTCAAAAAATTTACTTATGCACATCCAGTAGCTTTTTATATGGTCGAGTATTGACCTATAACACTCAAAATATTAAGCATATTTTCAATTCAAATAAGATAATAGAAAGATGAATACTTACTTCAAACATAAAAATTACATTAAGCTCTGACACCTAATACATTACGGTAGGGTGGACAACCAAACAACCAAAGGAAACATGAATCAAGACTAAATTACCCTACACTATATATGATATCCAATCAAGAAAACTAAGAGAATAATTGAGATAAGTTAGACGAATCACTAATCAAAAGAAAAAGAAATAGTAAGTGAGTAGACTAATCTAGCAATTACACTAAATAAGTAAGCTAGAGATACACTAAGAAAGTAACTAAGTAACCCTATAAAAAACGACTAAGCAAGAACTACTTACTCTAGCAAAGACTAATTAACATGAAAGGAAAACAAGATAAGAAAACATAGACAATAAACTAACAAGAAGGCAAACTAGCATTTACAAAGTATTCAGGGTAGTGGGAGTTTGAGGGGATATGTAGAACTCACCCATGCAAAGGGTCCTATTCATGCAAGAACTTCAAACAATTAGCTATCAAACCAAGAAATTAGGGTCAATGTAGAGCATGTATCCTAATCTATTAGTTGTCCATGGATGGTAAGGTTGTGTATAGAGGAGCTAATCCTTATCACTAACCATCTATCCTTGAAAGGATCAATTAACTAAGGAAGATGTAGGCATAGGTCTCAATTGTCCAAGTCTGGGTTTCTAGATGTGGTTTCCTATTGCACTTAGGAGCAAGGAATAGACTGAAGAGTAGAGAGGGTATTCCACCTCCCTCTAGTTCCATCTAAACACTAAGCAAGCCATAGATAAGTATATATGGAAGGGCACATCATGTTACTTAAATAATAAATATCATACCTAAATACCCTAATCCCTTACTCTAAAAACCTAAAGAAGAAACCCTAGCTAGATGTCCTGCCCCACTCCTCATGAATTGACCACTAACTTTCCCACTCTCTATGCTATAATGCAAACATTGTGCACTTGGAAGATAGTTTTTCATGTTTAACAACCTATCTAGTAGGGATTCTATATGTCTTTGTTATCCCAAGTGTACCTCAGTGTGGATCACCCTCCCCTTCTTTTGATCATGTTGCTCTTTGATCATGGATTTATTGTTGTGAAAAGCCTTAGGTGGAGCAAGATCGGATCTTTGGAGAGATCACAACTTTCTTGAGGTGGGATCATATTGGGTCTTAAAGAGCAGAGCTTGAGGTTTTTCAAAGGTTCACTTCAAGTGAAATCGTTTCCACAATTTTTATGGTGAGAGATATAACATATGATGCATTTACATGTGAATCATTATCATGTGATAATCTCTCTTAAATTCCCAAAAGGCGGAACCTTATATTATATTAAAATAGTAGAAAGAGAATACAAACATGCATGCCCCACCAGACTTCACAAATACCTTCTTGGTGCTAGTAAAATAATGATTTCCATGTGTATACATAGATACAAACTATGATGAAAAAAAAATTAAATTAGTGCTTTTGTATTTGATGATACCCTATGCTATGAAATGCAACCATTCGGTTGGGACTTTCTTAAAAAGGTTAGATCATTTTAACTAGTAGTTATGATGTTAGAATGTTGTGAAAGTAGAAGTACTATGTAGGAATGATGTGTCCTTCATTAGATCTTAGTGTTGTATTGCTATTACTTACAACAAGAGGAGTACACTTTTACATACTTGGTATCATACCCTTGAGGGGAATGGGCTTTTGTGTGACCTTGATGTTTTTAGGGCTTCTTGTTCCTCAGTCTTTACAAAATTCCTTGGTGTGGATGAGAGATGACATATGGCATCCTTCTTTACAAGATAGAGTTTTGAAATAATATGTTTTATATATTTTAAAGTTGCAATGTGTTGAATATATTATAATCCTTCTTAGATAATTGCATATAACTTGACTAATGAAGTCATAAAGGAGTAATGGATCTAATTAATCATGTCCTTATTCTGTAGACTCATTTCCCTAGTTGTTGGGTGTTACAACCCCAATTTTTTTGGGTTCAATTGGTGAGAAATGTAATTTCTCATATTAAAGATAATTGAACAAATAATGATATAATTTGTTTGGAATAAATGGATTTCATTTACAATAGCCTTGATGATTGTGTTGTGGGCTTTATTAGATATTGGGCCCAATAATAAGGAAATGAAGAAAGGAAATTAAATTATTAAATTAGTAAATGAATAATTGAGTTTTTGAGAAAAGAATGATGTGGAAACCTCTGGAAGGCAAAAGAATGTAATCCAAGGATGGATTTTGTGCCTCTTGGATTCCTTGGATTTCAAGGAGTCCAAAGTTGCATAGAGAATGCAATAAGAAAATAAAAGATCAATTAAGTATTTCTTTATTAAGAAAGAAATTAAAAACAATGAAAAAATGTGGAAAATAAGTGAAAGATGTATAATTGAGTTATTCTTGGTAGAATTTCGTATCCCAAGGATTCCTAATATTAAAAGGAATACCAATGAGGAAAATAAAAGAGAAATAAAGAGAAATCCTCAAAAAGAGATATTTTAATGAGAATAAAACAAGATAATGAAGAATAATGCATTTAGATGCATCTAGAAGGATAATGAGTATCCAATAAAAAGGATTTCGAAATAATAGAGTTTCTTGGGATCTAAGGAGTCCAATGAAAAAAGAGGAAAGAGAAAATACCTATAAAAGAAAATAAGAATATAATGTGAATACATTATCAATGCATTATGTGGTATTGTTAAAAAGGAAATAGTTTCTACTAAAGGAAAATAGAAATTCATGCCAATGGTTTAAAAAGCAAGAATAAAGAGAATAAATTAGAGGAATTTCAAATTCCTAACTATCCAAGAAATAAGAATATCAAAGAGGTTATGAGGAGAGAGAAGAATACTTCTCCTTGAAGGAATGTGATTCCTATTAGAAGAGGGACTTCGTTTCTTTGTGGGAAAGCCATCCAAGGGCTTCGTTGACCCTCCCATGTATAAGGGGAAGACCTGGGGTCGAGTCCAGAGGGATTCCATGCAACTATATCTCCCTTCTTCTTGTTTCTTGCACGCAAAACCCTAATGAAGGTGTAGGTCTAACCCCAGAGCAAGGAAGGGTGGTATTGTGTTCTTGATTGAGATAGGAAGCTCCCACGACAACCTTGAGATGATCAGCTACAAACCCAACACCTTTGCTTCCACGCAGCTCCAACCGTAGGCCTGCAAAAGTGCAGCCGACACAGCGGCAAACAAGGTCTAGTCGTGCTTGGGAGCAGCCATCCTGGCCGCACTCTGGGGGTGCCCTGAGCGCGCCAAGGTGCGGCGGAGCTAGGGCCCCAACTTGCAGAGGTCCTCGAGCCTCCAGGAAGAAGAAGCAGGTCGTGGGAGAGCAGCTGTCGGCGGCTAGGGTAGGTGGCACGAGGTAGAAGATGAAGGACGGGGCGTTGGACCGTTTTGCCATTCACGGGCTGAAGCAACGGCTGGCTTAAGCGAGGGTATATTGGTAATTCCGTTATATTTTCCAAATCGACCCGCTTTGCATGGGATAGGTGACATGGCACGTCCTGATTGGCCCAAGTAAGTGAAATCTCGCTAAATTCGTAATTAAATATTGGTAACTCCGATTAGGACAAGTAATATATAAAAATTGATCCTCAGAATGAGAGGAACACAAAGAAATTATTGCAGAAGCTTAAATCCCCTTTTGATTCAAGAAATATATCAAGAGGCTATCTTTAATAGTTTAATCAATGAAAAACCCTAACCTTTGATGATTAATGAATTAGAAAGGGGTTATGTGAGTGTTTAAAATAGATATTAACATGTTGTTAATAAAAATGGCATATTAGATCTAAAAGGATGATCTTCATGCATAATTTGATTAATTTAGGGTTCCATATGATTTAATGAACCTTGAACCCTAATTGTGGTAATTATGATCCTTAATGATTTTTAATTGGTCAAATTTATGTACAAAGCTGAGATATGATGGTTCTAATCTATTTTGAGTACAAAGATTCCTAATTATGGGTAAATACCCTTAATATAGTAATTAGGGTTTTCTAATGAATAAAAGGTGGATTTAATGATATATAGAGTTCATTTGTGAATTAGGTCATAATGAACTATGAATTGATGATAAATGAGTATAATGATCTTGCCATGGATTAAAAGGGGTAAAAATGGTAGTTTAATATAAATGAGGCATAATGGGATTAATTAATGTTTAAGTGTGCCTTTAACCCAAAATTAGGGTTTGTAAGTAATTGAATAGAACTAGGGTTTAAAATAGTAAATGAAGTGAAACCCTAATTGTAAAATGAAACCCTAAAATGGATACGAAAACCTTAGGAAGTGATTTCAAGTTGAATAGAAAGAATCTTTATAAGGTGTGTAGTAAATAGAGTACATGTGTTTTTTAGGATTCTTGATTGTGTGGTTGAACTACTTGCTTGGATGGCTTTATTGGTTGGATTGATATTAGCTTGAGAAATCTACTGAACGGGTATGTGGTTACGCTTATGAATAATCGCTTTAGTTTCACGGCAATTTCCAAACTTGTTTATCGGTTGCTTGAAAATAATTGTTGGATGTCTTTTATTTCATGCAACTATAAAGTGACTATGATTATCACCATGAATGTATATATATAACTGGCTTAGATCTAAATCCACATATGTGGCTTGTAAAGGCTAAAAAGGGGTAACCTAGAGTAAGGTCTAGGTTACCGTGGGTTAGAAATTGGGCTACCAAGTGTAGTGCCATGAGACCCTTTAGCATGCCATGAGTTAAGGAGTGGGCTACTTATGGGTAGTGCCATGTGACTCAACCCTAGAAATTGGTTCACCTATAGGTGGGACCATGAGGGGTTTAATGGGGAGCTACTATAAGGAAAGTAGTATCCAGGTCAACTGCAGGGATAGCACAGAGGATAGGGAATGCATGGATCGCGCTGTTATATTTAAAATATAAAATTGTTTGTTAAATGGTAATTGGTTGCAATACATTATTATGAATAATTGCACAATTATTGGTTCCCCCACATACCAGCATTATGTTGACTGACGTTTTGTTTGTTGGTGTTTTAGGTACAAAGCCAAAAGGACAAATAGTAAATTGTCATATTGTGAAATACATGAATTAAAATACAAGGAGGATTAGTTAGGGTAGAATTCATATGTGGATGGAAGTTTAGAGATCCAAGTTTTCAAAAGGTATGCAAAAGTTTATTTTCTTACAGCTTTCCAATTTAGTCTATTAAAATTTAATAATTGTTCTTGGTTAATTGCCAAACCTTTGATCAAGAAATAATGTGTGCGGCTTCGACCTCTTAGTCTCCCTTAATTGGGGGTTACCAGAAGGTGGGGTCATAACATTTGGTATCAGAGTGTAGATTCTTCAATTAACCATTAATAATTATTAAATTTTACAAACTCCATAGAACCCAAGGGAGTTATTAGAGGATTATCTGAAAGACGGAGGTGTCTAGAAAAGGATCACGACCAGAGGCTGGTAATATTTTCCTCCGCACCGCTTGTCAGAATACGAGGACTCTCGGATCCGTATGACTGCCTGGCCAAAGTCTTAAGTATGATTTGAAATAAGATACCTTTAGCACTCACTCATCTTGTTCATCCCTTCTCAACTCAAATTCTGTTAAGGACCTTAAGGATTAGGGTTTCCTCTCTTTTCCTCACCCTCTCAAGGTATGGGTAAGGTTGATAAGGTTTAAGGAATCCTCCACCAAATTAATGAAAAGCATGTAAATAATATGTCATGGACATAAGATTAATAGATTAAGCATAAACTAAAGGATAGATACATGCTTAGGTCGTATGACATAGAGTCATGCCCTCAGAAGAGACCTGAGGCTAGACCTTCATGTCAGGAGGATAAATAAAGAGAGTTAGTCTTAGATATAGAGATCTCCATTACAAGTAGAGACATGTCACATCCTTTGAGGATGATGTTAACCCTAACCCTAAGTGAAGGCTAGAGGGAGAGACAACATGATGAGTTAGATGTCTTGGTAGACTAGGTGGTTGGATGGACATGTCTTGGATGACGTATGAGCCATGAGAGGTTGGATGACCGAGTACCTTTGGCGACCCAACCCTGGGAAGGGTCGAGCAGTGGAGAGTGAAGGATAGCTCCTTCATTGATGAGGTTAGAGAAGAACCTGTGGAAACCCCATGAGCTTATATGAGCATGGCATAGTAGGCACCCATAATACATCAGTAGTATGAGTAGAAGGTTAAAACCCTGGCCAAGGAAGTAGGATGGATAGCTTATGAGACAAGCATAGAGGGTTATGGATAACCTTGAGCAGACATAATCTTAAGGGGAATGCTTGTAAGCTTGACCCACCTTCGTGGAGAGAGAACCTCATGTAGTAAGGTTGTTTGTAGGGTTAGTTCTAGAGAGAAAGAGCAGGACCCCAAGCAAGAAGGTTGTAAACCTAGACTCCGAGATATGAGGAAAAGTGGGGGATTGAGAATGATGCAGCCTAAGTGGATGAAAGTGGTGGCCTCATGCTTGATCCCTGGATGATGGAGATATCTTGGTTGTCTTTAGAGGGAACAAACCCGAGAGGGAGTATGAGGCTTCTGGCACCTATGTGCCTATGGTGTAAGTGTTTACCTTCTAAGAAAGGAAGAAGAAGTTTTGTATACCCTGGAGAGGTTTAGTGGGGCCTTATTCCTTGTTGGTTGTCCTTAAGGAGGACTCGACTCTAAAGTGTTTCTCGAATAGAAAGATGACAGGAAGTGTGTGTCATGCCTTATACATGCCTGATTCATGGTTAATAGATTGACCATGTAGTTGGTTATAAAAATGTGAACCTAGGGTTCCTAGGCCTAAGAGGGGAAGTGGTGTACCTAATGCTCATGATGATAATTAAGTTGCTATAGTTTTGAGCATGGTACTCCTCATGTATAGAGGAAAAGGGAAACCCCTTAAGATGAAAGGTATGTTTGATGAACCCCTCATAGATAAGTGATGACATGGGAAGGTATGATCTTGATCCAATATGGAGGATGAGAACAAGTATGACCTAACATGGTTTAGTAGGTGGTCTACTTGTGTCTTGCATAGATTGCTAGAGTTAAGCATGCTAGACCCAAGGACGTTTGTGGTCTTTGTTATCGAGGTGAAATTTTCCTCCCATCCTGGGAGAGGGACCCTTTGGTAGGGTGTATACCTATTTTGTTGGTTCAAGTTAACCTAAAGATGTCTCATAGGATCTTAAGAAGCTAAGTGAAAGGTACATGGTATGAGAATGAACCTATAGACCCATAGATAACCATCTCTAAGTGCATGTGGATGTGTTACCATGACGGTAATCAGTATAGGGGCCTAGAAAAGGTAGGTAGGTCTCCATGACCCCCATGAAAGGATGAAAGTCAGCCCTTGAATGCAGAGAGAGATGATGAAGGCTTGGGTAAGGTTCTAAGTTGAACATGTACTATAAGAGAATCCTAAGTCTGTCCTAGGATCAGGTAGGGATAAGACTGATGGAAGTAGGAGCTGCCTAATTCCCTAGTTGCACATGACCATAGGGTCGGGAGGTAATAGCTATCATTATCTGAGGGCCATGGGTTAGGAGATTCATCACCTTCATGAACTCATGGGTCCCAAAGGGCAGATGAGTAGGGCACTCTCTGGATGCATAAGGGAAGAGAGATGACCCTAAAAGTGTCGACACCCTATAGACCTAGAGGAAATGACCAAGGATTGTGTGGTGACCCAAGTAGGTTCAAAACCATTTTTTCCATGGAGGTAACTTTGATAGCAAGATGATTATAATATAGAGGCGTAAACGGCACGTTTCAACTTAGACTTAAAGTTGTACTGGCAAGGTGGGATGTACCATCTCTACTCTTGGAACATGAAGAACTTTGTATTTGGACTGCAGCCAAATGCTTATTTCCTCTTGTTATGGGAGTGAGAGATAGGGCAGTACGCATGCCATACACCAAGGATAAAAGATGATGTGAGTTGGAACGTCGCTACGAGGTATGAGGATAGAGATGATAGCATACCCTGGTAGAGTGAACGATACATGGATGGTTTACCAACACTAAGAGGAATGAGGTAATCACCTTATGAAGATGTTTTTATCATGAGATATGAGTCATACAAGGTTGAGTTTGATCACCAAAAAGATGAGCTCAAAGTGTTTTCAATGAAGATAGACTTAGAGTTCAAGATGATAAGTGAAATACATGGAAGTGTATGTCTTCAATGTTACCTAATACCTAAGTATGAGAAGTGGTAATGGATGCTCTGGTTGAGATATATCTGACTAGTTTGGCTAGAATCTAGAAGAGGTTGTTAGGCTAACCCTAAGTTTGGAAAGGAGATGTGTTTGGCTAACACTCAGATATAACGAGATATGTTGAAAAAGTTAATAATTGTTTGGTTAGCCAGGCTAGTCCTGGATATAATGAAAGGATGGTGATAGAACATCACATACACTTCTTTGGAAAGGAAGGTGATGAAATCCCGACTAGAGTGGTTTAAGGTTTCTGAGGAATCGATCTTGAGGAATCATGACATATAGGAAATCATGATTGAAGATCACCACACACTGTGGTACTACCAAGATAATAAGTGACATTAGTACTTTAGATGCCTAAGATAAAGTTGCATGTGGTATATGGCCATGCAAGTCGAGGGAGAAGGACGAACACCAGTAACCCAGTGCATTGATATAAAGGATAAAGAGTCCCCAAAAGAGAAAGGGAGTTCATCACCATGGATGTTGTAAGTCTCCCCTGGACCAAGGAAGGTCGAGATGCAATATGGGGTATGGTAGATCGTCTTACCTAGATGACATGAGAAAGAAAGAGTTCTGTCAAGGGAAAGATCTGGTGGAACTACCCATGAGAGAGATGGTTCAACTACACCATAATGCGAGTTCAAAGGTTCTTGAGTTTGACCTAAAGGTTCCCTTCCAAAAGGTGGGAGTAGGTACATGAAGAACTCGATGTTAGTCCAGTTTATCACCCTTAACTAATGGTTAGTATGATCCGGACTAGAGGGTCTGATGAGAGCATGTGTGCTCGTTCAGGATGATACATAGAGACAGTTCTTGTCCTTTGTAAGACGTGATGATAACCACCATATCCAGTATCGGGTTTTAAAGAAGCTCTATAAGATAGGTTGTGTCGGTCACCACTTCAGTAAGGTGATGTTGGTGAAAGAACCACGTGATGGTTAGAAAAGGACCACAGTGCGTGTAGATGAAGTCTCTTTGATCGTGCAATGGCTGAAAGGAGCCTAGAGATGACGGGAGTCATGAGTGGATGCAAAGAAGACTGACATGCAGTTCACTACGGGACAATATGTGACATGAAAATCTGACCCCTCTAAGTTATAGCTAAGAGAGCTGAGTCCCCGATGCATGGGTTCTTTTGTCATGGTTTGGTGGAGAAGGTTAAGTTTGATCTTACCCCTTAGGATAAAGAAATGTGTGATGAGTTCTAGGTGTCCAATTTAGATAACTATGTGAGGTACCCATACCATGTGCTGAGCAATGAACCTAGTGAGCCCCAAGGGAGGCTGAAATGGCCTGAGTCACATGTGCAGTTTATAGACGCCAGGATGAAAGAACTCAGAGAAAAGAATATGTGATGATAAAGGTTCTTTGGTAGCGCCATGAGTATGGTAAAGCCATATAGGGGCCAATTATGGACATGGAAAAGTCTTATCATGAATTGCTTATTTGCTTGATAAGAATTTTGAGGACAAAATTCCTATAAGAGGGGAAGGATGTTACAACCCCAATTTTTTTGGGTTCAATTGGTGAGAAATGTAATTTCTAATATTAAATATAATTGAACAAATAATGATATAATTTGTTTTGAATAAATGGATTTCATTTACAATAGCCTTGATGATTTTGTTGTAGGCTTTATTGGCTATTGGGCCCGATGACAAGGAAATGAAGAAAAGAAATTCAATTATTAAATTAGTAAATGAATAATTGAGTTTTTGAGAAAAGAATGATATGGAAACCTCTGGAAGGCAAAAGAATGTAATCCAAGGATGGATTTTGTGCCTCTTGGGTTCCTTGGGTTCCAAGGAGTCCAAAGTTGCATAGAGAATGCAATAAGAAAAGAAAAGATCAATTAAGTATTTCTTTATTCAGAAAGAAATTGAAAACAATGATAAAATGTTGAAAATAAGTGAAAAGATGTATAATTGAGTTATTCTTGGTGGAATTTCGTAACCCAAGGATTCCTAATATTAAAAGGAATACCAATGTGGAAAATTAAAGAGAAATAAAGAGAAATTCTCAAAAAGAGATATTTTAATGAGAATAAAACAAGATAATGAAGAATAATGCATTTAGATGCATCTAGAAGGATAACGAGTATACAATAAAAAGGATTTCGAAATAATAGAGTTTCTTGGGATCCAAGGAGTCCCAATGAAGAAAGAGGAAAGAGAAAATACCTATAAAAGAAAATAAGAATATAATGTGAATCATTATTAATGGATTATGTGGTATTGTTAAAAAGGAAATAGTTTCTACTAAAGGAAAATAGAAATTCGTGCCAATGGTTTAAAAAAGCAAGAATAAAGAGAATAAATGAGAGGAATTTCGAATTCCTAACTATCCAAGAAATAAGAATATCAAAGAGGTTATGAGGAGAGACAAGAATACTTCTCCTTGAAGGATTGTGATTCCTATTAGAAGAGGGACTTCGTTTCTTTGTGGGAAAGCCATCCTAGGGCTTTGTTAACCCTCCCCTATATAAGGGGAATACTTGGGGTCGAGTCCAGAGGGATTCCACACAACTATATCTCCCTTCTTCTTGTTTCTTGCACGCAAAACCCTATTGAGGGTGTAGTTATAACCCCGGAGAAAGGAAGGGTGGTACTGTGGTCTTGATCAAGATAGGAAGCTCCCATGACAACCCTGAGATGATTGGCTACCAACCCAACACCTTTGCTTCCGTGCAGCTCCAACCGTAGGCCTGCAAAAGTGCAGCCGGCACAGCAGCAAATAAGGGCTGGTCGCACTTGGGAGCAGCCATCCTGGCCGCACTCTGGGGGTACCCCACGCATGCCAAGGTGCGGTGGAGCTAGGGCCCCGACTTGTGGAGGTCCTCGAGCCTCCAGGAAGAAGAGGTAGGTCGCGGGAGAGCAGCTTCCAGCGGCTAGGGTAGGTGGCGCGAGGTAGAAGATGAAGGAGGGGTGTTGGACCATTTTTCCCTTCACAGGCTGAAGCAACGACTGACTTAAGAGTGGGTAGAACAGTAATTCCGTTATATTTTCCAAATCGACCTGCTTTGCATGGGATAGGCGACAATGGCGCGTCCTGATTGGCCCAAGTAAGTGAAATCTTGCTAAATTCGTAATTAAATATTGGTAACTCCGATTAGGACAAGTAATATATGAAAATTGATCCTCAGAACGAGAGGAACACAAAGAAATTATTGTTGAAGCTTAAATCTACTTTTTATTCAAGAAATATATCAAGATGTTATCTTTAATAGTTTAATCAATGAAAAACCCTAACCTCTGATGATTAATGAATTAGAAAGGGGTTATATGAGTGTTTAAAATAGATATTAACCTGTTGTTAATAAAAAGGGCTTATTAGATCTAAAAGGATGATCTTCATACATAATTTGATTAATTTAGGGTTCCATATGATTTAATGAACCTTGAACCCTAACTGTGGTAATTATGATCCTTGATGATTTTTAATTGGTCAAATTTATGTACAAAGCTGAGATATGATTGTTCTAATCTTTTTTTAGTACAAAGATTCTTAATTATGGGTAAATACCCTTAATATAGTAATTAGGGTTTTCTAATGAATAAAAGGTGGATTTAATGATGTATAGATTTCATTTGTGAATTAGGCCATAATGAACTATGAATTGATGATAAATGAGTATATTGATCTTGCCATGGATTAAAAGGGGTAAAAATGGTAGTTTTAATATAAAAGAGGCATAATGGGCTTAATTAATGTTTAAGTGTGCCTTTAACCTGAAATTAGGGTTTGTAAGTAATTGAATAGAACTAGGGTTTAAAATAGTAAATGAAGTGAAACCCTAATTGCAGAACAAAACCCTAAAATGGATACGAAAACCTTAGGAAGTGATTTCAAGTTGAATAGAAAGAATCTTGATAAAGTGTGTAGTAAATAGAGTACATGTGTTTTTCATGATTCTTGATTGTGTGGTTGAACTACTTGCTTGGATGGCTTTCATGGTTGGAATTGATATTAACTTGAGAAATCTACTAAACAGGTATGTGGTTACGCTTATGAATATTCGCTTTAGTTTCACGGTGATTTCCGAACGTGTTTATTGGTTTCTTGAGGTGATGACCTAGTGTGGTGGAACTGTCTCCCCTTCATCGTGTGATCAGGTGCCTCCACTCAAGGCAATCATTGTCACTGCCTAATCCCCCTTCCATCCCTTGCCCAGCAACCTGACTATGGGCATCAACATCATCACCGAATGAGGTTGTTGCACAACACCTCTTCCTATTCCTATTCTTCCAAAATCATCCCTTCTTATCCTCCCTCTGGTCATTTGCACCCAAACACAGACATTGGGAACTGATGACAACTCCTACTTCTGGTCCTTCCCATTCTCACCTCTCCCAGTAAAGCTTTCCTTCATGGTGACCTGGTGAAGGATCATCAGATCACCAAACCATCATAACTCCCCTCTTCAACCTTATATCCATGAAAGCCCTAGCCAACCAGTCTTCTCCTTCTCATTGCCATCATCTAGGGACTCAAGAACCTTGGTGGTTCAAGCATTCGATTGCCATGCCACCTTCCCCTCTACCTCATTGATTCCTCCTCTCATATTCATCTTCTTCACCATAACAAGCCTCTCTACCTCATTGATTCCTCCTCTCATACTCATCTTCTTCACCATAACAAGCATCTCCACCTCATGCCTTGGATGTCGTCAGAACCAATGGCTATGCTACCAACTCCAATTGTACTACAATCATTGCTAACTACTACCCTCCATTTTTCCTCCTCCGTCATCCTTGATCCTACAGGCAGACAAAAAAAGACAGAACCACTTCCTATAGTTTAGATGGTCAATGATTGTTGTGGTAGATCTAAAACTTCTCTCCACCCCATCAACCACCACCACCACAGTAATTCTCAACACCTCGACCATGCCCTGACATCCCAAAACCAAATTCCTTACTCGTCACCAGAAACCCGGTATGAGAAAATCCAATTTGCAAGTAATTAGTAACACCTTGTCTCTATTTCATATCACTAACTATCTAGTTGATAAGATAATGGAAATGAGAGATCTTATGAGGAGTTCATACTTTTCTATAAATGTTAGGTTAATCAATACATCACTGATGTATAAATTCACTAAGTAAATGGACATAATAGTGTATAAATAAATGTTAATAACTCAATATTGTAAACTACTGCATATGGTAATGTTAGGTGTGACTAATATACATGTAATAAATGAAAGGATTTACGTCATAATACCACATCATTATTATAATACCAAACCTAGTAGTTAGTTATGACTATGAATCAGTGACTAAAGGGTATATGTAGTCATACACAAGCATGTATACATAAGTTCGACATTCCCTAAATTCAATAGTCAAATGGTAAGTTAATAAATTCATTAGTTTTATAAGAAAACCTAGTATACTAATCTTCTTCCTTTCATATATCACAAACACCATACACACATATATGTACATCTGATGATAATTACAACTTCATAGGGATCTTGTTAACATATTCATGATTATGGAGTGTATTTATCCTTAGTAGATAAGTGAAAGTATAATATATTATATGAAGAGGATATTACCATACCTAAATTGGAGGATTTACCCAAATATGTGTAAACTAGACACACTTAGACTTATGTAACTAAATATGAATTTGTCCACTGAAGTAGATTAAAATCTCCAAAATGTGATTAGGTGAACGAGACTACGATAAGAAAGATATGAAAACCTATAATAGGAGTGTTTACACATATTCACTTTTGTTTGACTAACGTAGATAATATGTTCCTAGGATGACTACTCAATTAAGGGGACCAAGTATACTTATTGAGTTGACCTTTAGTCATGAAGATCCGGTATGTACTCCTCCCAATTAATTGTGTGCATAATTTGACTTAAATCTTCTTACAATGAGGCATCCTTTGAATATTGTCCCCTTTTATTCATCCATATTGCAAATTCCTTATTTCATGATATTGAATCATCCGATTCCACTTTGCTTGATGAATGCTTTGTTGCCTCCAGTCTACGACCCCTCCTTCTTTGTTGTTGTACTTGTAAATCTGAATGTTAAATGCAAATATCTTGTTACTCTATTTAAGCATGTTAGATAATTTGACTAGATAACTATCGTAGATGCTTATGTGTAACCATTAGGGTATGTTTTTCTACCCTTATATATACAGAGGCATGCTTTTCCACCTAGGATGTGCTATTCCACCCATTTGACTTAGGCTAATGACTCAGTGGTTTCATGGCCCTATAATAGTTACTTTAGTCCAATATATATGCATGTGAATGACTATGATTGTTGTGATATTGTGGATGATAATGGCAAGATTTTTCTCTCACTTATTTATTTATATGCCTCATTCTTTTGGAATTCATTTTGTTGACATATCTCTTGTTGGAACTTACCTATCTTTTTATGGCCCTCTTTTTGTGGGAACATATCTTTTGCTCTTATAACTCATTTCGATGCCCAAAATATTGTTAAATGTACAAATTCAGCTTTTGTTGATGCATACTCTTTTATTTTCTATTATTCTGGGTGTTCCCTCCATCAAGGTGTAGGTGCTTTATAGGGTAGAGACAAAGGATGATCGTGTGCTCATTGGTGAACTTAAGGGAAACTTGAGATTGACTTGTTACCCTCTGCATATTGGCTTATGTGTATAAAGATGTAACATTTTCATTTTATGTACCACCCTTTGGGTGAGAAAGTTATGTACATGGAAATATTTTATAACTTTGTAAATAGTTATGTTTTCCTTTGTTTAAATATTTCATGGATCATGTTTGTTCTATTGAGTGGGCACGCTATGGGGTCCCACTTCTTATAGAATGGTATTTGAGCATAAGTAGCTGGTAACTAGACTATTTCAAGTTATCCTAGATTGTTCCTTAGTAGTTAGTTGACCCTTCATATGTTGTTTTCATATCTAAACATGAGTTGTCAGTTACTAAATATGCTTTCAGTTCGTGTCCAACTTGGTGACATTTATTCCAAATTATTGATGTCATTGACTTTTTTTTGGGGTAAATCATCATCAACCCTACCCTCACTATAGAGGTATAGATTTCTACATCTAGGGTTTGACTCTCCTAGACATTATCCTCTACCTCATGCCTTAGGGGAGAGCAATTCATCTTCTATAGAGAGTAGGTTGAGGTGAACTCACATAATTGTGTGTAACCGTAGTACAAGTCATTAAACCTTTTACTATTTTTGTTCTTAGCATGCCTATGATACATGCATTATGTCAACTGAGCATGCATGGAATCAAACTTAGGATATTGACATGAATATTAGATTTTGAGATTTTTTATGTTAGTACATGATGATATGAACTAGATCCTTTAAGGTTAGGCTTGTCTTACCTAAAACATGGAGTTATGTTGACATAGTTTTGCTTAATACTCACCATCCAAGGGTTCGATACTATCCTAGACAAACATACAATATCTCATTGATGAAGGTTTGTTGAAGTAAGATATAGGTTTCAAGTAACAGTCATTGGGATTCCATTCCTCACATACCCATAAGGTAGGAATGATTCTTATCTCCCTTGTCCTAAAAAGGAATGATCACGTAGTTGAATCACATAATAAAACTTGTGCCATGTTATTTTTCCACAAGGACATATGGAGGCACAGTCATGTCTAAAAGCTAGAGTGGATACTCTTTTTCTTGAAACTTTGGATGCACACTAACACTGAGGTTATGTGAGGTAGGTACATCTAGGGTTGATCCTTAAATATTTGACCACTCTCGCATTTCCATCATGTAATTAGTTTATCTGATGTGTGAGATGAAGAATAGTTTGACTACCTAGTTCACATTGTCTTGTAATAAGACCATGGATGTAAACCAACTAGGGAATAGAGACCCTGATCTCTTTTTATTATCGTTACACATTCTTATAAAAAAAATATGATGTTTTGGGATGTGATGGCCTAAAGTTGCAATTAAGAGAATGGTGGAATAATGGAAGTTGTGCCTAGTATGACCTACTAGAAATTAACTCCATGCTAGAAGAAACATATATCCCCTCCTCATCTAGAATTTGGATATGCTTGACGTATTCCTTCATGATGTGTGTAGAGAAGCCTTGTTTGCAAAGATGAAGTGATGTTAGGGTGATAGTAAATGTTGTATGTGGTAGAAAGTGGTTGACTTGGTTCTTGAATTGATTATTCGTACCATTTTGGATAGCCATCGCAAGGTTTTCATTGTAAAGCTTATTTTCATTATTAAATTATATTTATAGAAAAGAAACATTTTCATATTTCAATGATGGTTTTGGAACTAAGTCGCCACTACAAGGAAGTTGTAGTAGTAGATAGGCCCTTTAGCAAAGAAATCTTTGACTTGCATATTCAACCCTCTGACCCTAGGAATAAGTGTGATATAGGATTTAAGAGGAAGAAGAACAAATGTAATATCTATAATCTAGTCATCTACCTTGCTCAACTCTTTGTATGGTTAGATAGGTCCTTTTAAGGGGTGGAGCCTTGTACACTTGGGTCTGTAACATAATTGAATGAATAATTAAATCAATGGTAATAAGAATAGGAAACTCTTGGGTAACTGTTGGTAATAATATCAAACAATTATAGGCAACACATAATCAAGTTGGTGAGTAAGCATTTCTAAGTATGCCATCATAAATGTTACTATATAAAAAATTTGGATAAATTATGAAAGTGGTCAAAAACATGAGGGAGAGTGGTGAAACAACCATAATATTGTAGGTAATCATGATGAATAGAACCTTGTTAAGATAATCCTAGATTTTGATGTAACTTAGTGTTGTAGTTCCACTATAAGAATAGACTATAAGAGTTTTATGGGAACTATGGTATGATCTACTTTAGCAAGAGAAACCAGAAACCATTAAGTTGACTTAGTAGTATGACTTAGCTTGCATAGTTAGTGATGTATGAATTCGGGGATGAAATCCTCTTTAAGGGGTGGAGTGTTATAACATACCAAAACCTAGAACCATATCTAAATGCTCCCTTTCTTAGGCTTTGTTGAATTACATATTTTGGAGTTAAAATAAGTATATGACGATAAATATCCTTTTCTTGAAGTCTTGTATTCAATTAGGAATATAAATCTTTCTTTAAGGTTGTTTCTACAAATTCACCAATAAATTAGTTAAAAGCTTAATTCAGAAATCAAGAATCTTCATAAGAATAGTAATATAGGAAAAAAGATATATATGATTTATTGTATCAAATTCAGTTTATAAATGGAAAAAATACATTAAATGTATACTTATCGATCTTAGGAAGAAATAAAATAGCATACATTTTTAAAGTAATAATTTTGACTTTAAAATTGGGTTCTCTATATCCTATTTAGTCCACCTATATATGTTCTGGTCAATCAGATATTATTTGGCTACCTAATTAATATATTTATAAGTAATAAATATACATAATAGCATTTGACTATCATCTGAAACTATATCCCCTTAGTTACCTCTATGGAATGCATATATGTGTTACCTTCTTTGTAACCACTAACCCTGGTGTGTCCCTAATGCTAACATCAGTCGCAGATGATGTTGGGTTTTACGTGGTCGGAGTAGATAGCGGAAACAAAAAAATTACTTGACCATAAACCCATAACCAGTAGATCGCATCAATATCTATGTAATGGGAAGGATGGTTTTAGAGAGATATACCTGGTCCTGAGGCTTGCTCAGTGACTATACCTCAAAGGAAGTGTAGTCTTCAACCACCTATCTTCGATGGCATCTGTGTAGCTCCTGGTCTTGACTCGGACTGCGGATGATTTTCGTCCTCCTGAGTGGAAGAAGTCTCCCACCTCTATAGATAGTCCACACAGACTACTGGGAACTCTAGTAATCTTGGAGGCTAGACTAGAAGGAGATGTCCCCTTCTATCAGCGTACTAGTCACCGACACACTCTCCCACCACCAGTTGCTTTTCTTTAGTTATCTTTCCCTCATTGTTCCTCCCTGGACGGGTAGAACTTTCTTGGGCTCTCTCGATTACCACAAATAGAGAGGACAACAACTTTATAGAGCAACTGATGTTCTGAGTTGTGTCTGTGGAGAAGCCCCATGTACCCATCTATTTATAGTAGAGGGTAGGGTCAGGGTCCTAGTCTGTGTGGGAGTAGAAGGGTCTGGAATTTCCATGAACAATTTTCATTACGGTAGGCAAACTGGTCGTTTCATAACTAAAATGGTCATTTGGCAAGGCGAGCCAATCGGTTCACTAGTGAACCGGTCAGTTGGGAGTGTGAGCTGATCAGTTCACCTAATGAGTTGGTCGTTTCACTTCCCAGACCTGCCTGTAATTGACTTTCCTTCTTTGTTTCTAATTAATGCAAATATTAATTCTTGTCCCAATCGAATTGAACAAGTAAAATGAAAAAAGTTTTCTCACAAACTGGGACAACTCAATACTGCTCATTTAAACCAGTTGAACTGATCAGTTCACCAGAGTAAATTGGTCATCTCACTAACCATGAGCTAATCAGTTCACCCAGTGAACCGGTCAGTCGGTAGTCCAGATTGTGCAGAACATAGTCAACTCAGTTCTCAATCAATCTGACATTCTAATCAGTTGTTTCAACACTTGAACTTGATGATTATGTGTCAATTCTATTGATTGAATGTTTGATTGAGTACCTAAACACTTTAGTAATCAATCCAAACATCATTCATGGATAAACTCCTCTTCCAAGTTAATCCTTTGTGTGTGACCCTATAGATCCCATTTCACATTGGCAGTGAATGTCCATAACTAGCTTATGACATCACCAGCAAAGATTGGCACCTAGTCGCACATCAGTGCTATACAAGTGAAAAGGAAAGTTAGAGAACAACTTTCAATCCTATAGTCTGTGATTGGTGTTCCAATGAATGTATAATTCCTTTGTCTCTGATATCTTGAATGAACTCAAGGCATGGAGTTGTCATCCTTTCAATGTTCATTCATGTTTCTTGAACTAGAGCAGATTGTCAGAGATATGTGTGACATCAATATCATATATTGATTCAGATGTGTATGTGCATGCATTTCTCAGTCTCTCTTATCAAGTGGCTTGGACATCATACTCCCTTAGGAGGGACAAATCCCATATATATCACTCACAGTCTATCTCATGCGTCAAAGCCACCCAATCATCACCGTTATAATCAGGATTGTGTTTGATGATGTCAAAGTGTACCCAATCACATTTGACGAGTGCAATGATTTCAGGTCTAAGAATCACAATCATCACAATCACTATGAGAGATGATTCTGACTACCGTGTAATGGTTCCATGTGTCACTCTCATGGTGGGTCTGTCTGATACACTGTTCTCTAACATGTATCTATGTGCTTGGTTTGATATCATATATCATGACTAATGAGACATTGTCATCAACCAACACACACACTAGTCTTGATGTGTGATTTTTGTCTATCAACCTTCCATAATGACATCTGACTAGGGACATAACAAGAATGTACATACTCTTAGCATCTGTATGATCTCATTGTTTAGGTCCTCAACCTGAAGATATACCTCATTGAGTATTGTCATTCTTTAGACATTCATTCTGCTCCATCATTTATCTCATAACCGATTGAGCTAGAATAAATTGGAAGTTTGCCTTTGATATTTATCAAATCAATCAGAACATATGACAATCCAATCATCATATGAATGGCTCTCTGGGCATACATACCAACAGACTCCCACTTGCACTTAGAGCCAATCACCTTTGAATCATATTCTTAGTGATCTCTAAACATGTCCAACATGTTCCCATTGCACTAGTACTAATCCAATGAGTTAGTAACATTTTTCTTTAGTCGTTATATTGCATGTTTCACATCTCCTGTATGTACAACATTTTGTACGAGATGGAGTTGTGTAATATGCTATCTGATATTCCTTGCCTAACAATTAGCTCCATAGTTTGACTTAGTATTTCTACTTTGTCATCAATGGTTGGAATATATAAAAGTTCATCTGTATGAACTTCTAGATCCATATAGTATCCTTTGTTATTCATACCACAAGGATACTCAGAATTCCTTTTAGAATTAAATAGCCTTTTAATTTTACTTGGAACATTTCCATTTATCAACACATATTCACTTTTATATTTTGCAATCTTCTATTATTTCGGAAGCTTGCATCAGTGTAACTAATTTACACTCAACTCTTCCTTTTATTATGATAGAACTAATCCTTTAGTACTTCATAAGTACTTAAAAAGTTCTTTATGGTATTCCAGTAACTCTCACTGGAAGTAGACAGACATCCACTCATCATGTCCAATACATATGAGATAACTGGATGAGTATATCATATTGTCATGTCCAATACATACAAGATGATGAATGCATATACATTTTCTTGTCATGTTCGATACATATAAGATAATGGGATGATTACATACATGATAGATCCAATTTCAAATGCACAAGGCATCTATCTATGTGTTCCTATTCTTCATAAGAATTTGGGACACTAGGCATCTAAGAGACTAACTCCATGTAACATGGATAAGTTTTCTCCAACAGAATCTTTGCATACTGAACCCTTCAGCACAGACTGCCAATGTATGCTCTCTCTTTAACAAGTCAAGAGACTTTTGATAACTATCTCTATAAATCATTATTCCTATCACATATGACATTTCTCTTTATTCCCTTAAAGAAGGTATTTCCACACCAATTTTGTTTTATTCCTCATCATCATGTGGAATATGAATATGCTCCCACTAAATCTTTGTAATCACAAATCCCTTCTTTATTTTGATATATTAGTCAAACCTTTTGATTATATAGTCAAAGTAAAGACTCCAGTTCTGAGGTGCTTGTATTTAATCAATCATATTGATTAATCTCTTATAACTTATAGACTGCATTTGCATTAACAAAAATTTAAAACCCTTCACATTATGTCACATACACAGCCTCATGTTTTTCCTACTAGGAATGTAGTTTTAATATCCATATGCCAAATTTCACAGTCTTTACGTTCCAATATCTATCTTGATCCTTTATGTACTATAGCCACTGTAATTAGTTAAATAAAATCATCAGGTTCAACACCTTGAACTCGCTTGAATTTATCTCAGCCAATCAGCTCTTCAAATGTCATCCACGGTAGTCTTAACTCTTAAGACCCAATTGCACTTATGGGTTTTATCCCTATAAGTTCTACCATTAAGGTCATACCTTATTTGGTTCACATGGAAGTCATTTTGGATCTTATGTCTTCAAGCCATAACTCAAAATTTGGTTCCTCAACATCATCTAGATGGATTATTAGCTCATCATCATATGACCAAATAATCACCTTTGAGTTTGTAGGACATCATTATCCATCAAGCTCAAGGCATTTTCTACTAGATATATGAGGTGTATTTGTTACATAAGGAATTTGAGATTCCACAACACTTGTGATTCTTAATCTCCTTTCGTACATTTATTTAGTGTAAAGCATGTTCTTTAGAAGAATTCTAGAAGATTAGTTTTTTTTATCATGCTCTTACTATTTAGAGTATGATTCCTTCTTTGATTTGGATATCATTATGCCTTAATCATGAGTTCTCTATGATACACTATCATAGTTACTCGCAAGGTCCTCAAACATTTGGTTTAAGTATCTCTTTCATTGATCATATAAAAGAATTAATACTTTTACCAAGTTTGTTCTTCATTTATGATATTCTTGAACATTTCAAGATATTCATATTGGTATTTCATTAAATATCATATTTAAAGTATTAGCATTTACTCCAATAGGTATGCATATACATCAATATGTATCATACCTAATTGAATAGTCATTCTCACACTACATCTAGTGAAGATTGACTTGTCATCATGCCCAATAAACAAGACATTCATATCTCTTAATGGTTCATTAACCAAGAGAGTCCAGTTTATTCATCAACATGGAACCTAGAGATGAATTTCTCATTCACTTGTTTATATGATAATGCTAATTTATTGTTTGAGTCATCAATAAATTGTAGGTATTATTATTGTATCCCATGCATATCAAGTACCACAAGATAAATAAGGCATTGTCATAAAAGATCATATCTTTGAAATTGAAACATGAAATTTATTTATAGATATCCTTGTCATTGCAAGATGCAAAAATAAAGTGTTTCTATTTATTGGAAAAATGAAATAGCAGTTCATAACTCTATTACATGCCCCTTGGGATGAAATAAACTAAAGGTACTACTATTTATGGCAGCAACACTTGCTCTAATTTTGATGAGTGTTCCTTCTTGGTCCTTTCATAAAGGCCATCACTTCTTTTCAGATCCTGCATATCATATATGTCAATTCTATATCTTGGAATCATATAACTAAGATAAAGAAGCATTTTGAGTTTATTTCATAATACTTGAGGTGGATACTTCCATCCCCTCCTTCTTCTTTAGTTCATCTATGTAGAGAGGGCAATTTCTCTTCCAATGTCCTACCTCATGATAATGGTGACATTTCCCTCCCTTGTTCACCCCTCCCTTGGCTTTGAGAGTTGAAGATGACTTGGGCTACTGGATAGCATTAGAACCTTTTTTTGCTTTGCTCTTGCCCTTAGACTTTCCCTTATTTCTACTGATCATCATCACATATTTGGGTTTGTCTTTCTTCATTTGTGCCTCGGCTGTCCTCAACATGCCCAACAACTCTGTCAGTGACCTGTCAAAGTTGTTCATGTTGTAGTTCATCAAAAACTGACTGTAGGATTCTGGAAACGATTGCAGTATCACATCAGTATCCAACTCTTGGCTCAGAGGGAATCCCAGTCGAGTTAGGTTCTCCACATACCAAATCATCTTCAGTGTGTGAGGGCCTATTGGATCTCCTTCTGTCATGATGCACTTGAGCAATGCCTTAGAGACATCATATCTCTCTTGTCGTGCTTAGTCTTGATACATGTTCTTGAGATGTTGAACCATCTCAATGATGTTCATGTTCTCATGTTGTCTCTGCAACTCATAGTTCATTGAGCACAACATCAATCACTTCACATCAATGGCATCCTTAGTATGCTTCTTGTAAGCATCCCTTTCAACCTTTGGTGTGGTGGGAGCGGGTTCATCTGGCTCTGGTGTATCTAGGATATAGAGCTTTCACTCTTGAGTGAGAACAATTATCAACATCCTAAACTAGTCGTGAAAGTTGTTCCCATTTATCTTGTCCTTCTCAAGGACCGATCGCAACAAAAAGTGATTGTTGTTGGTAGCCATTTATTCTACAAAAAGGAAATTTGCAATTTTAGTCCAAAACTCTTTTGATTTGATTTGATTTGAAAATTGACGATATTAATTAGGTCTTTAATTAATTATCACTCCCACTATTAATAACCCTCATGTATCAATTCAGAAGATTATAGCATACAACCTTCTAGTGAGAAAGATCATGGCTTCCTATAAGTTATGGACCAATGAGGGTTGTCATCCACAACTAGATTCTTTTAGGTAGGCAACTTTTGCCAATTGCACCATATGCAACTCTTGATAGATGTTATGTATAACTCTTTTTTATGAACATATACATGCCTCAAGGTGCTTAACCCTATTAAGATCACCTTGTTAAGTCCAACCCAAAAGCCAACACAATGAATATGCACCCTACAAAGGCAGACCCACATATTCACCATCACACTTCCATGAGATAGACGGTGCACCACGTGAAGGCATGCCCACACTTAGTCTATCAAGCTTTTTCATGTGTGCTACTTTTAGAAGGCATCTTCAACTTAATATGTTTTTTGAGGGGTTTTAATATGCTTATATATGCATATATGTATCCAATCATCACATATATAGTATGTATTATATACATGCTATATCCTACAAACAAAAACATGAAATAATGATAAAGTGATGATTATGACCATCCTATTGTAGTTCCTTGGAGCCACAATGAACTACGGTCATCTAAGGTCTACATCAGATCCAACTTGTTATTGATGAAGATTTGTGCTTTCCAATCTGGGTTGCCTGGTTCAACCTTTGAACCGGTCGAGTTACCTCATGGATGGTCAGTTGGTCTCCTCCATCTAGTCGTCTGGATCCTCTAGATGGTCAGCTCATTTGGTCTTCTGGGCTTCTTGTCGATCCACCAAATGCTCCTCAGTCAGTCGTCTCAGTCCATCAAGCAGTCATCTTCAGTCTTTATCATAACAAGAAATAAAGCTAATCCTATTTTACATAATCTTTTTGAAACCTTGAGTTACATTTGAGGGGAGCACAGGTAGAAGAGAATCTTGAGTTATCTCGAGTTACATTCAAAATAGAAGAAGAGGGCTCGGTGTGTAGGCCAAGATGCAAACAACCATAACCAACCACACACATGCACATAGGGTTTATAGGCCATAACCATGCTACACATCCACCATCAAAACTATTTTAGGGAGACGTGTATCGATTGCATATATACCATATCATATATGTATATATATTGTTAGAGATCATGTGGTATTAATCAGATATTCACATTAGTCATTTAAATATTCACATAATATGCAATAAATAAAAGATAGTAAAACCAAAATTTGGTCATATCTATTATCCCAAAACAAAGAGTATTAATGTGGCTCAGATACCACTGTTGGGTTTTATGTGGTCGGAGTAGGTAGTAGAAAAAAAAAGTTTACTTGACCATAAACCCATAACCAGCAGATCGTGTCAATATCTATGTAATGGGAAGGATGGTTTTAGCGAGATATACTTGGTCCTGAGGCTTGCTCAGCGACTATACCTCACAGTAAGTGTGGTCTTCAACCACCTATCTTTGACAGTGTCTGTACAGCTCCTGATCATGACCCAAACTACGGATGATTGTCATCCTCCTGATCGGCTGAAGTCTCCCACCTTTATCGATAGTCCACACAGACTATCGGGAACTCTAGTCATCCTGGAGGATGGAATAAAAGGGGTTTACCCCTTCTGTCAGTGTACTAGTCACTGACACACTCTCCCATCACCATTTACTTTTTTGTATTTGCCTTTACCTCGTTGTTCCTCCCTAGACGGGTAGAACTTGCTTGGGCTCTCTCGGTTACCACAACTAGAGAGGACAACAACTATGCACAACAATTGATGTTTTGAGTTGTGTCTCTAGAGAAGCCCCATGTACCCCTCTATTTATAATAGAGGGCAAGGTCAGGGTTCCCTGTCTGTACGGGAGTAGAAGGGTCTAGAATTTCCATGAACAATTTGCACTGTGGCAGGCAAACTGGTTATTTCATAACTGAAATGGTCGTTTGGCAAGGTGATCCGATCGGTTAACTAGTGAACCGATTAGTTGGGAGTGTGAGCCGATCAGTTCACCCAGTAAACTAGTCCTTTCACTTCCCAGACCTACCTACAATTTCTAATTAATGCAAATATTAATTCTTGTCCTAATCGAATTGAATAAGTGAAATGAAAAACTGTTCTCACAAACTAAGACAACTCAACACTGCTCATTTGTACCATTTGAACCGATCAGTTTACAAGAGTGAACCGGTCATCTCACTGACCATGAGTCGATCGATTCACCCAGTGAACCAATCGGTTGGTGGTCCAGATTGTGCAGAACACAGTCAACTCAGTTCTCAACCAATCTGACATTCTAATCAGTTGGTTCAACACTTGAACTTGATGATTCTAAGTCAAGTCTATTGATTTAATGTTATACTGAGTACGTAAACACTTTAGTAATCAATCCAAACATCATTCATGAATAAACTTCTCTTCCATGTTAATCATTTGTGTGTGACCCTATAGGTCCCATTTCACGTTGGCAGTGAATGTCCATAACTAGCTTATGACATCACAAGCAAAGAGTCGTACCTAGTCGCACATACAGTGCTACCCAAGTGAAAAGGAAATTTGAAGAACAATTTTCAATCATACAGTCTGTGATAGGTGTTCTAGTGAATGTATAATTCCTTTGTCTCTAATATCCTGAATGAATTCAAGGCATGGAGTTGTCATCCTTTCAACGTTATTCGTGTTTCTTGAACTAAAGCAAACTGTTTGAGATATGTGTGACATTAATATCATATATTGATTCACATGTTCATGCATATGCCTTTCTCAGTCTCTCTTATCAAGTGGCATGGACATCATACTCCCTTTGGAGGGATAAATCCCATATCTATCACTCACAATCTATCTCATGTGTCAAAGCCACCCAATCATCACTGTTATAACAACCCATGTTTCAGGACTATGTTTGATGATGTCAAAGTGTACCCAATCACATTTAATGAGTGCAATGATTTTAGGTCTAAGAATCAGAATCACCACCATCGCTATAAGAGATGATTATGACTACCATGTCATGGTTTTATGTGTCACTCTCATGGTGGGTCTGTCTGATACACTATTCTCTAACATGTATCTATGTGCTTGGTTTGATATAATATATCATGACTAATGAGACATTGTCATCAACCAACACAAACTCTAGTCTTAATGTGTCATTATTGTCTATCAACCCTTCCGCAATGACATCTGACTAGGGACATAAAAAGAACGTACATTCTCCTAGCATCTGTATGGTCTCATTGTTTAGGACCTCAACCTGAAGACATACGTCATTGAGTATTGTCATTCTTTAGACATTTATTCTGCTCCATCATTTACCTCATAATTGATTGAGCTAGAATAACTTGGAAGATTTCCTTTGATATTTATGAAATCAAACAGAACATATGCCAATCCAATCATCATATGATTGGCTCTTTGGGCATACATACCAATAGATGCCACAGCTAACTGACGTCTCTACTTCCTCTCCCCTTACATTTCTCTTCTTCTCTACCTTCTTCATCTATTTCTTATCCGCCTACCTCATCTTATTCATCCATCTAAAACCTAGTTGACACCCTACCTCCCCTTGATCGTAAGGATTACGCTGACACTAGTCACAATGTTTGTAATGATGGCACTCAGTTTCTTCCTCTCTTCCTTGGTATGTACCCAGCAGGCTTAGCAACAAGGAGGTTGTCACTGCCTTCTATAATGGATGAAAGATCAAAGACATGAAGGCACCCATCAATAGAGGCACTACCTTCTACCCGCATCACCACACCAACTGTCGTTGATCTTTTTACTAGACATCAAGCAATTTTATAGAAAAGAAACCTCGCCAGTATTTGTAGAAGATCATGACAGTTGTGGTGACGACTTGGTGTAGTGGAACTTTGTCCCCTTCATCGCTTGATTTGGTGACTGCACTCAAGGCAATCTTTGACATTTCCTGATCCCCCTGCCATCCCTTATGCCAGCAACCTGACTGTGGGTATCAGCGCTACCACCAACTAAGGTTGTCATAAAGCACCTCTGTCAATTCTTGTTCTGCCAATAGCCTCCCTTCTTATCCTCCCTCTGGTCATTTTCACCCAGACACAGACATGGGTTACTAATGGAAACTCCTACTATTTGTCTCCTTCCAATTCTCACCTCCAGCAGTAAAGATTCCCTCCATGGTGACTTGGTAAAGGGTCGCCAGATCACCAAACCATCATAACTCTCCTCTTCAACCTTCTATCTGCAGAAAACCTAGACAACCAGTCTTCTCCCTCTCATTTCCATCATCCAGGGACTCAAGCACATCGGCGGTTCAAGCAGTCGACTTCCAGGCCATCTTCCCCTCTACCTCACTGATTCCTCCTCTCATCTTCACCTTCTTCATTGTATCAAGCCTCTCCACCTCATGCCTTAGATGTCATCAGATCCAGTGGTTGTGCTACCATCTCTAGTTGTACTACATTCTTTTCGAACTACTACCCTCCATTGTTCCTCCTCCATCATCCTTGAGCCTACATGTAGTCACACAGAGAGAGAACCACTTCCTACGGTTCACATGGTCAAATATCATTGTGGCAGATCTAAAACTCCTTGCCACCTCATCCGCCACCAACACCATAGTTATACACAACACCTCGACAATGCACTGACATCCTAGAACCAGATTCCTTGCCCATCACTAGAAACCCAACATGAGAAAACCCAATCTGCAAGTAATTAGTGACACCCTTTCTCTATTTCTGATCACTAAGTATCTAGTCGATAAGATAATGGAAATGAGAGATTGTATGAGGACTTCAAACTTTTCTATATATGTTAGGTTAACCAATACATCACTCATGTATACATTCGTTAAGTATATGGATATACTAGGGTATAAACAAATGTAAATAACTCAATATTATAGACTATCACATATGGTAATCTCAGGTGTGACTAATATACATGTAATAAATCAAAGGATTCAGGTCATAATATCACATCATTATTATGATATTGAACCTAGTAGTTAGTTATGATTATGAATTAGTGGCTGAAGGGTATATGTAGACATACACAAGCATGAATTAATATACATAAGTTTAACATCCCTAAATTCAATGGTTGAATGGTAAGATAATAAACTCATTAGTTTTATAAGAAACCCTATGATACTAATCTTCTTACTTTCACATATCACAAACACCATACACATATATGTACATCTCATGATAATTACAATTGCATAGGGATCTTGTTAACATATTCATAATTGTGGAATGTATTTACCCTTAGTACATAAATGAAAGTGTAATGACATTATATGAAGAGGATATTGCAAGACCTAAATTGGAGTAATTGCCCAAATATGTGTAAACTAGACACACTTAGACTTATGTGATTAAAGATGAATTTATCCACTAAAGTATATTAAATGTCCTAAAATGTTATTAGGTGAACGAGACTATGAGAAGAAACATATGAAAAACTATGATAGGAATGATTACACATGTTCACTTTTGTTTGATTAGCATAGATAATATGTTATTAGGATGACTACTCAACTAAGGGGACCAAGTATACTTATTGAGTTCACCTTTAGTCATGAAGATCAGGTATATACTCCTCCCTATTTAATTTTGGGAATAATTCGACTTAAATCTTCTTACAATGAGGCATCCTTTGAATATTGTCCCCTTTTATTCATCCATATTGCAAATTCTTTATTTCATGATATTGAATCATCTGATTCCACTTTGCTCGATGAATGCTTTGTTGCCTTTGGTTTATGACCCCAGCTACTTTGTTGTTGTACTTGGAAATGTGAATGGTAAATGTTAATATCTTGCTACTCTATTTATGCATGTTAGGTATTATGACTAGATAACTATCATAGATGCTTATGTGTAACCATTAGATATGCTTTTCTACCTGGGGTATGCTTTTATATCCTTATATATACAAAGGTGTGCTTTTCCGCCTAGGGTGTGCTTTTCCATCCATTTTACTTAGGCTAATGACTCAGTGGTGTCATGGGCCTACTATAGTTACTTTAGTCCAATATATATGCATGTAAATGATTATTATTGTTGTGATATTGTGGATGTTAATGGCAAGATGTGTTCTCTCACTTGTTTATTTATATGCCTCATTCTTTTAGAACTCATTTTCTTGATATATATCTTGTTGGAACTTGCCTATCTTTTGATGACCCTCATTTTTATGGGAACAACTCTTTTTCTCTTTTAACCCATTTAAATACCCAAAATATTGTTAAATGTACATACTCAGCTTTTGCTGACACATACTCTTTTATTTCCTATTTTTCTAGGTGTTCCCTTCATTCAGGTGTAGCTGCTTTATAGGGTAGAGACTCGGTATGATCGTGAGCTCATTGGTGAACTTAAGGACAACTTGACATCACCTTGTTACCCTCTACATATGGGCTTATGTGTATGTATATGTAACATTTTCATTTTATGTACCACCCTTAGGGTGAGAAAGTTATTTACATGGAAATATTTGTAACTTTGTAAATAGTTATGTCTTCTTATGCATAAATATTCCATGGCTCATATTTGTTCCATTGAGTGGGCCCACTATGGGGTCCCACTCCTTACCAGGGAACAACCTTTGAAACACGGTTATCTCTTGTTTGTGTCTTGAGGTCCCTCATGAACTTGAAATAGGGTTAACCCTTGGCTTCTATCCTTGTTTTCCCTCAGGCAGACCCTTCTTTTGGGAAGTTGGCCAGATGTCTTATGATGATATTTTATGGTATAATGGACATACACTTAATATATGTTTTGCGTTAAATAGAAATTCTTTGAAGTTGTTTTCTTTGTTTTAGTGCATTCCTCTATATTATGTTTTAGCCAATGTGTTTCTCTAAACTTGCAAGTTCATATCATTTTAGATGAAGCCCTTGATTGGGCCTTCATCTTGTGTCATATTGCAAATTATTCATGTTTAGATGTTTCATATTGCAATCGTTCACCAATAATAGTTATTTTATATGAAATGAACTTATGCATGCTATTTTCATGATTTTCAAGTACT